>CM053772.1:67773814-67799425 GCA_028658325.1 Potorous gilbertii | reverse complement strand
TAAATAAATAAATAAAGACAAAGATGACTCCAGGCCCAGCAATCTATTCTCTGTGTCACCTAGTTGCCCCAAAGCTCCACACATATATGAACATATAAGTAATTATTCAATTAAACCTTAACATATACCCAGATTGGCATAATTCCTTTGGCTCTTTCTGGCTAAAAATAGTCACAATTGCTAGCATTTATACAGGGTTTTAAGGTTTGCAAATTACCTTACAAATACCTTATGTTCCCAATAACCTTTGGAGAGAGGGGTCATTATGATCCGCATTTTACAGATGAGAAAATGGAGGCAGACAGAGGTTAACTGACCCAGCCAGGAAGTGTCTGAAGCCAGATTTGAATCCAAGTCATCCTGATTATAGACCATTCACTTTAGGAATTCAGCAGACATCTTGATGGTTTTTGTTAGTATATTTTCTTGGATAGTAAGGGGAGGGAATTAAGAAATCTTGATTTGAAACCTGGTTCCTCTAATAACTAGCTATATGACCATGGTCAATTCATTTCTGAGAACTCAGTTTTTTCATCCATAGAATGGTGGCCATCATACTTTTACTACCTACCTTTTGGAGTTGTAAAGATGATGCTTTGTAAACTTTGAAATGCTGTGTTGATACTAGCTATTGTTTTAATTTTGTTACCTATCTCTCAGAAAGAAAAAAAGCATAGAATTGATACAATGTTATAGTGACTACTCTGGAGACAGAAAAACCTGGATTCAAGTCCCATCTCTGACACATTATGTGTGTGTAACCCTGTTCACTTCACTAGCCTCAGTAACACACTAAGGCTATATGTTGTAGAGTAAATGATATGCATTGGGAAAGGGTTTGTTTTCTTTTCATTACAAGCTTCCTATACCAATGAAATCAGAGGTTTATCCCCAGCCCAGGCATCCATGCCAATCTCTTTCCCTTTATCATTCCCTAACTCTTTAGTCATCTTCCCCTCTTCTTATCTCCTGAAATTTAAAATCCAAGACTTGGTTCCCTGGCTCTGATAGGTCAGCTTTCATGTTATTTTCCCAGGGCACAGGGCTTCACTCTTCCATCTCCTCACCACACCTCCATTTTCCTTTTCCTTTTTCACGTTCTTTCCACTTCTGAGGACCCTTTTTTTGCCTTGTCTTTCCTTCTTAAAATGGAAACTCCATGAAGGCAGGGACCATCTTTTGCCTCTTTTTGTGTCCCCAGCACTTGACAGTGGGCCTGGCACAAAGTAAGAGCAACTAGTTATCACAATGCATGGTATGGAGGACTTGGAGACAGAGAGACTTGTATTCAAATCTTGCCTCAGACACTTCCTGGCCATGTGACGCTGGACCAGTTCCTTAACCTCTCTATGCTTCAGTTTCCTTATCTGTCAAATGGGATGATAACAGCACCTACATCACAGGGTCACTGTGAGCATCAAATGAGATGATCTTTGCAAAGCATTTTGCAAACCTTAGAAAGTTCTATATAAATGCTAGTTTGGAGTAAATAGCGAACTCTATCTATGTCTGTATCCCTTTTCATTTTGAGCTTTCCTCGTCAGCTGGCTTTTGCTGATATTTCCTCTGGAGCCTTCCCTTTCTCTCATCACGGAGAGATTGCAGCTCTAGGAAATGACCAGAACTGTCACTCAGCACCCTGTCAAGTTGCTTCTCCCCTGCATCAGCAGCTGGGCTGCCCAACATAAGGCCATTTTCCTCCTGACAAGCTTTTAGGACTTTCCTAAGATCCCTCCAAGAGAGCAAAACCTAGTTGAGGGTTGAAAGATGATATTCCCTTTGCTCAGAGTGCTATGCTATATGAATGGAGGACTCGTTGCTAATAGAATCATAAATTCCCTCCTTTAAATTAACATCTTTACTCAATTTGCTCTTCAGATGCCCTCTCCCTGGACAAGAGCTATACTTTTCCTGAGTTATGGACAAAGACACTGGTGGGTGGTGGGAGTTTTTTTCCTACCTTTATTATCTGATAGTCTAATTCTTTTCAAATTTATGAACTCCAGAAGTCCCAAGATGGCTCACTCCATTCCACTGGTAGCCCATTAGCAATACTCACTTGTGTTATCCTTGTCAAATAAACATATGGCTTTCTTACTGTGGATGAAGCCTCCCTCTATTCTGTTATTGCAGCGACTCCCCTCCTCCCCCTAGCTAAGTCCTGCTTAGAGTGGAAAGAATGTTGGGAAACTAGCACTTTGTATTCTGTCACCTGGCAGCCTGATGGATAGAGTGCCCAGTCTGATGTCCAAAAGACCCGAAAGCAAATCTGACCTCAGACACTTAGAAGCTGGATAAATCACTTATCCTCTGTTTGCCTCCATTTTCTCTACTGTAAAATGGAATAATAAAGCACTTTCCTCCCAAAGTTGTTGTGAGGACCAAATGAGATAATATTTGTCAAGGATTTAGCATAGTGCCTGGCACATAGAAGGCACTTGATATATGCCTATTTCCTTCCTGTCTCTGACTCTTGCTACCTGTGTGACCTTGGTTAAGTCATTCTTCTAAGAGTCAGTTTCTTCATCTGTAAAATGGGAATAACAATATTTGTACCTTATAAGGTACTCTATAAGGGTGAGGAGCCATTATTGCTGAGAACCATCAGTGCTTAAGATAGAGTACTACTGTATAAAATGTGTTCTTTTGCTTTGTCCCTTACTTTCCCTTGACCACTTTGGCACCAGGAGAGATGGGGCCGGACTAGATCACTAAGGTTCCTTTTGACCCTAATTCCCGGAATCCAGTAATCCTCGAATGGTAGGAGAATGGAGGCTGAATGCTGGATATCCCAATGCACACTGAACTGGCCCTCAGAGTAATTTGTATTTACTTTCTCCTTCTTTCTAAATGGTGAAGAAGCAGTGCTGAGCACTCAAGATAGATGAGACTTTCATCTCTCCTTAAAGAATACTAGATTTAGAGTCCTTTGACCTGGATTCAAATTCTGACTTGTTTACTGCCTATATGACCAGCTAGGTGGTGCAGTAGATAGACCAGTGATCCTGGATTCAGAAAGACCACAGTTCAAATTCAGCCTTAGACATTTATTAGCTGTATGACTATAGACAAGCAGTTAATCTGTTTACCTCAATTTCTTCATCTGTACAATGGCAATAATAACCATGGCACCTAACTCCCAAGGTTGTTGCGATGAATACGAGATAATATTCATAAAGCTCTTTGCAAACCTTAAAGTACTATACAATTCCAATAAGAATAATTATCATTATTTCACCTATCTTCATCTGCTTTTTAATCTGTGAAAAGAAGAGGTTGAGCTGGGTGGTCAAGTGTCCTGGGAAACAGATAGATTCCAAGACTGCATAATTTACTCAATTAGGATAAATTAGAATTTGCAAAAAAATGGACCCTCCTTAGTAGGTGCTCTACCCCACCAGGTTGTTACTTGAACTACCATATATGCAATCTGTGATAAAAATGGCTATTTATTAAATATTAAATATTATCAACGAAGGACGAATACAATGTGAGTAGACCAAGCTTCCTGAATAGGGACCCAGCTAACTGGGTGACTCAGCTCATTCTCTCTCTTAGCCTCTCCCTCTCCCTTTCATTCTCCCCTCCAAAAGAAGGTAAATTTTGATGGCCAGAAGCTGTGCAGTTAACTTGGAGTTTACTGACTAGATTTTTTTCTTTCTTTGTCTTCCTTCCTTCCTTCCTTCCTCCCTTTCTTTTCTTCCCTTAATCCTTAGACCCATTGCACTCTGAAGCCCATAGATTGAACAACAATGAGTCCCTACCCAAACCCTACTCCAAGGCTGTTTTATGGACCCTCCTGCTTAGAGTAAATGTCAATAGTCATTGTTTTTCTTTTCTTCCAAGCAACAACCCTGAGGCTCCTGCCCCTCCCAGCTTGATTGATTAATTAATTCTTTTCTGTTTAAAGGGGCCATCCCCTGACTACTTTTTAAAGAGGCTTATTCACTGAAAGGGCATTACCTCACTTTAACTGAGTACCCGAAAAAGGCCTTATCCTAAAAGTCCAAGGTCTTCCATTGCATTCTGGGCCATCTCCAGTCATCTGGTCACTGGACCCAGATGGCTCAGGAGGAGAAAGTGAGGCTGGTGACCTTGCACATCCCTCCCTCACTCAAAACAAAGTCAAGTGCAAGTCATGTCATCATTTCTCTGATGTCATGGTCCTCTTCGAAAACATAACAACCACCTGTTATTGACAGATCTAAAGCATAATCATCCTCTTCATCATCTTTATCATCACCACCAACACTACCACCACCATCACCATCATCATCATGATGTTCTCATTCTCATCATCATGAGAACTCAGGGCACAATAGAAAGAGTATCTGTAGCCTTTGTTCTGTACAAATCCTCTGCTTGCAGCAGTCTGATCCACTCACATATCCCAAAATTCCTTGGGTTTTCCAGATTTTGCTTACTCTATCCCCTTATGTGACATGCTTTCTAGTTCCAATATCCTACAATGCCCAACTTGAATCCCACCTAATAGTGAAATGTCCCTTGGTCAATCCACACTGCTCTTGCCTCCAATCTCCTTCAGTCCCTATTCTCTTTGCCTCTCAGGTGATACTTCTCTCATGCTCCCTTCTGAAGTACTACTGTGTTTCCATGATTGTGGTCCTGTTACCTAGAGAGAAAGGACAGTAACTTATACTATTAGTATTTCCCATAGCGGCCACTACAGAGTCCTGATCATCTTTGATGTTTAGTGATTATTTTTTGAATGACTGATTAAACTCAATTAATTGGGGATCCTGATAAAGTGACAGATGAATAATTGATCATTTTTTTTTCTATCCACCTGGGTTCCTCAGATAAACTTATAACCATTAGCTGGAACAACTAGGTAATGCCATAGATAGAGTGCCAGGCTTGGAGTAAGGAAGACCTGAGTTCAAATATAACCTCAGACACTTACTAGTTGTGTGACCATGGACAAGTCCTGGGATGGGGAATCTGTAGCCTCAATAAGTGTAGCCTTTTGACTGAGTCTAAGTTTTAAAGAACAAATCTTTGCTGTGAAGTTTGGATTCAGTCAAAGTGCCATACTTGAGGACCTAGAGGGTCATATGTGACCTTGAGACCACAGGCTCCCCACCCCTGGACAAGTCACCTGTTTGCCTAAGTTTCCTCAACTATAAAATGAGCTGGAAAAGGAAATGACAAAGTACTCAAATGTCTTTGCCAAGAAAACCTCAAATGAGTTCATGAAGAGTTGGACATGATTGAAACAATTGAACAATAAAAATGAAATTCAATAAGCTTCAGGGAATAAGCAGCATGGGGGTATTTGAAAAAAACAGAGCTTTGAAGTCAGAGCACAGTAAATTGGAAAGAGCTTCGACTCTGGAGTCAGCAGATCTGGGTTCAAATCTCACCTCTGATGATCATTTCCTGTGTAACCTTGGGTCAGTCACTTAATCTAGGTTTAAGTTTCCTCTTATATAAAATGAGGGTATTAGACCAGATTGCTTCTGAGCGCCTTTCAAGCTCTGGAATAATGAGTCCTAGCACTGCTACTAACTTTGCTGTTGCTCAGTTGTGTCTGACTCTTTGTGACCCCATGGACCATACCAAGCCAATGTCCATAGAGTTTTCTTGGCAAAGACACTGGAGTGATCTGCCAAAGGATCTAGTAGATTAAGGCAAACAGAGGTTAAGTGACTTGCTCAGGGTGACACAGCTAGTAAGTATCTGAGGCTGCATTTGAACTGAGGTCCTCCTGACTTCAAGCCCAGTGCCCTTTCTACTGAGCCATCCAGCTGCCCCAATTAGCTGCTACTGACTAGCTTAATCTCTCCAAACTTTTCTTTCCTCATCTAGTAAAATTGTAATGCTCACAGTAATTATTTCAGGAAGTTACTGTGGAGGTAAGGGCTTTGACAGCACCACATCAAAGGGAGTTCTTATCCTTGTAGTTACAGTTGAGTTTGGGAAGGCAAGGCCAGACAATGCGAGGGAAAACAAGAAGTCCAAAAAGTCCAATTTAATTTTAGGCTATTAAAACTTAAACCCATGTTAAGACTTCTGGGACTTCCTTTATAATTGGGAGGTAGAAAGTGGGAGAAAGGAAATAAATGCAAAAGTACTGAAGAAAATGGAAGGACTCCCTCTACAAAGGGCTTCTTAACCGTTTTTGTGTGTCATGGACACATTTGTTGGTCTAGTAAAGTCTATGGATCCCTTCTCAGAAGAATTTTGTTAATGAAAAAAAGAAAATACATAGGATTACAAAGAAAATCAATTGTGACACATAAAAATTTAAAGAGACAGAGTTTCTAGGTAATTAATAATTTTATTAATTATTGCTAGTGGATAATTAATAAAAAGAGGTCACTCTTGAATGCTAAAGATTCCTCATGGAACCAACTAAATACTTACATGTCCTTGGAAGAGTGGATGTTCCTGAAGGTGGCAATCAACACTTACAATTAATGAGGAGAATGAATATTATAATGAGGGGTGAGCTTATTCTAATGAGAGGCTAGGGGCCCTCCTTCTCAATCCCAGACCACCCACAGCCCTGAACATTCTAGAAAAAGAGTCTACCCTCAACCCATACCTGAGTAGAACACAATGGGCTTCCCCAATTAAGTGGGCTCCAAACAAGATGGAGGAGAATGTTATTCCAATCTTATTATCACCAATGTCCTTCAGATACAGAATTGACCCAGTGGAGAATGAGATAGGATGGGAAAAAATACTGGATCTCTCTAATAATTTGTTATTTAATAATCATTTGTCTCACAATTATGTTGTGCTCCTATTATAAAAATATTTTTAAAAAAACAAACGGACAAATTTATGATCCCTGATAAAGGAAAAGTTGGCCCATTGAATTATAGATTTAGACCTGGTAGGGACCTCAGAGGTCACGCAGGTCAACCATCCCATCTTACCAATGAGGATATGGAGGTGCAAAGAAATCACATGTCTAAGGTCACATAGATGACAAATAGCAAAACATAGACTCAAACCCTGATTTTCTGACTCCAAATGCGGAACTGCAGTATGCTGAATGTGAAAATGGGAAATTGATCAAAGGTGACCCGACAGGCAACAAGTATTCCGTAGTTATGATATATTTGTGCTGAAGCGTATGAGAAGGGAGATCTGCTTCTTCCAGGAATTGAGTCTCTTTGAGGAGTTTGCATTCTTTTTCAATATCCTTTGGCTACTGTTAAGTTCCTAGTTTTTTAAGTGCCTTCTGACTCTGGAAGTATGAACCACTTCTCATCTCTGTTCTCAGTTTCCCTAAGTTTGGTGACACTATGCTCTCTTTGGCATAAAATTTTTAGTCTTTTTAGTATAAATTTTATTTTTTTACTTAATAGAAATCTATTTTTTCTTCCTTCTACTTTTACCCCCCATTGGGATTGGGGGAAAGAAAAATATATTTCTTGTAATAAATATGTGTGATCAAGCAAAACAAATTCCCTTGTTAGCCTTGTTTTAAGAATTATATCTCATTGTGCTTCTTGAATCCATCACCTCTCTTGCAGGTGGTGTGGTGGTAGAAACTGGGGATTCATCAGTTTGAGAACAAATGAACAAATTGTGTTATATAAATGTGTTGAAATACTGTTGTACTATTTAATTCTTCTTTTAATTTTAATTTTTTCTTTATTATATTTTTTGTTTATGGGATAAAACAAGCATTTCTACAACATAGCATGATAAAAAGAGATGATTATACATGAAATGTTATATACAACTTGCTATTAAATATGTAATAAAATTATTAAGTAAATTTCTTTTTTTCTCTTTTTTCTTCCCTCCACCCTATCATAGAGATGGCTACCATTAGACACAAATATATATATATATGTGTGTGTGCAAAATCATACTATACATATTTCTACTTATATTCGGTTCTTAAGGGAATTATTACACCATTCATTTCTTCCCTTCTCTCTTCCCACAATAGATGTTCAGAATATTGTTTTATTTTTGGTATGAAGAACTCCTGATAAGGAAAGTCCCTCCACCAATATAGATAGGCACCTAATAGTATTTGAGTATTACCTGGGAAAACAGAGAGGTTAAGTAACTTTCTTAGTGTCTTACAACCAGTTTATATCAGAGGAGGAATCTAAATCCAGGTCTATCAATTCTAAGGATGGTTCTCCATCCATTCTACCACACCACCATTTGAAGGACAATTACATTGCTACAGTTCTGGGAGAACATTGCTCTGAATAGAAAAAGCATCCTCCTTTTTTGACTTTTGGAGCAATTATAGAAGAGAGCTGTATATGTAAGAGAAAACTTATTATTCAGTGCGTAGCATGGCAGCAAATCAAGCCAAGCAGGAGTGATGGCCTATCACAGCTTAATCTGTCTCCTAACCCAGGCTTCAGCAGCCTCACTGAGAGCTGCAGGTTCCCTCAGTAAGGTTATTTTTAGAGTGTTGCTGAGCAATCAGAACTGGGTGGACCAAGAATATTCCTTGATGAGTGGCTCTTCAGGAGAAGCAGACACGCTGGTAGAGAATGAGAAATTCAAACTCCACCCAAAAGCTAGAAGAATGGAACAGGGTCAGAAAGCAGAGGGGGAGAAAAGGGTAGAGTTGAGGAAACTCTCCAAACTATAGTATTCCTGAATGATGTGGCAGTACATAGGAATATTTTTTTTTTGAGGAAATAAATTGTAACAAAAAAAGAACAGTTTCATAATTTGATTAACATGGTTACTCCCAGGGCCATAACTAGGGCAGGACAAAAGGAGCTTTGACTTAGGATGCTAAATTTAAGGAGTACTAACCACATTACTAGTCCTTCAAAGACAGTGTTGTTGTTTATGTCTGACTCTTTGTGACCCCATTTAGTATCTTTGCCAAAAAAACCCAAAATGGGGTCACAAGGAGTCAGACCAGAGAAGAAGTCTGAACTTTTTCTTTTTCTTTTTCTTTTATAGGGTGTTTACAGTAATTATTGTAAAATTTGAGCTAAATATTTGATTATAGACTATACATAGGTAAGTGTTAAGTAAAAATACTAGCTTTTGTGTGCCATGTACTGACTTTTGAGTTCTTTTCTCAAACTTTAAATTTTTATTTTATTTAAATTTATTAATTTAAATTTTATATTTTCAAGCCCTAATTTGCAGCATTTTTTACTTTTCAAGGTGTAAATGCTCACACTGAAAACTTAACAATCAATTCTCCTGAGCTTTTCCCAAACTTGTCTAATATTTATTATGTAAATGCTTATATATATATATATATATACTTATATTGTCTACCTTTGTGTTCTCGTAAGGATCAAGAAGGAGATAATTTTCGTAAGGTACTTTGCAAACCTTAAAGTACTGTATGAATACTAGTTTTCATTATTAATAACCACCAGTCAAAGAAATCATACCAACTGGGGCAAATATTAGGGCTTTGTAAATTATTATTTATATATTCACATATATATGGAGGTTTGTATTAGGTACAATTAAGTTCTGCTGAATCTTAATGTTTTTACCTTTGGTACATTTATAAAATCCCCTCTTGGATCACTATCTTGTCACGCTGCAGGAATTTGTGCAGCTTAATGAAACTGTGAGCTATGATTGTGGGGTTATCCAAGATGGACAGGTCATAATGGAGAGTCTGGGCAGAAGGAGACCCACTGGAGAAGGAAATGGCGAACTACTTTGTCAAGAAAATCCCATGGGCCATAATAAAAACCCTTCAGGTGGAAGGCCTGGCACACTGCAATCCATGGGGTCATGAAGATTGAAATACAACCGAACAACAACATTTACAAAGTACAATTATCTCTTCCACGTCTCAACTTTCTCCATTGAGATTTCAATATATTGCAGACTGGCATAAGAAATTAAACAGGAACTTTAGGGGAGTTTTCAAAAGCCACAGACAACACACAAAGGCCATCAGACAATGCAGAAAAAAATTAGAAATGTAGAAATGGATAAAAATATATGTGTAGTACTATATAATGTTAACATATTTTATCTTTAATGCCATAAATATGACAATTAATTTTTGGAGTTAAACCACTCCAGTACCTTCTCAACAAAATCTCAAACCTGGTCGGGAAGAATAAGAAATGACTGAACAGCTACAAAATTATTGTGGTGCAAACTAGGTTAGTGGCCAACATATAAAGAAGACCTGAGTTCCGATCCTGCCTCAGACACTTATTGTGTGAAACTGGACAAGTCATAACTTCTCTGAACCTCAGTTTCCTTGTCTATACAGTGGGACTAATATTACCATCTACTTCATATGGTTGTGAGAGTCTAATACATGCAAAGAATTATAAAAATTTGAGATATAACTGCTTCTAGTTTAGAAAAAAGTCTCATTAACAGAGTTCAATTCAATGTAAAAAAAATGTTTATCTGTCTGTGTTTGTCCTTCATTTTTGAAGAAGACCATGTCATAAGAGGACTGTGCAGATCACCAGCCTCACTTTCTCCTCCTGAGCCATCTGGATCCAGTGACCAGATATTCATCAGGATGACTGGAGAAGGCCCAGGATGCAATGGAAAACCTTGGCCTATTCAGGTACTCACTTAGAGTGAAGTTAGGCCATTCAGTGAATAAGCCTCTTTAAGAAGTAATCAGGGAATGGCTTCTTTAATGAGCAAAATGAAAAATATAAGTAAATCAAGCTGGGAGGGAAAGAACGACAGTTACTGGTGATAATCACTCTGAAGTCAGGAGGGTCCAAAAAACAGCCATTAAGTGGAATTTGAGCAGGGGCCTATTGGAGTGCAATCTATGGACTTAAGAATGCACTGAGTTTAAGGTTTGAGAAAAGAAAGAGAGAAAGAGAGGGGGGGAGAGAGGGAGGAAGAAAGAAAGAAAGAAAGAAAGAAAGGAAGGAAGGAAGAAAGAAAGGAGAAAGGAGGGAAGGAAAGAAGGAAGGAAAGAAAGAGAGAGAGAAAGAGAGAGACAGAGAAAAAAATCTAGCCAGTAAACCCCAAGTTAATTGGGCATCCTCTGACCACCCAAATTTACCTTCCTTTGAAGAGGAGAAAGAGGGGGGTGGGGACAGAAGGGAGCAGATGACCTAGTTAGCTAGCTATGTCCCCATTCAGGTAGCTCTGTCTACTCACAAATCTGTGTTTGTCCTTCATTTTCAAAGACCATGACATTATAGCTACTATATGAATGAGATGCAGAGAAAAATGAGGTCTGCTTCCTTCAAGGGGTTTACCTTCTATTGCATAAACCCACAAACACAAACTACACTGACAGTAAATGCAGTGTTATGTGGAAGGAGATGGTAGCCATAGATCACTAACAACTGCAGGAAGCTGGAAAGGTCTCCTTTCAAGAGGTGGTGCCTGAGCTGACAAATGACTCTGAGATCTCAAATGCTTTTTTTTTTCTCCTCTAAAGAACATAGAAACAAAATTGGATGGAAAGAAATTCTTATTGTGCCTGAGGGTGGAAAATAACTAAATCTGAAGAAAAAAAAAAATATATATATATACATATACACATTTGTACATATAATACATATATACACATACCTACTTATATATGTGTGTATGTACATATATACACATACCTAGGAATAGCAAACACTTTTCTTAGGATTGACAGGTGATCAAATTAACCTATGGTATGCTAGTAAATAGTTAACCAGCTCTCAATGGGAGATGGGGAGGGGTGTACATGCAACACATTTTTAAGTTTAAACTGCATTATTAACATTTTTCTCCATCACTTTTGTTATATCTAGACAATCAATAAAACAACAAACCAAGCCCTGATTGGTAGCATTTGTTGGTTTTTGAGATGTAAATATTCATATTGAAAATTTAATAATCACCTCGTAAGGGCTTGTTCCATTGTACTGGAATTATATACAGCCAAAAGTGAAAAGGTATGTGTGTGTGTGTGTGTGTGTGTGTGTGTGTGTGTGTGTGTGGATGTGGGTGTGGGTGTGGGTGTGTATGTGGCTCCTAAATACTTCAATCAGCTGAAATCATTGAGCAACCACAAATACATTTTATCCTCAGTAAGTTCTCCACAACTTAACTGGAAATTTGGAATGGAAAATAATTCCATAGAAATTAACATAGGCCAGGACCTTAAGAAACCACAAAAAGCAGGATGCTAATAAATATGGAAAAAATAACCTCTCACCCCTTGGGTATTACACTGATTCAGGTTGCTGATGCTTGGGCCTACCCAATTCACCATGGCTTTAACATTGGAAAAGGTGGAAAATTTTATGAGATGGAAAAGTCTTCATGATCTGACAGATTTTTTTGGAGGCAGAAGAGGGAGTAGAAAGTGGGATGGAGGGAGTGAGTGGGAAGAGGGAGATGGATCTTTTTCCAAGGTTGTTTTAAAATATGATAAGCAATAAAGAAAGAAAATTTCAAAAGAGTGGAAAGATATAAAAAATATGCTCAAAAGAAACAAGACTTATGACAATATTTTAGTGACTTTTATTAGCACTAACAAATATGTTTTAATCTGTGCTTCCATGGTATTCAAAAATTTTAGAGAAATGTCTCATATGAAATGGAGAGGAAAATTTGATGAACAATAGCCACATTTACCAAGCACCTATTTGAAGTTGTTTTGGCACTGACAAGTCATAAAGACCAAAATAAATTTGAGGCTGTTTTCTCCAATATATAAAACAAAAAGGAGTCAGACATAAATGGAATTTATGCAAACAGTGCTTGTCCATGGTTCCCATCACCTCTGGATTCTAAAAGACTCAGATTCAATTCATGGGGACTTTTATTGTTAACTTACTTTTCTGATTCATTACCCCAAATAAATGAAAAAATGGCAACTTCTGAGGTTAACTCCAGCCTAAGTATTCAGTGACTCACCATGCTAATAGAGCCAAAGAAGAAATAGCATTGAAACACTAAAACATTTAATAAGGCAAGAAATGAATAATAAGCTACAAAAACCTAATAATCCACATTCTTGTGTAAGTCATTTCTTCTTTCCTCCTTCTCCTTCTCCTCCTCCTTCTTCTTCTCCCTTTCTCTCTCTCTCTCTCTCTCTCTCTCTCTCTCTCTCCCTTTCTCTTTTTTTCTCTCTCTCTCCTTCCCTATCCCTCTTCTCTTCCTTTTCTTCTTCCTCTTCCCTTCTTCCCCTTCTTTCTTCCTCCTGGCTCTCCCTCCTCTCCCTTTCCCCTCTCTCTCCATCCCTCCCTTTTTTTTGCTCTCTCTCTCCACCTTGTATTGGATGTATCCCAGGGCTAAAGATTTTACTGAAAAGGCCATTCGGAGTCCAGGATCAGCTTTCCAAGTTCATATTCCTGTCATGAGTAGTGTACAACCTATCTGTAATAACTCTCAGCTCAGCTTGCCTCAGGCACTCTTTGTTCTGGCTAAAGGTTTTTATGCCTCTCCATATTCCATGAGGTCTCTCACAGTTCTTGGCTTTGCTTGCCCCAGAAAATTCTCATCAGTCCAAAGTCACGATTGCCAGCTTTTCCACAGCTGGGATCTCTCATCTTCTTGCTCTATGCCACATGGTCACAAATCTAGCTCAGTCATCCATTACTGCTCCTTAGGGGTTGGGTGGGGGAAGAGAAAGGAGTATGGAAAATCTTTGGGGCATGTGTTCAACTAGATAGCTGTTGAGGTCTCAGATTTTCTGAATTTTTGATTCTGAAAAAGAGGATTTCTTCCCTTCATGCTTAGGAAGGGTACTTTCTTCTCTGGGGGGCAAAATGAGAGATGCAAGGGAACTGTATGTAATAGTCAAATAATGGGAAAAGTAAGGAGCTATAGCTTTGTTGTAAATGGGTCTCTCACACTGAAGATGCTCCATAATGTCATTTGGAGTACTGAACTAAAAATGGGCCATTAAATTTTTTAATGAAATTTTTTCAGTTAATAAGCATTTATTTTCTCTTCTTCTTATCTCCCACTACCACCAAGGAGGTAAAAAATAAAAGCAATAGACCACGAATTTTTAAGAAGGATTACAGAGTTCAAAGGTAATTTAGAGACTGTCTAGTACAACCTTCTCATTTTAGAAACTGAGGCCCAGGGAGGTTACAAGCTGAGTTTCAAACTTAGGTCCTCTAACAACACATGCTTACTTTGCCTTGTAGCACAGCACCTGTATTTACAAGTCTTTAAGGTTACAAGTTACACAATAAGGTGGTTCAGTGGATAGAGTGCTGGTCCTGAAGTCAAGAAGATCTGAGTTAAAATCTGGCCTCAGTCACTTACTAGCTGTGTGACTTTGGGCACGTCACTTAACTTCTGCTTACCTTAACTCACTAGAGAAGGAAGTGTAAAACCACGCCAATATCTTTGCCAAGAAAACTCTATGGAAAGTATGGTCCAGGGTGTCACAAAGAGCCATAGAAGACTAAATTATTGGACAGCAACAAAGATTATAGGTTCCAAAGGAGATACCAATCTGCATTAACAGAGGCTATCCTTCTACTAATAAAATTCCTATCTCCCTATCCAGGTTTTATGACAGGAACCAAAGAGCTGAAAAATATTGAATTTGAGTCAGAAGATATGGCACAATCTTGTACTATCATTTATTAGCCGGGTGACCTTGGACAGGTCATTTCTTTGTGAGTCTCGGATTCCTCATTATAAAATGGGCATAATGATAACTATTCTCCTTCCCTCACAGGCTATTGGGACAATTAAGTAATATAATGTGCTAATTTTTAAAACCATAAAGTACTATTAAAAGTCAATTTTATCATACCATATGTTATCAGAAGGAAAAAAATGAGTATTTCCTCTATCACTTTGTACTTCCACAACTGGCATCACACTCAACCCTTACCTTTACCCATTCCCACAAATGGAGTCCAACCAATATAACAAGGATCATGAACATTTAGAGAGCACTTTAAGGTTTTTGAAGCACTTTACAAACATTATCTTGTGTTTATCTTCGTGTCAATAATGGGAAGTAGGCGCTGCTATTTTTTCATTACATATAAGGAAACTGAGGCAGATGATGATACAGTCTTGCCCAAGGCCTCATAGCTAGTAAGAATCTGAGGTCAGATTTGAACTCAGAATTTCCTGGCTCCAGGTCCATCATTCTGCCACAAATATCCCTTTATTAAAATTACAGGAACCACTTTGATAGAAATCTGAAGATTATACTATTAGAATTATTTTTGTGGTTGCTTTCTAAAAGAGGGATGTCACTGGAAGAGGTACTTTTTAGATTCATTTTCTTCCAAGGGATCATATCTTTAGTGAACTTCACTCAATGGAAACGTTTATCTCTCTTTTTCTTTCTGGATGTCATTCCTTTTAGGCAGTTTAGCAATCCTCCATTTGCAGCTCAGCTCTCTGCATATCTCAACTGAAGGATCTGAGTGAGGAAGTCCAAGTTATTGTTATATTTCCATCAGTTTTTGAAAACTAATACCCCTCCCCACACTCATTCTTCCTCCCTTTCTTCATCCCATTTTCCATGCTTCTCTCTCTCTCTCTCTCTCTCTCTCTCTCTCTCTCTCTCTCTCTCTCTCTCTCTCCCTCCCCTCTACTCTCCCCCACACACACACACATGCACACAAATCTCCATTTACACCAAGATTCTGGTCAAGTTGCTGTAAGTCAAACAAATAATAGCAACAGTTATGTTTGGTAATGTAAAATTATGCAAAGAAGTCTTGAATATACTATGTCATTTGACCCTCAGAAGTACCCTCAGAGGTAGAGAGGACCAGGTGGCACAATGAGTAGAGCTTTGGACATTGAGTCAGAAAGACATCTTCTTGATTTCAAATTTGATTTCAGATACTAACTGTAGGACCATGGGCAAGTTCACTTAACCTTCCTTGCCTCAGTTCTCTGATCTGTAAAATGAGGAGAAGGAAATGTCAAACCACTCTAGTGTCTCTGCCAAGAATAATCCAAATGAGGTTACAAAGAGTTAGACATGACTGAAAAATGACTGAAAAACCATTTTTATAGATGAGGAAACAGACTGAGAGAGTTTAAGAAACTTACTCAATTTACAGGGACAAGACCTGAATTAAGTCTCCAGACTCTAAGTATAGTCAGTCCAGTGCTTCTCTGACTCTGTCATTCTGCCCCTCTCCTTGGTAGATCTGTAATTTCTTTATTATAAATTAAAAAGTCAGTTGATCTCTGACTCAAATAAGTCAGCTGGTGCCTGATGTGTTCCTAGCACTGTTAGGTGCCAGAAGAACATGGAAGCTTAATATGTGGTCTTTATATGATATGTGTTAAATGCCATTTCCATTGACAATCTGATGCTATACAACAGACTGCAATCACTGAGTCAGTATGCTGCATATGTAATTCAAGGTACTAAAGACGAATGAAAACAAAATCTAGCAATTGCTCTAGCCCTCTAATTTACCACCATCATTTAGAACCTTTGAAAGATTAACAAATGACTAGCAAGATGATTTTAAAAAGAACTGGAAAAATATGAACATTTCTAAAGAGGACTTTGATTTAGATTGGCCATCCAAGACCCTCCCTTTCCAGGTGTCAGTAAATCAGTCATGTTTTCTGAAAAGACTACCAAACCATCAAGGCATTCTGTACAGTACCATCCAATGGGAATCCAAGACATTTAGCTTAGGTTCTTAAAGTAAACAGAATTTTATCTATTTATTTTAATAATTAATTTTTTTGTTATTTTGAATCTGACAAATGCCCAAAACAAAGTCTTTCCAAATATAAGAAGCAAATAAAAGGATTATAGTTAAAACTGTGAATTTCATTATATAAGCAGCTCGTGTACAGTAAGAACTTAATAAAGACTTTTTTCTTTCAAAGTATATATACAGTTTGATACATTAAGTCTAAAGCTGTATCAGTTGCTGTGTTGCCTTCTGAATTTTATTCTCACTTCATTTTCTTTTAAATGATTTAGTGAGTCCCCTTCCTTTTCTGGCTATGACAAGTCTCTCTCTTCCCTCCTGATTTTTCCTCTTCCCCCCAAAATACCCTACCCTCCTTCCTTATAACAGGAATAATGTAGAAAAGTAGAAATAAATTCACATATTGGCCACATTCAAAGATGTATATCTCATTTTGCACCGATAGTCCCTCACCTCTGCTTAGAGGTAAAGCATCCTTCATCATTAGTCCTCTGGAGATGTACTTGATCAGAATTCTTAGATATTTCAAATTTGTTTTCCTTTACCATGGTGTAGTCATTGTATAAACTGTCTCTTGGTTCTACCTACTTCACTCGGCATCAGTTCATTGGTAAGGTTTCTCAGCTCTCTCTCTGAAACTATCTCTTGTCATTTCTTATGGCCCCTCAATATTCCAGGATCAAATTTATTTTTAAAAATATATATTCTTTTATTGCTTTTTTCAATCATTTCACTGAAATAAAATGTGATCGACATTGGTAGGGAGAAAAGACCAAGAAGCCTTAATAATAGACAATCTGTAATCTTGACATGTCTTTTCTTTTTGGCATGGCATTTGGAAAAATTACCATTTTCCTCTGCTTATCCTACATGCTGCTTGTATACTAATCTTTTCCTTCTGCTTGGCTTTGCTCCTGAGTAGTAGCCTTGGAGTTCAAGTAATTTCAGGTGAGTTACTTGATTACCAGCAAAGCTGACCCCTATCCATGGAATTGAAGAGATCAAGTAACTGAGGTCAAGCAAAAAATTGTAAACTGTTATTTGTATTTCACTGGTGTCAGTAACAGAATGAACTTCTGGCTGCCAGTCATCTGCCATATTGATAAGATTAGCTGGTAATTAACAACTCAGCCAAACCAAGCAAAGGGGGATGACTCAATTAGCAGAATGTCACTGAATCTAATTTCTTTTGCTTATCATAGATTTATTCTCTCATGAATTACAAAAGAACAAGACACCTTCAGTGGAAGATCTGAAGGGGATTAAAGGCTTAAATATTTTCTAACCTCTTGAGGCCTCCTGGTCCGTGGGCCAATGATACTGCCAATCATCTGAATTGTCTAGAAACTGATAAATGAGTCCTAAGCTGGAGAAAAATAGAAGAAATCATACTATTTTCTATTAACTGAGAAAGTTGGAATAGCTAGATCAGATTTGTCTTTGTTCATAGTTCTTTACTATTTTTTCTCCCTCCCCCATTTTTATAGAAATGAAGTTTGTTCTTAGTATTTAATTTGAAAAATTCTTGCAGAGCTTTTGTTTTTTTGGTTAGAAAAATGGCATTCTAACTTCTTGGATGTCAAATAGCCAGCACAAAGACAGAGTTATTTAGATAATTTTATTTCTGAAAATAATAAAGTTTATTTTCTTTAAAAAAAAATTTGTCTTGGTAAAGTTCCCACTATAGATACCTTCCCAGTTATTTAAGGTAACTATAAATATAGGTAGTTAGGGGGCTCTGGGCCTTCACCTGAACATACCATCATGGATGAGTGAACTTCCTTTTCAAAGTAGTAGTTCAGTGGAGTGTAGGGTGTGTTGCAGGAGGACAAGAATCTTTGGTGTGATGGCTTCTGAGTGCTTTGGGGGGCTCTTTCCACCTTTGGTGTCCACCTGTTCCACCCAACTCTCACCTGTGGCTCCAAGAAGCTGCGGCATGTGCAGCAGCCATACCTTGATAAACCGTTTTGGCAGGTGGGCCAAACCAGGCTGAGGGTAACCAAGGAGTCTCAAAAACATTGGTGAATTAGAGGGAGTGTCTACCCTAACCATGTGAAGACTTCCTCTGGTGGAATGGGCAAATGAGAACAATTTGTTCCAAAGGCCATCAAGGCAGATGAAGCAGGTGATGTGGAGGGCTTAGAGCTTGGTTAGACATTGAAGACACCAAGGTCATCCACTGCATTCTGAGCCATCACTAGCCATCTTGACTGTCCTGTCACTGGACTATGATGACTCTGGAGGAGAGAGTGATGCTGACAACTTCATGCAACTCTGCCTCACTTAAATCCAATTTACATGCAAATCAAAAGACATCACCCATATCATTTTATTATTATGCCTCAAAATCCTATAGTGAGAGGCAAGTGATGAAGCAGCAGGTTAGGATACATTGGGAGCTGTGGTCACAACCCTGAACACAGGTGGCCCAGGCCATAGGGTTGTTTCTCAATGGAAGTAGCAGTGGGATGCAGCAGCACACTGGGACCTGAGCAGCCTTTTGAGGATCACACTGCGCACCTCCTGCTATGAGGAATGGGACTAGAAAACTAAACATTGTCTGCCTGCTTACCCAGCCCTGTCCTGATTGCCATGGCAGGCAGAAATCTCACTATGCAGTCAAAACACCAAAAAACGTTCAAAATGCACAAAAACACCAGCAAAGATGGTTTCACTCACTGGCACATGGAATATGTGCTCACTAATAGAACATACATAATCCAGTAGACCTGAAAGAAAAACTGCTCTTGTTGCAACAGAACTCAACAGGTATCACACCCAAATAGCAGCCCTGAGTGAAACAAGGTTGGAAAATGAAGGCCAGTTTACTGAAGTTGGAGGTGGATACACATTTTTCTGGAGTGGGCACAGTGAAGGGGAGCCCCATGAAGCTGGTGTG
Source organism: Potorous gilbertii (assembly GCA_028658325.1). Classification (NCBI taxonomy): domain Eukaryota; kingdom Metazoa; phylum Chordata; class Mammalia; order Diprotodontia; family Potoroidae; genus Potorous; species Potorous gilbertii. The sequence continues at coordinate 67,779,952 of CM053772.1, read as the reverse complement.
GGTTTTGAAATCAAAACTAATCTAATCAGCAAGTTGGTATGCCTGCCAAAAGGAGTGAATGACTGGCTCATGACAATGTGATTGTCACTCCCAGGAAAATGCCATGCCACTATCATCAGCGCCTATGTTCCCACCATGATGAACCCTGATAAAGTCAGAGAAAAATTTTATGAAGACCTAGAGACCCTTATCATCAATGTGTCAAAAGAGGACAAGTTTCTGATTCTGAATGACTTTAATGCTAGAGTAGACTCAGACTACTAGACTTGGCAGGGAGTCCTAGGGAGGAATGGAGTTGGAAAAAGCAACAGCAATGGTCATTTACTCTGAAGACTTGTGCATCACATGACCTCATCACCAACAGTCTTCCATTTACCCAAACACAATAAACTTCATGGTTGTACCCTCACAAAAAATACTGGCATCTAATAGACTATGCTATTATATGGAGAAGAAACAGACAAGATGTGAGGTTGACAAAGGCAATGTATGGTACAAAGTACTGGACTGATCATAGACTTATCCTTTCCAAACTAAATATTCTTATTCATCAAAAGTGCTTCCCTCAAGCAAAATGACTACCAGAAGAATTAGTCAACAAATAAGAGCTCTTCTCGTTGAGTCAACACATACTTGGAAACAGTGAAGCAGAAAAAGAGTACACAGTTTTCAGAGATTTGGTGTACAGCACTGCATTTACTCATCTGGGTCAGAATACTGGCAAACATCAAGACTGGTTTGATGAAAATGATAAGGAAATTCAGAAGCTGACAAAGGAAAAACAAGAACTCCACAGGATATACCAGCAGGATAGTTCATCCACCTCTAAGAAGGCAGCATTTAATTCCATCAAAAGCAAAGTACAAGCAAAGCTTGGAGAGATGCAGGATTCCCAGCTTAGTAAGAAGGCAGATGAAATTCAGTTTTATGCTGATAGTAACAATCCAAAGCACTTTTATGATTCCCTGAAAGCTATTTATGAACCAAAAACCTATGGTGCATCACAACTACTCAGTGCTGATGGATCCACATTGATTAGTGATAAGGACATGATCCTCGAGAGATAGGCTGAACGCTTTCATAGTGTTCTCAACAGACCATCATCAATCAATACTGAGGTCATATACCTCAGGTTAAAGTCAGTCCCTCCCTAGCTGAACTTCCAACTGAAAAAAGCGTTTTGAGGGTCATTAGGATCCTTTCATGTGACAAAGCACCTGGTGCTGATTCTAGGTTATATGGCAAGAGGAAGTTATCCCCCAGGGGTTCAAGAATGCTTCCATTGTCCATCTTTATAAAAGTAAAGGCAATAGACTGTCCTGTGACAATCACAGTGGGGGTCTTTCTCTTAATCATTGTTGGCAAAATTCTTGCTAGAGTCTTCCTTAATAGGTTGATCCTTCACCTGGAAGATGGTTGTATACCAATGTAGCTTCAGAAAGAGCCAAGGAACAGTCAATATGGTTCTTGCAGCCTGACAACTCCAGGAAAAATGTCAAGAGCAGAATAGACGTCTGTACATAATGTTTGTAGATTTGATCAAGACCATTGGCACTGTTAGTCCTGAGGACTTATGGAAAATTATGTCAAAATTTGGTTGCCCAGAGAAGTTCTTCAATATTGTATGAATAGACAATGCTCTTGTGCCTCTCCGGTCACCAATGGAAGGAAACAGGGTTGTGTGTTTGCTCCCATGCTTTTTAGAATGATGTTTTCAGCCATGTTGTCAAATGCTTTCAGTGAGGATGAACACAACATCAAGGTCAACTATCTTACTAATGGTAGTTTCTTCAACTTGGAAAGGTTACAAGCCAAAACCAAGTGGGGGGAGTGTTGGTGCATGATTTTGTGTTTCAGATGATTGTGCACTCAATGCAGGCTCTGAATCTGAGATGTAACAAAGTATGGATCAAGTCTCTGCTGCCTGTGCTAATTTTGACCTAATAATTAACGTCAAGAAAACACAGGTGCTCCATCAGCCACCACCACATCATCCATACATAGAACCATCAGTTACAACGAATGGAGAAGTTTTGAATGATGTGGATAAGTTCACTTACCTTGGTAACATACTTTCCATGGATATACACATTGACAATGAGGTTGATACACACATTGCCAGAGTCAGCTCAGTGTTTGGGAGGCTCCAAAGAAAAGTTTGGGAGAGAAGAGATATTAGACTGACTATCAGACTGAAAATCTAATGAACCATTGTGTTGATCTCATTGTTGTATGCCTGTGAAACATGGACAGTCTAAAGTGCAATGCCAGGAAACTGAATCCCTTCCATTTGAACTGTCTTATGAAGATTCTGAGAATCCCCTGGCAGGATAAGGTACCATTCACTGAAGTCCTTGCTAGAGCTGAACTGCCAAGCATTCAAACTATGCTTCAGAGAGTGCAACTCTGATGGGTTGGCCATGTTGTTTGAATGCAAAATGTATGCTTGCCAAAAAGACTATTTTATGGAGAATTCACATGGGGCAAGTAATCACATGGTGATCAGAAGAACCGATACAAGTACACTCTCAAGGTCTCTCTCAAGAACTTTGGATTTCACAGTGCACCATGGGAGACACTGGAACAGGACCACTCAGCATGGTGTACCCACATCAGAAAGGGTTCTGTGCTCTTTGAGCAAAGCAGAATTGAGACAGCACAAAGTAAACATAGGATTCACAAATTTGGAGTAACCACCCCAAATATTCACATGGACTATCTGTGCCCAACCTGTGGTACAGCATTCCAAGCTGGTATTGGTCTGATCAGCCACAACCAGACACACTGAAATTTCATTTTATCATGGTGATTTTGGTCCTCTTCAAGAATGAAGGACAGCAACCAGCAGTTCAGTGATGTTGAGTGGCACAGGGCCATTGATAACCGTGTCATGACTTCTGTGAGGATGACATTTTCTTGGTCTCCCATTCTTAAAACTACCAGAATTGTTAAGAAAGTAGTCTCCTTGACCCCTGCCTCAGCTGTCACTTCCCAAAATGCATTATGACTCCCTCCTGGAGTTCCTCATCCAACTGGGGTGTTCATGGTCTCCTTGCCTAGACACCCACTCCACATGGGACCTGGAAAAATGCATCAACTTCAAGATGTCTTGGGACTTCTATTTCTCTCCACCATGTCAATGCTGATATAAATTCACCTAACTAGGTCAAGTTGCTTTTTTGCTGCCTTGTCTTAAAGCCTACACCACACAAAATACCTTGGATCAGCAGCAGAATCAGTGGCAATAGTGATACATATATCCTGGGGGGCTCTAACTCTTTTTATCTCCCACCCACATCATTGTGCCCAAACTCAGCCAGGGCAGGTTTCCTACATGCTCTCTAAGCTCTACATCATATAGGTTTGCTGAGATCAGGGGATATTAATGGTATGTAACATCTTCAGGGTGCTTAAGGGGTCTCTGCTTCCTCATGCTCATCCTCCACTGGAATTTGCCACAGGTTCTGGAATTCCAGGTAGAGGATAATGGAGGACCGAGAAACAGAGGTGAATTAAATCCTACAATCTCCTTTTAGTCATCTTCCAATTCACACTTTTTACAGGAACCAATAGCAAGTCAACCCAAGTTTCTTTAGAAGGTAATGAGCACTGAAATGATTAAAAATTGGACCTTTAAAATAAAAAGAATAAAAATACATACCTTGTATATTTCACATTTGGAATGGCACCCTTCTGAACAATCTTAGGTTCTTGGATCATCGATTTAAAGCTGGAAAATACCTTCACAACCATCTGGTCCAACCCCTTCATTTTACAGATAGTAATACTATAATAATAGCTGGCATTAATACAGCATATATTATGTCTCAGGCACTAAGTATTTACAGGTATTTTCTCAGAACAACCCTGGAAAAAAGAGCGTATCATCATCCCCATTTTACAGTTGAGTAATCTAAGGCAGAGGTTAGATGACTTGTTTGGAATCACACAGTTACTAAGCATGAGCCTGGATTTGAACTCAGCCCTTTCTGACTTCTGTCCAAACACTGTTTCTACTGTATCACCTAGATGTGTCACCAGATGAGGGGGCTATGAGGAAGTGATCTGTCCACAACTAGTGACAGAGCTGAGATTCGAACCCAGGTCCTCTGCCTCAAGTTACTATATTTCTCCTGTCATTTGTCTGATATTTCAGATGTTATGGCTCTTCACAGGAATCATCTCTTTTGCAAAGACATTTGATACGAGTTTAGAGGCAAAACAGTGATGTACAGGAAAAGCAAACTGTAACCCATTCAACTGTCTTTTTTTGTGTGTTTCTAGTAATATGTGAGATGCAATTTATACAACAATATTTATCAGAATTGGAGAAATGCAGCAACACTACCACAATCTTCCTTGGAAAGTCAAATGGCTGATATATTTATATCCTCATTGCCTCTTAGGAGGAAAATGCTCAACGCATTAATGTTATTGTTCTGGTACTAAATGAGAGGTGAAAATGAAGTTTTTAAAGTCATGACTGTGCTCCTTTGACTCTAGGAGTTCATTCAAGATGGCAGCAAGGATAGACTTAGTGAAGACATTTGGTAAAGTTTCAGAGAGGATTTTTTTCTTTTCTTCTTTTCTTTCTTTTTCTTCCTTTCTTTCCTTCCTTCCTTCCTTCTGGCCTTCCTTCCTTCCTTCCTTTTTCCCTTAAATTTATCTCCCTGGAAAAGCTCTCTCCTGCCACGGTGGGTTACACTGACTTTATTGGTTTGGGTTGTTAAGGCTAAGCGTTAAAAGATTGCTTAACCAATCAGTTTATGACTCTCTTTAGCAATCATCTAGAAGCAACATCAACAAGGGCTGCTTCCAACACAGAACTTGATCAGTCAGTCAATCAATAAGCATTTATTACATTTATTATGTGTTTACTATGTTCAAGATACTGAAGTAAGTATTGGGGATACAAAGGAACAAAACAATGGTTCCTGGCTTCAAGGTATTCATCCTAATGGAGATTGTGTGTGTGTGTGTGTGTGTGTGTGTGTGCACTTGCACAAAGTATGACGAATAACTAGGCACATACAAGATATATACGGAGCAGATGAAGAGTAACCCCAGAGGGAAGGCACTAGTAATATAGAGTGGGATGGGGAGAAAACCAGAAAAGACCTTTTATTGAAGATGGTATTTGAGCTGAGTATTAAAGGAGGGCAGAGAATAAAGGAGGTAGAGGTGAAGGAAAGAATAAATAACCAATGGAAATGCCTGGAATCTGGAGTGAAAGGAAGAGCAAGTAGACTAGTATAGCTGGTTTGCAAAGTGGAGGAGAGTGAAACACAAGGAGAGGAAAGGTTAAGCTGTGAGGGGATTTAATGCCCCTTTAAAGTCTTTAAATGCCAAACAGAACATTTTCTATTTGATCCTGGAAGTCAGAGGGAGCCACTGGATTTATCATTGTTATTTTCAGGCACGTAGGGATATGGTAGAAAGAGCTTTGGCCTTGGAATCCGGGAGACCTCAGAAACTCACTAGTTGTGCAACTTAGGCAGGTCACTTTAATCTCTGCCTGCCTCAGTTTCCTCAACTGTAAAATAAAGAAAATAATAGTCCCTTCCTTTCTAGGATGCTGAGATGTTTGTAAAGAGAACTATATGGATCATAGCTGCTATTACTACTCGGATTATTAATTGAGAGAAGGGGTGAGTGGGATGACATTGTAGCTCGGAAGAAGGAAGCAATATTTGTGTCCTGGTATCGACAGGACACAAGAGCACAGAACCCTTTCTGATGTGGGTACACCTGTAATAGACCCAGTGTCATGATTTCTTGACTCCAGTCACACTCTTACTCCCTTGGATCTCTCTTGTGAGATACTAGAAAGATCTCATGCTTGCTTGATTGGTCAGGGTCCTTGGGATCTTAAGGCCTTCAATGTTTCAACAGCTCCACTCACGCAGCTCTGTAACACTTACAGAATGGAAATGGTTTTTTAAAAATAAATACCTTTGCAGCCAGACTTAACAACAGAATTATAAAGTGTTTTCTTCAGACAGGTCATGAAGCTTAGAAATAGTTTGCTACCTGTGAATACAGATCACATGGTTTCTATTTCTTCCCTCCGTTCCTCCCATTTTTGTTGGGAGTTGTTTCAGTCATGTCCGACTCTCCATGACTTCATTTTGGGTTTTA
>CM053772.1:67753084-67773314 GCA_028658325.1 Potorous gilbertii | reverse complement strand
CCTCTCTTTGCCACGTGGCCAGGGAAAGGCCTGGACTCTGCTCCCATCCGGTGTGTGATGGACAATTGGGATCGATTTTTCAGGGCTCTCTGGAATGGAAATCTCATTCACTCTGTTGCTGCGTGACTTCCATTGCTCCAGAATTTGTTGGGAGTACTTTTTACAAGAGATCCATGGGATGTGGGTTCAGAGCTAGCATATGTGAATCTTTCTATTCCACCATCTTCCAAGCAACCAAATTTTATGGAATACTGCAAAAGCAGTTCTTAGGAAAAGTTTTATATCTTTGAATGCCTACATGAATAAAGTGGAGAAACAAGAGATCAATGAATTGAGCATGAAGCTAAAAAAATTCAAAAAAGAGCAAATTGAAAATCCTCAAGTAAATACCAAATTAGAAATACTGAAAAACAAAGGAGGGATTAAGAAAACTGAAATTAAAAAAAAAATATTGAATTAATAAATAAAATTAAGAGTTGATTTTATGAAAAAAACAATAAATTTACTGAACCTTTGGACTATTTGATTAAAAAAAAACAAAGAAAACCAAATTACTAATATCAAAAATGAAAAGGGTGAACTCACTGGCAATGAGGAGGAAATTAATACAATAATAAGAAATTATTTTGCCCAATTTTATGCCCATAAATTCAACAAATAAATGAGTTGGATGACTATTTTATAAGATATAAATTACTCAGACTAAAAAAAAAATTGAGGGGGTGGAGCCAAGATGGTAGAGTAGAAAGATACTAACTCTTTCCCCACAACCCGTAAAATACCTGTAAAAAATTACTTTTGGCCAATTCTAGAGCAATAGAGGCCACGAAAGACAGACTGAAAGAGATTTCCAGCCCAGGGTGTCTTGGAGGGCCAAGAAGAATGGTCAGTACCACTGGACATAGGGCAGAGTACAATCTGATCTTGGCCACACAGCACCTGGAGGAGCAAGACTAGAACAGGCCTCAGGGATGGGGTCCCCAGCATCAGCAGCAGTGGAAGTTCCCAGATCCTTCAATCCACAAGTGCCAACTAGAGCTTCAGAGGTCAGTAAGAGGGCTTTTTCTAAGGGTGGGAGGGAAGCAGTGTTCCTCCTCTTCCCCCCGCCCGACCTGGTCACAGGAGGCAACAGTGGTGGCCATGGTGGTGGGTGCAGCAGCAATATCCCTTTGTGATTATCCACATAAAGGTACCGGGGTAATTGAGCAGCTGATCTGAATCTCAGCTACCTGTTTGGCTAGGGAGCAAACTCATCTTACTTGATAGTGCCAACTTGGAGGAACTGAGGAGTTTCCAGGGTATACCCTCCTCTTGACAAAGGACTCAAAATTCAATAGCTACCTGGAAAAATGCCCAAAAAAGGGAAACAAAAGATCTATAGAAGGTTACTTTCTTGGTGAACAAACACTTCCTTCCATTCTTTCAAATGATGAAGAACAATGTTTACCATAAGAGGCCTCCAAAATAAATATGCAATGGTCTCAGGCCATGAAAGAGCTCAAAAATGATTCTGAAATAAAATAGGTAGAGGAAAACTTGGGAAGAGAAATGAGAGCAGAACAAGAAAATCATGAAAGGTGAGTTAACAGCTTGCTAAAGGAGACCCAAAAAAAATGCTGAAGAAAATAACACCTTTAAAAATAGCCTAACTCAATTGGTCAAAGAGATCCAAAAAGTCAATGAGGATAACAATGCTATAAAAAAACGTTAGTAAAATGGAAAAGGAGGTTCAAAAGCTCACTGAAGAAGATAGTTCTTTAAAAATGAGAACAGAGCAGATGGAAGCTAATGACTTCATAAAAAACCAAGAAATTATAAAACAAAACCAAAAGAATGAAAAAATAGAAGACAATGTGAATTCTCATTGGAAAAACAAATGATCTGGAAAACAGATTCAGGAGAGACACTTTAAAAATTATGGAACTACCTGAAAGTTGTGATCAAGTAAAAAGTCTACACATCACCTTTCATGGTGTTATCACGGAAAAATATCCTGATATTCTAGAAGCAAAGGGTAAAACGAATATTGAAAGAATCCACCTATCACCTCCTGAAAGATATAAAAAAGAGAAATCCCTAGGAATACTGAAGCCAAATTCCAGAGCACCCAGGTCAAGGAGAAAATACTGCAAGCAGCTAGAAAGAAACAATTTGAGTATTGTGGAAATACAGTTAGGGTAACACAGGATCTGGCAGCTTCTACATTAAGGGATCAAAGGTTTTGGAAAAGTATGTTCCAAAAGTCAAAGGAACTGGAATTAAAATCAAGAATCACCTACCCTGCAAAACTGAGTATAATACTTCAGGGTAAAAAAGTGGTCATTCAGAGATATAGAGGACTTTCAAGCATTCATGATGAAAAGACTAGAACTGAATAGAAAATTTGACTTTCAAACACAAGAATCAAGAGAGTAAACAGAAAGAGAAATCATGAAGGTCTTTCTAATGTTGAACTGTTGACATTCTTCCATGGAAAGGTAATATTTGTAACTCTTCAGACTTTTCTCAGTACTTGAGCAGTTGGAGGGATTATACACACACACACACACACACACACACACACACATATGTACAGAGTGCACAGGATGGATTGAATAGGAAGAGATCATATCTAAAAAAGTAAAATTTTAAAAAAAGGAATATATTGGGAGGAGAAAAGGAGAAATGGAATGGGACAAATTATCTCTCATAAAAGAGGCAAGAGAAAGCTTTCTCAATGGAGGGTGAAAGGGAGAGCTGTGAAGGATAAAGTGAAGCTTACTCTCATGAATTTTGGCTCAAGGAAGGAATAACATGCACACTCAATTTGGTATGAAAACCTATCTTACACTACAGGAAAGTAGGGGAGAAGGGAATAAGGAGAGTTGGAGGAGATGATGGAAGGGAGGGAAAATGGGAAGAGGGTTCAAGTAGAAGTAAGCACTCTTGTGGAGGGACAAGGTCAAAAGGGAGACTAGAACAAATGGGGGCAGGGTAAGATGGAGGGAAATATAGTTCGTCTTACACAACAGGACTATTACGGAAGTCATTTGCAAAACTACACATATACAGCCTTTATCGAATTCCTGGCCTTCTCAGTGGGGCGGGGGGAGGGAGGAGGAAGGAAGGGAAGTTAGAACTCAAAATTTTGTGGAGTGGGGTTAGGGCCTATCAGAATGCACAGCATTTTGGAGTGGGGATGGGGAGAGATGGGGAAAAAATTTGGAACTCAAAATTTTGTGAAAATGAATATTAACTAAAAATAAATAAACATAACAAAAGGTCTAATCAAAGACAGTTAAAATAGATTCTAAGTTTTAGCTAATGGTTGGATTTCTGCTCTTTATGTTTACTCAGACAAGTTTGGTATAATGTGTAGTCTCCCTTTTGACAAGTGATGATACGTAAATTGATAAGTCTCTTGGACCAATATTTGGCTGATTCATTCCCCATACCTAAAAACCTCATTGGAATAAAACCCACTCCTCACTGTAATATTTATTCTTTCATTAATTATTAACCAATCAGAATTGATTGCTATCCTAGGGAACATACACTTTTCCAAGGATACATAAACTCTGAGCCCAACACTAAAAAAAGGTCTTTGGTCTCCAAGAGAACCACTGACTGCTTTTAATAATAACATTTTATCCTTAGTAAAAAAAATGATTAAATTACTCAGAAATCATGTCTCTTGTACCTTTTTAACATTAGAAATTCTCCATTCAGAATCCATCAGTTCTTTCTCTGGAGGTGGACAGCATTTTTCATCATGAGTCTTTTGGAATTGCCTTAGAATTACTGAGAACAGCTAAGTCATTCATGATTGATGAGCATTACAGTGATGAAGTTACTGTGTCTCATGTTCTGCTACTTCTGATCACTTCACATCAGTTCATAAAATTCTTCCATGATTTTTCTGAAATCATCTAGCTCATCACTTCTTATAGGACAATAGTATTTTATTACAATTATAAACCACAGCTTGTTTACCCATTTCCCATGTGACGGACATCCTCTTAATTTCCAATTTTTACTGCTACAAAAAGAGCTGCTATAAATATATATGTATATATGTATATACATATACATATATATACACATATATATATATACATGTGTATATATATGTATATGTATATATATATATATACATATACATATATATATATGTCCTTTTCCCTTTTCTTTGATCTCTGTAGGATATGGGCCTAGTAGTAGTATTTCTGGGTCAAATGATATGCACAGTTTCTTATCTCTTTGGACATATTTCCAAATTGCTCTCTATTGGATCAGTTCACAACTCCATCAATAGCTTGTACTTTATTCTGACACTCAAAGATTACCTTCCTTTCCATGTTTCCCAAAGTGCAGAGTTCAAGGTAAGGTGGTATGATGGAGACAGCACTGGACTTGGGAGTTAGGAGATTTTGGTTCAAGTTTGGTCTCTGCTACTGTTTACTTGAGACACTTTGGGCAAATTGTTTCTCATCTGTGTTGTTTCTCATCAGTTTCTCCAACTGTAGCTTAAGGGAATTGGACTAGATGATTTCTAAGGCTCTTTGAGGCCTAAGACTATGATTCCTGTTAATTCTCCCACTAGTGCTTTCTCCTCACTTCATAGTTTACACTGATGCTTCTCCTCAGACACCATGAAGTGTCCCTGTACTATAACCAAGGGTGTGCCAATAAATGTTTAACAGCTGGTTCTCTGAGAAAAAACAAATCACACAGGACCCAGGTTTGAGTTTAATCTGCATTAATATCATTTTCTCCATTCCTTTTTTAACCCCAGGCACTCATCAAAACAATACATCAAGCTCTGATTGGTAGAGGTTTTTCTTTTTTTCTGATTTCCAAGATGAAAATGCTCACAATGAAAGTTTTAAATTTGGCTTGATGTTTGAGCAGGCTCCAGTATAGTCCTGATTGAATCTCAGCCCTACCAAGGGTCTAACCAAGGCTTTATTTGCCCATGACAGAAGGAAAGAATGTGCTAGGCCTGGCTGGAAATGAGGAAGTTTGACTGACTCTTTGGCTTTCAGGCCTGCTGGAGGATTATACCTAAGTAGTCATAAATGAGACAAGGCCTGTGGTTGTGACTCCTGTCTGCCATACTTCATCTTGGCCACAAGGTGGCAGCCACTGACAGTGAATATGACTATGCTCTGGGAAAAATTTTTTTTTTTCTTTTAGACTCAAACGCCCGAGCAAAAATACAGAATAGAGGAAAGAAAAAGCATATCATAAAATGAATATTGGAACTTAAATACAAAGTTAAAAAGAAAAAAGCATGTCATGTACATAGCAGAACATGAGAGGATTCAAATTATGTAACAATATGTTTTCATTTCAAGAAAGCTTGCATGATAAATAACACCTATTTTGTTGAAAATTGTTCATCTTTTCTTTGCCTCTTTGTGAGTTCTTTTGTTCTCTGCTGAGCACTTTTTTACATTGTGTTTTCTCCTTCCCCTCACCCCTCCAGAAGCTGCAATGAAGTCTAGATATGTTTCTCTATAATTATATCTATATCTATATCTATATATACACATACATATGTAGATACATATTTTCCCAAACATACTGTACACTTGATCTTTGGTTTTTGTTTGTACATATCTGTTCTTTCCTATCCCTCCTTCCTCCTCTATTTAACTTCTTCCCACTACTTTGGCTTCCTATTTCTTGCCTATCCCCATGAAAGAATCCTTCCCCTAATCTTCCCCCTCCTACAAATTGAAATACACTTTTATACTCCCCCCTTTTACCTACTCCCTCACCTTTCCCTCTAAAGATCCCTCCCTTGTCCTCTCCCTCCTCCCTGTGCCCTTACCATTTTATTTCCTCTGAATTTAGAAGATTTTTACATTCTTCAAAATATATATGTATTGTCACCTCTTGAACCCATTTCTAATGAAAGTCGGTTACCAGAACTACCAGTCCTACTCTCCCATCTAATTCCTCTGTATCAGTTCTTCCTCTTGCACCTCATGTATATAAAATAACTACTCTTCAGCTATTCTTAAACGGTTTTACTTTTAATATAAATATTGTGGTTGAGTTTACCTCAATCTTTGTTATGAGTTACTCAATTATTAAAAAGAGTCTTAGTCATGCATCTGAGAGAATTCTTTTGACTTGAATATGGAGACATTATTAAATTATATAATTAGAAGAGACTTCAGGAACATATAATCTAATCCTCTCACTTAAAAAGTATACACATATGCATATATGTCTATATATACTCACATATTTGCATATTAACTAATATATACATATATTTATATTCACATATATTGCAAGCATGACAGACATCTATTCATATATATGCTTTACATATGTAGCCCATATGTAGACACTTTTTTCCATTATGGAGTGTTTTTATTTACACTCTCCTTTCTTCCTGAAACAACAACTTGTAACAGATGAACATACAGAAGGAAAGCAAATTTCTAAGTTGACCAGGTCCAAAAATGTGTGTCTTAGCTTGAATTTACATAAAATCCATTATTTAATTGATAAAGTCATGAAGAATATGAATGGGCATTTCTTAAAGGAAGCAATAAAAGTTATCTAGAGGCATAAGAAAAAAGAACTCCAAAATCACTACAACTAGAGAATTGAAACTTAAAGTAATGCTGCTATTCTATTTCACATCCCTCCGACATTAAAATAAATACTTTCATTTTTACAGAGGAGAAAATTGAGTCCCTGGAAGGTTATATTACCATGTTCAAGGTCACATACATAGTTAGTGTCAAAAATACAATTTGAACTGGGTTCTTTAGATGAGGAAGGAAAAGACTGAAGGTCAGATCTATGAGGTTACTAGCATGTATCTTTTAGACTTGGCTTCAAGGGGAGAGAGGATGGAATTCAAAGAGTTGATTTAGCTGAAGAAAGAAAAATTTAGCTCCAGGATCTGTCTTTTGGGGCACATGGCAAAGTTGTGAATACTGTTTATAAATTTATCTTTGCCAGTCATTGGAATTGGAATTTCAGAGATGGAAGGGTCCTTAGAGCCCATCTAGTCAGAGAGTCTGCAAGGGGGAGCCATGAATTTCTATTTTATTTAATTCTTTTAAAATTTTAACTTATTTATTTATTTTTAGTTTTTAGCATTCATTTCCACAGGATTTTGAATTCCAAATTTTCTCCCCACCTCTCCTCTCCCCTATCCCACAACATCATGCATTCTGATTACTCCTTCCCCCAATCTGCTCTCTCTTCTATCACACCTCTCCCTTCCTTTGTCCCTATCTTCTCTCTTTTCTTGCAGGGCAAGATAGATTTCTGTAAACCATTACCTGTGTTTCTTATTTCCCAGTTGCATGGAAAAACTTTGAGTACCAAATTCACTCCATTCCTCCCTCCCCACTCACCCCAACCGAGAAGGCTAGCAATTCAATATAGGCTATATATGAGTAGTTTTGCAAAAAACTTCCATAATAGTCATGTTGCATAAGACTAACTGTATTTTCCTCCTTCCTATCCTGCCCCTAATTTATTCTATTCTCTCTTTTGACCTTGTCCTCCCTTAAAGTGTTTACTTCTAATTATTACATACTCCCATTAGCCTTCCCTTCTATCATCTGCCATACCCCCACTTATCCTTTTCTCCCCTACTTTCATGTAGTGCAAGATAGATTTTCATACCAAGTTGAGGGTGCATGTTTTCCCTCTTTAAGCCAAATGTGATGAGAGTAAGCTTCATATTTTCCTTCTCACCTCCCCTCTTTTCCCCTTTTTCTCACCTTTTTTATGAGAGATAGTTTGCTCCATGCTGTGTTTCCCTTTCTCCTCCCAATATTTTCCTCTTACCCCTTAATTTTTTTATTTAATAATTTTGTTTATTTATTTAATAATTTGATTTTTATTTATCAAAATGCTATTATCAATCACAAATTATCAATTACTTAATTATTAATTAAATAATTTATTTTTTCTTCCTATTCAACTCACATTGTATCCATCCTTTATATATATATAATCCCTCCATCTACCCCAATAATGAAAAAAATTTCAAGAAGTGTAAATATTATTGTTCCATATAAGAATGTAAACAGTTCAACTTTACTAAGTCCCTTATTATGTCTCTTTCTTGTTTACCTTTTCATCCTTCTCTTTATTCTTGTGTTTGAAAGTCAATTTTTCTATTCAGTTCTGATCTATTCATCAAGAATGGTTGAAAGTTCTCTCTGTTATTGAATGACCATTTTTTTTCCCCTTTAGTATTATATTCAGTTTTTCTGGGTAGGTGATGCTTACCTAATCCAAGTTCCTTTGACTTTGGGCATATCATATTCCAAGCCCTTCAATCCCTTAATGTAGAAGTTACTAAGTATTGTGTTATGCTGACTGTATTTCCACAATACTCAAATTGTTTCTCTCTGGATACTTGCAATATTTTCTCCTTGACATCAGAGCTCTGGAATTTGGCTACAACTTTCCTAGAAGTTTTCCTCTTGGGATCTTTTTCAGGAGGTGATAGGTAGATTCTTTCAATATTTGTTTTACCCTCTGCTTCTAGAATATCAGGGCAGTTTTCTTTAATAATTTCATGAAAGATGGTGTCTAGGCTCTTTTTTTCATCATGACTTTCATGTAGTCCCATAATTTTCAAATTGTCTCTCCTGGATCTATTTTTCAGGTCAGTTGTTTTTCCAATAAGATATTTCACATTGTCTTCTATTTTTTTCCATTCTTTTGGTTTTATTTTCTATTTTCTTGGTTTCTCATAAAGTCATTGCCTTCCACCTGCTCCATTCTATTTTTCAATAGTTACATTTATTTATTTTTAGATTTCAGCACTCATTTCCACAAAGTTTTGAGTTTCAATTTTTCTTCTCATATCTTCCCCCCCCACCCCATAACGCCTTGCATTCTGATTACTCCTTCCTTCAAGTGTCCTCCCTTCTACCACACCTCACCCTTCCCTTATCCCCATTTTCTCTCTTTACTTGTAGGGCAAGAAAAATTTCTATACCCCATTATCTGTATTTCTTATTTCCCAGTTAGATGCAATAACAATTTGCAGCATTTGTTTCTAATACTTTGAATTCCAATTCTCTTGCTTCTTCCCCACCCATCCCCACTGAGAAGGCAAACAATTCAATACAGGCTACATATGTGTCATTTGCAAAAGACTTCCGTAATAGTCATGTTGTGTAAGATTAACTATGTTGTCCTCCATCCTACCTTGCTCCCCCCTTTCTTTTTCTATTCTCTCATTTGACCTTGTCCCTTCCCAAAAGTGTTTACTTCTAGTTACTCCTATCTCCTTTGTCAAGAGGAGAGTCTCAGTGTTCCCAGCCGCCCTACCTCTCAGGGCCATTCTTAGGATTGAGATTCCCCAGGGGCCTTAGGCAGGGGTGGAGCTACCATTGAGGACTGAGTTTCAAATCCCCTGCTCAATTCCTCCAAAGGCTTTAAGCTGAGTAGTTAGGACAGTGAATCCCAGATGCTTCCATGGCCATTGTATCTGCCTGCTGCCCACTGATGTTGATGTCACCTCTCCTGCCACCAGAGGCTAGTGCTAGGAGGACCCTGCTCCCCTCTCAACCAGCTGTGAAAGCCCTCCCACACTTACCATTAATGCCTTCTTTGTCGTTTGTGGTTTGAGGGATCTGGGATCCTCTGCTGGGAATTCTGCCCTGGAGGCTTGTTCAGGTCCTGTTCCTCCCTGTGCTGTGCAGCCAGGGCTAGGCTCCACGCTACTCAGCATCCTGTGGGATAGACCTTTACTGTCAGCCTTCCAGGTTACATTTGGCTGGAAATCTCTTTCACTCTGTCTTTCTGTGACTTCTGCTGCTCTAGAATTTGTTTAGAGTTATTTTTTACAGGTATTTTGTGGTCTGTGGGGGAAGTGCTAGAGTATGTATGTCTTTCTACTCTGACATCTTGGCTTCACCCCTCCATTGTAACTTTTAAAGAACTATTTTCTTCAGCAAACTTTTGAACCTCCTTTTTCATTTTCCTGATTCAGTTTTTTAAAGCATTCTTCTCCTCATTGCCTTTTTGGACCTCTTTTGCCATTTGAGTTAGTCTATTTTTAAAGGTGTTATTTTCTCTGGCATTTTTGGAGTCTCCTTTAGCAAAGAGTTGACTCACTTTTCATGATTTTCTTGCATTGCTCATATTTCTCTTCCCAATTTTTCCTCCACCTCTCTTATTTGATTTTCAAAATCCTTTTTAAGTTCTTCTGTGACCTGAGACTATTTCATATTTATTTTGGAGATTTTAGATGCAGAAGCACTGACTTTTATGTCTTCCTCTAATAGTATACATGGTTCTTCCTCATCTGAAAAGATGGAAGAAAATACCTGTTCACCAAGAAAGTAACCTTCTACAGTATTATTTTTTCCCCTTTTTTGGCATTTTTTTTCAGTCAGTTGCTTGTCTTTTGAGTCCTTTATCAAGAGGAGGGTATACTCTAGGGAATTGTATGTTCTCAGTTCCTCCAAGGTGGCACATTCAAAGGAGGGGAGTTTACTCCTTTTCTGGCCTGTGCTTTGGTCTGGGAGCAACCATAAGCACTCTTCTGCCCATGATTTGCAAGTAGAATTCCCTCTTCAGAGCCTCCACCAACTCTGTCATGCCAGCCAGTGCTCCTTCCTACCTCAGGGCTGCCTCTCACAACTGAGACCCAGACCAGCAGCTCAATTCCCTCAGGGTCTTTAGGCTGAGGATTACAGAAATGGATATTGCCACCACCTAGGACCCAGGGCTAGACCACGTTCCTTTCTCACCCAAGTGAAAGAGTTTTCTAACTGACCTTGAAGCTGTCTCTGACTTCCATGAATTTCTTTCTAAAAAAAATATTTTGTTAACAGCATTTCAAGATGATAAAATACATGACTGTTTGCATTTTATTTTCTATTTTAAAAATATTATTCTGAGAAGGGATTCCTAGGCTTCACCACTTTGCCAAAGGCATTCAGGACACACAGAAAAGGTAAAAATGACTTCTTGTCCAATTTTTGATTTGCCCAGTATCAGAGGCACAAATAGAGATCATTCCTTCTGCCTGTAAATGTATTGCTCATCTGCTATGCTATAGTGGTGGTTGTTGAGTGGTTTTAATTGTGTCTGATTCTTTATGTCTCCTTTCTGTGGATCTCCTTGGCCAAGATACTAAAACAGTTT
Organism: Potorous gilbertii; assembly: GCA_028658325.1. NCBI lineage: Eukaryota > Metazoa > Chordata > Mammalia > Diprotodontia > Potoroidae > Potorous > Potorous gilbertii. The sequence continues at coordinate 67,762,184 of CM053772.1, read as the reverse complement.
GTCATTTCCTTCTTTCACTCATTTTATAGATGAAGAAACAGAGACAAACAGGATTGTGACTTGCCCTGGGGTCACACAGATAGGAACCAACTGAGGTCAGATTTGCACTCAAGTTGATTACTCTCCTGCACTCCAGGCCTGGTATTCTGTCCACTGAAGTGCCACCTAGCTGCCCTTTTATGCTATGACACCTCATTTGTAAATGAGAAAGCTGGGGCTCAGATTCCTAGAAAGGAATTTACTCAAAGTCATTCAGTTAATTGGAGACAGAAAGTGGATTAGAATTCAGTTCTCTTGATTCACACTTTTTCCTATGCTATTCCAAGCAGACCTTCTCTTTTTTGACCACTTTTCTTCTCCTTTAATTGTGGCTGTCTTGCTAGGATGGCAGTACTTTCTAACTACTGTAAAGTTCAAAGAGGAAAGGTAGACTAATGCAACTGGAAGAACACTGAACTTGGAACTCAGAGTCCTATCTCTTCCTCTACCTGTGGGGCCACGAATAAATTACTTAACCTCTACTCTGAGCCTCTGTTCTCTTACCTGTAAAATGAGAGGGTAGGCCTAGATGACCTCTGAATCATGGTGAAGGTCCTTATGTCATAGGATGACTAAGACACTTAGCTTAGAAAAAACATGAATGGTAGCAATGAATAGAAGGGCCACTAGGTGGAGTAGTGAATAAAGTGCTGTACCTGAAGTAAGGAAGACTCATCTTCCAGAGTTTAAATCTGACTTCAGACACTTACTTAGTAGCTGTGTAACCCTGGGCAAATCGCTTAACCTTTCTTGCCTCAGTTCCTCATCTGTAAAATGAGCTGGAGAAAAAAATGGCAAACCATTTCAGTATCTTTGTAAAAGAAACCCACATAAAGGGGTCACAAAGAGACAGACACAATCACAACTGGTCAACAACCACTACCGCAGCATAGTAGAGTGAGTGAGATATTTAGAGTCAGAGGTTATGATCAAAGCCTCTGCTTGTGCTTCTACTACCGGGTAAATCAAGAAATGGACAAAAAGTCATTTTTACCTTTTCTGAATGTCCTGAATCCCTTTGGCAAAGTAGAGAATCCTATGAATCCCTTCCCAGAATAATGTTTTTCAAAGCAGAAAATAGAATGCAAAGGATCATTTATTTTATTATATTGAAATGCAGTTTTCAAAATATTTTTTATAAAAGAAATTCATGGCTCCTCCTTAAGGACTGTTAGACTAGATGGGCTCTAAGGACCCTTCCATCTATGAAATTCCAATTCCATAGACTGCCAAAAATAAATTTATAAACAGTATTCACAACTTCGCCATGTGCCCCAAAAGGCAGCTCCTGGAGCTACATTTTTCTTACTTCACCTAAATCGATCTTTTAAAGATCATTTTCTCCCCCACTGAAGCCAAGTCTGAAAGGCACATGCAAGTAACGTCATAGGTCTGACCTTCATTCACTTTATTCCTTCCTAACCTAAAGGACCTGGGTTCAAATCATACTTTTGATACTAATTACTTATGTGACTTTGGGCATGCTAACGTACCCAGTATCTTTGCAAAGAAAACCCAAAATGGGGTCACAAAGAATAGGACACAACGGAAATGACTCAGTGACTGGAAAGTATGCTGACACAATTCAGGAAAAGTTGTCAGATTTGGAGCTGTACACAAGTGGAAAGAGCTTCCTCATAAATAATGAGCAGTCCCCCATCCCACACCTCCAACCTCAGAAGATATACGAGAAGGATGTGAATGAGCAACTCTTTGTTTGCTCTTTACAGATACAGGTCAGCCCAAATGGACTTCAAAATCCCATCTCACTGAAATTCTGTAATTTTGATTCTTCCCTGATGTCAACTTTCACTTATGGAGATTTTCTTAAACCTTCCTTGCTTCCCTCACTAACCTGCTGTGTACTTATTATTCATAAATTTATTTCTATCTTCTTGAAATATTTACAACTTTTGACCTTGTGGATAATAAATTCCCTATTTTTATGGCCCAGCAGTAGGCCTTTCTTATTATTGGCCAGCCAAGCAAACAATACACATTTATCAAGCCTTCTAATGTGTTTGGGAAGGAATGTGGCAGAGCCAAAGATCATTGAGAGTTAGGAGATCAGGGTTTACTCCTGGCTTTGCCATTGACTTTATTTGTGACCTTGGGCATATCTCTTTACCTTCAGGGGCCTCAGTTTCCTCCTCTGTCAAATAAAGGGATCGGGTTCATTTAGGGTGAACTAGATAAGACAATTGCAAAGGAATATGAAGAAAAATACTATCCACATTCAGAAAGAGAACTGATGAACTCTGAGTACAGTTTAAAGCATACATTTTTCACTTTCTTTCATGTGTGTATGTGTGTTTTGTTTTCTTTTATAGCATGCCTAATATGGAAATATGTTTTGCTTGGCTTCATATGTATAATCAAAATCATATTGCTCACCTTCTCAAAGAGAGGTTGAGGGAGAGAATTTGGAATTCAAAATTATAAAAAAAAAGGTTTTGTAGAATTCCTATTTTAGGTGTCCATTAGATGAATTGACCTCAGAGGCTCTATATAAATCAAATTTTATGAATCCACAAATAAAGTTTTAGAGGTGAATTGGAAGTGTTGATGGGACATCCAGGTGCAGATGTCTGGTAGGCATTTGAACTTGTGGGCTCTTCCTTATCATGACAATGGTTTTATTCATCTCTTAATGACTCTTTACACTTGTCCTATTAGCAGCTGTTAAAAATTTCCTCTTCTCTCCTTAAGGGCCTGACTTCTCTCAGGCCGCAGACTTTTTTGGAAAGATTGAGATCATTTGACTTGAACTCCCTCCTCCATGCCTCTAAACTCATCCACAACCTCTCTCAATCTCCCCTCCTTCCTTCCAGGGTCAGGAAGAGGTAGACCTCCTCTTTGCCAAGACAAATCCTTGGTCTCATTCATCTCTCCAGTGGCCTTGCTCCATGAATTGTCCTTTGTTTTATTCTTTTTACTTGTATTCCAAATTTCTGTTGAGAAATGGGCCTTAATGAATATTTGGGTTGATCCAATTTCTTCCCCTCCACTAGCCTTGCACCCTCAGCCTACGTATATGTTCAGATATCTCTTATCCTAAAAAAAAAAAGCTTTCAGCTCCATTTCTTTGATCAAACTATCCTTCAAAGCTAATACCCTTGCCCTCTTCCCTTCCAGTGAAAGACTTATGGAAATAGTGATTGATACTCATTTCCCCCACTTCACTTTATTATTCCTCAACACTCTTGCATCCCCATCAATTTACTGAAATTACTCTCTCCAAAGCCATGAAATTCTCTATTCCTAAATCTAGTAGCCTGTTTCTTGTTTTCATCTCCCTTCATTTCTCTCTAGCATTCAGCAAACAGTGTACTCTTGTGATTCCCCACTCTGACTACCATTTCTTTGCCCCATTTGATAGCTCCTTATCATTCTCTTTCCATCTTCTTACTTGCAGAAGTCTGTAGCCATGGGAATATTTGATAAAATTAGATGATCAAGGGTAAAATTCTCACAGGACAATCTTATTTTGGAGCAAGTAAGGATGAAGAAGAGAAATCAGCCAAGGAGGAAGTGAAGTGGTAGCAGAGGTGGTCCAGTTATGGAGACCAAGAGAGGAGAATCTATTCAGAAGGAAAGTGTGCGGTTAAATTCTGCTTGGTGCCAAGGAGAAGAAAATTCATGGTTGTCTTTTAAGAGAAGAGTTTAAGCTGACTGATGTAACTATAAATTCAGCTATCATCTTACAAAGTGTTAGGGTTAAAACCTTAAGGTGTCAGATTTCCTACTCTACTGGTGTGCATCCTAATTCATCACATTTATACAAAAGTATTTAGTTCTAAGGCACTTTGCAAATTTCAGAACTACACCTTTTGTATGTAGATAATGGAATTATTTCTCTTTTTGCAGATGTGGTACAATAGTTATCATTGGTATTGAGTGTCAATCAGTACACTATATCGTATCTGGTATATATCAGCTTTATTCCTAAATATTACATTCTTCTGACTCTTTTTTTCTGTTAAATAAATGCCTTGTCAATGGCCTGTCCTGTGGAATATAAACTGCTACCAGTTTAGGTTTTTTGATGACTGTGTTTCTGACTGTGGTTTGCATTATATTGCAGTTTTCCAAATTTGGCAACTAATGGAGTTATTGACTATACATGTAATGTCTTCTTTAAAAAGTATATAAAGGTTTTACTGTAATGTCAACTAATTAACCACATGTTAAATCTCTTGAATCCAGTGTTTCATTGGATTCTTACGATGACAATGTCGAATAGCACCCTTTCACATCCAAAGGAGCTATCATCCTGTTTGTCCTATTCTTAACAAGAAATTGTGTCTTTTAATATGACACCACCTGTCATCACTGATATTAGTGATATCATATTGTTTCCTACACCAGATTTCAGATTGATTTAGCATTTAAGTTTTTAAAACTTGTGGGAAGGAGGTTGTTTTGGCTTTTCTTTCTGTAAAACAACTGAATTTGTTGCTAGTGATAGGTGTAAGACTCAAGGCATGAGACTTGGTGAATCAGGTCTACTGCTGTCATTGTTGGGAATCCTCAATATATCAAACTTATATTTACAAAGATACATATACATTCCTTTATTCATTAGTTGATCACCAGATTGATGTTAATGTAGTGAAATATTTGTAGGCTGATTTCAGAACTGCAATAAGATATTGTGAAAATTAAAGCTTAATAAATGTTTAACCATAAAAAGGAAGAGTTTCAGTAGGGTGAAAGGGACACAGGTTTATTACATGGAGTTAAGGAGATGAAAAAGTGGAGGCTGAGAAAGCAGAGTCTAGAAGACCATTTATGGGGGATGCTGAAAATGAGATTCATGGAGGAGGTTGGATTAGATCATCTCTGAGGTCCTGCCTAACTCTAAACTTGTCATCTTATGATCCTCTGTCCTCAGAAGTACCTTACAATTCTATGATTTGATGGATTTGTAAGCTCCTTCAGAGAAGGGAATGTTACATTCTTTGTATTTGTGCCCCCAGCACTTAGTGCAATTCCTGGCATGTCATGTCATTCATACTTAACAAATACTTGTTGAGTAATTGAATGATTGGTAAGTTGAAGGAGATAGAACAGAGTTGCATGGTTGGGGCAACAAAAGTACAGAAAAATTGAATTATTCAGAATAATAATAACTAGCATTTACATAATACTTTAGAGTCTGCAAACTTTAAAGCGCTCTGTGGAAATCTATTATAGCAGCAATGTAGGGCAGTAGAGTGCAAGGTCTAAAGTCAGGGAAACTCATTTTCCTGAGTTCAAATCCAGTTTCAGACACTTACTAGCGGAGTGACCTTGGGCAAGTCACTCAACCCTGTTTGCCTCAGTTTCTTCATATGTAAAATGAGCTGGAGAAAGAAGAGCAAAAACTCCAATATCTATGCCAAGAAAACCCCAAATGGTGTCACAAAGAGTTGGGCATAATTGAAATGACTGAACAGCATAAAAGTCTGCAGAGGCTGGATTTGAACCCAGATCTTCCTGACTCCATGGCTCATTTTCTATCCAGGTCATTTCACTTTTGAGGTATATATATGGGCAATAATGATATGGTTTCCCCAAGAATAATTGACATTGAAGTGATGATTTTCTGAGGGTTCTAAGGACATATGATAAGTCCCAAAATCTTTAAGATGAGGTGGGTTTAGACATCCAGAGATTTGGTCAGATTGCCCAGCTGTTTGAATTTGTATGTGACTCATTATTTATGGGGAAAATTATATTGCCTCCTTAATGAGATTGATTAAAATAGCCCAGCCCCTGTAAACACATTGCATATAATCTCTCCTTTGGGGAGATTAAAAAAAATAGAAAGAGTTGACTTTTCAAAAGGGGATGGAGTAGCACAGCATTTGTGTAATTGATTCAGAATGCTTTCTGTTAAGTAAATCATAACCAATCAAGATCTGTCAATACAATTTCCTACTAATTGTCACTGTTTACCATGGGTAAAATGATGAGTTTAGGGGGAGGCTGGAGACCAGAGCACCTGGAACTCTTAATTTGGAGAAACAACTGGAATAGGAAGAGATATTCCATACTTTTGGTGACATTTTCATATTTGCTATGTGATATTTTGAGGAGGTTTCTCATTTTCCAGGAGATCAGCAAAGGGAAATAATTTGCCCAGGATTCCTCAATTAAGAGGCAGCTGTGATGTAGATCTCATTTAAATGAAAGTAGCAACATGGAGTAGATGAACTCTTTAAATTTCTCCCAGGTAGATAAACTAATTATTTCCATTTTACTGATACCCAGTGAGATTAAGTGTGATTAAGAGAACACTTTGGAATAAGTTGAAAGAGCCCTGGACTGGCTCTGGGTTCTAGTCCTATGCTAGAGCTACCTCCTAGATGAGCAGGCAATTTACTTCTCTGACCTCATGTAAAATGAAAGCACTTTTCAACTCTGCAGACTTGTGACTTTGTCCAAGGTAAGTAGAGGATCATAGCTTAGAACCCAGGTTTTCTCTTGATTCGCTGTACTTTGCACTGTACTTTGCAATCAATATTCTGTCTCTGGATGGAAATGTTTTTGCTATTTCAGGCAGTGGGTTTCTCCTCTTTTAAATGAATGAAATCTAGGGAAAGGAAAGATCTAGGTACCCTTGGTATCCTGTTCCTATGATTTACCTACCCAGCATCAGTCTGAGATAGAATTCTCTATATCTCACACTAAAGATAAACATGAAAAAGGATCCTGCTTTTTTTGGAATTCACCTTCTTGAGGAATCAGTTCTTTATCATTACACTATTTGGAACTGTCCTTCAGGACAGTTGTCTCCTCCTGAGGCCTCCCCTTGTCCTATGATACCCACCTCCTCTGGCCTCACACAGAAATCTACTAAAGGTGGGATGACCCTTAGTACCAATCAATACCAATTTGGTTGTAGGTGGAGTTCATAATCAGATGTTCTTTCTTCCCTAGTACTCAGGCAGCTCATCTATCAATGTATCACCAAGGCAATCTTCACAGCACTATGACTACGAATATGCCAGTATATTTGTATACTCAATTGCAAAATATAAAAGACACTCCATAAAGAAGACAAAATAAAAAACATTTATTTAAACACCATAAAGTCAAATCTCAGAAGCAGAAAGCAAAATCTGTCATGATGACCAAGAAGTTAATAAACATAATCACAGCAAAGGCAAAACCATTCTCAAACCTCCCCATCCCCAGTCAGGGCCTTCTCAACTGTCACAATGTGTCAGTTGGGCCCGTGTCAGCTGACCTGTGTTCTTTCCCCTCTGACCTGACCTGACTCCACTTACTCACTTCCTGTTGGGCCCCACCCTTCCTGTTCTGCCTTTCAGCAAGATCCTCCTACCACATGTGACCCAGGCTTCCAGGTGATTAAAGTGATCATATGGGCCTATTAATGAATAAGAAAGATCTTTCCATTTAAATTACTGTTACATTCGGTCCCAAGAGCTCTCATATTCATTACATAGGTTGGTGGGGCAAATAGTATTACAAGCACCCCATCATTTGACTTCAATAAATGGAGCCCAAAATCTTGGGGTAAGAGGTAAAATTCTCTTCTTCTACAACTACTTCCTGCTGAGATTGGACCTAGAACTATCCTTGCCCCAAGCAGTCTCATGTGAGAGATCAATTCTTTAGCTGGCATCTGGAGTTTAGTCAACTTCAGATCCAGAGATGACACATCAATGTTGTGGATAGGAAGTGACATCTGACTTAAGCAATCAGGCATCTACTGGTGGAGGGGTATTAAGCTTATAGAAAACAAATCTAGCAAACAAGTTTAACAAATGAAAAGACAAAAAACAAACAAACAAAACAAGGAAACAATAACCAGAAGCAGGGTAGATATAGGGTCAACTGTGGCTCTGGAGTCCATAAACCCACTCTCACATCTTCATTCACTGTAGAATATATGAGTTAAGGGTACAATTTGGTAATCATCCTCTCCTGAATAAACAACAGTTAGAGTATTAACTTTCCCATGTGCTACAATTTCTGGAGCTTTTGGAGCATTGTCTGGCTTCCATTTTACCCACACTTTAGATACTGATTTTATTCTTTCAGTAGAACCCAATATTTCAGTTACTCTATTGGTTATTTCAGAAGAAGTAAGTTTTCACAAGTGGTCTTGTTTCACAAGGAATAGTAATCACTTGAGAAAAAATGACTCTAAACAAATTCTAGAGCAACAGAAGCCACAAAAAGGCAGAGTGAATGAGATTTCCAGCCTGGAAGGCCAACAGGAAAGGTCCATCACACCAGACACAGTGTGGAGCACAACCTGGCCTTGGCCATGCAGCAGGCACAGGACTGGAGTAGGATTCAAGGTGTCACCAGCAGCAGCTGGGATTCCCAGATTCCTCAACTCACAAATGCCAAAGGCAGCTTCAAAGGTCAGTGAGAAAACTCTTTCACTGGCATGAGAAGTGATCAGGGTACTCCTGCCCTATCCCTAGTCCCAGGTTGCCCCATTGTTGGAGCCCTGACCTAAAGACCCTGGGGGAATTGAGCCACTGATCTGGGTATCAACACTGAGTAGCTGCCCTGGAGTGAGGAGGAGTGCTTGCAGTGGAGCTGGAGGCAATTGTAGAGAAGGAATTTTATTGGAAGGTCCTTGGCAGAAAAGAGTGTTTGTAGTTGCTACCAGACCAAAGTGCAGGTCAGGAGAGGAAGAAACACCTGTCCCTTGAGGGTGCCACCTTGAAGGAACTGAGAACTTACAGGTGCTCAGAGCATACCCTCTTCTTGACAAAGAACTCAAAAGTCAAGTAACTTGCTACGAAAATGCTCCAAAAAGGGAAAACAATAAGACAATAGAAAGTTGTTTTCGTGGTGAGCAGATATTTCCTTCCATCTTTTCAGATAAGTAAGAACAATGCATACCATAAGAGGAAGATCCCATAGTCAAGGCTTCTGCATGCAAAACTTCCATGCTTTTCTTGCATCTCTCTCATTTCTTTTCCCAGGTTTTCCTCCACCTGTCTGACTTGATTTTCAAAATCCTTTTTGAGCTCCTCCATGGCCTGAGCCCATGGGGTATCTATTTCAGATATTTGGGATACAGAGGCTTTGA
>CM053772.1:67715573-67752584 GCA_028658325.1 Potorous gilbertii | reverse complement strand
TCCTTTTTGAGCTCCTCCATGGCTTGAGCCCATGGAGTATCTATTTCAGATATTTGGGATACAGAGGCTTTGACTCCCATGTCTTTACCTGATGGTAAGCAGAACTCTTCGTCGTCAAAGACAAATGGAGGAATCATCTTCTCAAGAAAATAACCATCTATGGCCTTAGTTTTTTTCCCTTTTCTGGGCATTTTCCCAGCCAGTTACTTGATTTCTGAGAGTCCTCTCCACCCCCTGGCCTCGGTCCGCCCCGTTAGTGCTTGGGGTCTGAGATTCAAATGCTGCTCCCCAGCCTCAGGGCTTTTGGGGCAGACCTGACTGCTCTTCAATGGGAGCTTATCTGCTGGTTCTCAGGTGGGGGCAGGGCTGCCTCTCAGGCTCAGTTCCCTCAGGGGGTTTATACAGAGATCTTTTGTAGTGAAGCTGGGGTGGAGCTCCTGCCTGCTTTGCGGGCCTCTGGCCAAGCGGCCTCTGCCTCTGCCGCGGCCAGCCACAGCCTCCCGACGGGGTCCGAGTCCCGGAGATACCCCGCTCCCCTCTCAGCCCTCTCTCTCACTGACCTGTGCGTCTATGGGTGGAGGGACCTTTGCGGCCGCCCAGAGATTCAGGTCCCTGAGGCCTGCTTGGGTCTGCTCACTCCTCTCAGTGCCGCGTGGCCGGCCAGAGCTCCGCAGCTGGGGCGGGGAAGGGTAGCGCTCCTCAGGGCAGGGCTCCGCTCTCGTCCGGGGTACCTTTGTGGTAGGTTTTTCAGGGCTCTCTGCAACGGAAATCTCCTTCACTGTGTTGCTGTGCGGCTTCCACTGTTCCAGAATTTGTCAGGAGTTCTTTTTACAGGAAATCTATGGGCTGTGGATTCGGAGCTAGCAAATGTGAGTCTTTCTACTCCGCCATCTTGGCCCCGCCCCCCCCTTCTAAGTATGAAGGTTACTTTCTTGGTGACCAGATGTTTCCTCCTTTCCTTTCTGATGAGGAAGAACAATGCTTACCATCAGGTAAAAACATAAGAGTCAAGGCCTCTTTATCCCAAACATCTGAAATAGATATCCAGTGGACTCAGGCCATGGAAGAGCTCAAAAACTATTTTGAAAATCAAGTTAGACAGGTGGAGGAAAAACTGGGAAAAGAAATGAGAGAGATGCAAGAAAAGCATGAAAAAACGGGTCCAAAAATGGGACAATCTACCCCTGATCTCAATAGAACAGTGAATAACTCTCTCCTTGTCAACTTTTTTCTTTCTGATTTTGAATCCAATAGCTATTTGCTCTCCTCTCTCTATCAATTTTGTCTTTTCCCAGTCTCTTAAGTCACCTAACTGTGAAATCTTGTCCAGTACCTCTGCAAGAGGGTGCCCTATTTCCGCAATTATCAGAGTCAAAATCAAATGCTTGCAAGTAGGAGGAACCATCTTTCCCATTATATTCCTATGGTAAATTGCAAAGGGAGTATCATAGTATGCGTCTGAATTTCTTATCATTGTGTCAGTCTTCATTACCTCCTCCCTTAATTCCCTTCTACAATCCCTATGTGAATACTAGGGTCTGTCTCTACTAGGACACATAGAGTCAGTAGGACACTGCCTATTGCAGCTTTCTGCAGCTAGAACTGACAGATTAGTTGTATGGTTACCTCCTTGTGTATTGTAATCTCTAAAAGTGTGCTGTATAAAAGGATTCTGACTAATATCTATAAATTTTAGGCAGTCGATGGGATCAATAGCTATTCCTCCAGCTCTGTCATCACTGATTCTCACCATTCAAGATATTAACGTTTCTCCCTTCCTTTGGGTGAGCTGACTCAAAATTTCTGTGACCTCTTTCTCAGTAAAATCCTCAGTTATTTCCCTAAACACTGAGTTACCTCCTTGGTTCTCCTGTTTATGTCTCACTGTTGTTCATGCTTCTGACTGAAAATCTTCCTCTAAAATTATTTCACTTCCTTTGTCACTGTGGCAACTAGACTGGGTCTGTACAAAGGCCAGATGAGCATTTCTTTTGTTAGCCTTCAGCTTCTTCTGAACTAAATGAACAGCCTTTCCTTCTGCCTGAGAACCCCACCCCTCAGACTGCTCTTATACTCCTTTTCCATTTGAATTTTTTCCTTAAGCAGCTCATCTTTGTTTCTACACATAATATGGTAAACCATTAGTAATATTCAGCCTCTCCTACTTATCCCTGCCAACTCTTTCCCTAGTCTTTTTGGTATTCATTGCAAACACCTTTCCAAATCTCCAGGTTTCCCATCCTGTAACCTCACTTTCCAGTTTTCACAGGGTCCAGTGCTTTTAACCCACTCCCTTACTAATGAGAAATATGGTAAATTTTCCCATCCTGTGATATTAATATATTCCTCTAAATCATTTCTGCCTCCAAATAGAAACTTTTTTACTTTGTAATCCTGTTCACGATGCCAAAAGTATCACCAAGGCAATATTCACAGCACTGGTGGTCTAAAAGACTCTCCATAGAGAGGACATAAGAAAAAACAATTATTTAAATACCAGAAAGCTAAATCCCAGAACCAGAAAACAAATTCATTATGGTGATCAGGAAGTTAATAAACATGATCACAGCAGAGGGGAAACCATTCTCAAACCTCCCCTCCCTCAGTCAGGGTCTTCTCACTATCAGCTGTCACAATGTGTCAGTTGGCCTGTGTTCTATCTCCTCTGACCTGACCCCACTCATTCACTTCCTCCTGGTTCTACTCCACCCTTCCTGTTCTGCTTCTTCAGCAGACTCCTTCCACCATATGTGACCCAAGCTTCCAGGCAATTTCAGCAGACCATATTGGCCTATTAATTAATGAGAAAGATATTTTCATTTAAATTACTATTACACCCACCTTTTCCAGTCCCCCACCTTGGGGACAGGGGTTCGAAAGATTCAGTAGGGGCCAATTTTATGTGGATATATCATTGTAGAGTGGATTGAGGACTGGGTTTAGAGCCAGATAAATTGGGTTTGAATCTTGGCTCAGGTATTACTAGCTATGTAATGTTAGTCAAGTCTTTTCTTTTTCTCTTCACCTCAGTCTCCTCTTTTTAAAATGGGGAGTTTGATCTAAAAGACCTACAAAATGCCCTTCCAACTCTAGACCTATGATCTTTAGAAATGACTTCTTTGACTTTTCAGGAGTCCCATGAAATGGGTACTATTTGGCATTCCATGACAGAAAAGGGACTTGCCCTACTTCTACTTACCAGACCATTTGGGTACCAATAAGGAAGGTTGTATTTCAAAATATACTATGATTCCAGGTTTATTCTTGGATTTATATCTTAGGAAGGAAGCTCAAATCTAGACTAGAATATATTATGGGAGATAGGCCACCTCAATTGTGGATATTGACAATCATGTGCATTACCCACTCTCTTCTGAAAGAAATACAACATTTAAAAACCTCTGAGAGAGAGAGACTTCTTTTAGCTTTTAAACTGGTTGGCTCAAACAACTCCAATATTCTCCAGCAAGATTTTGCATTTAATGCCCCCTAATGTAGAGAAAGGGAAAAGAAAAGAGATCATTGGAACATGTGATCTAAATCTACATCCCATTAAGGTCCTCTTGGTAGAGAGTCATTCCTCTTCCCTTAGTGACCTCTCATTTGCTTGACAAAGCTGCCTTCAATTAGGGACCTTCCAGAAAGGCAGAAACTAGCATGGACCAAATAGAGTTTTGCTACAGAGTTCTGATATACAAGGGAATATGTTTTCCCAACAGAGAACTGCATGCACTTGCCGTTCCCTTGTATTGACTTGTGCACTGTGTAATACAACCATCTTCCCCTTTCCATGTTTCCATGGCACTTACGCAAAATTGACCATGTACTAGGGCATATAAACCTCACAGTCCACTGCAGAAATGCAGAGATGATCAATGCAAATAAAAATTATATGTAATTAAGGGCCATGGAAAGATAGAACAAAATAATTTGAAACTAAACAATCTAATCCTGAAGAATGAGTGGAGAGACAATTCCCATTAGGTTACTTTCTCTTGGGCCCTCATTTTTCCCTTCTTAATTCCCATACAGACTCTCTGATGATTTGCTGCCACCTTCTGGCACAACTGAATTAGAAATGGGGCTATGCTACAATTTCCCATCCTCTTAGAGTATAAAGTTGACCTGCACACCTTGGTAGTAGGTAGGGGCCAAAATTAAAATAGGCTTAATTTCCTCAGGCTGAAGATAGGTTTTTCTGGCTTACTTTCCAGCTAAATATCTAATTAATGACCAGACTATTTTTCAAAAATACCTTTTTTAAAAGAAATCAGGACGTAATCCAAAAGCTACAACCAGGAAACATTTCTTTATGGAGTCACTTTCAGTAAAAGACTTCCTAGCAACAACAATTTCTTTAGAAATCTTAATACCAACCTTAGTAGATGCTTAATTTTCTGAATTTTTTTTCTTGAAATACTATTGTTCCCCAATGAGATTTTTCAACAATTTGAACATTTTATTTTCCTTTGGCATCCAATTTGCTTAAGTCAGGATGTTTTGATTCGAAATGGTGACAATGAACATGTTCCTTCAGAGTGGCTATTACTTCTCAGCAAACCAGACACCATAAGTAGCTATTTGTCCACTCTGGAATAAACATTCTATGTTCAGATTGAATCTTCTGTTTCTTTTTGTCACTCATTTTACAAAGTCAAACCCCCCATTAAAATGTTCTAAGAATAATATCCCCACAACAACTGCTCACATACAAAGACATACTAAACTTAGTGTCTGACCTTGTAGAGAGCATCAAGACGCTTATGTAGCTTGGATGATGGCTGTGAATCTTGGGAGAGGAAAAAGCCACCACATTGTTGCCACTCACCACATAGTGAATGTCAGTTGTGTAGGAGAAAAATGCATTCACTTTGTCTTTGTTCAAAGCCAGTAATGGCTAAAGATGCAGTGAAAAGTTATGACTCCCACTCCTCTCAGACTAGAGACAGACTGAAGATGGTCAGTTGCCATGAGTCACATGACAAACAGAAGAGAGTGTGCAGTGACAATTTACCTGCCAAGTTTCATGGCAGACCCAATAGTGATTATTGGAAGGCAGGTTAAGCAGGGCATGGACAAATCACTCATTGCATCTTTACTTTCTTTTACGTCCTTTGCATTTTTTTCAGGTTGCCCAAAATCCTTTGGTGGGCCACAAGCAAACCCACAGGCCATATGTTGTATAGTACTTGTCTAAGACTTAGACTGTCATGAATACTGCCATGACCCTTCTCCCTTTGACTGTCTTTTGTATCCCACCCTATTCAGCTATTTTTGCCTAGAGTTAAAAGATTCATAATCACTCTTCTGGTTTTCAAAAGATCTTTTCCAGTAGGAGAAATAGGGTAGCAATTGATGCCATCCCCATGAAACAATAGTTATATTGGCCAGATCCATATTTATTTGTGTCTACATGGTAGCAAATGACCAATCAGTTAAAGAAAAAAAAGGTCCTTTAAACTGGTTCTTTGACTTAAGAGGGTCACAAATTCAATGAGAAGTATCAAATCCACAGAAAAATTGAGCAATGTCTTGATGGCAGCAAGTAACACTTTAAAGGAGAATGTGGATTCATCTTAATGCTAACAAAGTCATTTGTAGATGCCTAAACTTCCAGAACTGAAGCAATTCTTGAACTTGTAGAAATCATCTTTTTGTCCTCTGATGGTAGTGAGTACCTCTAGGCAGCTCTATAGAATATAGAGGCTGTTTTCCAAGGGTTGCAATCTCTAGGGGTTCATTGGTTTATTCCACTTCTGGCAGTTAGACAGAAATGCCTGATATAAAAATAATCCTATTGTGTTTCATTGCATTTGTGTATTTAATTAAAAACCTCTCAGCAGCTCAGGGCCTGGCACCCTCCACTGATCAGTAAACTGTATTGATTACTTAGCACTCACCATAAGAAATAGCAAAGAAAAGACATATTTTTTTAAAAAAATCCTGGCTCATTTGTCTTGGATACTAGTCCAGATCTGCTCATTGCTTTATCTCGTTGTCTGTTTATATGGTCTGACATTCAGTCAATTAATCAGCAAGCCAGTCAGCAGTTGTTAGTGTTCTATACTAAGTCTATGGGGTGATCCAAACACAACAAATGGGAAAAACCCTGGAGAGAAAAGAACTGGATTTAAATCCCAAGTCTGAGGCCTTGGACAAGTCCCTTCAGCCTTCTTGGGCCTCAGTTTCCACAACTGTATAGTGAGAGGGTTGGACTAAATGGCCTGTGATGATATTGCTAGCTTAATCCATGATCTTATGGTCCTAGATAGGCATTGTGCACTCTGACAGCAAGGAGCTTCCAGTTTAAAGGAGGAGATGTGAGAGCAAACAGATACATACCCAGAGCCAATGGCTACCAAACCAACTACATGTATATTAAGATAAGAAGCAAGGGGATCTGATGGAGAGAGTGCTGATTCAGAGTCAGGAAAACTGAGGTTCAAATCCCACCTCTGATACTTACTAGCTGTAAGAGATTTACAACTTCTCTGAGACTCAGTTTCATCATCTGTAAAATGAGAATAATCCTTTAGGTAGACATTTATCTCACAAGTAACGTTCTGAAATAATGTATGCAAATTTCAAAGTACTCTATAAATGTCAGCTATTATTATAGATGTGTGAATGTTTGTGAATGTGGGAGGGCAGGAAGAGGGATGCAGGAAGGATATCAAGCTCTCATCTGAGAAATATTTACTGAGCAGTGGCAGTGTTTGAGCACATGTAGGCATTGCCTAGATTTTAGAAGATTAGAATCTAGTCAGGATAGAAGAAAAATATATAACAATGTCAGAAAGTATTTGAAAGGAAGCATGGTAAGGCTTTGAATTTGAAGTTAGAATTGGATTCAAATCCTATCTATGCCACTTGTTCATTGTGAGACCATAGTTTACTTGGGCAGCTAAGTGGGGCTGTAGATAGAGTACAGGACCTGGAATCAGGAAGACCCACTTTCAAATTCAGTCTTATTCACTTACTAGCAATGTGACCTTTGCAAAGTCACTTAAGCCTGTTTGCCTCAGTTTCCTCATCTGTAACATGAGTTGGAGAAGGAAATAGTAAATTACCCTATTATCTTTGCCAAGAAAACCCCAAATGGGATTGAAGGGATAGGTAAGAGGAAGTAAGATTTCTCTCAAGGAATTTCTATCTTCATTGACTATAAATGGCTCTGCCTTTGTTTAATCAGAAGACCTTCCAGGCCCTGGTGCAGTCCCAGAAATAAAGGGAGAAGGCATCAGGAATGATAGAAATATCTAGAATCATAGATCAGAAAAGGATATTAGAGATGACTTGGAATTACCACCTCACCTTTAAGATGAAGAAATCACAGATTTTAAGTAACATGGGTAACTAGGTAGCCCAGGGGTAGAGCTCTGGGCCTGGAGTCAGGAAGACCTGACTTCAAACTCAGACTAACTATGTGACCCTGGTCAAGTCACTTAACCTGTTTGTTTCAGTTTCCCTCAAATATAAAATCACTAAAAATAACTGCATCTACTTCTCAGGGTTGTTGTATCAGATTCAAAATTTATAATGCACTTAACACAGTGTCTGACACACAGTTGGCATGACATAAATGCTTATTCCCTCCCTTATGGCCCTTTCTTCTGCGATAGTTGTGGAACTGAAGATGTCTGGGATCAAAATGAGGGCAGATCATATTGTTCAGCACTTAGTATTTAAGTATAACAGGACACCACAAAACAACTTCTGGAAAGCTGAAATGTGGAGAAAGTCAGTCAACGAACATTTACAATAACCTTTATTAAGCACTCAACTAAGGGCAGAGATATTGAAATGTAAAGGAACATGTCTTCAAATGCAGAATAAACATTTCAGTCAGAAAAGTGTTGAGGCTTAAATAACTCAATTGCATATGAAAGACTAGTGAGACAATGAACTTGAATGGAGGAAGACTTCATTCTTACCTTTGTTCCTAGCTACTCATCTGCCCAAGGCCCCCAAAAAAGAATTTTGAGGACTGTAATTTAAGCAAAACTAAGCACTTTGATCCAAGAAAGAGTCACTTGGATGAAGAAATTCACCCTGAACCTTGAAGAATGGTTGAAAAGCAAGTTTATTAGCCAAGTGACCTCCTGGACACAGTCCCACATTGGATTCCCTTGTCCAGCTGAAACACCACTTTCTGTGAGGGGCAAATCCAATTGAATTATGTGTACAATGAAGACCCAATATAACTGAGTAGTGTACCAGCCTATCACTAATACCACACAAAGCTGCAAAGCACAAAAGGCCCTCCTGAAGGAAGAAAAGACACTCAGGTCTTGAAGTTCCAGAGTTGTAAGTTGACTTGAAAAAGTAAGTGTGTTCTCTCTGATAATCATTTAATACACTTTTGAACTATAATAAGGACCAGAGTCTGAACTGATCAATCAGAAGAAGAACCTGGACCTAGCAACCTCTTTGTCAGAGAATACCTCTTCCTTTGTCAACAAGGCCAGAGGGGCTGACTTAGGATTCTTTGAGGCCCTTAACCCAAAACACTATCTTGAATAATGGGACTTTTGTCTGTTTCTTTATATTTTGTGAACATATACTTTGTTATAGTATGTTAATGGTAAAGAAAACAGATATTCTGGGTTGTAGTTTCAAATGAAACTTTGTCAGCTCTTATTGTATTTACAACTTACTCGATTAAGAAAATTCCTTTCTCACTGTAAAGTTAAACACATATAGAGACCATAAATCTGAGGGACACAGACATCCTTGAATTGTCCTAAAACAGATTTAAGCCTGATCATCCTTGCATTAGACAGTCAGAAGTTTCCTTCTTGCTTCATATCAGCTAACTTTAAGGGAATAAACAATATGAATTTTGCTTGTTTGTCTCTTTTAACCAAACTTCCAGTTCAATAGTTATGGTGCTATGACTTGGATAAAACTCATGGACTAGCAGAGAACTACTCCCCACTTTGCCAACACCAAAGACTCAGACACCTCAGGATTTATTTTCCTTGGAGTCTAACTTTGACAGGGTTGGGGGAAGTTCCTCTATTCTCAGCTTCCAAAGGAAGTTTGGTTGAAGTCTTAAATTTCCTTTTAAAAGTAGCTCAAGCATAGGGATCAAGCCTGCAGTGAAATGATTTGTATAGATCCCCTGGACATAATTATCCATCTAGGAAAATTGGTTATGGGTCAACCAAAAACTAAAATCAGAAATCCAGCTGACAAGGCCCCTGCTTCTTATATGTCAAGCTGTTACTAACCTGATCACAGATATTTCCAGAGCTAGTGTCAGTTAACTAAAGATAGCCCTAAATTATGTTGGCCATGATAGGGCTCTTTTGGACCCACTAAAGTTACTTGATCTTAAAATCAAATTGAATTTAAAGGCCAACAAAACATCTGGCCAGGAATGGAAATATTTTCATCTTGGGCTTGCTGAAATGACTGAGGGAGAGTAAAAGACAGGAGCCTCTTCCCTTAAGACTCTTAGTACTTGCTAACTCCCTCTATCCTAAGGGCCCCAGCCTGTCCTTCCCCTTCACTCCCTCTGCCCAATTTCTCACATTCTTCCTTGCCTTCTTTTATAGGTTCTGATTATGTGAAGGATAACCACTCTTTGTGATTACCAACTCCTTACTTGCCTTCCATTCCCTGCTCTAGCCCTGATGAGAATAACTATGTTCCACTGCTGTTGCCTCCTTCCCCTCCCCCCCTTCCCTTAAGGCTTCTGATCTTATGGAGGATAGATACAATCCACCTACAGACAAGGGGCCTGTACCTATTCCCATATGGGCTTATCTGTTTAAGGTAATCAGTCAGAAACTTCCAGGGCACCAAGGCTCCCCACCATAATGACCATAGGGATGTTTCAAGAAAAGGTTGCAGGATGGATCCCTATTTTGTCAGGTCTTGGATCACTTCCCAACCCCCTTTCTTTGGTATAATAACAACCAGTTCATCATGGCAATTTCTAGTAAGCCCCTGATTCCCCTCTCTCTGTCATTAATTGTGAGTTCTGCTTGCATCTATCTGTCAATTTGTCTCTCATCTTGTGTCTGTCTGTATCATATGTGCTATGAATGAGTCTGTTACCATGTAATATTTAGAGTGCAGGCAGCCAGAGACTTCTAAGGGCTGCAGCTAGGGAAACAAACAAAACTGCAAGACTTTTCCTTGTTGTTCCAGTCTGCCAACCTGGAATTAAAACAGAAAATTAGATGGAGCTAAAAAAAACATTTTAGCAAATTCTATAGGTTGTGAAATTAATCATTAAAAATTTTGGAAACTGATAATTTTAAATTACTGGAAAAGGAACTCCTGAGACTATCAGTAATTCCTTGCTAAAACACACCCTCTCAATCCTGATCATTTAGTATTCCCCACTCCCTCCCCAAAAGGGTATCTCATTATGGGGATTTTTAACATTCACAAGGGTTTATGCTAACTCCTCTCATCTTAGATCAAATTTATGGAGAAGAGAATGAAGGAGAAGGGTAGGGAGAGCAATTCACAGACTGGCAGCAATCCTAACAGTACTGTGACCCTAGGCACCTTGTAGCCCACACTTCTAGGTAAAGTTTGGAAATGTCGGCTTGGTCCCATACATTCTGCCCACTCTGTACCAGTATATGAAATCTTCCCCAGCCTTAGTAAATTCTGGGAAAGGGGGAAGGGAGAGGTGGATATTCTGGGCTTCTGACAAGAATTCGCTAACCCCTTGATACAAGAATTATCACCCCTGGGACACCAACCTCTCTGCTGTTGGTAAATTTCACACTTTTTGGTTCCAAGTGCAAAAAAATGTATTTTCTCTCTGTTTCACCTGTTTTCTGATTTGTAAAGGGAAAATAATAATGGTTGTTACTATGGGATCGAAATGATATCATGATTGTAAAATGCTTATAATATGAATGATATATATTGCATATAATATTACTATTCTCCTTAATTTAATGTAATTGGTAACTTTGAAATAATTGTTTTAATTACCAAGGGTAATAAGATCAATAATTTCTGGGAGGCAGAGCCCAGGATGGTAGAGTAGCAGCACAGACCTATTAGTAGCTCTCACCCCAAGGACCTTAAAATACCTATAGCAAATGACTCTAAACAAATTCTAAAGTAGCAGAATCTGCCAGGTGACAGACTGAAAAAGATTTCCAGCCTAAGACACCCTGGAAGGCAGACAGAAAGGGTCTATCTCACCACACTCAGAGTTGAGAGCAGCCCAGTGTGAGTCACGTTGCACAGATGGGCACTTCAGGGCACAGAAATATGGACAGTTACTATGTATTTCCAGATTTCTCAACCCACAAATGCTAAAGATGACTTCAAAGGTCAGTGAAAAAGTCCTTTCACCTGAGTGAAAGGGGACCATTGTCTAGACCCCAGCCCCAACCCCAGGACAACTTCAGCCACTGCCATAAGTAGCCCCTTCTGGAGTTCTCGGCATACAGACCATGGAGAAATGAAGTGACTGATCTGGGTCTTGGTCCTGAGTGGTAGTCCTAGAGTGAGAAGGATCATTGGTGTGGCAGAGTTGGTGATGGCTGTGGGGAGGGAATCATACTCACAGTTCAAGGGCAGAAAAGAGTTCTTGTCATTGCTCATAAACCAGAGTATAGGCCAGGAGAGGAATAATACCTCTCCATTGATTATGCCACGTTGGAGGAACTGAGAACTTAGAGGTGCCTAGACTAAGAAGTTTGCTTTCAAAAGGTATTTTTCTATCCTTTCAGAGGAGGAATATCAACACATACAACCATACAAAGAACAAAGCATACAACCAGAGGAATACAGCAAGGTCAAGGCTCTTACTTCAAAAGCCTCCAAAAAACTACATGGTCTCAGGCCATGGAAGAGTTCAAAAATTACTTTGAAAATCAAATAAGAGAGGTAGTGGAAAAATTGGGAAGAGCAATGAGAGCAATGCAAGAAAATCATGAAAAATAAGTAAACAGTTTGCTAAAGGAGATCTCAAAAAGTGCCAAACTAAATAACACCTTTAAAAATAGGCTAACCAAAATGGCAAAAGAGGAGCAAAAAGACAATGAGAAGAATGCTTTAAAAAGCATTGAATTAGCCAAATGGAAAAGGACTTTCAAAAGTTCATTGAAGAAAATAGTTCATTTAAAATTAGATTAATAGAGAAGATAGAAGCTAATGACTTAATGAGAAATCAAGAAATTATAAAAGAAAAGCATGAAAAAATAGAAGACAATGTGAAATATCTCATTGGAAAAATGAATGACCTGGAAAATAGATCCAGGAGAGACAATTTAAAAATTATTGGTCTACCTGAAAACCAGGATCAAAAGAGAGGCTAGATATCATCTTCCAAGAAATTATCAAGGAAAACTGTCCTGCTATTCTAGAACCAGAGGACAATATAGAAATAGAAGGAATTCACTGACCACCTGCTGAAAGAGATTCCTGAAGGAAAACTCCTAGGAATATTTTAGTCAAATTCCAGAGTTCCCAGGTCAAGGAGAAAATGTTACAAGCAGTTAGAAAGAAACAATACAAGTATTGTGGAAATACAATCAGGGTAACACAGAATTTAGCAACTTCTACAATAAGGGATTGAAGGGCTTGGAATATATTCCAGAGGTCAAAAGAGGTAGGATTAAAACCAAGAATCACCTAACCAGCAAAAATGATACTTCAGGGGAAAGAATGAAATTTCCAAGCACTGTGTGTGTGTGTGTGTGTGTGTGTGTGTGTGTGTGCGCATACATATATGTAAATGAGTATGGATATGTATGTATATGTATGTGTGTATATGTGTGTATGTGTTTATGTATACACACATATGTATACACACATAGAGGATATGGGATGAGTTGAATATGAAGGGAAAATACCCAAAAAATAAAATTTCCTGTTGAATGGAATGTACTAGACATTAAGAGAGAGGGAGAGGTAGAATGTAGCAAATCATCTCACATAAAAGAGGCAAAAAGAGTTTTTCCCATGGAGGGGAAGAAGGAGGAGATGAAAGGAAATAAGTGAACTTTACTCTTATGGGATTTTGCTTAAGGAGGGAATAACACACAGTAAATTACATATGGAAATCTATTTTACCCTGCAAGAAGGTAGGGGAAAGTAAACTGGAGAAGGAAGATAATAGAAGGAACAGCAAAAATGTTCGCCAACTGCAGAGCTTGCCTATGCTCTAGCTCAGCAGAGGGGATCTCCAGAGTAACTCTAGGGAAACCCAGAAAGACTTCAATTGGCCTCTGCTTTGGCATATCACCCAGGTAAACACCAGGTAAGCTGCAGAATTTTAGCTTTTAGTTGAAAGAACCAGAGACCACAACATATAAAACTTCAAGTTGTAGGCAAAAGAACTGTGAAACAGAACCCACTGTTCCCCAGAAGCAGAGATAAAATTGAAAAGCCAGGAAAAGGGTGATCATCACAAATAAGAAGCAAATCAGAAAAGGAAAGAACATAGAGTCTTTCCATGGGAACAAGGACGAAAACGTGAAGACCAAAGAGGTCACCATTGAGACTGTATTCCCATCTGAAACTTCTGAAGAGAATATAAACTGTTCTCAAGCCCAAAGAGCATTCTTGGAAAAGGTCAAGAAGGATTTTGAAAGCCAACTGGCCGAGAATTTTAAAGATATGATAAAAAGAATTCCCTGAAGAAAACAGCTCTGGAAAAAGGAAAATTGGAAAAATGGAAAAGGAGAAAATAACCCCTTAAAAGAAAAAATTGTACAGATGGAAAAGAAGATGCAAAAGTTAACTGATGAAAAAAATTTGATTAAATTAGAATGTGGCAAGTAGAAGCTAATGACTCTATGAGACATCAAGAATCAAGCAGAATTGATATTTCTTGGTGTTTGTAGTTTGGGGTCCCTTTGAGGAGGCAAACAGTGGATTCTTTCCATGATTATTTTGCCCTCTGGATCTAGGACTTCTGGGCAATTTTCTTTGATGATTTCTTAGATGATATTATCCAGGCTCTGTTTTTCATCATGTCTCTCTAGTAGACTAACAATCCTTAGATTTTCTCTCCTGGAACTATTTTCCAGGTCAGTTGTTTTTCCAATTAGATATTTTATATTTTCTTTTACCTTTCCATTTAAGATTATGTTTGACTGATTCTTGATGTCTCATAGATTCGTTAGATTCTATTTGCCCAATTTTTCCTTTTAAGCAGTTATTTTTACCAGTTACATTTTGTATTTCTTTTTCCATTTGTCCGATTTTCCTTTTCAATGTGCTGTTCTCTTCAGTAAATTCTTCCTTCATATTTTTAAAATCATTAGCCAGTTTTTATTCTATTTCTTCTCTGCAACATGACTGTGGTAAAAATGTATTTAATGGAAATGTATGTGTAGAACCTATATAAAATTGGATACCATCTCAGGGAGGGAGAGGGGAAGGAGGGAAAAAAATCTAAGTTATATAGTAGTGATTGTAGAACACAGAAAATTTTAAAAATTTAAAAAAATCATTGGCCAATTTTTCTGCTATTTCTCTAATTTGAGTTTTAAAATCCTTCCTGAGCTCTTCCAAGAAGGCTCTTTGTGCTTTAGATCAGTTCATATTCCCTTCTGAAGTTTCAGATGGGAATACAGTCTTAATGCTGAACTCTTTGGTATTTATGTTTTCATCCTTGTCCCCATAGAAAGATTCTATAGTCTTTTCTGCTTTGCTTCTTACTCATGATAATAACCCTTTTCCTGAATTTGAAAGAATATCTCTGTGAATGTGGCACAGGGAGCTCTGTCCCACAGTTCTTATGCCTAAAACTTGAGGCTTTCTGTGTTGTGGCCTCTGGTTCTTTCAGTTAGAAACTAATATGCTGCAGCTTACCAGGTGATGAGCTGGCTGGTGTTTGAACGCAGAGTCCAGGAGACGTCTTCTTGGGTTTACTTGCAGTTAACCTGGACCTAGTTCATTAAGTGTGGAGAAGGTGGTCTGGCCACAGGAAGTCTCATCTGCTGAGCTAGAGCATAGCCAAGCCCAGCTGTTTGTGATAGTGTCTTTCCAATTACATTGGGGTGTTAAGGCACACCTGGGATCCTGGTTTTGGCAGTTGCTGGGTTCACCATGCTGGGGTTCAGGATTTTCTCCTGGTTTGTTGAGGTGGACCTGTCTGAGACAGCTCTGATCTTGTACTGGTGGCCTTTGGTTACAGCAAGAGAAACCCTCCTTATTGAATGTTCTAGCCTCAGGGGCTAAGAGTCTCTTTACCCCTTCTTCTGCTCTCACTGTTCCAGGACTTTTCTGGGGAGATGTTATCTGGGTTCGTCAAGGTCAACAAGGGGAGGGAGATAACAATTACCAATCACTCCATCATCTTTTCTCCCAGAATCAGATAACCAAAGGACAGAGTAACAAAATTGAAATTAAGAAAACTATTGAAATAATAAATAAAACTAGGAGTTGATTTTATGAAAAAAAAACAATAAAATTGATAAGCCTTTGATCAATTTGACTAAAAAAAGAAAGAAAACCAAATTACCAATATCAAAAATGAAAAGGATGAACTCAGCTCCAATGAGGAGGAAATTAAAAATAATAATGAGAAATTATTTTGTCAAACTTTATACCCATAAAATCAACAATCTAAAGGAGATGAATGGTTATTTTAAAAGATATAAATTACCCAGATTAACAGAAGAGAAAGTTGAATACTTAAATAATCACATCTCAGAAAAAGATATTGAACAAACCATCAATGAACTCCCTAGAAAAAAATCTCCAGGGCCAGATGGATTCACAAGTGAATTTTATCAAATATTTAAAGAACAGTTAATTCTAATACTATACAGACTATTTTGGAAAATTGGAGGAGTCCTCTCAAATTCTTTTTATGATACAAATATGGTTTTGATGCCTAAACCAGGAAGAGCCAAAACAGAGAAAGAAACTTATAGACCAATTTCTTTAATGAATATAGATGCAAAAAATGTTAATAATATTTAGCAAAAAGAATACAGCAAATTATCATGAGATTAATGCATTATGATCAGATAGAATTTATACCAGGAATGTGGGGGGGTTCAATATTAGGAAAACTATTAACATTATTGATCATATCAATAACAAAACTACAGAAACCAAATGATTATCTCAATAGATGCAGAAAAAGCTTTTGATAAAATGCAGCACCCATTACTATTGAAAACACTGGAGAACATAGGAATAAATGGAACTTTCCACAAAATAATAATCAGTATCAACCTAAAATCTTCAGCAAGCATTTTATGCAATGGGGATAAGCTAGATGCATTTTCAATAAAATCAGGGGTGAAGCAAGGATGCCCATTATCACCACTATTATTCAATATGGTACTAGAAATGTTAGCTATAGAAAAAGAGAAGAAAAAGAAATTGAAGAAAGTAGAATAGGCAAAGAAGAAACTGAGTTTTCACTGTTCACAGATGACATGGTAATATATTTAGAGAATTCCAGATAATCAAGTAAAAGGCTTCTTGAAATAATAAACAACTTTGGCAAAGTTTCAGGTTACAAAATAAATCCACACAAATCTGCATTTCTATATATTTCTAAGAAAACCTAACAGCAAGAGATAGAAAGAGAAATCCCATTTAAAGCTACAGCAGACAATATAAGATATTTGGGAGTCTACCTGCCAAAACAAACCTGGGGACTATATGAACACAATTACAAAACAGTTTTCACACAAATAAAGTCAGATCTAAGTAAGTGCAAAAACACCAGTTGCTCATGGTTGGACTGAGGCAATATAATAAAAATGACAATTCCACCTAAATTAATTTACTTATTCAGTACCATACCAATCAAACTATGAGAAAATTATTTTGTAGAGTTAGAAAAAATAATATAAAAAATAATATCAAAATTCATCTGCTTTTTCTCTCCCTGGTACAAAACCATATTTGTATCATAAAAAGAATTTGGGAGGACTCCTTCTTCTACATTTTTTGCAAATAGTCTATAAAGTATTGGAATTAACTGTTCTTTAAATATTTGACAGAATTCACTTGTAAATTCATCTGGTCCTGGAGATTTTTTCCTAGGGATTTTGTTGATGACTTGTTCAATTTTATTTTTCTGAGATGGGGCTGTTTAAGTATTGAACTTCCTCTTATGTTAACCTGGGCAATTTATACTTTTTTAAAATAATCATCCATTTCATTTAGATTGTCGAATTTATGGGCATAGACCTTCAAACACAAGAATGAAGGGAAGCATGAAAAGGTAAACAGTAAAGTGAAGTCATAAGGGACTTACTAAAGTTGAACTATTTACATTCCAACAGGGAAAAACAATATTTGTAACTCTTGAAACCTTTTTCAGTATCTGGGTATTTGGTGGATTTACACACACACACACACACACACACACACACACACATGCACATGCACACACACATGCACACATAAAGAGAGACAGAGACAAAGACAAAGAGAGAGAGACAGAGAACACAGAGAGCACAGAATGAATTGAATAGGATGGAATCATATCTTAAAATAATGAAATTAAGCAGTGAGAGAGATATATATTGGGAAGAGAAAGGGAGAAATGGAATGGGGCAAATTATCTCTCAGAAAAGAGGCAAGTAAAAGACTTTTCAGTGGAGGGAAAAAGAGGGGAGATGAGAGAAAAAACATGAAGCTTACTCTCATCACATTCGACTAAAGGAAGGAATAAAATGCACATTCATATTGGTATGAAAACCTATCTTACAATACAGGATAGTGGGGGAGAAAGGGAAAAGCAGGGTGTGGGGGATAATGGAAAGGAGAGCAGTGGGAGGAGGGAGTACACTTGGGGAGGGATAGGATCAAAAGAGGTAACAGAAGAAATCGAGGGCAGGATAGGATGGAGGGAAACATAGTTAGTCTTACACAACACGACTATTATGGAAGTCATTTTCAAAACTACACAGATATGGCCTATATTGAATTGCTTGCCTTCCCAAAGGGAATGGATGGGGAGGGAGTGATGGGGAGAAGTTGGAACTCAAAGTTTTAGGAACAACTGTTGAGTGTTGTTCTTGAAACTAGGAAATAAGAAATACAGGTAATGGGGTATAGAAATTTATCTGGCCCTACAGGACAAAAGAGAAGATGGGGATAAGGGAAGGGAAGGATGTCAGAAGGGAGGGCAGATTGATGATAGGGGTGATTAGAATGCTTGGTGTATTGGGGTAGGGGGAGGGGAGAAATGGGGAGAAAATTTGGAACCCAAAATTTTGTGAAAATGAATGTTGAAAACTTAAATAAATTTAAATACAAAAATTTTAAAAAAAAGAATTTATGGGCATAAAGTTGGGCAAAGTAATATCTAATTATTGTTTTACTTTCTTTCTCATGGGAGGTGAGCTCACTCCTTTCATTTTTCATATTGGTAATTTGGTTTCCTTCTTCCTTTTTTTTTAATCAAGTTGACCAAAGATTTATCAATTTTATCATTTTTTTTCACAAAACTGAGTCCTAGTTTTATTAGTTCAATAGCCTTATTAATTTCAATTTTATCAATCTCTCTTTTGTTTTTCAGTATTTCTAATTTGGTATTTACTTGAGGATTTTCAATTCTTTTTTTTGAGCTTTTTCAACTGCATGCCTAGTTCATTGTTCTCTTTCTCTATTTTATTCATGTAGGTGTTCAAAGATACAAATTTTCCCTAAGCATTGCTTTTACAGTATCCCGTAAGATTAGGTAGGTTTTTTCATTATTGTCATTCTCTTGAATGAAGTTGTTAATTGTTTCTATGCTTTGCTGCCTAACCCGCTCATTCTTTAGGATTATATTATTTAGTTTCCAATTAATTTTTGGTCTATCTTTCCATGGTTTTTTTTATTACATGTGATTTTTATTTGCATTATGATCTGAAAAGGATGCATTGACTATCTCTGCCTTTCTGCACTGGATTGTGAGGTTTTTATGTGCCCTAGTGCATGGTCAATTTTGTATCTGTGCTATGAACCACTGAGAAAAAGGTATATTCCTTTCTATTCCCATTCAATTTTCTTCAGAGATCTATCATATCTACCTTATCCAGAGTTTTATTCACCTCCTTAACTTTTTTGTTGTATTCCTAGAAGTTTTCCTTTTCAAGATGTCTTTCAGGAAATGATCAGTGAACTCCTTTCATTTCTAATTTATGCTCTGGTTCTAGAATATCAGGGCAGTTTTCTTTGATAATTTCTTGAAAGATGATGTCTAGGTTCTTTTTTTCCCTATTCATTTATTTATTTTTAGTTTTTAACATTCATTTTCACAAAATTTTGAATTCCAAATTTTCTCCCCTACCCCTACCTCAAAATGCCATGTATTTTGATTACCCGTTCCCCCAAACTATCCTCCCTTCTATCACACCCCTCCCTTCCCTTGTTCCCATCTTCTCTCTTTTCTTGTAGGGCAAGAAAGATTTTTGTACCACATTAACTGTGTTTCTTATTTCCCAATTACAGACAAAAGCAATTCTTAACATTGGTTCCTAGAATTTTGGGTCCTGACTTCTTTCCTTTCCTCCCTTTCCACCCATCCCCACTGAGAAGGCAAGAAATTCAGTATAGGCTATATATGTGAAGTTTTGCTAAAGACTTCCGTAATAGTCATGTTGTGAAAGACTAACTATATTTCCCTCCATACTACCCTGGCCCCTGTTTGTTCTATCCTCTCTTTAGACCTTGTCTCTCTCCTAAAGTGTTTACTTCTAATTGCTCCCTCCTCCCATTTGCCCTTCCTTCTATCATCCCCACACCCCATTTGTCCCCTTCTCCTCTACTTTCCTGTAGTGGAAGATAGATTTTCATACCAAATTGAGCATGCATATTATTCTCTCCTTAAGTCAGATGTGATGTGATTAAGCATCACTTTTTCCCTCTCACCTCTTCCCTTTTCTTTTCCATTGAAAAAACTTTTTCTTCCCTCTTTTATGAGAGATAATTTGCCTCATTCCATAGCTCCCTTTCTCCTCCTAATATATTCATCTCTCACCCCTTAATTTTATGTTTTTTGATATTATTCCTTGCTATTCAATTCGCCCTGTGCCCTCTGTCTATGTGTGTGTGTGTGTGTGTGTGTGTATGTCCATAATCTCTCCAACTACCCAAATAATGACAAAAGTTACAAATATTTCTATGTAGGAATATAAATAGTTCAGTTTAGTAAGTTCCTTATGATTTCTCTTTCCTGTTTACCTTTGCATGCTTCTCTTGATTCTTGTGTTTGAAAGTCAAATTTTGTATTCAGTTCTGGTCTTTTCATCAACAATGCTTGAAAGTACTCTATTTCACTGAATGACCATTTTGTCCAGTGAAGCATTATACTCAGTTTTGCTGAGTAGGTGATATTTCATTTTAATCTTAGTTCCTTTCACTTCTGAAATATCATATTCCAAGCCATTTGATCATTTTATGTAGAAGCTGCAACCACCAGGATGGTTCATGAGTCTAGAATACTTCTCCCTATGTCAATAAGGCCAGGTGAGGCTGACTGAGCATTCTTTATGAGACCCTTAAACCAAAACACTATCTTGAATAATGGGACTTTTTTGCATGTCTTAATATTTTGTGGACATGTACTATATCATGGTATGTTAATGGTAAAGGAAACAGATATTCTGGGCTGTAATTTCAGTTGAAACTTTGTCAACTCTTATGTTATGGTGTTTACAATCTATTCATTTAAGAAAATTTCTGACTCATTGTATAGTGAAAAACATAAAGACCATAAATCTGAGGGACATAGACGTCCTTGGATGTCCTAAAATAGATTAAGCCTGGTCATTGTTGTATCAGAAAGCCAGAAGTTTCCTTCTGGCTCCATGATCATGTATCTGCTAGCTCTGAGGACATAAACAATGTGAATTTAGCTTGTTTTCCTCTTTTAATCAAACTTCCAGGTCAATACCTCCTTCACTGCTACCACATTTTACCTTTATGTTCACTCTTCCCACCCACAGTCTCTATGTGTATTTGTGTGAGTATATACCCCTGTTTTGAGGACATGCTTTATAATTACTTTTTTGCTATATTTGAGTAAATGCCTCTAATAAAGAATTAGCAGAGCATACTGGATTGTTGTTAGGGGAAAACATACCAGTGAGGCTTATGATCTATAGTGATGGGAGGGCAGCTGCATATAGGATTATTTCTATACTCCTGAGAGTATGTCTCTGTTGTCCTTCTAGGACTTAGCCTGACAATGGAGACTTGTAAAGTGAGCCTTGAAGTGGGGATAACATTACAATCAATGAAAAGATTCTGAACGTAAAGATCACGTCTACATTCCTGATTTAGGATTCTAGTCTCCAGTTTTCAAGTTACTCTTTACATATTGAATTCTTTCTTCTTCCCTTGACTGCTGAGAGTTATATTAACCTGCAGTTATTTCAAAGCCATTTGAAGAGTATAAAGTCTTAGCTATTTCCTTCTACCAAGCATTTCCATTCCTACTCTTTAGGCCTATGGGGATGAGAATCCTCTTATTTTAAAATTTACATTTCAAATATTCAGACATCTACTAGTTATTGTGGACTTTTTTCTGATAGTAAAGTCTCTACTCTATTTTAATTAGGTCAAAATATGAAAAATCTGACTTCTGAAGCTCCTGCTCTGAAGCATCTGGCAGGGTCCCCAGCAAGGAGAGGAGGTAATGGACTCCACTCAATCAGAGAGCTAGTTGCAGAATATAGAAGACAATTCCAAACCTAACATGAGAGCGTTATATGAAAAATGGGGGGCACTTCTCTGGGGGGCAAACATTGAGAGCAGAGGTTTTTTCATTTTCCTGGAAAAAAAATCTGTTGGTATAGCAGATTATGAACATTTCTCTTAATGATTTCTCCCAAGCAGCAAGCTTAATTTCTTCAGTTTTTCTGTTAGTGAGTTGAGTTATTACAAACAAAACCAAAATCAAATCTCAACAGTTATCTTTTGGGTAAGTAATTCCCTTCAACATCTGAACCATGCCAGGTCCCAGAGTTCTTCAGTTCTCCCTAATACAGTTTTTCCTGGAAAAGAAGGAAATATCAACTTCTCTTTTCTGCTTCTCTCTCTCATGCCACACTAACTCCTTGGAAAGGTATCACTATTGTGATGACTGTTAATGATGATTGGCCACCAATCTTTTGGTATCAAGGGAATATTCAGGTGGAGATTTATTCCTCTTTACTTTGCATTAGAAAATTTTGGTTTTCAGTTATTTATCTACAATCAAAGAGATTAATCTTCCCTTTAATTTTCAGAGATTGGAGTGTGGAAGTCTTTTGGGGTCATCAATATGTCTGTGTCAGTACTGAGAGACCTCTTACAAGTCCTTTTTGCCAAGTTTTACCTCCATCAAGTTGATATAAGTAAGCTGAATAAGAATTCCTAGGACAACTGGTGCAAAATAATGGAAGGGAAGTTTGTCATTGGGAGAACCTCTTGGAACTTCTCTTCTGCTCTGTATTGTTTTCTCATCAGAGGAAAAATTGAGATTTTTAAAATATTTTTTGTCCCTGGAGCATGTACCACAAACCTCTTTTAAAAGATGACCTTAGCTTAGAGGTGACAGTAGGGAGATATATATGGGCTAGTGAGTCTGTTTCTGGAAAGGCCACTGTGCAATATAGGAGAAGTTGAACCCAGGGAACTGAGAAACTGCCAGGCTTATGAGTCCCTTCTAAATTTCATGCCTGAGGCAAATCCCTAGCTGCCCAAAACTATTGAATTCATTGCTTCTCTTCTCTTTTAAGCCAGCTTTGATTTCTTTCTAGTGTCTTTCTATGAAATGTTTAGGGAAGACTACCCCCTCGGATGAGAGGGTCTACTGACTAGCCCTTTTTCAGGGCTGCTTATCTACTTTTGTTGTCCACCTTTCATTCAAGTCCCAGCCTTGGCTCCAAGAAACTCTAGCTTGTGTAGAAGCCACATCCTGATAAAAACTATCTCACCAGATGGGATAAGCCTGAAGGCAATTGATAGGTAGTCCTCAAAACTGTTGGGAAGTATGGACAATGTCTACTCTAAGAATGTGAAGACTTCTCTTGACTGAATGCGTAGATGCGAATAATTTTTTTCCAATGACAATGAAGGAGATTGAATTAGGCACTGCAAAGCATTTAGATCTTGGTCAGATATCAAAGATAGCAAGGTCATCCACTGCATCCCTGGCCATTGCCTGTCATCTTAACTTTTGTCCTGCCACTGGACATCAAAGTATCAGGAAGAGAAAGTAAGGCTGAGGTTTTCTGCAACTCTGACTCACTTAAATCCAATTTACACTTAAGTCAAGATATCACCCCATAATGTCACTCGTTCTCTTTGAAAATGAAGGATGAATAACAACTGTATTTGTGCTACCTGTAAGGGATAGATATTTGTCTTTCTTGTCCAACTTGTAGGGGAACTTAGTATTTTAGAGATACCAGTCTAGATGGGATGATGAGATGTGTCACACAAGTTCAGACATACAAGGCTGCTCAGAGACTGTCTAGTCCAATTTTCATTTGAACAAGAATTTCCACTACAGTAAGGCTCACAAGTGGCCTTTCCATCTTTGCTTGAAGATATCAAGCAAAGGAGAACACACCATACCTAAAACCAATACATTCTATTTTGGGATGGGTCTAATTATTAGAAGGTTCTCTCTGACATTAAGACTAAATTTCCCTTGTTGGAACATCTTTGTCTCTCTTGGTTCTGCCTTCTAGGACCAAGTGAAAAAACTCAATATGAATTCCTCCCCTACTGCTTAATCCTTCATTTGCTACTTCCTTCCCTTTTACTAGATAAAACTGAAGTATCAATAAGGATTCTTTCTGCTGTTTTAAAATAGGTCTGCAGAAAAGGAAGGTCTAAAAAATAGAATATGAAAAAAGACCAAGTCACTTTTCACAGAAAATTTATTTCAAAGAAAGAAAATAGAAATTAAAACCTACAAAGCTTAATTCAATCAATCTGTCAGTCAGTCATTCAATGAGCATTAAAATGTCCACTCTGTGACAGGCTCTGCTCTAAGTACTGAGGATACAGATACATAAAAAATGAAATAGATCCTACTATCAAGGAACTTGCATCCTAATAAACAAAAACACACACATACATATATACATACACACACACACACACGCGCGCGCGCGCACAAAGTGTCCCAAAGCCTGAGTCTTGTTCCAAAAATTAGAACACAGGGGTATGTTGATTAGTGATTAACAATATTTCCCTGGAAAAACTGCATTATTAATATTTTCTTCCTCACTTTCTTAAGTCTAGACAATCAAAAAAGCAAGAAATCAAGCTCTAATTTCCTAGATATAAGTTTCTCACACTGAAAATTTCACAATTGGCTTGATTGGTTTGAGTTGGCTCATGCACATCCCTGCCTCTGCAAGTATAAATAGAATAACTATACAGAAAATGAATACAAATAGTTGGTAAAGGAGGGCATTAGCACTGGGGGATCTTGAAAAACTTCATGTAGAAACTTGAGCTGTGTCATGAAGGAAGAGCAAGATTTTATGGGTAAGAGAGAATGCGTTCTAGGCATTGTGGAGAAGTCAGTGCAAAGGCATGGAAATGAGTGACAGAGAGCAATGTGGAATAGACCATTGTGGTTAGAATGCAGAATGAGGGAAGGGAAGCAATGTCCAATGAGTATGGAAAGATAGTTTGGGGCTAAATTGTGAAGGGCTACAAAAGAAAGATTTCCAGAAATGAGACATTCCTGAATGATAGGAATTAAATGACCACCATCACACAACATGATGGGAAAGAGAGCTGGATTTGGAGGTAGAGGACCTCAGTTCAATCCTCAGCAGTACTGCGTACTATGTGAGTCACATAATTCTCAGTTTTCTCAGCAGGTATGTAAGAGGATTAGACCTATCCCTTTTCAACATTAGATTCTATATGGGTGTGAAAATAATCCAGGAATAAAAGGGCTAAGTTATGAGTATGGAATGAGAAATGTAAATAAATCTTGCTTGAGTATCCGGGGTCCCAAAGGTCATTGTGCACCACTTAGGGGTGTCCAGGAGACTGAAGGATGAGGGAAGAGGATGAAAAGGATGAGATTGCTTTGTGTTATGAGTCAAAGTGAGGTGAGGTGGCAATTCCAGACCAAATGGCAGGTACCATACCATCTTTATCTTTGAATCCCCTAGCATTTATTTCAATTCCTGTTAGACAGTAGTATCTTAATGAAACACCTTTAAATGCCAATATTTCACAAGACAGAGCAGCTCGGTGGTGCAGAGGACTGAGTGACAGATCTTTTTGAGTTCAAATTTGGTCTCAGGCATTTAGAATCCATATGAGCCTGGGCAAATCACTTAACCTTATTTGCCTTAGTTCCTCATCTGTAAAAATTAACCGGAGAAGGAAATGTCAAATTATTCCACTATCTTTGCAAAGAAAGTCCCAAATGGGATCATGAAGAGTTGGACATGATGATTTGGACATGACCAAACAGCAACAAAATTTTACAAGAGAGGAGATTTGGTAGCTAGGTGACTCAGTGAATAGACTTGGATAAGGAATAAACTGGACCTGGAATTAGGAAGACCTGAATTCACATCTGATCTCAGCACTTATTAGCTTGTAACTCTGGGCAAATCATTTAAGTTCTGTCTGCCTTGGTTTCTTTATGTATAAAATTGGAATAATAATGGTACTTACCTTTCACCCTTGTGATGAGGACATAATGAAATGATATTGCAAAGCATTTAGCATGTTTTTGTAGTCCTTTGGGTATAGTTCCAAATTCAGAATGGTTGGATCAGCTCACAGCTCCACCAACAATGACTTAGTTTTCCAACTCTCCAAAGTCTTCTCCAATATTTATCATTTTCATATTTTGTCATGTTAACCAATCTGATAGGTTTGATGTGGTACCTCAAAGTTGTTTTTATTTGCTTCTCTTTAATCCATAGTAATATAAAGCCTTTTTCATATGACCATAGATATTGCTGGCAAAGTTCTTGCTAGAGTCCTCCTTAATAGACTGATCCTTCACCTGGAAGGTGGTCATATACCTGAGAGCCAATGTGTCTTCAAAAAGAGCCAGAGAACAGTCGATATGGTGTTTGCTGCATTACAACTCCAGAAGAAATGCCAGGAGTAGAAAAGGAGTTTGTACACAACATTTGTAGACATGACCAAGGCCTTTGACACTGTTAGTCTTGAGGGCTTATGGAAAATTATGTCAAAATTTGACTGCCTGGAGAAGTTCATTAATATTTCATGTCAATTTCATGATGGCACATTTGCCTGTGTTTTGGATAGTTGGACAATGCTCTCGTGCCTTCCCAGTCACCAATGCAGTGAAACAAGGCTATGTACTTGTTCCCACGCGTCTTAGCATGTTTTCAACCATGCTGTTAAAATGTTTTTAATGAGGATGAACATGGCATCAAGGTCAACTACCATATTGATGGTAAGCTCTTCAATTTCAAAAGGCTACAAGCTAAGATCAAAGTAGAGGGAATATTGGTGCATGATTTCCTGTTTACAGATGATTGTGCACT
Source organism: Potorous gilbertii (assembly GCA_028658325.1). Lineage (NCBI taxonomy): Eukaryota > Metazoa > Chordata > Mammalia > Diprotodontia > Potoroidae > Potorous > Potorous gilbertii. The sequence continues at coordinate 67,726,146 of CM053772.1, read as the reverse complement.
AAGTGTAGCCTCCGAAGCTGAGATGCAACAAAGTATGTAACAATCCTCTGCTGCCTGTGCTAATTTTGGCCTAATAACTAACACCAAGAAAACACAGGTGCTCCATCAGCCACCACCACACCATTCATACATGGAATCACCAGTTATAACAATTGGTGTTTTGAATGCTGTGGATAAATTCACTTACTTGGGTAGTGTACTTTCTAGGGATGCACACAATGACAATGAGGTTGATGCACACATTACTAAAGCTAGCTCAGTGTTTAGGAGGATCTGAAAAAAGTTTTGGAGACAAGAGCTATTAGACTGACTACCAAACTGAAGGTCTACTGAGCCATTGTGCTGACCTCATTATTGTATGCCTGTGAAATATGGACAGTCTACCAGTGCCATGCCAGGAAACTGAATCGTTTCCATTTGAACTGTTTTAGGAAGATTCTGAGGATCACCTGGCAGGATAAGGTACCAGATACTGAAGTCTTTACTCAAGCTGAACCACCAAGCATTCAAACTATGCTTCAAAGAGCACAACTACAATGGGCTGGCCACTTTGTTAGAATGCAAAATATGTGCTTGCCAAAAATACTTTTATAGAGAACTTACATGGGGCAGGTGATCACATGAAGCTCAGAAGAAGTGGTACAAGAACACTCTCAAGGTGTCTCTGAAGAACTCTGAATTTGACTGTACAATATGGGAGACACTGGCAAAGGACTCCTCAGCATGGTGTGCCCACGTTAGAAAGGGTGCTGTGCTCTATGAGCAAAGCAGAATTGAGACAGCACAAAGTAAATATAGGATGTGTAAATTTGGAGTATCCACCCCAAAAATTCATACAGACTACCTGTGCCCAACCTGTGATAGAGTATTCTGAGCTCGTATTAGTTTGACCAGTCACCGTGGGACACATTGAAACTTCACTTTATCATGGTGATGTCATTTTTGTTCTCTTTGAAAATGAAGGACAACATCCAATCAGAGATATCTTCAATTTCTTCCTCTGAAAACTCTTCATATCCTTTGACCATTTATCAATTGGGGAATGATTTGTATACTTGCAAATTTCTTTATATATTTTAGTTCTCTACATATTTTAGAAATGAGGCCTTTATCAGAGAAATTAGTGGTAAAAATTCTTTCTTCTTTCTTTCAGTTTTCTACTTTCTTCTAATCTTGCTTGCATTGACTTTGTGCAAGAATTTTTCAATTTAATCTATTCAAAATTATCTATCTTGCACTTTATAATGTTCTCTATCTTCCCCTTAGTCATAAATTTCTCCTTTCTCCATAAATCTGACAAATACACTATCCCTTTCTCTCCTAATTTGTTTAAAGTATCAGTCTGTATACCTGAGTCATGTATCCATTTGATCTTTATTCTTGTATATAGTGTCAGACCTTAGTCTATGCCCAGTTTCTGCCACACTATTATCCAATTCAGCAGTTTTTGTGAAACAGTAAGTTCTTATCCCAGAATCTGGGGTCCTTGGGTTAATCAAACAGTTTTTCCCCCCATTTTTAGAGAGAAAAATTCTAGTGTCTGAAGTTTCTTTGGAAGGTAAGTAGAAAAGAGCAAACATGAGTAGCTGAAAATCAGACATATGGATAATCCTCCTTCACATCTTTTATCCATTTCATTTCTTATAAATCTTAAACTTAATGATCAGTATAATACACAAACAGGAACAAGTTTCTCTTACCTCAGTTATATAATCATATCTAATAAAATAGCTTACATATGTTTCCTGACTACATTGTTAAATTCACCTACACTTCAACATGATTCAGGCAGTTAAAGAGCTTGATCCTTAGAAAGGAAAATCCCCCACCACTTTGACTGTAATCACCCTTGAAGAATGGGCTTAAGGCAAAGACCAAAACACACTTCTCAGTTATGAATTTAGTGCAGTCATTGATTAGTGGGAATGAATACTGTGAATAACTTCCAAGAAACAGGGATTTGGCATTCTGCTTATTACAAAAGGTAATCTCCAACCCACTGAGTACTAGGTATGCTAACACCATTCTCCAAGAGAACAAGATGAGTGTACACTGAGAGCCTATAAACAAGTATTTGTCTTCTTAGTTTTAAAAGATAATTACAAACTGAAGGAAGAGTACCTTATGGAGACCAGATTTTAAGAGGGGCCTCCTGATTTTAGTCTCTTTATGTGCTGTACCACCTAGCTGTCCCTTTTAAATACTACATTGAAATAAAAATTTCATTCGATTATCTCTTTTTTCTTTGGGTTATGGATAAAATAGGCTAGCACTCCATTGACTGATGTTAGCTTAGTTTTCCTAATTATTCTTAAATTCAAGTTCTTCTGTTAATGAGTGATTGCTGAATTGAACTGACATGTTTTCAATGGTTCCCTAATTGCTTGCCCTGAACTACAGTTATTTGGGGCCATTTGTTTTCATCACAGTTTAGTCATTATTGAATCAAAAGCACAGGTGGTTTAAAGGCCAATGTAAAAACATTTGATGGCTATGAGTATTGGTTACGGTATTACGACTTAGGAGGAATAAGGGCATATATGATCAGAAATGGAGCTGGGCCAGTCATGTAGCAGGTGTGAGGGAATAACAGAGGGTATACATGAAGTATTAAAAGCAGAAAGGGGAAGGTCTCCAATTCATTGGAAAGAGTTTTTATAAAGGATTTAAGGAAAGACATGGACAAGAATTATATAGGATGGGGAGGAATGGATGGGATATGATCATTTACATCAGGAGCCACAACACTGACACTATAGATAGATGAGAAAGTAAGATGATACAGGAAAAAAAAGCAGTGGAATTAGAGTGAATGACCCAGGTTCAAATCTAAACTCTGCTACCTACTTAACATCCATGGAAGGGTTACAATCTGTACCAAGATAGGATATACCTACATAAGGCAGCCTGGTTTAGAAATGAGCTTTGGAATCAGAAGACCCGGGTTCAAATCCTGATTCTGTTGTTAATTACCTGTCTAACCTCGGTAGTGAGGAGGCACAGTGCATAGAGCACTGGGTTTAGAATCAGGTAGATACATCATCATGAAATGAAATCTGGCCTCAGAAACTTACTAGCTATGTGATCCTGGGCAAGTCACTTAACCATGTTTGCCTCAGTTTCCTCATATGTAAAATGGGCTGGATAAGGAAATGGTAAACCACTGAAGTATCTTTGCCAAGAAAACTCAAAATTGGGGTCATGTAGATATCATGATAATAACAGATGACAAAAGCTTTGGATTAAGTCACTTGGCTTTCCAGGACCTCCATTTTCTCTTCTATGAAAGGAAGAATTTGAACTAGATGATCTTTGAGGTCTCTTATAGTTTATAGAGTAAATAATCCATCAAAGTAATTATTACTATACTCAATTAACTGGATATGCCTTCTCCTCTTATAATTTATATAAAGCAACTTTTTAATAAGGGCAGCTAAATGGTTGTAACACTAATGTGATACCCACAGCAGCTGCTATGGATATGCATGCATATTTCCAGGGTAAATTCACAAAATACAAATTCTCTTCCTCAAAGATGAAACCAAGACATTTGTCAATACAGGGAGCGTGACCATTCTCAAGCCTTCCCTCCATTAGACATCCCCTTAAAGAAGTTCACTTAGGCAAAACCACTCCCTCTCTCACTCATGCTTTCTGCTCTGCCTTAGTTCTGTCTTGTTCTCTCTTAGCTCTGCCCTTCCTGCTGCACACCTTCGAGAAGCTCCTCCCACCATGACCTTCATGTGACTCAAGCTGTGGGCTGGGCCAGAGCTCAAAGCAGGTCGCATGGGCCTATTAAGGGTCAGGGAATATCTTCAAATTCCCTTACCATTACGGTGGTGCAGCAAATAAAGTGCTGGGCCTAAGTCAGGAAGATTCATCTTTCTGAGTTCAAATGTGGCTTCAGAAAATTGCCACTGTGTGACCCTGGACAAGTCACTTCACCCTGTTTGCTTTTGTTCCTCATTTGTAAAATGAGGGCTGTAAAAGGAAATGGCAAATGACTCCAGTATCTCTGCCAAGAAAACTCCAAATAAGGTCATAAATAGTCAGACATGACTGAAAAGTACTGAACAACAAAAATCTTCTAATCCCAGGAAAATAATCAGTGTTCTCTGACAACCTTTTCATGTTTTAGTTATAAGTAAATGAGCACTTAGGGATGGCAAAAGAATTTTACTTTCAGCTTGAACAAAGCATAAAAAGAGCATAATCTTCCTCTTTCCTACTGCCAATCAAATGATACTCAAAACCAGACAGAAATTATTGGGAGATTATCTATACCATCACTTACTTCACTCTACTTTCAGTAAAAATTGAGTTATATATGGTTCCACGTGTGAAAGATAATTGCCATGGGGACGGAACTTTTGTTCTGCTTTCTCCTGTCTTTCCAATATGATCTACATTCAGTGGCCACTTTGAGGGCTAGAGTTTTTCAGAACCAGGTTGTTGTGTGTCAGCCACATTCTCTCTGTCTCGTTTCCAGAGGGCAGCATCATGGCATGGTTTCTAGGTCAAAATTGTAAAAATGGTCAAGGAGGTAGTGAAAGGGTGAATTCTAATATTTTTCCAGGTCTGTGAAGGCAGTTATTTTATCCCTCCCTCAACAGGCCCTCACCCCACCTTGATATGTAATTTTTAAAAATATTGCTAAATGCTGAAATACTACATGCGACCGGCTCTCAGGGACTGATTGCAATGGCTGAGTGAACATTGCCTGCTTTACCATGGTGACAGTCTGAGACTGATTACAGGACAATTTGAAGATTAAAATGCAGGTTAAGTAGATGTAAATGGTTGGGTTTTTTCTCCCATGCATGCTGTAAGTCTTTGGGTGGCATAAAATTTGAGTGAAATAGGTTTTACTTACAAAAGTCAGGATAGTGGACATTCTGTATCACATAGGGGCATGTAAATGAGAATTTGGACCTGTTATGATGAGTAATCTACTCCAGTTACTTATCAGAAAATCATTTATTTTGAGATGGAAGGAACTTAATGACCATTGAATTCAACACCCTTGTTTTACTAGTTAGAAAACTGAGGCTCAGCATAATGCAATAAATTATCCAGTGTTACACAGTAAGTATGTGAGGAAGTCCACCTTGACTCCAAATCTAGCACTCTCCCCTGTCCCTCTTTTCTCTGATCCCTTGTTGGTGAAGTGAATAGAATAATAGGCCTGAAGTGTGAAAGACCTGAGTTCAAATCTGACCTCGGACACTTACTAAATGTGTGACTATAAATAGGAAAAGAGTTTAGAATGAAAAAAAAAACATAGGAAAGATTACAAAACATAAAACAAACAATTTCAATTATATAAAATTAAAATAAGTTCTTGCACAAACAAAATCAATGCAGCTAAGACTTGAAGGGAAACAACAATTAACCGGGAATTTGCAAAAATTTCTGTAAGGGTCTTGTCTTCAAAATATGTAAGGAACTGTTTTAAATTACAAGCATAAACCATTCCCTAGATGATAGCTTATCAAAGAATATGAACAAGTAGTTCTCAAAGAAAGAAACCTAAACTATAAATAAACATATAAAAATGCTCCAAATCACTACTAGACACATGCAAATTAGAGCAGCAATGATTCTACATCACACCCATTAGGTTGGTAAGGATGATAAAAAACAGAAAAGACAACTGTAATTGGTTAAATTGTACAGCCTCTCTGGAACACAATTTGGAAGTATGCCCAAAAGGTTAATGAACTGTGAATACACTCTGATCCAATGGCACTACTATCAGTCATATACTCCAAAGATACTTTTTTAAAAAGGGAAACGGTTTCATATATGCAAAAATATTAATAGCAACTCTTTTTTAGTGGGGGTAAAAAACTGGAAACTGAGAGTTCATTAAAAAGGGAATACCTAAACAAACTATTGTATATGAATGTAATGGAGAGCTACTTTTCTGTAAGAAATGATAAAAGGAGATGTTTCAAAGAAAGTTGAGAAGATTTACCTTGAAGGCATGATGGAGAAAGTCTAGACAGTTGTGAATGGTGTCCAGAGAGTAAAGAAAACATGAGTGCCCTGTTCATTTTCCTTAAAAATTCCTTAAAAAAAATTTCCTTAAAAATTCCTAAAAAATTTTCTGTGGGAGTTAGGGGGTGAGAGAGGCATAGGAATGTTCCAAGATGAGGAGGCTGCTTCATGGTAGAATGTGATGGCAATTAAAATGAAATCTTTTGCTATTTTTGTTTTAGTGTAATCAAATGCCTCTGATTGAATCTGGCCTTTATCAGTCAAGAATCTTCACAAGAAGTAAAGTAGAGAAACAAGAGTTTCTTTAACTAGAAACAGTGTATATATTTGTATTGTTAATTATTTTAAGTGATTAAGATCTTTTCCAACCACTGATGGGCCTTTGTAGAAGGGTACCAAGTTCTTTCGAGGGACTGAATCAAAGCGTTGTGATGCCCTCTGACTCTAAAAAAAGGTATAAAATCCTTGCGTTGAGGTTTTACTTTGGGGCTTAGTTTTGGTAAGAAGGTTTGCGTGCCACATGAGGACTCTTGGAAGTCACTAAGGAGCCCTCTGGTTTTGAGAACTCAGATGTCCTGTTTTCCTCTGGTATGGTCAGACAGTTGTCCCTGTCTGTTGAATTATGGTCAGACAGAGGAACCATGTCTGTTGAATTATGGTCAGACAGAGGAACCATGTCTGTTGACTTTTACTTTCTTTGTATTTGCTTTGAGATTCAGGATGTTGACTCCCCTGAACTAGGTGAATGATGTATGTACTTGGTAAAAAGTATGATATATATACATATCATGTATCAAAGTCGTTGTAATTGGTCATTATTGTTGAAGGAAGGTGTATCTGCACAATATATGGCCGACAAGTCACTTGCATCAAACTGAAAGTTCTGGACTGTCCGTGAGAAATTCAGGGTTGCCTCTGCTCTCTCTCTTCTTTTTGTCGTGTTACCAGCGGTAACAAAGTTATTATAAACACCTCAAAAGTTGTCTTTCCTTTTATGAATGCAGGTCTAAGAACCTGTGACAGCAGGCCCTCTATTGTATACTGGGATGCTTATTGTTACATGAAGAAAATGCATTTTTCACTCAATTAATTTTGATTGATTTTGTTGTTGTTCAATCACTGTTCAGTTGTGTTTGACTCTTCATGACCCCATTTGGACTTTTCATGACAAAGATACTGAAGTGATTTGCCAATTCAGTCTTTAGTTAATTTTACGGATGGGGAAACTGAGGTAAACTGGGCAAAGTGACTTGTCCAGGGTGGCAGATCTTAGCTGAGGTCAGTTTTGCATGCAGAAAGATGAATCTTCCTGATTCCAAGCCATGAATTCTAGCTACCACCTAGCTGCCCTAAATTTATTTCCTACTCTAGTTTTTCAGTCTCTAAGTCATACAGAAGATGTCAATATGCTTTGGGAGAGGATGTTTCCTTGTCAGGAATTCCTTATATCAGACCTACACAACCTGGCAGTAGGTAATGGCAAAAATTAGAATAGGTTAAATTTCTTTAGATTGTAGATAGGTTTGACTAGAGACAGACTGACAATGGTTTGTTGCCGCTGGTAACATGACAAAAAGAAGAGAGAGAGCAGAGGCAATCCTGAATTTCTCATGGACGGTCCAAAACTTTCAGTTTGATGCAAGTGACTTGTAGGCCATATGTTGTGCAGATATGCCTTACTTCAATAAAGTCAGAAGACCAGGTTAGATTTATACTAAGAGTACAGAGTTGGTTAACATAAGGAAGGTAATAAGCATAATAAATTATGGTAAAATAAAATAAAATTTAAAAATCTTATGATTACATCATAGATGCTGCAAAGTCTCAACAAAATCTAACACTTACATGAAAAACACCAACAATGTTGGGTCTTCTGGTCTTTGTTTACATGTGGGCATGATTCTCATTGGGCTAAACATTGCTTTTTTTATGTTGTCAAGAATAAGCCCAACTTCAGGAGGTAATAAGTAGGCTAGTGCTCTCCCACCAATCCCAGCTAAATACAAATTCTGAAGCTGCAGAACCCATAAAATGATGAAGTGAAGCAAATATTCAGCCCAAGACAGCCTGGAAAGTCGACAGAAAGCATCTATTGCTGTTCTGGGAGTAGAGTACAGTCTAGTGTCGGCTGCGCTGGCATAGATGGGATGTAAGCAGGCCTTGGGGAGACTGAATCTCAGGCACCTGAGGCAATATCCAAATTTTCCAACCCCAAAACACTGAGGACAAATGGTAAGGTCAGTGGAAAAAAAACTTGTGGGACCTGTGTGAGAGGAGAGTGATCAGTTCCCAGACCCAGAGTAACAGAGTGGATGGAGGAGTCTGCAGAAGAGGAGCCCTCAGCAATAGCAGAAGGAGCAGAGGTAGCAACAGCAACTGTTTCTGAAGCTCTAGACCTATAGATTGTGGGGGGATTTAGCAGCTGACAGTACACTTCCACCCCCACTGGAAGAAGAAAACTACCTTGATAAAGAGCTCAAAAGTGAAGGAAACATCGGGGAAAATTAACAAAAACCAGAAAAAGAATCAGACTATAGAATCTTACTTTGGTGACAAGGAAGACCAAAGCATACACACTGAAGAAAATCAAAGCTCCTCCATTCAAAGTCTCTAAGAAAAATAATAATTGATCTCAGGCCATGGAGGAGCTCAAAAAAAAGGATTTTGAAAATCAAGTAAGAGAAGTAGAGCAAAAATTGGTAAGAAAAATGAGTATAATGCAAGAAAATCATGAAAAATGAGTCAACTGCTTGCTAAGAGACCAAAAAAAGGCTGCAGAAAATAACACTTTAAGAAATTGGCTAAGTGAAAGAGATCCAAAAAGTCAATGAAGAGAGGAATGCTCTATAAAGGAGAATTGACCAGATGGAAAAGGAAGTCCAAAAGCTCACTGTAATTCCTTAAAGATAAGAATGGAGCACACGACTTTCTGAAAAATCAAGAAATTATAACACAAAACCAAAGAAATGAAAAAAATAGCAGACAATGTGAAATATCTCATCAGAAAAACAACTGGCCTGGAAAATAGATCCAGAAGAGACAATTTAAAAATTATGGGACTACCTAAAAGCCATAATCAGAAAAAGAAAAAGAGGCTAGACATCATCTTTCAAGAAATTATCAAGGAAAACTGCCTTGGGTAAAACAAATATTGAAAAAATCCACTTATCACCTCCTGAAAGACATCCCAAAAGGAAACCTTCTAGGAAAGTTGTAGCCAAATTCTAGAGCTCCCAGGTCAAGGAGAAAATATTTTAAGCAGCTGGAAACAAATCTAGTACTGTAGAAATATAATCAGGATAACACAAGATCCAACAGCTTCTATATTAGGGAATAAGAGGATTGGAAATATGATATTCCAGAGGTCAAATGAGCTAGGATCAAAACCAAGAATCACCTACTCAACAAAACTGAGTATAATACTTCAGAGTAAAAAAAAAATGGGCATCTAATGAAATAGAAGACTTCTATGAATTCTAGTTGAAATGACCAAAGCTGAATAGAAAATTTTACTTGTGAACATAAGAATGAAGAGAAGCACTAAAAAGTACACAGGAAGGAGAAACCATGAGGGACTTACTAAAGTTGAAGGGTTTATAGTCTTACATGGAAAAATGATATTTGCAATTCTTTAGACTTTTCTCAGTATTAGGGGAGTTGAAGGACATACACACACACACACACACACACACACACACACACACACATATCTATGTAGATAGATAGATAGAGGGCACAGGGTGATTTAAATAGGAAGGGATGATATCCAAAAGAAAAAGAAAATTAAGGAGTGAGAGAGGAATATATATGGAGAGAAGAGAGGGAGAAATAGAATGGGACAAACTATGTCACATAAAAGAGGCAAGAAAAAGTGTTTTCAATGGAGAGGAAGAGGTGAAAGGTGAGAAGTGAGAGGGAAAGAGTAAAGTTTACTCTCATTGCATTTGGCTTAAGGAGGGACACACTTAGTTTGGTATGAAAATCTATCTTACACTGCAGAAAAGTAGGGGGAAATGAAATAAGCAGTGGATGGTGGATTGATAGGAGGGAGGGCTAATGGAGGAAAGGATAATTAGAAGTAAATATTTTTGAGAAGGGATAGGGTCAAAAGAGAGAATAGAATATATTGAGGGACAGGATAGGATGGAGGGAAATATAGTTAGTCTTTTGCAATATGACTGTTATGGAAGTGTTTTGTATAACAACACAAGCATAACCTATATTGAATTGCTTGTCTTCTCTGTGCAGATGAGTGGGGAGGGAGGAAGGGAGAGAAGTTTGAACTCAAAGTTTTAAAAATGGATGTTAAAAATTGGTTTTACATGCAACTTGGAAATAAGATACACAGGCAATGGGGTAGAGAAATTGATCTTGCCCTTCAAGAAAGTAGATGGGAACCTGAGAACCTGATTTAATCTTACCCTGAATAGCAGCCAGCCAGCCACCAAAAGCCCTGAGGCTGGAGAGCAGCATTTGAATCTCAGACCCCAAGCATTAGCTGGGCATATCTAGGCTGGGGGAGGAGAGGAATCTCAGAAGTCAAGTAACTGGCTGGGAAAATGCCCAGAAAAGG
>CM053772.1:67684558-67715073 GCA_028658325.1 Potorous gilbertii | reverse complement strand
TTCAGCATTTTTTTGGGTCTCCTTTAGCAAGGTGTTGACCTGCTTTTCATGATTTTCTTGCATCATTTTCATTTCTCTTCCCAGTTTTTCCTCTACCTCTCTAACTTGATTTTCAAAATCCTTTTTGTGCTCTTCCATGGCCTGAGGCCCTTGAATATTTATTTTGGATGCTTGAGATACAGAGGACTTGACTTCTATGTCTTTACCTGATGGTAAGCATTGTTCTTCCTCATCAGCAAGGATAGAAGAAGATGTCTCTTCACCAAGCAAGTAACCTTCTCTAGTCTTATTTTTCCCCCTTTTTTGGGCATCTTCCCAACCAGTTACTTGAGTTTTGGGTCCTTTGTCAAGAGTAGGGTATACTCTGGGAGTTTTTAAGATCTCAATTCCTCCAAGATGGTACAATCAAGTGTGTCCACTGGTCTGGGAGCAAGAAGAAATTTATGTGCCCAGAATCTGAATAATAGAGTTTTGTCTTTACAACCACCTCACCTCCAATTCAGCCACTGGGGACTGAGATTCAGAGAAGCTGCAGGGGCAGGGTTGCCATTCAGTGTGAGATACTTATATGTATATTCCCTCCAACTACCCTAACAATGAGACTCTAAATGTCTCATGAGTTACAAATATCATCCTTCCATGTAAGAATCTAAATAGCTCAATTTTAATAAATCACTTTACAAATTCTCTTTGCTGCTTCTCTTTTCATGCTTCTCTTGATTCTTGTATTTAAAAGTCAAATTTTCTGTTCAGCTCTGGTCTTTTCATCAAAGTGTTTGAAAGTCCTCTATTTCATTGAATATCCATTTTCCACTTGAAGTATTACACTCAATTTTTCTGGTTAGGTGATCCTTGGTTTTAATCCTAGTCCCTTTGAGCTCTAGAATATCATATTCCAAACCTCTAATTCCTTAATGTAGAAGCTGTTAAAACTTACATTTCCTTGATTATGGTTTCACAATACTTCAATTTTTTTTCCCTAGCTGCTTGTAATATTTTCTTCTTTACCTGGGAACTCTGGAATTTGTATACAAAATTCCTAAGAGTTATCCTTTGGGGATCTTTTTCCAGAGGTAATTGGTGGATTCTTTCAATTTCTATTTTACCCTCTGGTTCTAGAATATCAGGGCAGTTTTCCTTGATAATTTCTTGAAAGGTGATGTCTATTCTCTTTTTTTGATCATGGCTTTCAGGTAATCCAATATTTTTTAAATGCTCTCTCCTGGATCTATTTTCTAGGTCAGTGGTTTTTCCAATGAGATATTTCACATTGTCTGCTATTTTTTCATTCTTTTGATTTTGTTTTATAATTCATTCATTCCTCATAAAATCATTACCTTCCATTTGTTCCATTCTAATTTTGATGGAATTCTTCAGTGAGCTTTTGGACCTCCTTTTCCATTTGACTAACTCTGCTTTTTAAGACATTCTTTTCCTCATGGACTTTTGGGGTACTCTTTTGATATTTGGTCTAGTCTAGTTTTTAAGGTGTTACTTTTTTCAGCACTTTTTAGGGTCTCTTAGCAAGCTGTTGATGCCTTTTACATGATTTTTTTTTGCATCATTTTCATTTCTTTTTCCAATTTTTTCTCTATTTCTCTTACTTGATCTTTAAAATCCTTTTTGAGCTCTTCCATGGCCTATGATCAATTCATATTTTTTTGGGAGGGCTTTGGATTTAGGAGCTTTGACTTTGCTCTCTTCTGGTTGTATGTTTTGATCTTCCTTCTCACCAAAGTAAGTTTTCATAGTCTGATTTTTTTCTCACTTTTTGCTCATTTTCTCGGCTAATTGAGTTAGCTCTTTGCTTCCATTTTGGAGGGCATATTGTCCCAAGCTTCTGTGATTTTGTGCAGCTGTTTTCAGTATTTCTAGGGACCTGTAAATTTTCATTTAGTGCTAGGTTATATGATCAAAGGCATAGTATTTATTCCTCTCCTGGTCTGTGTTCTGGTCTGTGAGTGACCACAAGTACTCTTTTCTGCCTCTCCATTGCCACCACAAACTTCACCATGCCAGCCCTCCTCACCCCAGGACCACAACCCAAGACTGCTACCTAGGTCCCAGCAGGGGAAAGCCTCAGCAACAGCTAAAAGATCCCTGCAATCCCTACCACACTCCTCTGACCAAGGTCCTCCAGATGTTTCCTACTGATCTTTTAGTTGACTTTAGTGTTTGTGGGTTAAGATGTCTGGACACCACTGCCTGGTCTGGGTTTGTGAGGGCCTTGTTTGTGCCAGTGCTGCTTGACTGTGCTTTTCTCTTAGCTAATGCAACATATTTTTCCTGTTGACCTTCCATGTTGTCTTCTGCTGGAAATCTGTTTCACTATGTCCTTTTGTGGGTTCTGCTGCTCTAGAATTGTTTAGAGTAAATTTTTACAGGTATTTGGAGGGTTTTGGAGTTGAGCTCAAGCAAATCTCTGCTTTTACTCTGCCATCTTGGGTTCATCTTTTCTTTTGCTTTGTAGAGCACTCAATGTGGTGCTATATATAATATTCAATGACACTTTATACAAAACTTGCAATTTGCATGCTATGTAATATATGAAGGCCATCACTCACTAACATCTTTCACTTGTATCCTTTTCTCTCAACTCACATGTTTACAGCCCTAGTTAAAGCCCTTGTCATTTCTTGCTGGGACTATAATAATAGCCTCCTAATCGCTCTCCTTGTCTTAAATATCTCACCTCTTCAATTTATCCTCCAGATAGCTGCCATTTCATATAGTACCTAAAGTATGCTTCATAAACCATAAAGTCTCACCTTATCATCCCCCTATTAATAAACTAGCCTAGCTTCCTATTACTTCCAGAATCAAAAACTCATTCTTCTGTTTGGCGTTTAAAACACCTCACAACCAGGTTCCAACTTACCATTCCAAACTTATGCATTATTTCCCCTTCAAGTACTTAGCAAAACAAGTAAAACTCTCCTTCTTCCTGATCCTAACTTATGGCATTACATTGTCTATCACTATGCCTTTTCAAAGGTTCTCTCTTAGTCCTGGAATACATTATCTTTTCCCCCTTGCTGCTGAGAATCCTTAGTTTCCATTTCTAATAGTGAGGAACCAATCTCCAACCCAGGACCTAAAGAACAAGTTTCCTTCCAGTTTAATTTATGATTTATATCAACATTTTTGAAGGAGGGAATGGAAAGGTACTCATCATAAAATATGAATCTGTTATGGAAGATGTATTTTATTCTTACATGCAAAAGAAATGACTCACCAGGCACGTTACAGAAAGACTTAAAATAGGCTTCAATAACCACATTTATATACTTAACAATCTTCTGGATGTCTGATATTTAAACCTTGTCAGAACATAAAACAGCTTGCCAAACTGTTGGTGAGGTATTTTACATTTTACCTCAGCTCTGCAGTATCCAAACAATTCCTGCTGTTTGGAAAAAAAATTGTTGGTAAAATGACCAGACGTGCCAGTTCTCTCGTTAAGAGTTCCCCTATACTATAGCCATGTGGATAGATTCACTATGATGTTGATGTGGAGAAGATAATCTCTTCCTCCCTTTCTCTCTTTTTTTTTCTTTTTAAGGAGGAAAATGGGTTTAAGTGACTTACTCAGGGTCACACAGTTAGTAAGTATCTCAGGCCATATTTGAACTCAGACCCTCCTGACTACAGGACCAATGTTTTATCCACTGTACCACCTAACTGCTCCACACTCTAAGTCTTAAAGTGAGATGATATCAACTGGAATGTCAAAGTAAAAGAGCACAACCTAGAAGCTACTTTTTCTTTTGACTAACATAGCATCTCATTCTCTTGTATCCACAATGTAGGGGAGGACTATTCAGGGTTTACTGTATCATACTAAAATGTTAGATTCTTTCAGGGCTGAATCACCAGATGGCCAAAGGTAGGCTCCAAAGCTTCCATATGATCAAGCAAGATCCATGAGATGATCCTAGTTATCTTTCAAAGATCAGTTCAAGGGCCTCATTCTACATGAAGCCTTTCCTAATCTCCCTGCAAGCTACTAGTGCCTCTTTCCTCACAAAAAATTACCTTGTATTAATCATATATATATATATATGTGTGTGTGTGTGTGTGTGTGTGTGTGTATGTGTGTGTGTGTGTGTATTTGTGTTATTTCTCTTAATAGAATATATGCTCCTTGAAAGCAAGGATTATATCAATTCAATTCTGTCTTTATATCTTCAGTATCTAATAAAATGTCTGAAACATTGCAGGCTTATTGATAAATGCTGATTTATTGATTAATTATACATATGAAGTGAAGAAGAAAATTCAGGAAATTAGCTATATAGTTCAATCCTTTTGTCACCACAAATACCATGCATCCAAAAAAAAAACAAAAACCAAAAAAAAAAAAACAAACCAACAACCCCACAACACTTTTGCCTCAATTTCCTTCTTATTTTGAGAGAAAGTAAAAGTTGTTTAAGGTTTTGAGTCATCTGTACAAGTGAATATGAATATACAAATCCAATATTTGCACAGTTGAAATCAAATATAGCACTTCCTAAATTGCTTAAAGTAGGAAATGAAAAGGAAGATGTTTAAAAGCAGTAACAGAAGACAGATTTTTAAAAAAACACAATTAGAATCAGTTTTGTAGCTGCAATTCCCTGTCAACTATATCTTCAAAATAGATACGTCAATTCTTACAAAATTTTCACCAGAGAATCTCAACCTTGGAAGATGCCTCTTAGGTCATCTAATTCAATCTATACCTGAACAGAATTCCCTCTAAAACTTCCCTGACAAATTGTTACCCACTCTCCATTTGAAGAGATGTGGGGAGAAATCCATTTCTTCCCTAAGCAATTCATACCACATTTGAATAGTTGTAGTAGTTAAAAGAGCTTCCTTATATTGTCTTTGCCCTTGGAACTTTCATATCTTCTCAAAATTAGTCCTCCTTTCTGTATCCAAACAGCATAAGTCAAATACCTCTATGTGATGTCTTCTAATGTTTAGGGATGGATATCACAGTCCAACATCTAAGTGGTCTTTCTTAACTTATCTTTACCCCCATCTAAAGACCACCAGTTCTTTTAACCCACTCTCTTAAAACAAGATTTCTGGTCCCCTTACTATGCTGGTTGCCCTCTTTGGAGGAGTTCCAGCTTGTCAGACCTTCCTAAAATATGTCATCCATGAATGATAACAGAATTCTAGGTATAGTCTGACTAGGGCAGAATGTATTAGAACTGTCACCTTCCTGGCATTAGGTACTACTCCTATTAAAGCTGTTAATTGTCACTTCACACTTCTGACTCATATCAAATGTATTAAAATTTTTTCTTATTAAATGAAATGTGGATTACTTCACTTATACTTATTAAGTAGTGTAACATTCCATTCAGCTTATCCTAGCCTAGCAAGATCTTTTGGAGGCTCAATTCTGTATTATAATAATTCTGTATTATCTACCTTTCCTAGTTTCATGTTATTTGTAAGCTTAATAGATATGCCTACTTTTTCCTAATCATTAAAATATGGAACAGAGTTGGGGAAAGGACAGATTCCTGGAGGTCATCATTAGACACCTCCCTCTAGGATGATATCAATACTTTGGTGACAACCATTTTAAGTCAATTATTTAGCCAGTTCCAAATCCATTTAGCTGAATTATCATCCACATCTCTTTATCTTTTCTTCATCAGGTCACATTTCTTCATCTTCTATAATGATATTGTGAGAGATTATGTCAAACATTTTTTTGAAACCAGGATATAACAGGAGAAGTTACTTCCTATGATGGAGAACATTGAATAGAAGCCCTGGGTTTAAATCCTGCTTCTTGATACAAGTATCACTTTAGGCAATTTACTTAACTTCCCTGACCTTCACTTTCCTCATCTATAAAATAAGATTTAGACCAGATAACCTCTAAGAGCTTTGCCTAAATTCTAGTATAGTATGTCAACAGTATTCCCTTTCCCCCACCCCAAAAGGCATAATTAGATCTCCTTGAATCCATAGTGATAGTTCATAGTGATTACCATTCTCCTTTTAAAGTGCTAACAAGCCACCTCTTAAACCTCACATTGTACAATTTTGTCAAGAATCAAAATATATCACTTGAAGAATCCTTTCAGCAAGTTAGAATCTTGACCCATCTCTTGTTGTGTGAAAACACTCCTCCAAGATTTTTCAAAGATCACCAACAGTGGCCTAGCTTAATGCCTGGCACATAGTAAGTGTTTAATAAATGTTAATTAATCAGTTGATTGCTTAACTAATTTCTTAATCCTCCTAGTACTTTGAGACGTACTTCATGTGGAACTCAGTAAAGAAAGATAGGTGATTCTTTGTCACCCCCTTACATGTATTTCAATTTCCTTTTCATCATTTTTATTCTGTCCTTCCTCGCATGATCATCATTCTTTTGGATAAAAAAGAGAACAACTGAAAAAGAACTTAGTAATTCCACTCTTTCTGTAGTCTTTTACCATCACCCAATCTACCCCCATGAAGAAGCCCTACTTCTGTTTTTCTTGCCCACAACACTCTAAAAAACACATTTATTGTAATTTACACTCATTATAAGCCCCAGTTTTCTCTGGGATCTAACATTCCTGATAAAATTCTTCTAGGACCTAGCCACTTTTTTTGTATTCATCCTTATTTACTTACCTTTTTCCAAATCTAGTTTGGATCTTGTGTTTGCATAACATCCGTACTGATTTCTTTTGCAATTTCTCCTTTTATTCCTAATCAACATGATTTGTATTTGTATGGCCAGAATTTTGAGAGAGAAAAAGATGAATGATAGATAGATGAACAGATAGGTGGATAGATAGATGAATGGATAGTAGATTATAGATTGATAGAAGATTTTTTAAGTGCTTACTTTGTGCCAATAATTCCATTAAGTTATAGTCACAAAAATAAAAGCAAGTACTCAAGGAGAATACAGTCTAATGGAGAAAGATAGCAGATTAACAGAGATGGAATGGCAAGTGGTGTGGCTGGAGATACCTGAGAAATGTCACTCAGCAAGAAAAGGCCAAAGCAGGCCAATGAAAGCCCAAAGTGGATTCAGAGGTGAAATATAATTTTTCAGGAGGGAAGGAGTAGAAATGAATGCCTGAGTGGAGATGCCATAGATGGAGGCGTCCAGAAAGTGGGGCGATCCTATCCTTCCTGAGTATACTTCTCCTGGGGAACAAAGGGTGTTCAATCTCCATTTCCTGTCGTTCAAGTCCCTTCATAATCTGGACTCATTTTATTCCTCTTTGTCTCTTACCACTGATCATGAAATATTCTATACTCCAACCAAATCTAACTATTCTTGGTCCTCAGATGTACTCTGTACATTCTCTCCCTTCCCCCCCCACTTGCCTTTTTCCAAGTAATTTTGCATGCTTGGAAGGTCCACCATACCTTTTTGGTTGATTTTCTGCCTATTTACTAAAGTATAATTCAGTTATCTTCTCCAAAATAACCATTCTTAACCTTGCCAGGTGGCAATAACCTGCCCTGTAGGTATAGTACTCCAACATTCTATAAACCTCAAATGGGAATTTGTTTTTCTCATCCCTTATGCATTTCAAATATTGTGTAATAGCTATCTGTGTCTGTGTCTCTGTCTCAACCCTTACAAAACTGTAATGCTTATTTTATATCTTCTTTCAGAACCTAACAACAGTGTTTGTTTGAACTGAAAGAATTAACTGATATAGATGCTTTGTGTCTGTTGAATCAAAACAGATTTGAATTTATAGAAATGCTTGGATATAGTGTATTGGAATGCATAATCCATATGTTGTATTTAAGCCCTTTAAAAGTTTTTCTTCTAAGTTATATGAGAAATAGCATCATTATAAGCAAAAACCCCACAAAGTTGAAGTCTTGTCAAAAGGTAGAAAAATAAAATTATAAAAATGGAGAATTTCTTGGACTGTGAAATGATAAATAAGCAAGAAAATAACAATAACAAAATTAGGACATTAAACAAGGACTCAATATACAGTTATGTCCAATTCTCTGGGGGTGAGGATTCTTTGATTTTAAGGATTTCCTTCTGAAATTTTCAGGATCAATTATAATGGGGCAGAACTGAACAGGACGCTTTGATAGTTATGACTGGAATGAAAAGGGACATTTGTAGCCCAATGACTAATATTTATATACCCATATTAGATAAAGGATATTCACAGCAAAGAAAGGATATTCATCAGGAATACAGCATTAATACAGTTGTGCATTGCTTCCTGATGGTGTCCATGTTGATGGTCTGTGGTCAGAAGCCTGAGACAGAATTTCCACCTCCTTGTGTCTTGGCTGCTTATGTATTCAGTTGAGCAAGTGATCTACATCAATGGTCTGACCCACAGTCCCCTGAGCCAATTAAACCTCAGGGACTGTTTCAATAACTTTTAGGGAAAAATTATCCTAACAAGTGTTAAGTCTTTGGGTTTTACCTCCATCACACCAATAGCCATTCAATTGTATAGGATTTTCTCTCACTGTATTATATAATGTGTATTTTTATAGAACAGAGGGATTCAAGAATAAAAGTAATATTTTATTTTTATTCATAGTTTTTGATTTGTCATCATCATTTTTAAGTAATGATAACTAACACTATTACATTATTTATATAGGACTTTGGATGTGCTAGCAATTGTGCTAAATGTTTTATAACGAACTTTCTTGATCCTCACAACAACCCAGGAGGTAGTTGCTATTGTTGTTCCCATGATTAGAAATGAGGAAACTGAGGGAGAAGTTAGTGATTTGTCCAAAGTCATTGAGAGGGTCAGTGTTTGAGGCAAGATTTGAACTCAGATCTTCCTGACTTCAGATCAGGCATTCTATCCACTTAACCTTCTAACTGCTTTCCTCTATCTTTTGCCTATCAAAACATACTTTGTATGAAAAAAAATAAAAAGAAAGAAAGAAAATAATTGGGCAAAACTAGCCAATGCATCAACTAAGTCTGACAGTATGTGCAATGTTCTAAAACCATAGCTCCCTACTGGCGAAAAGAAGTCCTTTTTTAAAAAATTATCTCTTTGGAGCCTATGTCAATCTCTTTACTTATATAGCATTGATTTTCTTTTTATTCTCTTTTGTTCTTTCCATTTACATCCTTGTAAGCAATATGTATATTTATTTGTTTGTTTTTTGGTCAGTTGTTTTTCAGTCATGTCCAACTCTTCCTGATGCTATTTGTTTTGTTTTGTTTTTGGCAGAGAAAGTGGAGTGGTTTGCCATTTCCTTCTCCAGTTCTTTTTATAGATGAAGGAACTGAGGCAAGCAAGATTAAGTAACTTGCCTAGCATCACCCAGATAGTATGTGAGATAATTTACCCCATTCCACCACTCCCTTTGTCCTTCTCCCTCTACATTCTTCTCTTATCTCTTATTTTTTCAGATATCATCCCTTCATATTCAACTCACTCAGTGCCATCTGCATGTGTGTGTGTGTGTGTGTGTGTGTGTGTGAGTGCACATTTCTTCCAATTACCCTAATGCTGAGAAAGGTCTCATGAGTTACAAATATCTTTCCATGTAGGAATGTAAACAGTTCAACTTTAATAAGTCCCTTATGATTTCACTTTCCTATTTACCTTTGTTCATTATTTCATTAAATGTCCATTTCTTCCCGTGAAGTTTTGCTGGGTGGTTGATTCTTGGTTTTAATCCCAGCTCCTTTGAAATCTGGGGTACCATATTCCAAGCCCTCTGATCCCTTAATGTAGAAGCTGTTAGATCTTGTTTTATCTTGATTGTGCTTCCATAATACTCAAATTTTTCTTTCTGGCTTCTTGCAAAATTTTCTCCTTGACCTGGGAGCTCTGGAATTTGGCTAAAATATTCCTAGGAATTTTCCTTTTGGGATCTCTTTCAGGAAGTGATCAGCTGATTCATTCAATTTCTATTTTCCCAGTCATTTTAGAATATCGGGACAGTTTTCCTTAATAATTACTTGAAAGATGATGTCCAAGTTCTTTTTTTGATTATGGCTTTCATAATTGTATTTCCTGGTTCTATTTTCCAGATCAGTTGTTTTTCCAATGAGATATTTCACATTATCTTCTATTTTTCCATTCTTTTAGTTTTGTTTTGTAGTTTCTTGATTTTTCATAAAGTCATTAGTTTCTGTCCACTCCATTTTAGTGTTTAGGGAATTATTTTCTTCAGTGAGCTCTTGGACTTCCTTTTCCATTTGGTCAATTCTGGTTTTTAAGGCATTTTTCTCCTCAATTGCTTTTTGGATCCCTTTTGCCATTTGGGGTAGTCTATTTTTTAAGGTATTATTTTCTTCAGCATTTTTTGAGTCCCCTTTAGCAAGCAGCTGACTGGTTTTTCATGATTATCTTGGATTACTCTCATTCTCTTTTCCCAATTTTTCCTCTACTTCTCTTACTCTATTACCAGAATCCTTTTTGAACTCTTTCATGGCTGAGACCAATTCGCATTTTTCTTGGAGGCTTTGATTGTAGGTATTTTGACTGTATTATCTCCTTCTAGCTATACGTTTTGATCTTTCTTCCCAAAGTAAGATTCTATAGTCTGATTTTTTTCTATTTTTGCTCATTTCTCTAACCAATTACTTGACTTTTGAGTTCTTTACCAAGGTAATTCTCTGGGAGGAGGGAGTATACTCTCAGCTGCTTGACTCCCCCCCCCACCAATTTGTGGGCCTAGAGTTCCAGAAACAGGAACTGCAGCTGTTCCTGCTGCTGCAGCACAAAGACCTCCTCTGCCCTCTGTGCCCCTTTGGAGCTGGGGCTAGACCATTCTACTCTCTCACACAGATTTTTTTCACTGACCTCCCAATTTTTCCTCTGTGTTTTGGGGTTATGAAGTCTGGAAACTGCCATAGGAGCTAGTAATTTATTCCCATCGAGGTCTGCTCAGGTCTCATTTGTGTCAATGAGTCCCACACTGGACTCTGCTTCCAATCCAATACCATGGATGCTTTCTGTCAACCTTCCAGGTTACCTTGGGTTAGAGATTTGCTTCACTCTGTCATTCTGTGGGTTCTGCAGTTCTAAAATTGGTTTAGAGTAATTTTTACTGGATTTGTGATCAAAACATATAGCTAGAAGGAGATAATACAGTCAAAATACCTACAATCAAAGCCTCCAAGAAAAATGCGAATTGGTCTCAGGCCATGAAAGAGTTCAAAAAGGATCTAGCATGGCCCTGCTTTTACTCCTCCATCCTGGCTCCTCCTCCTTTGAGTTTTCTTAAAAAAGTAATTTTAGGAATATCAAATTGCAGTTTTGTTCTGTAAAGCAAATTCGAGTTATTTTTTTATTTGTATATTCTGTGTATTTGTCATCCCCACTCTTCCCCTTCTCCCACTATACTGTAAACTCCTTGAAAATAGGAGTGTGGAATTATTCAAGGCAAAGAACAAATAGAAGTTACTGGCCATAATAAGCAAGATGAGGAAGAAGCTAATTCATTGTCCAAGATAGTACATTGCAGGCTAGAGTAAGGGCATGGCATAGTTGGTAGACGGTGACCTTCAGAGTCACCAAAACCTGGGTTCAAATCCTTTCTTTGATGCATAATCAATCAATAAACATTTTTAAAATTTATATTTTTAATTTATGGAATAAAACAAGCACTTTCATGACATTGTATAATATAAAAGGATCGTTAGGTTCTATTCCATTGACGTTCATGCAGGATTGAATAAACTCATTTTGCCAAGTCACCTAAAGAGAAAATTCTGAAGTGATATATCAAAAGGAGAAACCTTTAGAGACTATATTTATAGCAATGAACAGAATCTAAGGAATCCTTACACCTTGGGAGAAATTTGCAACCATATCTTTCTATATTGGTCTGTTGAGGAATATGGAAGATTTCACTGAATGTAACTCAACAGATATATTGAATATGCTAAAGCTAGTAGAGACAAAGCATCATTAAGTTATATTCTCTTCAACTAAGTCATTGGTTTGAATCTCTCAAGTTTTCTCTAGCAATTTTCCCATTCTGTAGGTTCTCTTCCATTGAAGTAAAATGGGGTACTGAATAAACACATTTTGTGAATTCACATAAAGAGTAAACTCTGCAGTGATATAACAAAAGAGGAAACCTCCAGAGACCACATTTGTAGCAATGAACAGAATCCAAGGAATGAAAGCAACTTGTCAGATATTTGCAAGTGATAATGACTCTAGCTGATGCAAATTGAAGTAGAAAGGGTGATGAATGAATTATTACAATGGAGGGATGTATGGAGTGTTCCAGGAAGACTAACACCTGAAGTGTGAAGACTTGCTGAGTCCTTTTCAGCGTTGCTTATTTACCTTTGGTATCCACCTGGCACTCAATTCTCACCTGTGACTCCAAGAATCTGTAGCTTATGCAGCCTGCTAAACCACCCCTGCATAAACCAGATTGAGAGTAACTGAGAGGATTTGAACCTGCCAGTGATTTAGAGGGGTGTTTACCCCTCGCATCTGAAGACCTCTTCTGATGGAATAGGCATATGAGAATAGTTTGTACCAGTGGCCATAAAGGCTGTTGAAGAAAGTGCTGTGTGGTGCTTAGAGCTTGGTTAGGCATCAAAGAAAGCAAGGTCATCCACTGCATCCCTGGCCATCACTCACTATCTTGACTTTTATCTTGGTACTGGACTTTGGTGACTCTGGAAGGGAGTGAGACTGAGAATTTTACACAATTCAATTCACTTGCAATTCAAAACATCATCCTATGATGTAATTGGTCATTTTTTTGAAAACAAAGGCCAAACAACAACAACAATGTAAAACTAGTAGGAAGTAGCAACTGATTGGAGGTGGAGATGAGGAAGAAGAAAGAGCCAAAGAAGACAATGAAGTTTCAGCTTTTGCAGCTGGGGAAATGGAGGAAATTCTATCACTATAAATAGAGAATTTAAGAGGATTTAAAATAATAGTTCAAATTTTAAGAGAATATATAATCTAATATGATATATAATATAACATACATAATATATAATGTAATGTAATATAATGTATTGCAATATAACATAGCACAATATAATGCAACATAATTCAGTAATAGCATAATACATTAATTATATATATAATTAATGATAATAATATAATATAATAGTAGTAATAGGTAACATTTATATAGTCCTTTAAAGTATGGAAAGACTTCACAACTAATATCTCATTTGATTCTCACAGCAATCCTCTAAGATAGGTACTATTACTATCTGCATTTTGCAGATGAGGAAACTGAAGTCAAGAAGGGGCAAGTTAGTTTCTTGGCTACAGTCATACAGGTAGTAAGTGTCTAAGAACATATTTGAACTTTGACCTTCCTGAATTCAGATCTGGTACCTTAGATGACCTAACTGGTCATCTAAGTTCCATGTATGTCAATTTAGAGTTGTTGGAAAGACATTCCCTTGGAGATATGGCAGAAAGTCAGAGGAGAGGTCAGGACTGAAGAAAAAGATCTGAAAGTTATCTACATAGAAAAAATAACTGGGGTCACAGAAGTTGATAATATCAGTCAAGTAAAGAATCTAGACAATTAAGAATGGTGTGTCAAAAATAGAGTCTGGGGAGATGATCATATATTTTTTTAAAAAGCATTATTTATTCATTTATTTTATATTCTTTTCTTCTATACCTTGAGTTCAAAATTCTTTCCCTATGTCTCACATTCTTGCCAATACCCTGAGAAGACAAGCACAATGGTATCCATTATACATGTGAAATCATGCAAAACACATTTCCATGTTAGTCATATCACAAACAAAAAAAATAGAGCAAGAAAAATGCACTTCAGTTGCACTAAGAGGTCATCAGTTCTTTCTGGAGGTATACAGCATTTTTTCATCATGAGTCCTTTGAAATTGTCTTGGATCATTGTATTGATCAGAGTTAGCCAAGATTTTCATAGTTGATTTGTTGAATTGTATAACATTGTTATTATAGTGAACAATGACCTCCTGGTTCTTCTAACTTCATTTTGCATGAGTTTATGTAGGTCTTACCATGTTTTATTTTGTTTTGTTCTCTAAAACCATCCCTCTCATCATTTCTTATATCATAATAATATTCTATTAGAATCATGTCACAACTTGACCAGCAATTCCCCAACTGAAGAGTATCCCCTTGATTTCCAATTCTTTGCCAATACAAAAAAACTGCTATAAATATATGTGTGCATATAAATCCTTTTCCTTTTTCTCTGATCTCTTTAGAGTACAGACTTTGTTCAGACTTAGCTTTACTGGGTCAAAGGTATGAACAGTTTTATGGCCCTTTGAGCATAGTGGCAAATTGTTCTCCAGATCAATTCACAGCTCCAAAAGATTTATTTATGTACTTCTTTTCCTTCATCCCTGCCAACATCTGTCATTTCTATAGGTGTGAGGTGTACTTACCAGTTGTTTTAATTTGCTTTTCTCCAATCAATAGTGATTTGAAACGTTTTTTTCATAGGGCTATAGATAGTTTTGATTTCTTCTCCTGAAAACTGCCTGTTCATATCCTTTGACACTATCAGCTGGGATATGACTTATTTTTAAAAAAATAAATTTTACTCCATTCCCTATATATTTGAGAAATGAGGATTTTATCAGAAAAATGTGATGTAAAATTTTTTAACATTACTTCACTGTCTACAGTACCTTTTAGCAAAATGCTAAATGCAAAATTAGTTTCTCTAATTATCTCTTTAAATTAGGTCTATTTTTGCTTTTGCTTTGTCTAAGACTTAAAAAAATTTTTCCCCTAACTCTACCTTTTTAACTTCAGCTGAAGGATAATAGATATGCCTCAGTCCTTCATTGTAATTGTATGTCTTTAGGTTTCAAAATTGTCTCTTGTAAATAAGACATTGCTGCATTATCGTTTCTCATCTATTCTGCTATATGCTTCTGCTTTATGGGTGAGTTCACATCATTTATATTTAGTTATCATTACTGTATATTTCCCTCTATCTTATCTTCTGTTTATTCTCTCCTCAAAAATCCATTTTGTTTCTGACCTTTTCCTCTCTTAATCCATCCTCCTTTTTATCATTCTCCCCTGCCCCTAATATCTCTTATCCCCTTCCTCTCCTATTTCCCTATTGGGTAAGACACATTTCTATAATCAATTGAGATTTATATGAATATATTCTTCCCTCTTTGAACCAATTTTGATGAGAGTGAAGTTCTAACATTGCCTGCTATTCATCCCATTTCCCCTTCCACTATTAAAGCTCTTCCTTGAGTATCTCTTTTATGTGAGAAAAACTTCCCCATTCTACTTGCCCTTTCCCATTTCTCCTAGTGCATATCTCCTTTCACATCCTTTCATTTTGTTTTAGACCAATCCAACATAATCAACTCCCACTCATGTTCTACGTCCATGTAGACTTCTTCTAAATGCCCTGATAATGATAAAGTTCTTTGGAGCTATATGTATCATCCTCCATACAGGAATGCAAATAAGTAAACTGTCCCTCATGATTTCTCTTTTATGTTTACCTTTTTTATGCTTCTCTTCAGTCTTGTGTCTGAATGTCAAATTTCCATTCAGCTCTGGTCTTTTCATCAGGAATGCTTGAAAGTTCTCTATTTCATTAAGTATTAATTTTGTCCCTTGAAGGATTACACTTACTTTTCCTGGGTATGTTATTCTTGGTTGTAATCCTAGAGCCTTTGCCTTCCAGAATATTATATTCCAAGCCCTCCACTCCTTTATGTGTAAGCTGCTAAATCTTGTGTGATTCTGAGTGTGTTCCATAATTTGGATTGTTTCTTTCAGGCCTCTTGGAGTATTTTCTTTTTGACTTGAAAATATAATATAACTCTGGAATCTAGATATAATTGAGGTTTCATTTAAGAATATTTTTCAGGAAGTGATTGGTGGATTTTTTTTTCAATTTCTATTTTACCCTCTAGTTCTAAGATATTAGTTATTTTCTTTGAAAAATTCTTGAAAGATGATGTCTAGGCTTTGTTTTCATCATGGCTTCCAGATAGCCCAATAATTTTAAAATTATATCTCCTCAATCAATTTTCCAGGGCAGTTTTTTCTGATATTTCAGATTTTCTTCTATCTTTTCTTTCTTTTGACTGTTTTGTTGTTTCTTGATGTCTCATAAAGGGATTAGTTTCCATTTATTCAAATCTAATTTTTAAGAAATTATTTCCTTCAGTAAGTTTTTATAATACCTTTCCCATTTGATCTACTCTGCTTTTTAAGTTCTTTACTTTAGTGAATTTTTGTGCCATTTGGTCAATTCTGGTTTTTTTTAAGTTATTATTTTCTTCATATTTTGGTGCCTCTTTTACTAAACTGTTAATTCTCATTTTATAATTTTCTTTTCTCTCACTGATTTTCACAATTTATCCTCTACCACTCTTATCTCTTTCTTTAAATTCTTCCTGGAATTCGTTAGCCTTGGCTCTAATTAATATTTTCCTTTGAGGTTTGTAGCTATTTTGCATTAGTTTTCTTTTGAATTTATGTGTTGATCTTCACCACAGTAACTTTTTATGGTCAAATTTTGTTGTGGTTTTGCTTATTTTTCTAGCATATTTCTTGATTTTAAGTATGTTATAGGTGGGCTCTACTCACCTGTGGGTGGGGAGGCACTTTCTCAATCTTTAGACTTTTTCATTCTGCTATTTCCAGATCTGGTAATGGGGATCTATAAGTTTTCAGTCCTTCCAAGATGGGATATTTCAGGCAGAGGTGTAATCAACGCTCTCCTGATCTGCAGTCTAGTCATTCCCCAGTAATGGCCCCTGAACTCCTTGACTCACAAGCTCTAGCTATCTTCTTTGCCCTGGAACCAGATCCCTTGCTCTCCCGAAGCCACAAGTTCTAGTATACCTCTCTACTTTGGAAATGCAATCAGGTTCCCCACTCTCTTGTGACCAACCACAAGTGTGCTTCTCTTCCCTGTAACTATTGATCTAAAACTGCTTATGGGCAATAGAGTTGCCAGTCAGCACCAGCTCCCTTTAGTGCCAGCAAAGAATCTCCTATAATTTCTTTCTTACTGTTGTCTGACCCAATTGTTGTCCCTGAGCCGAGAGCTTCCCCAAATGGTGCTGCCATTGTCCAGCCACCTCCAAGGCCTACAGCTCCTAAGCTCAGGGCAAGCCCCCACTCCAGTGTAACAGACTTCTCCTTCGAAACTCCTATATTATCTTATACTGGGAAATATATCTCACTTTGACCTTTTGGTAGCTCTTCCACTACAAAATTTGATTTGAGAAGTTATTTGAAAGGGAGTGTTAGGAGAGTTCAGGTAAGTTGTTGCCTGTAGTTTGTCATCTTTGAGATCACCACTTTTACAGTGAGGGAGAAAAAATAGGAGCCTGTAAAGAGAAAAAAATAAGTAGCAATAAAAAAATAGAGGAGAATAATGAGAGTTCAGCATCATAGAATTTAAGAGATAAGAGGACAAAAGAAAAAAGAACAGTCAATATTATCAAATGCTAAAGACAGGTTAAGGGAAATGTGTATTGAGAAAAGCTCATTGAACTCAGTCAGGGAAGCTGAAAGCAAGGTAGTTCTCTGTTTTTATTTTTTAGACTAGTTGTTTTTAGCATAAGGAAGACCTGAACATGTTTTTAAGGAAAAGGAAAGGAGCCAGTGAACAAGGGACTATAGAGGGGATAACTGACAGATCAAGGTTCCAAATGAGATGAGAAAGGATGGAGGGGTCAGGAAGAAGGAAACTTTGTCCTTTGAGACAAGAGGGAACAAGGAGAGCATAAATAAAGAGTTTTGAGGTGTGGAAAAGTAGAATTGAGATAGTTCACATTGACATCCTATCCTTTCAGTAAAATAGAAGACAAAAAGAATATGGAAGTAGAGTTGGCAGTTAGAAAAGAATGGTTGGTTGGTTGGTTAGTTGTTGTCTTTAATTTTCAAAGAGGACCAAAATGACATCACTTTGATAAAGTGAAGTTTCATTGTGGCCAACTGTGGCTGATTAGAGCAATATGAGCTCAGAATGGTCTATTACAGGTTGGGCACAGATAGTTCATATGAATTTTGGGGGTGCATACTCCAAATTTGAGCATCCCATGTTTACTTTGTGCTGTCTCAATTCTGCTTTGCTTTTTTATAAGCAACACCTTTTCTGATATGGGCACACTAAGCTGAGTGCTACTGTGCAGTGTATTTCATGTTGCAGAGTCAAATCCAAAATTCTTGAAACCTTGAAAGTGTCCTTGTATTGCTTCTTGTGACTACCATATGATCACCTGCTCCATGTGAACTCTCCATAAAGTAGTCCTTTTCACAAGTGTACATTTTGCAATCGAACAATGTGGCCAGGCCATCGAAGTTGCACTCTCTGAAGCATAGATGCTTGGCAGTTCAGTTCTAGCAAGGTATCTTGTATCTGGTATCTTGTCCTGTTGGGTGATCCTCAGAATCTTCCTCAGTTCATATCAAAGTGATTCAGTTTCCTGGCATGGCACTGGTAGACTGTCCATGTTTCATAAGCATACAACAATGAGGCCAACACAGTGGCTCTGTAGACCTTCAGTTTGGTAGTCAGTCTAATACCTCTTCTTTCCCAAACTTTTCTTTGGAGCCTTCCAAACACTGAACGAGCTCTGGCAATGTGTGCATCAACCTTATAATAAATGTGTGTATCCCTGGAAGTAAACTTATCCACAGCATTCAAAACTTCTCCATTTGTTGTAATCAATGGTTCAACACATAGATGATGTAGTGGTGGCAGATGGAGTACCTGTGTTTGCTTGGTGTTAATTATTAGGCCAAAATTAGCACAGGCAGCAGAGAATTGATCTGTACGTTGTTGCATCTCAACATCAGATGCTGCATTAAGTGCACAATCATCTGCAAACAGATGCACATGGAAAGTGCAAATACTTATAGATAACACAAAATCCAGTAGACCTGAAAGATGAACTGCTCTTGTTGCAAGAGAACAAATCAGATATCACATCCAAATAGCATCCCTGAGTGAAACAAGGTTGGCAAATGAAGGCTAGCTTGCTGAAGTTGGAGCTGGATACACATTTTTGTGGAATGAGTGCAGTGAAGTGGAGTGCAGTGAAGCTGACATGATTTTTGAAATCAAAACTAATCTAGTCAGCAAGCTGGTATGTCTGCCAAAAAGAGTGAATGACAGGCTCATGACAATGTGGTTGCCACTCTCAGGAAAACACCAGGCCACTATCATCAGTGCCTATACTCCCACCATGACAAACCCTGATGAAATCAAAGAAAAATTTTATGAAGACCTGGAGCCCTTTATCATCAATCTGCCAAAAGAAGACAAGTTTATAATTCTGGGTGACTTGAATGCTGGTTCCAACCACCAGACTTGGAAGGGAGTCCCTAGGGAGGAATGGAGTTGGAAACAGCAACAGCAATAGTCATGGGCTGCTGAAAACTTGTGTATTGCATGACCTTCTTATCACCAACACTGTTTCCATTTACTGAAATGCAATAAAACTTCATGGATGCATCCTTGCAGCAAACACTGGCATCTCATAGATTATATGACCATAAGGAGAAGAGAGAGAAAAGATGTGAGAATGACAAAGGCAATGTATGGTGCAGAGTGCTGGATTGATCATAGACTTATCCTTTCTAAGCTAGATTAGAGAAGAATAGAGAATGGTTGGAAGAATCATTTTGGAGAATGTGATAACAAGTCAAGGAAAGATTCACTTTATAAAGATTTCCACATAGCATTAAGGGTCTAATTGAGATTAAATAACATAAATTTTTAGCATACCATAATGGTAAGATTTTGTAACTTCCTTCAATAGCATTTAGGAAATCAATAGTAGAAACTGAAATTGTAGATGATAGGAACTACCCAGGGTTGGGCCCTATTAAGAAGACAATAACAGAAAGTCAAAGGTGCAAAAGCTTCAAAGGTCATTAAAAGAACAACACTGAAATAAGGTTGAATGGATTATTCAGTGAAATGAAGCCACAACAAAGATTATTTACAGAAACTAAGTAATATGGTGACTACAGCACTGTTCTTAGAGTCAGAAAGATGAGTTCAAATCCTGACTCACACACTTACTAAATGTGTAATGTTGGGTAGGTCACTTAACCTCTCTGCACCTCAGTTTTCTTATTTCTAAAACAAGAAGGCTGGACTCAGTGCTATCTAAAGTACTTTCCATTTATGATTCAAAGACTATGAGAAAAGGTCAATATCAAGAAAACACATGACATGAGAAGAATGAAGAACAAGTTTATGAGGTGTGAGTAGACCAGTTGGAAGGACAGAAAGTTCCTTATGATTTCTCTTTCCTGTTTACCTTTTCATGCTTCTCTTGATTCTTATATCTGAAAGTCAAATTTTCTATTCAGCTCTGGTTTTTTCATCAAGAATGCTTGAAAGTTCTCTATTTTGGTGAATGACCATTTCCCCCAAAAAAGATTATACTCAGTTTTTCTGGGTAGGTGATTCTTGGTTTAATCCTAACTCCTCAGACACCCAAAATAATCTAAACCCTTGATCCCTTAATGTAGAAGTTTCTAGATCTTGTGTTATCCTGATTATATTTCCATGATGCTCATATTGTTACTTTCTGATTGCTTACAATATTTTCTCCTTGATCTGGAAAGTCTGAAATGTGGCTAGAATATTCCTATGAGTTTTCTTTTAGAATCTCTTTCCAGAGGTGATCAGTGGATTCTTTTAATTGCTATTTTACTCTCTGGTTCTAGAATATCAGAAAAGTTTTCCTTGAATTTCTTGAAACATGATGTCTAGCCTTTTTTTTTTATCATAGCTTTCAGGTGGTCCAATAATTTTTAAGTTATTTCTCCTGGATCCATTTTCTAGAACAGAAACAGAACAAAAAAAATGAAAAAAATAGAAGACAATGTGAAATATTGGTTTTGTTTTATAATTTCTTGATTCTCATAAAGTCATTTGCTTCCATTTGCTCCATTCTAATTTTGAAGGAGTTATTTTCTTCAGTGAGCTTTTGGACCCCCCTTTCCATTTGGCTAATTATACTTTTTAAGGCATTCTTCTCCTTAATGGCTTTTTGGATCCCTTTTGCCATTTGGGTTAGTCTATTTTTTAAGGTATTATTTTCTTCAGCAACTCTTTTCATTCCCCTTAGCAAGCTGTTGACTCAATTTTCATGATTTCCTTTCACTCTCATTTATCTTCCCAATTTTTCCTCTTCTTCTATTACTTGATTTTCAACATTCTTTTTGAGTTCTTCCGTATCCTGAGACCAATTCATATTACTCTTGGAGGTTTTTGATGTAGGAGCTTTGACTGTGCTATTCTTCTTTGACTATATGCTCTCATCTTCCTTGTCACCAAAGTAAGATTCTATTGTCTGAGTTCTTTTATCTTCCCAGCCAAACACTTGACTTTCTAAGTCTTTTTCATTGCTTCCAGTGGGGTTTGGGGTGGATGTGGGTATACTGTCCCTGGCTTCAGGGATTTTTTTTGTCAGCTCTCTTTTTCCATCTGTGGGTTCTGGAAGCAGCCTCTGCTGCTGTTGCTATTGCTATTGCTGCAGCCACCGCCCCCATCACCCTGGGGCTAGGGCCAGATTGGCCAGACCACAAGCTCCTCTTTTATCTGGATCCCACAGAGTTTTCCCACTGAACTTTTTGATGTTTGTGGGTAGAAATGTCTGTAAACTTCCAGAGTTTCCAATGGTTCAGTACCATGAGGCCTGCTCCAGGTGATCTCTGTTGGTATGCCTATGCTGGACTGAGCTCCACTCCCGGCCCAGTGTGAAAGATACTTCCTGTTGATTTTCCAGGTTGTCTTGAGCTGGGAATTTGTTTTACTCTATCTTGTGGGTTCTGTAGTTCTAAAATATTTTAGTCATATTTTGTGGGTTCTGTAGTTCTAAAATATTTTAGTCATATTTTACAGGTATTTGGAGGGCTTTGGGGAAGATCTCAGAGAAGTCCCTGCTTTTACTTTGCCAACTTGACTCTGCCCCCTTGGAGCCATTTTGAATAATGATGAAATCCAAAGATGTGAACACATAGGTGAATGAGAGAAGAAACATGGAAACAAAGTCCAAAATCATGAGGTCAAGGAAGCTAATGGCCATAAAACTGCAAACATGCTTTATTTAGTCTAATATGATGCATTTGTGGGTTCAATGAACAACACTGCCTATAGTCTGCATTGCACTGACTGTTCAATGGATTTCCATATTCTCAGTGATAAAATACCTGACAAAATGACATAGACATTTATCATCAGTGTGAAACCCCAAACACCTTGCATATAAAATGGGTAGCTCAAAGTGCCTGTGCCATAGAAACATTATTCTTCCTCCCAGTTTTGCCCAATTTCTCACCATTCTAAAGCATTGGCAGTATAGTAGATTAACCTCCCCTAGTGGAATGTTCTTTAGAAATTAAACTTGAGTATATAATTTGGAATCTAAAGTATGTGCACTTTAACTATTTATCCTACTGTAAATTGCTCCATAAAATGTGCAAACAATGCTCAAAATAAAAGCACAATTATAGATTTGTAAATGTAAAGCCATTATTATATCTGGGCAAATACTTCATTCAGCTTGAATTTTAATTGTTGTTTTCTGATATTGAAGTCACTAATGCTTTCCTCCCTCCAGAATAGCTATTCTTAGCATACAAATTTTGCTCCTCACAATTAGCAATTTTCTTTAGTAATTATGTTAGAGGGTTTTTTCCACATCAGATGACAAAAATTTGTTTCCTTTAAGAGCTAGTAGTGTGTTAGTTAGTGACTTTTATTCTTGTGGCAGCCTTTTAAATGCTACTTCAAAATACAAAGGGCATTCAACTTCAATTGCATGCTTGCTTTCATAGCAACGAGATAGTGGGAAAAGAACAGTGGACTTGTAGATGGAAACACTAGCTCTAGACTTCCCTCTGCCATTTGCCAGTTGCACTGACCTTGGATGAGTTGGTGGAATTTTTTGTACTCCATTTCTTCATTTGTATGAGGGGGGATATAATTTCTTACCATTCCCCGGCATATAAAGTTTTTTGTGAAAAGTCTATAGAAATAGAAAAGTTCTAGGAAGTGACATTTTCCTAGAACTTTTATGTTTCTACAAGCCTTTCACAACAATTCTTGTGAGTTTAGGTATGGGGTAGACATAATTTTAGCACTACGGACATGCAAAAGTGAACATAGCACAATGCAGATCACAGGCAGTATTAGATGGATCCACAAATGTACCATGTTTGGTTAAATATGGTGTACTTGCAGTCCAAGAGATACATTGGAGTTCCTTGACCTCCTCAATTTGTTTGGACTCCATGTCACTCGAATTCATAGCTAGTTTTACATATATGTGTGTGTGTGTGTGTGTGTGTGTGTGTGTGTGTGTATATGTATATATACACACATATGTATGTATATGTATTGTGTTATGTACAGATGCATGCATGTGTGTATATGTATGCATGTGTGTATGTATATGCCTATATGCATATATAGTATATACATACATATATGCATTGTGTGTTGGTGTCTTTATGTATAAAACATATGCATAGTGGTAGTATATCATATATACATGTGAGATGGCATACATTATATACACATATATAATGTGAGCATATGTGTGAGTATACATGTGTGTATGTAGTATGTGAATACATAATGTATACTACATATGTAAGTATATATAAAAATAATTAACTATATATAAATGACATGTAGTCATATGTAACTACATAAACATATATACATACATGTCCATATACAGACACCATACATACATACATACATACATACAAAATAGTTGAGGCACTTATCTTGCCTCAAATCTCATCGTACTCTTTGTCCTCCAAACAGTTACTATAACAACTTTCCTGAAGCACTGCTCTGACCATATCACCCTTTTATTCAATGAACTTCTGTGACTCCCAATTACCTCCAAGACCAAATATAGAAGTGGTGACTTCAAAAGGTCAGCCAGACTTCATTATGAACGAGTTAACTTCAGACTAATTTCATTTCCTTTTCTAATCTATGATGAAGAAATTGCTATGGATGCAATTTGTGTAGATTTTAGCAAAGTTTTCGATAAAGTGTCTCATACTATTCTTGGAGAATAGTATGTAAGATGGAGAGACAGTTTCAATATATTGATTCAGTACTTGTTGGGTGGCCAAACTTGAAGACTAATTATTAATGATTCAATATCAATGAGGCAAAAGGTCTGCAGTGAAGTGCCCCAGGTATTTGTGCATGGCTCTAAACATACAATACTTTTAATCAATAACTTGAATGAAGACATAGGTGGTATATACAATCAAGCTTCCAGACAACATAAAGCTGGGAAGGGGAGTTAACTCAGCTTGTAGTAGTCAGAATTCTAAAGGACCTTGACAGCTAGAGTAGCAGGCTGAATCTAATAAAATGAAATTAAATAAGGATAAATGTA
The DNA here is from genome assembly GCA_028658325.1 of Potorous gilbertii. NCBI lineage: Eukaryota > Metazoa > Chordata > Mammalia > Diprotodontia > Potoroidae > Potorous > Potorous gilbertii. Next base: position 67,690,721 of record CM053772.1, on the reverse strand, counting down.
AAGTCTTGCACGTGGGTATAAAAAAATAATCAACTTTACAAGTATAAGGTTAGGATGGGGTGGGTGGTCTGCAGCTGTTGTAAAAGAGATGTGGATTAGAGTTGACTGTAATGTCAATATGAGTCAGTAGTGTGATGTACAGGCAAAAACAAACAAAAAAAGCCTAATGAGATCTTAGGCTACATAAGACGGGCAAAGCTTCCAACAGGGAAGGGAAGAAACATCTATTGTTGTTATTCAGTCACAGTCATCTTTTCATGACCCCATTTGGTATTTTCTTGTCAAAGATACTTGAGTAGTTTGTCATTTCCTTCTCCAGCTCATTTTACAGATGAGGAAACTAAAGCAAAAAAGAAAAAAAACAAAACAACAAACAAACAAAAAAACTATGATAAGGCAAACAGAGTTAACTGATTTGGCCAGGGTCACAGCTAAGTGTCCAAGGCTGGGTTTTAACTCAGGTCTTCCTGACTCCAGACCAAGTGCTCTAACCACTGCACCATATAGCTGCTCCAGAGTGGTGGTTAAACTTGTTCTGTTTAGTTCCAGAGATCCAAAGGAGGAGAAATGGGTAGAAATTACAAAGAGGTAGATAGAGGCTTGATACATAGGAATTAGTGGTGGGCTGCCCTTCCTTGAAGATCTTTAAGTTGAGAAAGATTGATCACTTACCAGGATATGGTAAGGATCCCTTTTAAGTGCTTGATTCCATAATTCTGTTCAGCTTTTAAATTTTTTCAAAATCTAGATGCAACCCTACTTTTCTACACAGTACACATCAATATCTACTCCATTTTATAGTAGGGCCTTTTTATTATTCCTCACCCACACCATTTTATCTCTCATCCCCATGCCTTTGCACTGGTCATACTCAAATGCCTAAGACACACTCCCACTTCACTTCCATATCTTAGAGTCTCTGGTTTCCTCAGAGTCAGATCTGGTTTCATCTTCCACGTGAAGTCTTTCCTTGCCCCTCCAGCTGCTCTTTCCTCCTCTAATCATTGTTTAAATCAGTTTCACGTATGTTATTGTTGTTCATTTGTTTCAGTCATGTCTGACTCTTCATGAACCTGTTTGAGATTTTCTTGGCAAAAACACTGGAGTAGTTTGCCATTGTCTTCTCCAATGGATGTATTTGTATGAATGTATCCTGGGCCATCTCTTGTCATCCTGAGGAATATCTGGTCACTGGATTCAGATGGTACTGGAGGAGAAAGTGAGGCTGGTGACCTTGCACAGCCCTCCCTCACTCAAAACAAAGTCAATTGCAAGTCATGTCATCATTTCTTCTATGATATGGTCTTCTTCAGCAACAAAGGATGAACACAGCATCATATGGATGTATAGATGTATGTGTATATATGTATATATATATATATATATATATATATATATATATATATCTGAATGTCTATCTAGAAAGAATGTAAGCTCCTTGAAGCCAAGAATATCTGATTTTTGTCTGTGACCCATGCATCTTGCATGTTGCCTGGCAGACTGTAAGTACTTCATACATGCTTCTTAATTGATAACTAGTTTTCATATTATCTCCTCCGGGTAGACTATAAGTTCTTGAGAACATGGAATCATCGTTTACCTTTATTTTGTATCCCCACTGCTTCACACAGTGCCTGCCACACAGGAGGTGATTAATAAATGTTCATTGACTAGTTGACAGATTGACTTCCAATTGACTGAAAATTAGAATCTTAAAAATCTGTGAATTGAAAGGATCCTCTGAGGTCTTGTAGATCACAACTGGTAGAATATTAAAAAAAATTATCCCTTCTCTAATTTTCTGGTCTGGAGTTTATTAAGTTTTGTTTGCATTTGGTCTGTGTCTTCCCTGGCACTGCTTGACAGCAGGGGAAAAGAATTGGTCTCTGGGGTTTGGACTGACAACCTCCAAACCACATGCCAACATGATCAACTCTCAGAACACTTCATTTTTCCCCTAGAGTTATGCTATTCAATATCACTCTTAAACATTTTTTTTCTTACTGAAGCATTTGGTAGGGAACAGTGCTTTCCTCTCAAGGACACATTGACCTGGGACAAATCTCCTATCTGTACTTGAGGTTTTGAACCATAAACACAGCATACATGGAATGAAATCTCATATTGTCTTCTAAACAAGCATTTCGATTCTCCCTGCTAGATGTAGTCTGATTCACTTGGCTGCCTTTGTTAATAATATGGAGTTAAGGTGTACTTCATCAAAGGATGTGACTCATTGTGCTCTTCCAGTAAAATTCATAAAGATTTAGTTGAGCCTCAAACAATGTATATTTTAAATATTCATACCCTCATCCCAGTCCTGAAGTGACATTTAAATTGTGTCTGGAGAATTTGTTGTGAACTATTGAAGTGGTTTGGAGGATTTTAATTGAAAAGAAATCTTTAGATCTGTTTCTATTCCAGAGATTTATGATGGGGAAAATGAAATTTTATTCTGTGCTCATGGGTCTCCCTAGAAAGGTCCACCACAAGTAAACAAGGATCCCATGTCATCAAAGACTCTGTTGTATGAAATTAAAACCCTAAATGGAAACTAGAGTTCCTGGGATGTTTGTTTAAAGTCAAAGAAATCTTGTTCTTGTTTCTTGGATAACACATGGGAGACACTGGAGTTTTTGAACTCCAGATTCTAATACGTTCACTTTTGATCTAGTCAGACAGGCAGATAGCTTCAGAGGGGTTAATAATCTTACTTTATTTCAGTCTAGTCTTCTCAAAGGATTGATGATAATTGGAGGACCAGCTCCTACAGCATTCCCTAATCACCCCTCTCCTAGGGACTAGGGAGAAGGGGTAGGGTGGGCAACTATCCCTTTGTCTTGATGAGGTCAATTGAGAGAGGTACAGCTTGTGCACTCCCCTAGATCCTCTGAAGCCATGATGGGGACCAGTCAAGGCACACACAGATTTCCCTTTCACTGACCAGTGTCCACTTGCTTTATAGGGCAACAGACAAAAAAAAAGGCATATTGTCAACAATGGCCTTACAGGTTAACTTTAACAATATCATCATTCAGTGCAAGTGTACTAAATATCTCATGGTGCAGCCTTGGTAGGACTGTCTATTATTATGTAGCATCCTTGGGACTTCCTTCCTTCCTTCCTTCTCTCTCTCTCTCCTTCTTTCTTGTGTTTCCTAAAACCTTATAGCCAGTGCACTCCAAAACCAATAGATTGAATAACAATTGGTCCCTGGTCAAACTCCACTCAGTGGCTGTTTTTTGGACCTTCCTGGCTTTGAAAACAACAACCCTGAGGCCCCTTCCAGCTTCAATGAATTAATTAATTATTTTTTCTTTTCTATTTAAAGGGGCCATCACCTGACTACTTCTTAAAGAGGACTAGTCACTGAATGGGCATTACTTCACTTCAAGCAAATATCCGAAAAGGCCTTAGCCTAAAAAGACAACATCTCCAATTGCATCCTGGGTCATCTCCAGTCATCCTGAAGAATATCTGGTCACTGCATCCAGGTGGCTCAGGAGGAAAAAGTGACGTGGTGACCTTGCACAGGTCTCCCTCACTCAAATCAAAGTCAAGTGCAAGTCATGTCGTCATTTCCCTGATGTCATGGTCCTCTTTGAAAGTGAAGGACAAATACAACAATGAGGTATGCACTGGACTAAATCATCTCTGAGATCCCTTTCAGCTCATGGCTTCCATGCTTCTCTGAAATACCCAAGGAACAGTATAGACAAGAAATATTCAAGGAGTTCTGAAGAGGGAGACCTCTCTGTGGGTTGAACTGGCCTTGAAACATTTTAGGAAGGGGAATGAACTTGACCAGGACCTTGAATTGTGAGCAATAGTGGGAAAAACAAAGCTTAGAAAAAAACCAAAACATTCCAGGCCAAAAGAATAGTATGAGTTATAAGGTTTAGAAATGGAAACACATCTAGTCTATTTAGATAAACAATTAGTAAGTATTTATAGCACACTATATAGATGATGATCTAAACATTGGAGGATACAAAGCAAAGCAAAAACATGGTCACTACCCACAAGGAGTTCACATTCTAATGGAGGAGACAATATGCAAACAACTATGTGCCTACAAAATCTATACAGTGTAAATGGGAGGTAATCTCAGAAGGAAGGCACTGGTTTTAAGGGAGAGGAAGCCAGGAGATAGATATAAGGAGGGAAAGCATTCGAGGCATGGGATCCACCCTACGAAAACGTATAGAGCTGGCAGATGGAGCATCAGTGTGAAAAAAAGGAACAAAGTCAGTTTCATTGGGTCATAAAGTATACAGAGGGGAATAAAATGAAAGAAATCTGAAAAGTTTATAAAAGGTCAGGTCATGATGATTTTTATATTTGATCCTATAAGCAATAGGAAATTTATTGGGGGGCAGGAAGTGGGATAGTGACCAGATCAGATCTATACTTTAAGATTACTTTAACTGCTGAGTGAAGAATGGATTAGAATAGAAAGAGATTTGAAACAGGTAGATTATTGCAGTTGCAATAGTCCAGTGTTAAAGTGATGAGGGCTTGCACCAACATGGTGGTAGTATCAAAAGAGAGAAGGAACCATATACAAGAAGTAGGAATGACAAGAATCCGCAACAGATTGGATATAAGAGGAGAGTGCAGGTGAGGAGTTGAGGAATGCACCAAGATTGCAAGTCTGAGTAACTAGGATAAGGAGGTGCCCTCAGTAATGAATTTATTCCTCTGACCCTTCTGGCAGACTTACCAAGTTGGCTAGAAATTTATTATTTGACTCTTCCCATCTGGCAATACTGGATCACTACAGAAAAGTGTTTTTTAAATTGTTATAGTTCCTGTCCTTACAGAGTCAGTCATATACCACCTTGATTAAACTAAACCAACTCTAGAAACTAAAAATAAAAATTGCAATGTAAATTCTCTGAATTATCTTGCCCACAACAAAGTTCCTAGATCTAGACAGAAGTCATGCATACACTGGAACACTATCATTATTTTGGCTGCTCTTTCCTCAATACTTTTTTTAAGTTTTCTTCACAACTCCTGGTTTCTGCTTCTGAATGTTAAATTCTTACCCTTCAAATTCATTTTCCATTTTGCCTTTTATTATAAGTGCATACAAACTAAAGTATTGAATTTCTTGAGGCAGAATGTCTAAACAGAGAGACTTGGCGTTTTGTGCTGTACCACAATCGCGTATTATCTTATTTTTTTCAATTAATTGTCATTTTGGAAAATACCAAAAACCCAACACCATTCACTTACACGATGTAAGTGTGAGTTCCCAGGGCACTGAACATTTTGGGATTAGAATGAAATTAAAGAGTCAAGTTGTTTTGTTTTTTTTTCAAAAACAGAGTTTTCTTGTTAACAAACTGAATGGGATATTTCCTGATGTTGTAAGTCCCATTTCTGCCCACTTGTGTACTTAGTCCCCAACTCTTTTCAAATACTTTTTCTAAATTCCTATAAATTTAATATCTTGCCCTAAAAGTAACTAGTTGGCATAATGGATAGAGGAGATAAAAAAAACAGAGTTTGCATCTTGCCTCTGATGCTACGTATATGACTCTGAGTGAGTCACTCACGAGTGCCTCAGTTTCCCCATAAATGGGTATAATGATAGCACTTACATCCTAGGGTTGTTATAGGATAAATTAAGGTGATATTTGTAAAACACTTTGCAATCCTTAAAATGTTATATAAATATTCACCATTATGATTTTACTGTGTGATTATATATTTATTAATATTATTATTTTGTGAATATTAGCTTTATCTGTATCTTTCCCTTGGCACTGGCCATACACTGCCTTCAACAATTAAGTTAGACAAACATTTTTTGAACACCTACTTAGTGCAGAACACGATTCTAAGCTTTGACTATACAAATAAATATCCTGAAATAATCCCTGCCCTCAAGGAGCTTACATTATCCTAGAGAGATTTGACATGCACTATAATGAGTTAAAACAAAACATATGCCAAGTTAACACAAAGTAATTTCAAGATGACAGGCATACAAACAAATGGAGATGTATGTAAAAGCAAGAACCCTGACAGGAGGGCTTGCTATCACAGATTTTTAGATCTGCTTTTCTAAAAGGAAAAGACAACTTTTGAGGGGTCAACAATCACTTTAACCATGTGCATGTATCATTCACTTAGCTTAGGGGATAAAGTAAGC
>CM053772.1:67664157-67684058 GCA_028658325.1 Potorous gilbertii | reverse complement strand
GTGCTTGGGGTCTGAGATTCAAATGCTGCTCCCCAGCCTCAGGGCTTTTGGCGGCAGGCCTGACTGCTCTTCAATGGGAGTTTATCTGCTGGTTCTCAGGTGGGGGGCAGGGCCGCCTCTCAGGCTCAGTTCCCTCAGGGGGTTTATGCAGAGATCTTTTGTAATGGAGCTGAGGTGGAGCTCCTGCCTGCTCTGGGAGTCTCTGGCTGAGCTGCCTCTGCCTCTGCCCCGGCCACCACCTCCCGAGGGGATCCGAGTCCGGAGATACCCGCTCCCCTCTCAGCCCGTCTCTCTCACTGACCTGTGTGTCTGTGGGTGGAGGGACCTTCGTGGCCGCCTGGAGATTCAGGTCCCTGACGCCTGCTTGGGTCTGCTGGCTCCTCTCAGTGCCGCGTGGCCGGGGCCGGGGAAGGGGAAGGCTTTGCAGGGCAGGGCTCTGCTCCTTTCCGGGGTACCTTTACGGTCAGTTTTTCAGGGCTCTCTGCAATGGAAATCTCCTTCACTGTGTTGCTGCGTGGCTTCCACTGTTCCAGAATTTGTCAGGAGTTCTTTTTACAGGAAATCTATGGGCTGTGGGTTTGGAGCTAGCAAATGTGAGTCTTTCTACTCCGCCATCTTGGCTCCGCCCCCTGTTCTTCCTCATCTGAAAGGATGGAAAGAGACACCTGGTCACTAAGAAAGAAACCTTCTATCATTTAATTATTTTTCCCCTTTTGTAGGCATTTTCCCAACCAGTTACTTGACTTCTGAATCCTTTGTCAAGAGGAGTGTCCTCCTCTCCCTAGTACTGTGCTCAAGGCTGGGATTCAGATCACATGTTCAACTCCTCCAGGGGTTTTGGGTGGGTGGGACCTCCACTGCGGGCTAAGGTTCAGATAAACTGCTCTATTCCCCCAGGGTCTTTGGGTGGTGGTGAGGCAACCACTGAGAGCTGAGGTTCAGATCAGCTGCTCCCTACTGCCAGAGGCTTTAAACCAAGCTGCCTGGACAATGGACCCAGGCTGCTTCTGTGTAGCCACCTGCCACAGCTGCTGCTGCATAGCCACCTGCCACAGCTTCTGCCTCCACCTGGGACCAGTGCTGGGAGAACCCTATTCCCCTCTCTACCATCTGGAAAAGCCCTCCCACACTGACTTTTGGAGCTTTCTTTGTCACTTGTGGGTTGATTCGGGATCCTCCCTGCTGAGAATTCTGCCCTGGAGGTCTGTTCAGGTCCCATTCCTCCTAGTGGCACATGAGAGGGCTGGGCTCTGCTCCACTCAGTATCCTGTCAGATACACCTTTCCTGTTAGCCTTTCAGGTTACCTCTGGCTACAAATCTCTTTCACTCTGTTGTTCTGTGGCTTCTGCTGCTCTTAAAGTTGTGGAGAGTCACTTTTTACAGATATTTTATGGGCTGTGGGATAAGCACTAGAGTATATGCATCTTTCTACTCTGCCATGTTGGCTCCACCCCTATCTTTTCATTCTTTAGATTCTGCTTAACTGATTCTTGATGTCTCATAGAGTCATTAGTTTCCACTTGCCTGATTTTAATTTTTTTTCAAGTTGTTTTCTTTTTTTAATGTTCATATATTTGTTTTTAGTTTACAATATTCATTTCCAAAAAAATTTGAGTTCCAAAATTGCTCCCCATCTCTCCCCTTCCTCCCTCACAACACCTTGCTTCTGATTACCCTTTCCCTCACTATACCCTCCCTTCTATCACACCCCTCCCTTCCCTTATCTATTCCCTTCTCTCTTTTCTTGTAGGGTAAGGTATGTTTCTATGCCCAATTACCTGTATTTCTTATTTCCCAGTTGCATGCAAAATCAATTCCCAATATTCATTCCTAATACTTTAAATTCCAACTTCTCTCCTTTCCTCCCACCCCAGCAAGGGAGATAATTCAATATAGGCTGTATAAGTGTAGGTTTGCAAAAGACTTCCAACAGTCATGTTGTATAAGACTAACTGTATTTCCCTCCATCCTATCTTGCCTCCCATTTATTCTGTTCGCTCTTTTGACCTTGTCCCTCCCCAAAAGTGTTTACTTCTGATTACTCCTTTCTCTCACTTGCCCTCTCTTCTATCATCCCCCTCACTGCACTTTTCTCCTTCTCTTCTACCCTCCTGTACTGCAAAATATACTTTAATACCAAACTGAGTGAGCATTTCATTCCCTCAAGCCAGATGTGAAGAAGGTAAGCTTCCATTTTCCCCTCTCACATCCTCCCTTTTCTCCTCTACTGAAAGCTTTTCTTGCCTCCTTGATGCCTGATAATTTACCCCATTCCATTTCTCCCTTTCTCTGCCCAATATATTCCTCTCTTATCCCTCAATTTTATTTTATTTTTTTTGGTATCATCCATTCTTATTCAACTCACCCTATGTTCTCTGTCTATTTGTGTGTGTGTGTGTGTGTTTGTGTGTGTGTAATTCCTCCAACTACCCAAGTATTGAATGAAAAGAGTCTCAATTAGAAAGATTATTTTTCCAAGTAGGAATGTAAACAGTTCAACGTTAGAAAGTTCTTTATATTTTCTCTTTCCTGTTTACCTTTTCATGCTTCTCTATTCTTATGTTAGAAAGTCAAATTTTCTATTCAGTTCTGGTCTTTTCATCATGAATACTTGAAAGTCCTCTATATCAGTGAATGACCATTTTTTCCCTGAAATATTATACTCAGTTTTGCTGGGTCGGTGATTCTTGGTTTTAATCCCAGTTCCTTTTACTTCTGAAATATCATTATTACAAGTCCTTTGATCCCTTAATGTAGAAGCTGCCAGACCCTGTGTTATTCTGATTGTGTTTCCACAGTACTCAAACTGCTTCTTTCCAGCTACTTACAATATTTTCTCCTTGACCTGGGAACTCTAGAATTTGGCCACAATATTCCTAGGAGTTTCTCTTTTCAGATCTCCTTCAGGAGGTGATCTGTGGATCCTTTCAATACTTATTTTACCCTCTGATTCTAGAATATCAGGACAGTTTTCCTTGATATTTTCATGAAAGATGATGTCTAGGCTTTTTTTGATCATGACTTTCAGGTTGTCCCATAATTTTTAAATTGTTTCTTCTGGATTTATTTTTCAGGTCAGTTGTTTTTCCAGTTGTTTTGTAATTTCTCAGTTTTTCATAAAATTATTGGCTTCCATCTGCTCCATTCTAATTTTTAAAGAACTATTTTCTTCAGTGAGCTTTTGAACTTCCTTTTCCATTTGACTAATTCTGCTTTTTAAAGCATTCTTCTCCTCATAGGCTTTTGGACCTCTTTTGCCAATTGAGTTAGACTATTTTAAACATGTTATTTTCATCATCATTTTTGGGATCTCCTTTAGCAAGTTGTTGACTTCCTTTTCATGATTTTTCTTACATCACTCTCATTTCTCTTTCCAATTTTTCCTACACCTCTCTTACTTGATTTTCAAAATCCTTTTTTGAGCTTTTCCATAGCCTGAGACCATTACATATTTATTTTGGAGGTTTGGGACACTCTTCCTCATTTGAAAGTATCAAAGAAAACACCTGTTCACCAAGAAAGTAACCTTCTGTAGTCTTACTTTCTCTCTCTTTTTTGGGCATTTTCACAGTCAGTTACTTGACTTTTGAAACCTTTGTCAAGAGGAGGGTATATTCTAGGGACCTCTATGTTCTCAGTTCCTCCAAGGTGGCAATCAAAGGAGAGGTGTTTACTCGTCTACTGACCTGTGCACTTGTCTGGGAACAACCAAAAACTTTTCTTTCCAGAATCTGCAACTGAATTCCCTCAGCACCACTGCCTCCAGCTGCATTGCCAGTGCTCCTCCTCACCCCTTGGTAGAGCTCAGGCCTGAGATTAGATCAACCTTCAATTCCCCTCAGGGTCTCTAGGGGGAGGACTCACAAAATGGCAGGAAGTATTTATAAAACATTTATTTTTCTGGGAGTATTATGTAAGCAAAGATTAAAGAGGATACAGGCTTTTCCCCTAAGCTAGGATAACTTTGCATATTTAATGTTATTAATCAGTTTTCTGTGTGACACATAAAAGATTGCTCATTTCATATTGTACCTGAACAGCAATATTTAATATATCATTGTATCCCAATTCAGTTAGGAAAAGGAAAATCTGAAACTCTGAGCTTTACTGCTGGTAGATTTAACCACTGAGGCTTGAGTGGTTGATGGGGGACAGGATATAGAATAGAATATGTAGCAACAACTTTTAGGAGAACTGAAAGCCCTTTACTGGTATGGAGCAAAGGTGTCCTCCAAATGTTTCTGTGCACAGATTGGACCTGTTGCTAAGTACTAAGCAGAGTTATGTGGTATTCATTTATATGGGAACTCCTTAGGACATAGCCAAGTTATAGAGAAAGGCAGAACTCATCTGAGTTTCTCCCCAGTCCCCTCTGAACATCTTTAAGTAATGCCATAATATAATTCCTAGAGTAGCAGAACCAACACAAGGATGGGGTGAAATAATTTTACAGCCAAAGGCAATGTAGGAGGTTGGCCAGAAAGCTTTGTTGCTCCTGGGTAAGAGTGGAATTCAGTCCAGCAAAGGCCTTGCCAGTGAACTCCCAGTCCCAACAAACCAGGAGCCCTCCTTGAGAGCCACTGAAGCAGCAGTAACATCAGCTGCTTCCATAGTTCTCTTCCCTCAGAGGGTAAGGTGGTGCCCCAACTAGTCAAAAAGAGATTACATGGGCTCTTTGCTAGCACTGAAACAGGACTCAAGTTGTTTTGCTGGTACTCATATCTGACTGGCAGTCCCAGAGCAAGGAAAAGCATTAGCACACCAGACCTTCTGGCCACAGTGGAGCAGGAACCATCATCACAATTCCAAGGAAGAAAGGAGTACTTATGGCCGCCCATACACCAGAGCATAGCCCAAGAGAGAGTAAACACAAGACCTTATTTCATACCACCTTGAAAGAATGTAAAACTTACAGGTCCCTCAAAGGAACTTTGAAAACTGCAGCACAAAACCCCTGAAGTTTGGACAGTGTGCCCTCCACCCTGCAAGAAGAGCCCACTTTAACAAAGATTTAAAAGCCAAGAAATAAGCTGTGAAAATGAGCAAAAACTTGAACAAATTCTGACATTCTTACTATGGTGACAAGGAAGATCCCAACATCTATTCAGAAGATTAAGTCAAAGCTCCTCTCTTCAAGACCTGCAAAAAAAAGATGAATTGATCTCAGGTCATAAAGGGCTCAAAAAGAATTTCGAAAGTCTAGTAAGAGAGGCAGAGGAACAATTGGGAAAAGAAATAAAACTGATGCAAGAAAATCATGAAAAATTCATCAACAGCTTGGTTGAGGAAACACAAAAAATAATCAAGAAACTATCACCTTAAAAATAGACGAGGTGAAATGGTAAAGGAGGTCCAAAAACCTGGGAGGAGAAGAATGCATTACAAAGTAGAAATGACCTACTGGAAAGAGAGGTACAAAATCTAACTGAAGAAACAAATTCCTTCAAAAGTAGAATTGAGCAAGTGGAAGCTAATGTTTTTTACAAGCAATCAAAAAACCATAAAACAAAGACAAAAAAAATGAAAAAAAAAAAACCAGAAGAAATGTGAAATATCTCATCAGAAAAACAACTTACCTGGAAAATAGATCCAGGAGACAGAATGTAAAAATTATTGGACTCCCCAAATCCATGATCAAATAAAGATCTTAGATGTCATCTTGCCAGAAATTATCAAGGAAAGTGAAAAAAGTAAAGTGAGTTAGAATGGGGTAAATTATCTCCCATAAAAGAGGCAAGAAAAACTTTTACACTGGAAGGGAAAATGGGGGAGCTGAGGGAAACTGAGGGAATCATATTTTCAATAGAATTAGCTCCCAGAGGGAATAACATGCACACACGATTTGATGTGGAAATCTACCTTACCCTAAGGAAATTAGGAGGGGAACTGGACAACAGAAGTGGGTGGGCAGATGAAAGGAGGGGACAGTCAGAAGCACAAATCTTTTGAGGAGGGACAGGGTGAAAAAAGAAAGAGAATAGAATAAATGGGTGGATTGGCTGGAGGGAAATAGAATTAACAATAATAACTGAGGGGAAAAGACTAGAAGCAAGTTTTCTGATAACAGACTCATTTGTCAGACATATAGAGAACTGAGACAAATTTATAAAAAATATGAGCTATTCTTCAATTGTAAGATGACTAAAAGATATGTTCAGTTTTCAGATCAAGTAGTCTAGGTATCCATAGACTTATGAAAAATAAGTGCTATAACTCACTATTTACTGGAGAAATGCAAATGAAAACAATTCTGAAGTACTTACCTTTGAATCTATTAGATTGACTATTGGGGAAAGAAAGGGAAATGACAGATAGTGGATGAGATGTGGGAAAAATGAGTTATCGATGCACTGTTGGTGGAGTTGTGATCTGATTCAACCATTCTGTAGAGCAATTTGGAACTATGCCAAAGGGGTATAAAACCATGCGTACTCTTTGACTTAGCAATACCACTACTAGTTTTGTTTCCCAATAAAATAAAAAGAGACAATTACATGTATAAAAATATTAATAGCAGCTCTTTTCTTGTGTCAAAGAACTAGAAATTGAGCAAAATGTGATGATTATGATAGAACACTATTGTGCTAAAAGAAATGATGAATAGGATGGTATCAGAAAAACCTGGAAAGACATAAACTGATTCAAAGTGAAATCTGCTTTGTTCTAAGTAATACCAATATTGCAGGATGATCAGCTGTGAATGACTTCAATGTTTTCAGCAATATTCACAGAGAAAGAAGTTGATAGTGTCAGAATACAGACTTTTTTTTGCTTTATTTGTGTGGCTTTTTTGAGTATGTTTGTTTATGTTTTCTTTCACAACATGACCAATATGGAAATGTTTTGCATGAGTACACTTGACTGCACACCTATGCTGAATTGCTTGTCTTTCCAATAAGGGTGGGAAGGGAGAATGGGACAGAATTTGAAACTCAGATTTAAAAATTAATGTTAAAAATTGTTTATCCACTCAACTTGGTAGAAAATAAAATATTAAGCAAGTTTTTTTTAAGAGGGGGAACTCCTTGAAGGATATCATTCTGGAAATTTGTGCTAAATTAGGCTTCTATTGTAAGCATCTATTTCACTACCTTAGGGTTGGATGTCAACATACCATATATAGGATGAAATTAGCAAGTATAGAAATAAAGTGGAAAAACTCACCACCATTGTCACAAGAGAATTTGCCCCTAGTTTCTCCGAAGTTCCACATGAATTCCTCCCTTGAGCAAGAAAAAACAAAACTTTTAAATATAATTCCTCATTTTCCATATTCCACAAATTCCAGAGTATGAACATGCCATTTGCAAAAATGATTTCATAATCACTCTTTCCATTGGTTAGGACCCCAGAAGAGAAATGTGGTTTTTCAAGGGATAGTCTGCCCATATTAATCTTAAAAAAATAACTTTCTGATTTTACATATCACTTGTACAACCAATCCTCCTTGCTTCTTCAAAATACTTCTTTAGTTTGTGGATATTGAGAAAATTAACTGGGATTTATAGCATCCTAAAGAAGCTTGCAATGGGGAGAAAGTCTACAAATTACTGTTTACCATTTTGCAAAATATAGAAACTCATGCAAAGAATTTTTTCTTCACTATCAGTTCCCTCTCTTCTAGAGTGAAAAAGATATAGATTTCTAAGTAAACATAGAAACCCACACACATATGTATATATATATATATGCATACAGAATATGTATTAATTTGTATGTATATATGTATATGTATAGTTAATATGCACATACATACACACATCTACACATACACATAGAATAAAAGTAAAATGCCAAAACTAAAAGGGAGGTCACAAAGAAAGTGACTATGTAGTGTGACAATTTCATTATACTCAGAAAGAAACTGACAACCTTAGAAGTTATTCAGTCCAAGTTACTCAAGGAGTGAAAAGACTTAAAAAGGCTGCTCTTTTGAGTCAGGAAGGTCATAGGGTCTTACTTCCACTATTATATCTGCCTGCTGCTTGAACATACAATTTTTCATAACTTTCTGAGTACTTGGCGTCTATCTCTATAAATGGGGAGAAAAGGCTAAATTTCACTGCTAGAGGGAGTTTCTTCCTCTTAAGAGAAGGCTGTATAAAAATATTAATAGCAGCTCTTTTCCTGTGTCAAAGAACTAGAAACTGAGGCATGTCCTTTAATTGGGGAAGAGATGAGCAAAATGTGGAAGCACATTTGAAGAACCTGATTGATGGGAACCTGTATTTTACTCCCATAGACCATGAGTCAAACACAGAAATGCTAGCCTGACTCAATGACATTGATTTCTCCTATAACAAAAAACTGTCATTAGGATGGAGAGTTAATTCAAGCTACAAATTGAATTATTAAAAAAATATTTATTATTAGATTTTAAATTTCACCTTTATAAGACTTTGAGTTCTAAATTCCTCCCCTCTTACCTCTCCTCCCTCCCCAAGAAAGCATGCAATCTGATATAGGTTATAAATGTACGATCGTGTTCAACATTTCCATATTAGTGGAAAAAAAGAATCAGAACATAAGGGAAAAACAACATGAGAAAGCAAAAAAAAAAACAAAACAACAACAAAAAACCCCAGAAAGCATTATGCTTTGATCTACATTAAGAGTCCATAGTTCTTTCTCTGGATGTGGATAGCATTTTCCATTATGAGGTTTTTGGAATTGTCTTTGACTGAGAAGAGCCAAGTCTATTCATTGCCCAATGTGGCTGTGACTGTGTATATTGTTGTTCTGGTTATGTTCACTTCATTTAGCATCAGATCATGTAAGTCCAGGTTTTTTTCTAAAATTGGCCTGCTCACTATTTCTTTTGAAAAAAAAGTATTCCATTACAATTATATACCACAAGTTTTTCAGCCATTCCCCAAATGATGGAAATCTCAATTTCCAATTCTTTGCCACCACAAAAAAAAAGCTGCTATAAATATTTTTGTACATTAGAGTCCTTTTCCCTTTTTTGCATCCTTTAGGATACCAAAGTAGAAGTGGTATTGTTGGAACAAAGGGTATACACGGTTTTATAACTATTTGGGTAGAGTTCCAAATTGCTCTGCAATATGGTGGAATCAGTTCATGACTACAGCAAAAAATTCATTCATGTTCCAATATTCCCACATCTTCTCCAACATTTCTCATTTTCTTTTTTGCTATGTTACCCAGTCTGATAGGTGTGATGTAGTACATCTCACTGTAGTTGTCATTTGTATTTCTCTAAACAATACTGCTGATTTTTTCATGTAACTACAGATATCTGCTTCAATTTCTTCCTCTGACAGATGCCTCTTCATATCCCGTTATCATTTTTTAATTGGGGAATGACTTGTATTCTTATAAATATTACTCAGTTCTGTCTAAATTTTTAAAACATGGCCTTCATCAGAGACATTGGCTGTAAAACTTGTTTTCCAGATTTCTATTCCCCTTCTAGGTTGCATAGACTTTGTTCATTTAAAAAGTTTTTAATGTAATCCAAATTACTCATTTTGCATTTCATAATGTTATCTATCATGTTCAGTTATACATTCTTCCCTTCTCCATAGATATGTTGGATGAACTAATTCTTTGCTGTAATAATTTGATTATAGTTTTCAACCTGTAGGTTTGAATCATATACCTACTTTGACTTTATCTTGTAACACACTTTAAAATGCTGGTCTGTGCCTCATTTCCACCATAAGATTTTTCCAGTTTCACAGCAGCATTGTTAAAGAGTTCTCATCACAGAAGCTGGAGATATTGTGTTTATCAAAATATATAGGTATTATTGTCTTGTGTACCTAATCTATTACAGAGATCCATCTCTCTATTTCTTATTGCCAAGTAGTTTTGATGATTCAGCTTTATAATATAATTTTAGATCTGTTATGTCTAGGTCACCTTCCCTTGCATTTCTTTTCCTTAATTCCCTTGATAGACTGAACCTTTCATTATTCCAGATGAATTTTGTTTTCTAGATCTATACAATAATTTGGCGTAATTTCCTTGTTATGCTATTGAATAAGTAGATTAATTTATGTAGAATTGTCATTTTATTAGCTCAGCCTTCCCAAGAGCAATTGATCTTTTTCAAGTTATTTAGATTTGACTTTATTTTTGTGAAAATTGTTCTATAGTGGTGTTCATATGATTCCTGGACTTGTCTTAGCAGGTAGACTCCCAAATATTTTTTATTGTTTACAATATCTTTAAATAGACTTGCTCTTTCAATTTCTTGCTGCTGGGCTTTGCTAGTAAAATGCCAATGATTTATGTGGTTTTATTTTATATCCTATAAATGTGCTTAAGTTAATTATTTCAAGTAGCTTGTTTCTTCTCTAGTATTCCCTTAGCTATATTATCATATTATCTGCCTAAAGTGACAACTTTCTTCTTTGCCTATTCTAATTTCTTCAATTTCTTTTACCTCCTTTCAGGTAAAGCTAACATTTCTAGCACAATATTTAACAACAGGGGTGATAATGGCCAACCTTGTTTTACCCCTGTTCTTTTCACAAATACTTCTAGCTTATCTTGCTTACACATAATGCTTGCTGATGGTTTTTAGACAGATACTACTTATCATTTTAGGGGAAACTCTAATTATTCCTATTCCCTTTAGTGTTTTTTAACAGTATTGGGTACTATATTTTGCCAAAAAGCTTTTTCTGCATCTACTGAGATACTTATATGATTCTGTTAATTTTGTTACTGATATGATCACTTATGCTGATTGTTTCCTAATATTGAACCAGCCTTGCAATCCTATTTTAAATCCTACATGGTTATGGTGCATTATCCTTGTGATAATTTGCTTCAATCTCTTACTTAATATTATATTTAAAAGTTTTATATCTATATTCATTAGGGAAATAATACCATAACTTGTATTTTGGCTTTCCCTCATTTAATTATTAGCACCATGTTTTATTATAAAAATAATTTTGGAGGACTCCTTTTATAACCTACTTTTCATAGTGGTTTATATAGTATTGCTTTTGTTCTTGTGAAAAATAGCTTGTAAATGTATCTTGGAGATTTTTTCCTTTGGGAGTACATTGATGGCTTTTTCCACTTCATTTCCTGAAATGGGGTTATTTAAATATCTAATTTCCTCTTCTATGAATCTGGGCATTTTATATTTTTGTAAACATTCATGTCTTTTACTAAGATTGGCAAATTATTCACACACATTTGTGTAAAAATTTAAATTTCATCACTGGAAGTGAATTTACCTTTTTCATTTTTAACACTGGCAATTTGGTTTTATTTTTATTAAAATCAATTAAGTAAAAATATCTACTTTATTGTTTTTTATATAAACCATCTCTTAGTTTTCTTATTCATTAAAATGCTTTCTTATTATTAATTTTATTAATCTTTCGTTTAGTTTTCAGAATTACTAATTTGATATTTTGCTGGGATTTTTAATTTCTTTTTCTAGTTTAGTTGCATGCCCAATCCAGTGTACACCTATTTTATTCATCTAAACACTGAGAGATATAAAAATTTCCCCTGAGAACTGCTTTGGTTGCATCCCATGAATTTTGGTATGGTCTCATTCTCATCCTCTTGAAGCTACTGTTACTGTTTCTGATTTACTGTTTGACCCACTCATTGTCCAGGATTAGATTGTTTATTTACAATTAGGTTTTAGTTTACCTTTCCACAATCCTTTATTACATATAATATTTATTGTATCATGATCTGAAAAGCATGCATTTAATATTTCTGCCTTTCTGCATTGAATTGTGAGGATTTTATGCCCTCATACATACTCAGTTTTTGTGCAGTGGCCTTCTACCACTGAGAAAAGAAACATTCCTTTTGATCTCCATTCAATTTTCTCCAGAGGTCTAACATATCTAACTTTTCTAAAATTCTATCCACCACCTTAATTTCTTTCTAGTATATTTTGTGGTTAGATTTATGTACTTCTCAGAGGGGAAGTTAATGTCTTGCCTCCCACTCCCCACACAAACACACATCAGTACATTATTGTTATCTATTTCTTCCTGTAACTCAACTTATCCTCCAATAATAATTTGGGTGCTATACGACTTAGTTTATACATCTTTATTTTGCTATTACTTCATTGCATATGATACTTTTCAGTAGGATGTAGTTTCTTTCCTTATGTCTTTTAATTAGACTTATTTTTTAATTTTGCTTTCTCTGAGAACTGGATGGCAAGCTCTGCTTTTTTAACTTCAGCTGAAGTATAACATACTCTTCACTAGCCTTTTATAGTTTTTCTGTATCTCTTTGATGTAAATGTGTTTCTTATAAACAAAGTATCATAGGATTGTAATTTTTAATCCACTCTATTATCTGCTTCCATTTTAGAAGAGAGTTCTTCCCATTTCCATTCACAGTTATGTTTGTTGTGTCTTCCCATTCTTTTCCACACCTTTTATTTTATTTTTCCTTTTGACCAATTCTATTTTATAAGTAGTTCTTTTTTTTCCAGAGTATCTGTACCTCCTTTCCCATTTGGTCAATTGTATTTTTTAAGAAACTGTTTTCTTCAGTCTGTTTTTGTCCCTCCTTTTCCAAGCTATTACACTCTCTTGCATACCTCTTATTTGTTTTCCCAATTTTTTCTACCTCTCCTATTTGACATTTAAAATGCTTCTTGAATTCTTTCAAGAAGGCTTTTTGAGCTTGAGACCAATTCTTATTTACCTTTGTGGTTTCAGATGTAAGTATGTTTACAATGTTTCCCTCTTCTGAGTTTGTGTTTTGACCTTCCCTGTCACCAGAGTAATTTTCAATGGTCAATGTCTGTTTTTGTCTCTTGCTTTTCTGTTTGCTCATTTCTTGGTTTTTAAGCTGAACTCTTCTGCTGGAGCACAGCAGGCATTATACCAAGCTTCTTGTCTTAGGTTCCAAGGTCTGGTCATTGGCTTTTTGCACTGCGGCTTCAGGTGCTGGCAGCTGGTGACTATAGGGATCTGGCAGCTTACCTTGTGCTGAGTTTGGGTCCTAATGGTAGTGGTCTAGTGTGTGCTGAGGGCAGGTGAGGTTTTTCCTGCATTTCCCTGAAGCACTTGGAAATCTGACTACTGGAGGATATCTGCCTGCCTGGAGCATGAAGAGGGATGTATAACCATTGAAACTGATTCTAGGTATATGTTGAGGGATGGAATAGTGTAGGACAATCCTATACCACTGAAAGAATGTTTTGTGATTAAAAAGTCTTCAGTAACTTTGAAGGATGGGATCCATGGAGTTCTCAATCTAACTGGTGTAAAAGAACTAAAATGACTAAGAGAAACAATTGAGAAATGACTCTTTGAGAGCAAGTGATCAGACCATTATCTATACCATTTCAAATTCAAAAATAGCAAGATTAAACTTTCATACTAGCGTATGTTTAACTCATAATTTTCTCCCTATTTTCTCATTTATGTAACTGAAAGAAAACTCAGAGAGGGGTTTCCTTTCTTTGAAGGAACTCAGAAATATTTCAAGAGGATGGACACAGAGAAAGTAAAATTTCACAGTAATTTTGTGGAGTATACTGACTTTTGGGTCCTTATAGCATTAAACAAATGAATTATCTTTCAATATTTTGAAATTCTTAAGTGTCTCCCAAAACACATAGTCAGTGGTGTTTTATAGTAATACTTTCAGGTATGTGTAGTCTCTAGTCAATTCATTCTTAGATTGGTGCTCTATCAGGAGTAGAATTAAACCATAATATTTTCATAAGCCATTTCTACCAGGTGATAGTATTACTATATTAGTAGAACCACTGTGGCTTTCATATATTCTCAATAAGTGTTAACAGACTATGGAAACAATTCTGTAGTGAACAATCTAGTTCCAAAGAGTTACTTAAAGTGACAATACATAAATAAATACAGAGTATGGGAACCATTTTAATGAATGTAATGTACACACTGTTTCCTCCATTGACATCTTTATAGCAATATTTGTTCACATTTTGAAAGCTACTTTCTTAGACCTATATGTTTAACCATTTAAATTTATGCTGGAGATTACTTTTTTCATCAGAACTTTGTATGTTTTCTAAAACAGACCTATTCACAGGGTCTCAATCCTCATTGCAAAGCTAATTTTATTAAAGTTATAGGCAAAAGTGGAAGCTTACTATCCATAACAAATGGGTATTTACCCACATTGGTATTCTTCTTCTGGATGTGTGATGGGGGCTGTTAACCAAATTTCACCATCATCTATAAATGACGAGTTTAATTGGGTACCAACAATGCATTTAAAGTGATAACAAAAGAAATATTAGACAACGCTCTCAGGCCCCAAATTTCTATGCATTTCCAGTCTGATGAATCAGCAGAGAAGATTCTCATTTTAAATTCTTTACAATGATGCAGACATACGTCCGTATAGCCCATACTTACCCACAAAAATAAATATTTTTGTCCATTCAAGGGAATAATAAATCAGTTGCATGAAAATCTCAAAGCAAAAATAGATTTAATTTTTAAAAATTATCATCTTTTTGTAAATCAGTTACTTACACCATTGAATTAACATCTCCTCAGTAAAAGTGAATGAAACATCAATTGTGCCACTAGTGACTCTTAGCAAGCACAGATGAAGAAAGATGTAGTATTTGCCCTCATTGATTAATGATTTCAATAAGTTTCTCTAAGCAAGCTACAAAATTCTCCTAAATGATATTGTACCAAAACAGGAGTACTCATGTCACCTCACTCTAAGTGAGTACTTGAATAGGCCTTAGGTGAAAAAGGCCAAGGTTTCCCACTGTATCCTGGGCCATCCCCTGTCATCCTGACGAATATCTGGTCACTTCCAGATGGCTCAGGAAGAGAAAGTGAGACTGTTGACCTTTCACTGCCCTCCTTCATTCAAACAAAGTCAAGTGGAAGTCATATCATCATTTCTCTGATGTCATGGTCTTCCTTGAACACAACAATACACCAATTCCCTATGAAAAAGGAAGGATGAAAATGGGAGCTCTGCTGTTGATATTTTAAGCATTAGGAGTTTAGGCAGTGAATGGACCTGTGAAGGAAAAGACTGTGTCATAAAATACTTGTGGGAACTGGAGGGAAATGTTTTACTTTTATGGAGAAAATGAAGCCATGGAATGCTCCAGTAAATGCATTTGTCCTGTTAAATCTCCCTAATTCAATGACTCAGTAGAGCTTTTCACTCACAAGAAGAGTTCCTCAAAGTATGTCATTTTGAAAAGTTTTCTAGTTTGGTCTGTGACTGATAAGAATTTAATTGGTTAAACTTAATTGAATCTTCACATTCCTCCAATGACCACATATTTGATAAAACCAACAAATAAAAAAATAAAATTTAAAAAAATGGTACCAACAGAAAATGATTGGTTTCCAATGATTATGAATACTAACTCAAAAGATATAAAGTGACAATGCTGAAGTAGAAATAGGAAATGAGTCAAATTCTCCCACAATTTCCCTGGAAAGGACTTCAAAACAACACCGTGATTTGAATTCTGCTTTGGCAAATGTAATAAAAGGTTGAGAGTAAGGAGGAGTCTCTGACACAAAAGAGGAACCTTGTTCAAGGTACACCATTGGAAGTTGGCCTAAGACAGTTGCAGCTACAGCAGCTTCCGGATTTGTCTGTTCAAAAAGAGGAATGGTCTCTGCACAGCAAGAGATTATAGAGGATCCTGAATTGGCACTGGTTCCATTGTCTGTACACAGTTAGTTAGTCCTAATGTTAGGCTAGGGAGAAGCACATGCAATTGCACTTGCAGGGAAAGTGGTGCTCTGCTGACAACTCCAGAGCTGAGAAGAACATTAACTTATGCAAGTACAGCATTGTAAGGACATTTCATGGGCAAAGAGCAGAGTACAGGGCAGGTGAGCAGTGACATCTTTCCTTTGGTCAAACCATATTGGAAACACTGAAACAGCATAGGACCTAAGAACTAGCTGTGAAAACAATAGTGTGAAAATGTCTTAAGCTTCAGAACGTAGCCAATACACCCTGTGAAGATAACCCAATTTTGACATCAAGTTAAAAGTCATGAAACCCAGCTGGAAAATGTACAAATCACCAGAAAAAATAATGAGCAAAATAAGTTACTAGGGTCCAGGGAAGATCAAAACAGTTTCTAAGGGAGAAAACAAGATCCAAACAGGGACAAGCAAAGTCTTGAAGAAAACAAATGGAAATTGGGGAGGAGGGAAGGAAGCCCCATAAGAATTCATGGAAGAGCTAAAGAAAGAGATAAAACTGACAGGGGGAAAGTTGAGGAAAGACTAGTGAAAATAAATAAGAAAACAAAATTAAAAGCTTGATAAAAGGGCCAAAAAGTAATTATACCTTATAAAAAAGGCAACCCAACAGTAAGAGTAAGAAAAAATTCCATTTAAATTTAATGTAGACATTATAAAATATTTGGGAATCTACCTGCCCAAACAAACTCAGCAACTATATGAACACAATTAGAAAACACTTTACATACAAATAAAGATAATGAAAACTTGAGAGGTAGGAGAATTTTCTGACACTGAAGGTGAGCCTAGGGCAAAGAGCACCCATTGGAAGTTGACCTTAGACTTAAGTAGTAACTGCAGCAGCATCAGGATGTTTCTGTCCAGAAAGAAAATGTGATCTGTCCAGAAATAAATTATGGAGGGTCCTGAATTGTTAAGGGATGTATTGCTCCCTGTTCCCTTGTCCATACAGAGTTCTTGGTCCCCATATTTTGCTAGTAAGAAGCACTTGCTATTGCACTTGCAGGGAAACAGGTTCTCTGCTGACAAATCCAGAGCTGAGAGAAGCACTGGCTCTCGTAGGTGCAGAATTATGGGGACCCTTCCTGGCAAAGAGCAAGAGAGCCGTGACATCTCTCTTTTAGGGCAAACCACACTGGAAATTCTGAAAACTGAAGAGGCCCTGAGAACTAGTTTAGAAAACAACAGTGTGAAAATGTCTTAAGCTTCAAAAAGCAAACAGAAAACACTGGGAACATGATCCAACTTTAACATCAAGTGAAAAGTATTGAAACTAGCTGGAAAATGTGCAAATAACCACAAAAAATAACTTGATGATAAGAAGTTCCGATGGTGAGAGTGAAGATGAAAACAGATTCAAAAGAAGAAAACAAGATGAAAACAGGCAGAGCATTAAAGAAAACAAATGGAAACTGGAAAAAAAAAGTTCAATAAGTGTTCTTGGAAGAGCTAAAGAAAGAGATAAGACTGATGGGGGAAGTTGAGAAAAGATTGGTGAAAAGTAAATATGTAAAGAGAATTAACATCTTGATAATAAGGGCAAGTACATAATGAAGAAAATTGTACCTTAAAAAATAACAAGTCCAACTATAAGAGCAGGAAAGAGTAATTCTATTTAAATTTAATGTAGAACATTATAAAATATTTGGGAATCTACTTGCCAAGATGAACCCAGCAACTATATGAAATTAGAAATGAAAATACATTTCAATAAGAAAACACTTTTTATTCAAATAAAATCAGATTTCAGTAATTCTTAAAGCATCAGTTTAGGCTGAGCTAATAGATAAAAAAACAATTCTACTAAAATTTCACTAAACACTAAATATCTACCTATTTCCCTAAACATGTTGAATCTCAACATTTCTCCAATGACCACATCTGGGATAAATCAGCAAAAAAAAAAATACATTAAAAATAAAACTTACCACTACTATTGCTACAGTCTTGTTCGTTGCTTTCTGCAATCTCTGACACAGGTACTAGTCTGAAACAAAAATAAGACCTTTGGATATAAGTCCTCTTTAAAAATTACCAAATGTATGAATATGCAATTTGATAAAAACAAAGCAAAGCAAAAGTAAAACAGAAGCATCTTTGTCACAAAATTTTCCACAGTGATAAGTGTATCTATCACCAAGGCAATATTCACAGTACTGGTGGTGACTCTGAAAATACCAGCATAGTTCTCAATAGTCAAGTATAAAAGTCTCCCTCTCAAAGGCAGAAGAAAAACATTTATTCAAACTCCAGAAAGTCAAATTCCTGAACCAGAAAGCAAAATCCATCATGATGACCAAAATTTTCACACAAATGTCAATAATTGTTAAAACGTCAGTTGGTCATGTTTAGACTGAGCTAATAGATGATACAAGACAATTCCACTAAAATTTCATTAAACATTAAATTTCTACTTATTTCCCTAACCACGCTGAATCTCAACATTCCTCCAATGACTACGTATATGATGATAGCAGCAAATAAAAAACATTAAAAACAAAACTTACCACCACTGCTGCTACAGTCTGTTTCATTGCTTTCTGCAATCCTTAACAGTCATTTGTCTGGAACAAAAATAAGAACTTTTGGATATAAGTCCTCCTTATAAAATACCAAATGTGTGAATATGCAATTTGGTTAAAACAAAACAAAGCAAAAATTAAACAGAAGCATCTTAGTCACAAAACTTTCCACAATGTTAAGTGTATTGCCAAGGCAATATTCGCAGCACTGGTGTTGACTATGAAAATGCCAGCATAGCTCTCAGTCACCAAGTATAACAGACTCTCCCTCTCGAAGACAAAAGAAAAACATTTATTTAAACACCAGAAAGTCAAATCCCTGGACAAGAAAGCAAAATCTGGCATGGTGACAAAAAAAACATGATCACAGCAGAGGCAAAGGCATTCTCAGATCTCCCTACTCCCTCAGCCAAGGCTTTCTCACTATCAACTGTCATTCTGTGTCAGTTGGCCTGTGTCAATTGGCCTGCATTCTATCCCCTCTGACTCCACTCACTCACTTACTCAAGGTGCTGCTCCAGCCTTTCTGTTAGGCCTGTTCATCAAATTCTCCCTACAACATATGAATTAGGCTTCCAGGTGATTTAAGGAGATCATATGGGGATATTAATTAATGAGAAAGATCTTTCCATATAAATTACTATTACAGTATGAAGCTTGGGGATAGATCTATTTAATTGTAGGAAAATCAGTCCACATCTTTTCAAGAATATTTCACCTTTCAGAACCAAATAGTGACTTCATTTATCCTGGCTCACAAGTTACTTTTGATATATGAAACTGTAAAATGTAAATTTTTGCATTTCAACAAAACCAATTAGAATTTTTGGACATTCAAAGATATTGGCAATAGAAAGACAGCCCAAAAAGTATCATTTGCCTTCCAATCAGCAAAAACATGTAACAATGAAAGTGGGGTGTTTTTAGTAACAAATATAATTAGGCAATATGGTAGAATAAACTTTAAGCTATTGAGAGAAAGAGAGAGAGAGAGAGAGAGAGAGAGAGAGAGAGAGAGAGAGACAGAGACAGAGATGGAGAGAAAGACAGAGACAGAGTCAGAGAGGCAGAAAGAGAGACTGATAGGTATTATTTTTGTAAAGAAATAGAATGGGAGCAGTGTTTTGGAAATGTCAACATTGTCAGAGAAAGAATATCTGAAGTGTCTTACTATTTCATCATAATTACTGAGAAAACTGATGCCACAATAAATTATATGACTCACTCATATTCAAGTTCAGAATAAGGGCCCATCACTAATTCAGGGAGAGGAGGGTACTTTGCACAATTCTGGACAAAACAACCAAATCATAGGGAATAAATGACAATGGTAAAGATCTTGTGATTGATTAACATATAAAGAGGTGTCCATTCTTTCAGTACTTTAAAAATGGAATGGCAGAGATGTTATACATAACTGTCCTGCTACAGAGCATACACTCAATTCACCTCGATTTGAATGCATTCTTAGTTAATTATAAAGAAATAATAGAATAAAGTAAAACTTCACCTCATTTGATGTTCACCAGCTGCCATCTCAGGTTTTATTTGACAATCTTCATTAATGTGATTCTTTTTCTTTATTTTATTTTTTTAAATAAATTTATTTAACTTTTTACATTCATTTTCACAAGATTTTGGGTTCCAAAATTTTCTCCCCCTTTG
>CM053772.1:67643951-67663657 GCA_028658325.1 Potorous gilbertii | reverse complement strand
CTGACTTGATTTTCAAAATCCTTTTTGAGTTCCTCCATGGCCTGAGCCCATGGGGTATTGATTTCAGATATTTGGGATACAGAGGCTTCGACTCCCATGTCTCTACCTGATGGTAAGCAGACCTCCTCGTCGTCAGAGACAAATGGAGGAATGATCTTCTCAAGGAAATAACTATCTATGGTCTTAGTTTTTTTCCCCTTTTCTGGGCATTTTCCCAGCCATTTATTTGATTTCTGAGAGTCCTCTCCACCCTCTGGCCTAGATCAGCGCTAGTGCTTGGGGTCTGAGATTCAAATACTGCTCCCCAGCCTCAGGGCTTTTGGTGGCAGGCTTGATTGCTCCTCAATGGGGGCTTATCTGCTGGTTCTCAGGTGGGGGCAGGGCCGCCTCTCAGGCTCAGTTCCCTCAGGGGGTTTATACAGAGATCCTTTGTAGTGGAGCTGGGGTGGAGCTCCTGCCCGCTCCAGGAGTCTGTGGCTGAGATGCCTCTGCCACGGCGGCCGCTTCCCAGGGGGTCCAAGTCCTGGAGATCCCCCGCTCCCCTCTCAGCCCGTCTCTCTCACTGACCTGTGAGTCTGTGGGTGGAGGGACCTTTGCGGCCGCCCGGAGGTTCAGGTCCCTGATGCCTGCTGGGCTCTGCTGGCTCCTCTCAGTGCCATGTGGTCGGGGCGGAGGAGGGGAGCGCTCGGCAGGACAGGACTCCGCTCCTGTCCAGGGTACCTTTGAGGTTGGTTTTTCAGGGCTCTCTGCAACGGAAATCTCCTTCACTGTGTTTCTGCGCAGCTTCCACTGTTCCAGAATTTGTCAGGAGTTCTTTTTACAGGAAATCCATGGGCTGTGGATTCGGAGCTAGCAAATGTGAGTCTTTCTACTCCGCCATCTTGGCTCCGCCCCCAAACCATATTTACAATCAGCATGTTTCACAAGGTCTCATTTCTAAAAAATGTAGAGTACTGATTCAAATCTATGTCATTCCCCAGTTGATAAATGGTCAAAGGAAATTGGCAGGAAGTTTGCAGAGCATGGAATTAAAACCATCTATACTTATATGGAACTCTGTTCTAAATTACTATTAAGGAAATATAAATCAATACCACTCTGAGACACTATATCACACTTATCAGATTCGTTAACATGAGAAAAGATGAAATGAAAAATGTTGGAGAAGATGTAGGCAAATTGGAACATTAATGCAATGTTGGTTGAATTGTGAACTAATCCACCCATTCTGGAGAGCAATTTGAAACTATGTCCAAAGAGCTATACAACTGTGCATTCCCTGGGGCCCAGCAATACCATTTCTAGGTCTCTATCCCAAAGAGATCGTGAAAATGTGAAAAGGAACCACATGTACAAAAACTTAGTTCTAACAGTTCTTTTGGTGGTGGAAAAGAACTACAATTTGAGGGCCTAGCCATTAATTGGAGAATGGCTTAACATGTGCCATATAAAGAGCATGGAATATTCTGGTTCTATAAGAAATGATGGGAAGATGGACTTCTGAGAAACCTGGAAAGCCTCACTTGTAGTGACGTCATGTGAAGTGATCAGTAACAAGAGAACATTGTACACATTACAAGCAACGTTGTGTGACGACATGCTTTGATAGACATCTCTTCTTAACAGTGCAAGAATTTGTGTCATCTCCAAAATACAGATGAAAGCATACTTTTTCTCTTCTTTCTCCTGGTTCCTCCCTTTAGTTAGAATTCTTTATTAATAACATGACTTACGTGAAAATATGTTTAACCTGAATGTATATGTAGAGCCAACATCAGATTACACTTCACCTTGGGGTGGGTGAAAGTGATGGAAGGGGAGAAACTTGAGAAGGAATTCAAAATCTCATAGAAATGAATGTTGAAATCTAAAAAGAAATCAATATACTTTTGTGAAATGACTAAATTATGAAAGTGCCACAGCATTCATTGAAGGAAAGAACTCCATAAAAAGCATAATTGACCAAGGAAAAAGATTTACAGAACTTCACTAAAGACAATAATTCATAAGAAATAGAATTAGTCAAGTTGAGACTAATGACTCCATGAGATGTCAAGCAGCAAGAAAATCAAGATTAAAAAAAAAAGAAAAACAGAAGAACATGTAAAAATAACTCACTGGGAAAAGGATTTACCTGGAAAACAAATCAAGAAGAAATCATTTAAGAATTTGTGGGGGGCTGCTAGATAGTGAAATGGATAGAGCATCAACCCTGCAGTCCCAAAGACCTGAGTTCAAGTTCAAGCTCAAACACTTATTAGCTGTTTGACCTTGGGTAAGTCACTTAATTTCAATTGCACCCCCCACAATAAAACAAAGCAAGAATTCTTATGCTACCTGAAAACCATGGTTAAAAATACCTTAGTCGTAATATTTAAGCAATAGTGAAGTAAGACTATTCTGATATGTTAGATCCAAGGGGCAAAACAGAAATCAAAAAAATTCAAAAAATCACTTTCTTGAAAAGATCCTATAATGAACTTTCTCAGGAATATCATTATCCAAATTGCAGAGCTTTAAAAAACCCCATTAAAAACAACTTAGAAAAAAATCAAATACAGTTGGAGTCACGGTCAAGATCACACAAGATTTAGCAGCTTCTGTGACATTTTCCTACATGAGTGTATTTTCTTTTTCCAATTACATGTTTTTTCTACATTCATTTTTCTAAACTTTCAGTTCCTAATTTTTCTCTCTCCCTTTCCAAAGGGTCCTCTCCACCTTTCCTTGGAAGCAAAAAATCTGTTATGCATTATCCATGTCCAATAATGTTAAATATTAACATTAAATATAATTCTACATTAGTCACATTGTAAAAGAAGAATCAAAACAGAAGAGAAAAAGTTCCTGGTTTGCTTTTTCTTCATTACCCAGAAAGGGCCCTTGGTCTCTGCAGCCACAAGTGCTACCTCTTTACCTTGGAACTGTGACCAGGATGCCTGTTCCCTTTGGACTGAGGAAAAGTGCTCCTCTGTGTTCTGGAACTGAGAGCCAGAACTGTGCGTGGTCCTTAGAGTTGCCAATCAGCAACAGGTATACCCAGTGCCAACAAAGTGTCCTCTATAATCTCTTTCAAAGTCTGACACTCTTCCTACCATCCCTGTGTGGGGAGTACCCAATCCATTACAGATGTTGTTGCCACCATTATCTCAAAGATCTGCTGCTAGCACTGCTACTGGATTCAAGGTCAGGTGAACATCTACAGTGTCCATACCTTTCCTCTTGATCTCCTAAATTGTCTTAAGCTGGAGAAAAGGTCTCACTCTGACCTTCTACCTATGGGGAAGCAATTGGCCCTGCTACTCCAAAACTGGATTGGAGGTATTATTTTCAAGTTCCTAGTTTGTGTATGTGTATGTGTGTGGAGTGGTGGTGTCAGGTTTTGGGAGACTTAATCTGGGTTTATCACCTGTATTTTTCCATTCTCATTCTGCCTCTTGGTTTTGTTTTGTTTTGTTTTGTTTTTCTATTCATGCATAGTGAATAAACAAAAAGAACTCTAGAAACATTTCTACACTGAATAATTCCTTTCTATGGCTTGAATGATTCAAAAATGATCTTCTAAATGGTCAGTGAATAAATAGATGTATAGTTTAACAGGTCTTCTAGAAAGAGGAAAGAATGAGAATCATACATGACCCTTCTGCCAATCTAGCACTGTCCATTCACTTTTAAACTCTAGTAGCTTATGCGCATATTTTTGAAATTATATGGAAAGACAACTTACAGGAAACATAATTCAAGACATTGTTCTTTTTTTTGTTTTTACTTTAGACTTTTATACTTTCTAAAGTCAACCATTCACAATGTATCTAGGTACTTCACAATGAAACTAATTCTAATGAAGTTACAGGTCTAAATTGAAAGCTCAACCTTGAGGATGATCAACTGTCCCTCCCTCATTACCACTTGTCATGCATAAGCACTGCTTTATTGCAGTCCTTATCCTCATCCCATGATGGGAATGGCATCAGTGTGAGAGTATCCAACTCTCTATGAGGTATTATTTCTTTTCAAGTGTGGTTTCTCCAAGTATGGCATTGGGAGAAACTTCTCAAGATTAGGCTGAAAATTGCTAAGAATCTGTTTCTCTAAAAATAGTTGCATTTCAATATTTCTCCAATGACTCTATATGTCATTAAATCTAAAAAAAATGTAAAAGAATTTTTGAATACACTAATCAGTCTCTGAGGATGAAGAAGGGATCACCTCCATTTATTTTATATTATATATTTTCACAGGTATCCTTTAAGTAAGAAGTAAAATCATGGAAATGTAACTCCTAGTTTTAAAATAACAAATATGCAATGATAGATAGTACCTGGGAAAACAACTGTTTCTTACTCTTTATCACTTTGGGAAGTTCCCTTGAAAAGGAATCTTCCTCAGTTGTGGGAGAAGGTCATATGACTGCAAAACTAATTTTCATGTTCTGAGCCTATGTTACATATTGAACCTTTCCCGTAATTTCCTTTACCCTTTGCTTGAATTGGCACATAGATGTTGACAAAACCAATTGGAATTTTTAGAATTCCAAAGAAGTTAATCATGCAGGGAGCCAAAGGAATCCTATTTGGCCACAGTAAAAAAAAATCCAAAATCAAAGAAAAGACTTGTTCTGGGGAGAGATCCCACAGTGTTCTCCTAGAATGATGAAAGCTTTCTATTTCTAGACACGGAATGGTTATCATATGCCGCTGCTGAAAAGGAGGCCAGCGAAATAGACACCATCCAACTCGATATCTTCATGGTGGAGGGCTGAAGTCAACAGGAAGTGAAAGGATTTACCTAGAGGTGCCCAGGAGGTACAAAAAGTGCCCTCTGAGACAAAAAAAAACGGAAGCAGAGTGCATTCCTCCCTTGACCATGTGTATTTGATGTTTGAACGATGAATTAATCCTGGAATCTCTCTAAGCTTCCAGACACCTGTCCCTAGAATTCTTTTGGTCTTTCTCCTGTAATTGAAAACAACTTTCCTGAGCTATTTTCCTGAAAATAATAATCATAGATGGTGGAAGCCTGATCCATATGGGCAGCCTCTCTCTGGACCATCCATCATCTATTCCCTCTAACCTGGCCTAAGAATGAGGATGCCATTGTTTATACGCTGATTTCACTTCTGGGATTTGTCTTGCTACTCCCTATTCAACTTTCTATATTTTAGAAACTTTAGAGAGTATCTAAACTTTGTATATTCTTCCACTAAATCTACTACACAATTTTGAAAACATTTCCTGCTACTTGATCCCTATTCTTCAGGTACGTGAGAATGATAATTGCTTCACTTTGGAGAGGAATGAAAAGTGAAGCCTTGCAATGTTTGCATTACTCAAGTGCATTGATTAATTCTCAAAAAAATGATCAAAATGGTTAAAAACATCGTGAAACTACAAACTGCTTATAAGAATACATTGAGGAATAATTCTTTGACATATAAAGGAGAGTCTTATGCTTTAACCATCTTTAGTATATCACAAGCATATATAATGTTGGATATTTCAGTGACCTCTTTGAAGATTCACTTTCATGATCTCTCTAAAAGGACAAGGATTATTAAACTAAGTCATATGTTAACTCTTGTCATTTCTAGCTCTAATCATTTGATCAATAAATCTATCCCACATTCAACGTCTGTTGGTGCTTCAGTCTTTGTCTCTTACAAGTTCATAGTCAAGACATTCTGGGAACATGATGTAATAGGAACAGTACTGATTTACCTTTTGTACATTTGGATTCCCATCCTATTTCTCATACTTATTTACTGTGTAGTTACATATGAGGTAACATTCTTGGGCTTTATTCGCATAATCTGTGAGTTCAAGGCGTTGTTACCCTTTTCAAGGACTGAGTGGGAAGGAGGCTGTATCTGTGCAGTGTTTACCATTGTCTTTAGCCCCACTGACTATGTTCCTTCCATTTTAAGAATTTTTCAAGCACCCCAATTTCAGTTAGTCATAACACAGAGTGAGCATAATCTCACTACCTCAGTCTTTGGGGAGTAGATGAGGATTAAATACACAATTTTCCTCAGTTCCTAAATAGCCTAGTTCCAGCATGTTCCACCTCCAAAGCTCCCCTTAGCTTTTTTCCTGCCTTCTCAGGGCTCCCTGTAAGTAAGCTGGATGTTACATCCTGCATGGAATCCTTACTCCAAGATCTCCATGCCTGGAGCAACCTGCAAATGTGGATACTTTACCCCTTCTCTGACTAACCCAAGAACAGAAATGCAAATTCTTATGCAGTATAGAACACTCCAAATCTTTCTTTTTTTATGAGACAAATGAAAATAAAAGCAACTTTTCACCTCATTCCCTGAGAATGGGAAAAAATGCTCAAAGATGAACCTAGTCATTTGAGGAGGGTGCATGGAAAGATAGGCATATTAGTGCACTGCTGGTGAAACCATAAATTAGTAGAAGTATCTTAGAAAACAACTTAGTATTTGGCAAAAAAAGTGACTAAATTGCCTGGTTTTTTACGGATTGAAAGTTTCTATTAGTAAGGTTATGCCCCAAGCAAGTCTTTGAGAAAGAGAAGGTCCCTAAAACATATCAAAATATTTAGTATTTTACCAGTGAATGAATAAAAAATTATTCTGGTGAAATATAATGGAATATTATAATGCTACAAATATGACAATTGAATGCTTTGTGAAATGTGATGAACACAGAGAACCAGGGAAAGTTCAATGTCAACCGTTACAAAGTGAATTAAATAGAGCCAAGAATAAAACAATAAATGCAAAATATTAAGATAAAAGCAGAAGCTTAGATATCTATTATATTTTTTAAAAAGAGGATGAATTTGTAGAAACTCAAGAAAGACACCTTGACAATAGGGATAAATGTAAGAATTTCCAAGATTAGAATATAAATGGGAAATTTCCTGTATTTTTGATACTGCTGTTTAAAGTTAAATGATGGAGCTTTCTATTGCTATGTGTGAGTAAGTATGCACGTGTATATATATGTATTCATACCATGTTCTCCACATAGAAATGCTTCACTACAAATACATATTATTCAAATACATATTCATATAATGTATACATAGAAGCATATACATATTTATATTATACATGAATATCCATATATAGCACTAATAAACACAATATAAATATATATATACACATACACACATACACATATGTATATACCCTTATTTCTATAAACACTTAAAGACAGATATAGGAAAGTATTTTTATTAGATTTACAAAAGCATTTTCTTATATATTAAACATTGTTTATTGTTTTCACTGTCATTTAGACAGTAAGATTTTAGTTGGAATATGTTCTGTTGCTATTCTGAAGAAAAACTACCAAAAACTGTTGACTTAGTAAAACGTTAGTAAAATGAAAAAACTGAAATGGTCAAAGAAAAATCAGGACAAGTATATGAGAAAAAATATAGTGAAAAGGGAAAACATAGATGAGAGATCTGAATGCAGTGTTAAAGAAGGTTATTAATATCACTTTACAGGAATTTCATATGAAGATGCCACAGATACTGCATGTTTAATATTGAAGTAGTTTCTGATTGTTTGTTGCCCTTGAGCTTCTGATTTGCATGTTTTTGATTAGATGTTAAACTCTTTAGGATCAATGACTCTATTTCCCTATTTATATTGAGATTACATTTATATTATATATTCCTATTTATATACATAATATTTCGTATAGTGTGTGACACAAAGGCAGCATATGTATTCATTAACTGAACATGTCTGGTAAAATTATATACTTGTCCTTTTCTATGTACAAGAGCATCACTGAAACTCTATATTTCTCTATTAAACCATAGGCATTTAAAGGCCCAAAATTACAGTAAGTAGGATATCCAAGGGGAGGCCTTCAAATTTTTAAACAAGATTTGCTCAAAAATGGAGAAATGAAGCTGCGGGCTACCTCAGTCCTATTCTAAGTCAAATCTAGTTCTAATACCTGAAACCAAGGAAGGATACAATAGTTAGGGTTATTACCTGTAAGGTTTTGGACAAGTTACTTAACTTTTTAAGGACTCACTTCACTAAAATTTAAACAGGACAGTTGAATTACATGTCCGCCAAGGATCTTGCTTCCTCAAAATATTTATCTTATGTAACAATGTAGCTCTGACCTGAAAAGATGTGCATGTGTCTATGCGGAGTGGGGTGCGCCTGTGTGCATCTGTTGAACTCTATGGTGGGAAGAGAATTAGATGATGAACTTTAAAGGCCAAACATGAATTTGTAGTCAATCTTTAAAGTTTTAAGGAATCAATAGGGTTAGCTATGATCTGACACCTGCATTTTAGGAGAAATACTTTGAAGGAAACTGAGGGAAAGAAGCATGTGGGTGAGGTGAGACTTGTGGCAGAGGACTATCCAGAAGGTTAAAGCAATAATTTAGGATGAAATTGAAGAATGTATCTAGTTAGATTTTGACAGTGAAGGAGGAGGAAAGTGTAGGATGGATAGGATAGTTGTGAAGATGACCAACATCAAAAGCATTTGGCAATTGGTTGGTTCTGGGAAAGGAGAATGATATATTGGATGTGACACCTTGATTGTGAGTCTTGGTGACTAAGAAGATGGCAGTATGCTGAAAAATGAAGGGAAAGTTAGGATGAGGGTAGGATTTGATAATGGAAAGATGAGTTCTTTTCCAAAATATTGAGTGTAAGATTTCTAATGTATCAATGGCAAATGACTCGATAGAACCTACCTAAAACATGAAATTGAATTCTGGATGGAAAGTTAAACAAAATATCACCTTCCCAACCTAAGATAGATAATATGTGACAATGTAGGAGAAGATAACATAAAAGAATTCAGAGATTGTAGATGATAAAAGTCAACAGCATTTGGGACTGGATTAGATAATGGGGATGAGAAATGACAAGTTGAGCATGACATTTCAGGGGTGAGCTTGAGTGACTGGGGGAGTGGTGGTAGTCTCAACAATGAAGGGGAAGTCAGGAAGAGGGAATGTTTCCAGAAGTGAATGGTACTGAATTCAACTTTAGAGATACTGAATTTAAGATGTCTAGATTTATCAATGAGAAAATGGTGAAATCAGCACCTACCTCAAATTTCAGAAGCGGTTCTGAAAATAAAATAGAACAAATCATCACCTTTCCACTACAAGGAACCAAATACTTTGACAACAAAACTCCCCTCAGGAGTAACTACTCTACCCACTCCTCTACCATGGAGATAAACCGAACAGGGGCTTTGTGAACTAAACAACTTCGGTAAAGTTGCAGGTTACAAAATAAACCCACGCAAATCTTCTGCTTACCTATATATTAGTAACAAAGTCCAACAGCAAGCGATAGAAAGAGAAATCCTATTTAAAGCTAGGGTAGACAATATAAAATATTTGGGAGTTTATCTGCCAAAACAAACCCAAGGACTATATGAACACAATTACAAAATACTTTTTACACAGATAAAGTCAGATCTAAGTAAGTGGAAAAATATCAGTTGCTTATGGATAGACTGAGCCAACATAATAAAAGTGACAGTTCTACCTAAATTAACTTACTTATTTTGTGCCATACCAATTAAACTATCAGATAAGTATTTTCTGGAGCTGGATAAAATAATATCAAAATTCATTTAGAAGAACAAAAGGTCCATAATATCAAGGGAACTTGGCCTAGCACTACCAGATCTCAAATTGTATTAAAAAGCAACAATTATCAAAACCACTTGGTACTGACTAAGAAACAGAAGGGTAGACAAGTGGAATAGGCTAGGTACTCAAGACACAGTAGGCAATGAATATAGCAATCTCCTGTTTGATAAACCCAAGGATCCTAGCTTCTGGGATAAGAACTCACTGACAAAAAATGCTGGGAAAACTGGATAACAGTGTGGTGGAAACAAGGCATAGACCAATGCCTGACTCTGTATACAAGAATAAAATTCAAATGGGTACACAGTCTGGGTACAAAGATTGATACCATGGACAAACTGAAGGAGCAAGGAATAGAGTATTTATCAGATTTATGGTGAAGGGAAGAATTTTTAACTAAAGAAGAGATAGAAAGCATTGTGAAATGCAAGATGGATAATTTTGATTACATTAAACTGAAAAGTTTTTGAACAACCAAACCCAATGTAACCAAAATTTGGAGGGATGTAGTATACTGGAAAAGAATTTTTACAGCTAATCTCAGGGATAAAGACCTCATTTCTAGAATATATAGAGAACTGAGTCAAATGGACAACAATACAAGTCATTTCCCAATTGATAAATGGTCAAAAGATATGAACAGGCAATTTTCAGAGGAAGACATTAAAGATATCTATAATTATATGAAAAAAATGATCACTTTTGATTAGAGAGATGCAAATCAAAATACTCTGAGGTACCACATCACAACTATCAGATTGGCAAACATGACAGAACAGGAAAATGAAAAATGTTGAAGAGGATGTGGGAGAGTTGGAACATTAATTCATTGTTGGTGGAACTTTGTGCTCATCCAACCATTCTGGAGAGCAATTTGGAACTATGCCAAAAGAGCTACAAAAATGTGCATACCCTTTGACCTAGCAATATCCCTTCTAGGATTGTATCACCAAGACATCATAAAAATGGGAAAGGGTCTCATATGTACAAAAATATTTTTAGCAGAAATCTTTTTATTTATCAAAAACTGGAAATCAAGGGGATGTCAATCAACTGGGGAATGGCTTAATAAATTATGCTATATGAATGTAATGGAATACTATTTCGCTATAAGAAATGATGAAAAAGAAGACTTCAAAGAGGCCTAGAAAGACTTATATGATCTGATGCTGAGTGAAAGGAGCAGAACCAGGAGAACTTTGTGCACAGCAATCACCACAGTATGCGAGAACTTTTTCTGGTAAACTTAGATAAGAAAAAAACAAAATTCCCAATGGTCCTCTAAGACAAAATGCATTCCACATTATGTGAAAGAACTATGGAATTCAATCAGAATGTAACAGATCATTTTTTTTATGTGAGTGTATTATGTTTTGGTTTGTTATATGATTTCTCCTATTTTAGTTCTTCTGTACAGCTTGACTATAGTGAAAATGTATTCAACAGGAATGTATGTGTAGATCTTACATAGAATTGCATGCCATCTTGGGGAGGGAAGGGGGTGGTGGGCGGTAGGTAGGGGAAAACAAATCTAAGTTTTGTGGTAGTGATTGTAGAACACTAAAAATAAATAAAATGAATAAAAAAAAAAAGATCACTGCACAGTGACAACCATTGTGTACGAGGACTGATTTTGATGGTCTTGGCCCTTCACAGGAGTTTGGGAAAATAAAACATTTATTGTTTTATTTATTGATGCAGAATTTCATCTATAACCAAGGAAAGAACTGTGGAGTCAAAATGCAGAATGGAGGAGACTATTTTCTCTTTTGCAATTTTTGTTTTGTTTTTCTCAGTGTTTCTCCCATTCGTTTCAGTTCTGTGCAACATGAGTCACAGAAAGGTATTTGTAGAGATTATGTAGTATTGTATGCCATCTTGTGGAGAGAGTGAGGAAGGCAGGAGAGAAAATATGGGGAAAATAAATTGGAAACTGGGTAGTAAGTATGTAATTGGCATGAGAAACATTTTTTTCCACACTTCTCCTTTAAAGCTCAATTTTTATCATTTCAAAAAGAAGACATTGACCCTAATTTCTCATGAATTGCATAGATTCCTTGGTCTCAGTATATTGCTCTAGATAGAGACTGGAGTTTTCTTCTTTTAGTGATGGAGTTAAGATTTTTCACTTCTGTGGATTATCCTAATGGAATCACTTTGGTCCCCTACGCACTTCAATAAGATGCAACATCCAGATGGAAAACAAATCCTATGGAAACCTGAAGAAACATGGTAAAATGCATTAGATGAAAAACAGCAAGATAAAGCTATTTCCTTACAAACTTCAATGTGTTCAATGTTTCAGGTGAGTTACACTGAACTTAATTTTCCCCTATTCTCCTATGGACTAATAGAAAAAGATAAGGACTTGAATTGCTCATGATTTCCCTGGATTTCTTGGATCCAATGCATTGCTATATAGAGAGACTGTGGAGGTTTCTACATTTGGTGATGGAGATAATACTTTTCTCTTTCCATGAATTTGAAAAATGGATTGGTTTCATATATCATTGAATTCAATCAATCACAACATAAGGATGTGGGAAAATTCTATAAAAATACAAGAAACACAATATAATGCATTAGATGAAAGGAAAACATCAGTATGAAACTGTATCGTGATCAGCTTCAATATGTTCAATGTCTTTGTTGAGTTACATGTAAGGATACCATTACTGTAATTCTATGGACCCATGTAAAATGAAAGGAATGAGAATTGCTAGACTTGCTTGGATTCTTTGCATTCAATGAATTTTTATAGTTAGAGATTCTGGAGTCTATTGTGGAGTTAAGACTTATCTACTTCGATGAATTTGCAAAATAGATTATCTTTGGTCATTCATTGACTTAAAGGTAATATAAAGTAAGGACAGGTAAATATCCTATAGAAAGTACAACAAACACAATATAATGCATTTGATGAATAGAAAATAGCAAACTAAAGCTATATCCTGCCCACTTTCAACATATTCAAGTTTTCTGTTGAGTTACAATGAAAGAAACTTTCTTCATAATGCTATGGACCAACATAAAATGATGCAGATCGGAATGTTTTATAACTTGCTTTGATTTCTTCAATTCAACACTTTGCAATTGCTAGTCTTTGGAGTTGTATCCATTTGGTTGTGAAATTAAGACTTTTCTCTTTCCCTGTATTTACAAAATTGTTTGGCTTTGTTCAACCCTTGGGTGAAAGCACAAACCAGGTTCAGATGGAATAAAGTCTATAGGAACCTCCAGAAAAGTGATATAAATAAGATTATCACAGTGGAGGATGTTTCCTCAACACCTGTAAGATGTTCAAGTATGTAGTGGAGTTACAATAAAATAAACATTTCTTGTGTTAAGTTTTAGTAACTTTGCAGCCTAGATGTCTCACACTGGATGTCAGTAGAGAGACCTTCAAAGAGTGATGGAAATATTACAAGAAAATTAGATCTAGCAGTTATCAGTTTTGGCAACAGCATAGAACAGTTTTTTGGGAAAGGGACTTTTGCTTCAATTGCCATATTTCTGTTTGCATAGCTTTTTTGGAAGGAAAAACCAAAATAAAATAGAATCAAGGCAAACACATTGCATTCAATTGAGAATTCCCCTTGAAATCAGAAAGAAGGAAGTAGATTTGGCAACTTTTGGGGAAAAAGAATGTTATGAACCCATATTAATATCACTGATGCCTTGACTGAAAGCACAAACCACATTTGGATAGAAATATTTTATAGTAACCTTAATTAATGTGGTATAAGGAAGTAGATTATGAAAATGGAGGAAGATAAAGACATGAGCTCACTGCCTGCAAGATGTTGAAGACTTCTATAGAGGTGAATTTAAGGAAACAACCCCTTTTTCAATCTTGATCAACTCTGCACCCTGCATGTCTTACACAGTATGTCAATAGGCAGACCTTCAAAGCATGATGGAAAGATTTCAAGAAAACCTCAATGAGATGTAGGGGAAGGTGGCAATTTTTATAATGACACTGAATATTCTTTCAGCAAGGAATTTTTGCTACAATCACCTTGTTTCAGGTTGATGAAGAATGTATTCTTTCTAAATAAAATCCTATATAAAGTATAATGAAGTCAATGACATTTAATTTAATGGACATTCCCTTTGATATCAGAAAGATGAATTTGCCAACTTTTGTTAGGACAATACTGGTATGAAGCCATATCAATGCCACTTATGTCCATCTTCTTTTATTTTAGTCTATCAATGACTCAGTCTAGGTAGCTCAAAGGAAAGGACAAACTTGAGTGAAAAGTATGGGAATTTCTCAGGATTTGTTGTTTCATTGGATTCAGTACATTGCAATAGCTACAGACTGTGAAGCTTTTTGCATTTGGTGGAGGAATTAAGACTTTTCTCTTTCACTCTATTTGCAAAATGAATTGGCTTTGGTCAATTCAGGCCTAAAAGCACAAACCAGGTTTGGAAGAAAAATGTCTAGAGGAACCTTATTAAATGTGATATAAAGCAGTCGATTATCACTATGAAGGAAGATAAAGACAACCCCAACCACTTGCCAGATGTCCAAGATTTCTGTGGGGTTTTATTGAAGGAAACATTGCCTCTCTCAAGTTTGAGCATGTTTGCATCCTGTGTGAGTTACAGTAGATGTCAATAGGTAGACCTTCAAAGAGAAATGGAAAGATTTCAAGGAGACTCCTATTATATCTAGTAAACTGTTGTAATTTCTGTAGCACCATGGAATGTTCCTTGAGAACTGAACATTTGCTGCAATCCCCTTCCTTCAGGTTGCTTGAGGAAGACATTCAATCAAAGAAAAAGCCTATACAAAGCTGAATCAAGTCAAAGATAATGAATTCAATGGGACATTGCTCTTCAAATGAGAAAGAAGATGTCTGGCAACTTTTGAAGCAAATGGTAAGAAGCCATATTGATGTTGCATATTTCCCTCTTCTATTGTTGTTGGTCTATCAATCCCTATCTCTAATTGGCTCAACACTATTCTCCTAAGGGCAAAGTTAGAGTGGAAAGAATGCACATTTCTCAGGACTTGTTTTGTTTTATTGGATTCAATACATTGCATTAGCTACAGACTGTGGAGATATCTGCATTTGGTTGGAAAACTGTCTATAGCATCCTATAAATGCAATAAAATGCAGAAGATTATCAAAATAGAGGAAGATAAAGATGTGCGCTCACCACTTGCAAGAAGCTCAAGATTTCTGTGGAGTTGCATGGAAGGAAACATTTCTTGTGTCAGGCTTGAGCAATTTTGTACCCTACATGTCTTACACTTGATGTCAATAGCAGATATGCAAAGATTAATGGTAAGATTTCAAGAACAATCCTGTTAGATGCAGTGTGGTATGCCAGTTTCTACAGCATGGAGGAATATTCTCTTGGTAAGGTGTTTTTGCTGCAATCCCTTTCTTTCAGGTTTGCTTGAAGAATTCCTTCTTTCAAAGACAAAGACCATTCAAAGAAGAATCAAATCAAAGACATTGAATTCAATGGTGCATTGCCATTCAAGTGAAAATGATGATTTTTTGCAACTTTTTTAGGGGGAAATAGTATGAAGCTATATTCATATCACTGACTTCCCTTTTATAGTATTGTTTCTTTTCCAGTGTCTTTCTCTAAGTAACTCAATGAATTGCTATTCTTCTAAGAACAAACTTACAATGGAAAGGATGGGAATTCTTTACAACTTGTTTTGCTTCTTGGATTTAGTTAATTGCAATAGCTACAGAATTTGAAGCTTTGTGCATTTCATGGTGGAATTAAGACTTTTCCTTTTCACAGAATTGGCAAAATGGAATAGGTTTTGGTCAACCCTTGACTGAAAAAACAAAATGCATTTTGATGGGAAAAAGTCCATCAAGAACCTTAATAAACATGATATAATGCACAATATTATCAGAATGTAAGAAGGTAAAGACATGTCCTCACCACCTGCAAAATGCCACAGATTTCAGTGGAGTTACATTGAAGGAAAAAATTCCCTATGTGCAGCTTAAGCAACTTTGTAGCCTATGTGTCTTATACTGGATGTCAATAGACAGACCTTTAATTAATAATGGAGAACTTTC
Organism: Potorous gilbertii; assembly: GCA_028658325.1. Lineage (NCBI taxonomy): Eukaryota > Metazoa > Chordata > Mammalia > Diprotodontia > Potoroidae > Potorous > Potorous gilbertii. Next base: position 67,647,981 of record CM053772.1, on the reverse strand, counting down.
AAGAAGACCACCATTATTGGAAGGCAGCAATTTCTTCATGACCTTAGACTATTCTTAAGGAAAAGAACTTTTACTACAATCCCCTTTACTCAGGTTTAATGAAGAACACTTTTTTTTAAAGCTGAAGCCAATTCAACATTGACTCAGATAAGAAACAATGAATTCTGTGGTGCATTGCCATTAAAGTGACAAACAGGAAGATGGGCTTTGAAAATTTTGTTAGAAAAAGAATTCTATTGAACATTATTACTGGTCTTTCAAAGCCTAACTATAGATGAGGTGGGTCAATCGAAACACTTTTATCACAATTAAAAACTTAGAGTGTAAATTTTAGGAATTTCTCAGGACTTGTTCTGTTTCTCTGGTTTCATTGCATCACAACAGCTAAAGCCTTCTGCCTTTGTTGGTGGAGTTAAGAACTTTCTCATTCCTTCTATTTTCAAAATGGATTTGGCTTGGCAAAATCTTGATTGAAAGAGAAATCTATATCAGATGCATCAAAGCCTATAGGAACCTTAACATAGAACTCCACATAATGAAAAATGTTATGAAAATAAAGGAAGTAAAGACATGCGTTCTGAACCTGCAAGATGTCCAAGATTTCTGTGGGGTTGAATTTAAGGGACTAGGAAATTAGCACCCAATTTGTGTTACACTGAATGTCAATCGACAAATTTTCAAAGAATAAAGGAAATGTTACAATAAGTCATCTTTTAACCCTAGTGGAAGGTGCATTTCATTCATGATATTGGAACATTCTTTTGGAAAGGAATTTTGCTCCAATTCCCTTGCTTCAAGTTGCTTGAAGAAGGTATCCTCACAAAGGATAAGCCTATTCAAAGCAGAATCATGTAAAAGATATTGAATTCAATTGTGCATTGCCATTAAAGTGAAAAATGAAAACATGACTTTTGAAACTTTTGTTGGAAAAAAAGATTAGTATGAAGACTTATTGTTAGTCTATCAATATCTATTTATAGGTGGTTCCAATTTATGCTTTTATTGTAATGAAAAACTGTCAATGGAATTTCTAAGATTTTTTTTATTTCATTGGATTCAATTCATTGCAATAGCTAGATATTTTGGAGCTTTCTCCATTCAGTAGTGGACTTAAGACTTTTCTCATTCCTAGAATTTGTAGAACCAATTTCCTTTGGTTAAACTCTGACAAAAAAGAAAATTGCATTTGGATGGAAAATTGTCTATAGGAACAATATAAACAACATAAAATCAATATAGGAAAGAAAATTATCTGAAGTAAGATCAATACATGCCCTCACTCTCTGCAAGGTGTTCAAGATTTCTGTGGAATCTCATTTAAGGAAACATTCCAAGTGTGAAATTTTAGCAATGTTTCACCCTGTGTTTTGCACTGGATGTCAATATATAGACTTTGAAAGATTTAAAAATTTCAAGAAGACCCCTATTAGATCTAGTGCAGTCCTATGCAACATCTGACCCAGAGGCCACTTGCTACCCACCAAAGCTGCCCATAGGTAGTATGTTCTGCCGGCCTGCATTTAGGGACTTTTTTAATAGTCAGTTTTGCTGAGGGATTTGCTTAAACCAGACATACCCAACATACTACTTGCTGGCCACTTTGATCAGCCTCAAGTGATCCATGGGCCATTTGTTGTGCAGACTTGACCTAGGGGAAAGTAGCAATTGCTTCAGATCCTGGAATAAATATTTTTTTGAAAAGAGACTTTAGTGCAATGCCCTTCTTCTGGTTGAATGAAGAAGCCATTCTTTCAAATGAAAAAACCTATTCAGTGCAGAATCAACTGAAAGACATTGAATTCAATGGCTTTCCTATTACAGTGAGAAATAAGAAGTTGGCTTTTGAAACTTTTGTTGGAAATATGTTATGAAGTCTAGTTGTTAGTCTACCGATACAGTGACCAAGGCTATGTAGAAAGAAAGCACTGCTCTTATCACTAAGTGATGGAATGATTCTTGAGGTCTGATATGACCATTTGGACCCAGCAACAGTGAAGAGGCACAGATATAACAAAAAGATGTCCTGGATCTCAGTGCTTACATCAAGTGTAACTTTTCAAATCTAATTCCTATATTTAGGATTTTATTCTGAATAGGGCTTCTCTGGAACCTCTGAATTTCTGCAGACCTGGAGATCAATGAAGGGTGACAGAAAGAGACTCATTAGAAATTACCCAGAGTTAGGATACCCTTAATCACATCTAGTAATACACCCTTCTTTCTGGTTGAAGTCCTACAGACAACTTATAAGCTTATTTTCCATTTTTAAGGGGAAATGGATTAATTTTTAGAAGTCCCCAATGTGGGAAACAAGGGAGTTATGTTTCCACAGGGTCTTTGAGTGGTGACAGTTAATCAGATTTGGGACCTTGCATAGTCAGGTAAAAAGATCAGAAGTTTGTATATAAGTGGATGCACCCCACATAAAATTATCCCTCAATCCTCTGATCATGGGTTTTATGTTGAAACATGTTTGGGAGGAGGGAGCACACCAAGGAGCAATGTATAGTGGGTGTGGCAAAGAATTTGTGACCTGAAAGAAAATGGGCCAATCTGTTCTCTGATGGAAGAATCTGTCCTGAGATCACATTATAAGAATGATCCCGTTTCTGTATCCAGCACTGGCTCCTCCTGAAAAGAGCGATGGTGTTCAATATGGCCAAAGCATGCAATTCCTATGAACTCTGCTATAATAAATTTCCCTTGATACCTTTTAGTGTCACGCATGTTACTAGCAATTTTGGAGTCCAACACGGGGCCCAGCTCCCTGACTTGGGCAGCGTGAGATAACATACAATGGGAAAAGCATACTTTGGTTGATTTCAACTGTCCCTGTAGGTTAAATCTGCTCCATTCAGGAACACGATCTTGGACTATGGGCAGAGAATTCAGAGGAATTGGGGAATAGGGGAAACCTACTGGCTGACCATATAAGCCCATATAACAGACAATGGTAAGGTTAGCCCAGGAACTTACTCTGTGGATTGGTCTTTTACTGACAGAGTGGTTTTGTGCTTCAACGTCTTTGTTGGTTATATCCATGTCCAGGAGTTCACTCTGTGTTGCCCTTAAGCTGACAAGTGAAATAGGACACCCCAGAGTCCCAGGAATCTGTGGATTTGGGCAATGAGAGGGAGAAGTTTTAGGCCTAAGTGGTGGAGGAACTCCCAGAGAAGCATGCCTACAGAGAAACCCTTAGAGAACCAGGGCAGAGGGGAAGAGTACGTGAGCTTTCTTAAGATAGTGGTACCAGGAAGGGGATAAAGAATCCCCTCAGTATTCCTTCAGAATTCCATTTGAAGGAAAGTTGGCTATATTCCTTTACCGATTTACTCTTGAAACATAGCAGAGAGCAGAAGAGACAGGAGGAATAATATAGATTCTATGGAAGAAATTGACTAAAGATCAGAGTAAATAACAACTGAGTTTCTGACAGATCTGAATTCAAATTTGAAATTGATGTGCACTCTATAATGCTCTGTTAAATGTTTTGTTTCTGTAGGTGTTATGAAGCGTTTCATGTTTTATGGTGAAAAATTTCTAAGGTCTGTAATTAGAGAAAGAGAATATTGGGAGAGAACTCCACCTTAGGCTTCCAATGGGAGCTTAAGATTGATTCATTGGCGTTCCAACATTGGCAAAGTTGGAATACCAGACTGAAAGTTAAACAATAAAACAGCCAATAGCCTTTTAGAACTGATACAGAATCAGAACCCAAGCAACCCAGAAGAAGCAGGGACTGAGAAAATAATAATAGTGTTAATAACAAAAATAATGTGGCTCTCGATATGCAAATAAACTTCTCGGGACCTTTTTATTTTTTTCCTTTAAAATTGTTTATTTATATCTTTTGTCTTTATAGTAGCTTCATTTTCAAGTGTATTCTTTTCTCCCTCCCTCACACCCCTCTTTCTGAACTCAGAGCAATCCCTTGTAACAAAGAGTAAAGGGTAGGGTAGGGACAGGGGCACGGGGTGGGAGTGGGGGGAAGGGGTTGTTCAGCAGGACGAATCAACCAAGTCTGACAGTG
>CM053772.1:67580665-67643451 GCA_028658325.1 Potorous gilbertii | reverse complement strand
TTTATGGGAGAGTTCATTCCATTCACATTCACAGTTACGATTACAATCTGTGTCTTTCCTTCTATCCTCTTTCCCACTGTTTGTGCTTTTATTTCTCCCGTCTCCCTTCCCCTCCTCAATAGAGTTTTCACTTTTCACCACCACCTCCTGCAGTCTTCCCTTAATTCTTTCAACCCCCCTCCCTTTTACTCCCTTTTACCCTTACTACTTCTTCCCCCACTTTTGGCTTTCCCTCCCCTTTCTTCCCCCTTCACCTCCTACTGCCTATAGTGCTACTTAGATTTATATACTTAATTAAGTTTATTGTTTCCTCCTTGAACCAAATCAGATGAGATTATCTCTCAAACAATGCTCATCTCCCTCCCCTCTTTCTCTCTTCTACAATATAGTTTTGTACTTCTTCCTGTGATGTAATTGATCATTTTCTGCTTCCTCCCTTTTATATCTCTTGTTATAATACCTTTGCATGCTTGACTCACATTTTTATCATCACATTATTTACTTTATACCCGTTCCCTCTATCTATGTTTATCCCTTTTATGTGTCATAATAGATGTACAATTCTCAAGAATGACTAGTATCATCTTCGCTTATAGGGATGTAAACAGTTTGCCCAAAGTGAGTAACAAATTTTTATTTTCTCTGTTTCCCTTTTATGTCTCTCGAGAGAAGATTGAATTTTCTATTGAGTTCTGATCTTTTCATCATTAAGGTTTGGAAATCTCTAATTTCATCGAATGTCCTTCTCTTTGCCTGAAATGTTGTGCTGAATTTTTCTGGGTAATTGATCCTTGGTTGTAGTCCCAGCTCCTTCGTCTTATGGAATATCAGATTCCAATTCCTTTGATCTTTGAATGCAGAAGCTGCAAGGTCCTGTGTGATCCTGACTATAGCTCCTCGATATTTGAATGGTTTCTTTCTGGCTGCCTGTAGTATTTTCTCCTTCACTTGATAGTTGTGGAATTTGGCAACAATATTTCTTGGCATTTTTGGTTTTTAGTTCAGGAGGTGAATGGGGGATTCTTTCAATGACTATTTTGCCCTCTGGATCTAGCACTTCTGGGCAGTTTTCCTTGATGATTTCTTGGTAGATATTGTTCAGACTCTTTTTCTCATCATGACTTTCTGGTAGGCCAATAATTCTTAAATTTTTTCTCCTGGTTCTATTTTCCAAGTCAGTTATTTTTCTCCAATTAGATATTTTACATTTTCTTCTATCTTTTAATTCTTTAGATTTTGTTTGACTTATTCTTGATATCTCATACAGTCATTAGCTTCTTCTTGTCCAATTCTCATTTTTATGAAATTGTTTTCTTCAGTTAACTTTTACATCTCCTTTTCTATCTGTCCAATTATTCCTTTCAAGGAATTATTTTTTTCAGTTAGTTTTTGTACTTCCTTTTCCATTTGTTCAATTTTCCTTTTTAAAGAACTATTCTCTTCAGTGAATTTTTTTTCATACTTTTAAAATCATTGGCCATTTTTTCTTCTATTTCCTTCTTCAACTGTTCCAGGAGTATTCTCTGTGCATACAAGCTGTTTGCAGTCCCTTCTGAAGTTTCAGTTGTGAGTCTCAATACTGACTTCTTTGGTATTTGTGTTTTGGTCTTTGTCCTCATAGAAAGATTCTATGGTCTTTTCCCTGCTCCTTTGATTCTTGCTCATGATGGTAAGGTTTCGTGTGTTGTGGCCTCTGATTCTTTCAATTAGAAGCTGGAGAACTTGTTGTTGAGCTGCTAGTGTAAGAAAGCTAAGGGGAGGTTCCTTTGTTTTTCCGTGTTGTTTTGTGTTTTCCAACTTAGCCCTTGGGCTCACTTGTTCAGTGTGGAGGAGGAATGGTCTGATCACAGGAGATCTCCTCAGCTGAGCTAGAGCACAGGCAAGCTCCTGGGTCCTAGTATGAGTTTCCACAGGCCCTTACATTCTGGTTAGCCTCTGCCACAGCAAGAGGAATTCCCCCTTAGCTATTTTCCTCGCCTCAGGTATTATGAGAACTTTTGCCCCTTCAGCTGTTTCCACTGATCCAGGATTTTTTTGGGAAAATATTTTTTTGGTTTTTTCCAGGTCAATAAGGTGAGGGGGAGAGAGTACTTACAGATCAGTCCATCATTGTGGCTCCTGGAAGTTCAAGTATAGGACTTACAGATGGTTAATCTGTAGAGTGAAAGTCTTGGGAGTGGCTGCAGCTGATACTTGGGGCTCAGTGACTGTCACTAACTTCAGCTCTTCTGATCTCCTTCCCTGGGCTGCCACTCTGTCTTTCCACCAAGTTGCTGCTTCCTGAGGCCACCCTGGGGTTTCCTGATCCACTGCACTGCTGTGGGATGCACTGTGTTGTGTGTTGTGGGCTCAACTCCATGGAGCCAATCCTTCCTGTTGATCTTCCAGTCTGTCCTGGTCTGTGAATCTTCCACAGCCTGTTTCCTATTGGATTCTGTACCTCCAAAATTTGGTCATATTCTTTTTTTTAGCAGTATCTGAAGGAGTTTTCTAAGAGTTTAGGTGAGTAATTGTTCTCACTATGTCATATTGACTTGACTCCTAGTATAGCCTACTCTTAAGAAAAGACTCAAAAGTCAAGTAACAGTCAAGTAACCCTGGGGTTTCCTGCTCCACTGCACTGCTATGGGATGCACTGTGTTGTGTGTTGGGGGCTCAACTCCATGGAGCCAATCCTTCCTGTTGATCTTCCAGTCTGTCCTGGTCTGTGAATCTTCCACAGTCTGTCTCCTATTGGATTCTGCACCTCCAAAATTTGGTCATATTCTTTTTTTAGCAGTATCTGAAGGAGTTTTCTAAGAGTTTAGGTGAGTAGTTGTTCTCACTATGTCATATTGGCTTGACTCCTAGTATAGCCTACTCTTGAGAAAAGACTCAAAAGTCAAGTAATAGTCCAAATGACTAAAATAGGGAGAAAAAAATAAGACTATTGGAGGTTACTTTCTTGATTAACAGGTATTTTCTTCCATCCTTTCAGATGAGAAGAACAATGCACACCATCAGAGGAAGTCAAGGCTTCCAAAACCTCCAAAATAAATATACAACAGTCTCAGGTCATGGAAGACCTCAAAAAGGATTTTGAAAATCAAGTAAGAGAGGAGGAAAAACTGGGAAGAGAAATGAGAGTGCTGCAAGAAAATCATGAAAAGCAAGTCAACAGCTTGTTAAAGAAAACTCCAAAAATGCTGAAGAAAATAACACCTTTAAAAATAGGCTTACTCAGTTGGCAAAAGAGGTCCAAAAAGTCAATGAGGAGAAGAATGCTTTAAAAAGCAGAATTAGCCAAATGGAAAGGAGGTTCAAAAGCTCACTGAAGAAAAATAGTTCTTTAAAAATTTGAATGGAGCAAGTAGATGCTAATGACTTTATGAGAAACCAAGAAACTACAAAACAAAACCAAAAGAATGAAAAAATGGAAGGTAATGTGAAATATCTCATTGGAAAAACAACTGACATGGAAAATAGATCCAGGAGAGATAATTTAAAAATTATGGGACTACTTGAAATCCATGATCAAAAAATGAGCTTAGGTATCATCTTTCATAAAATTATCAAGGAAAACTGCCCTGATATTCTAGAACCAGAATGCAAAATAAACATTGAAAGAATCCACAAATCACCTCCTGAAAGAGATCCAAAAGAGAAACTCCTAGGAATATTGTAGCCAAATTCCAGAGTTCCCAGGTCAAGGAGAAAATATTGCAAGCAGCTGAAAGAAATAATTGGAGTATTGTGGAAATACAATCAGGATAACACAAATCTAACAGCTTCTACATTAAGGGACAGAAAGGCTTGGAATATTATATTCCAGATGTCAGGAGAACTAGGATTAAAACCAAGAATCACCTATTCTGAAAAACTGGGTATAATACTTCAGGGAAAAAAATGGTCTTTCAATGAAATAGAGGACTTCCAAGCATTGTTGATGAAAAGATCAGAAATGAATAGAAAATTTGACTTTTAAACACAGGAATCAAGAGAAGCATGCAAAGGTATACAAAAAAGAGTAATCATAAAGGACTTTCTAAAGTTGAACTGTTTGCAAAACCACGTGAAAAAATAATATTTGTTACTCTTGAGACTTTTCTCAGTATTTGGGTGGTTGGAGGGATTACACACACACACACACACACACACACACACTCACACATACACACACACGTGTGTGTGTGTATGTGTGTGTTTGTATAGACAGAGAGCACAGGGTGAGTTGAATAAGAAGGGTTGATATCTAAAAAAATAAAATTAAGGAATGAGAGAAGAATATATTGGGAGGAGAAAGGGAGAAATGGGATGGGGAAAATGATCTTTCATAAAAGAGGCAAGAAAAAACTTTTCCAGTGGAGGAGAAAAGGAAGGAGGTGAAAAGGAAAAAGTGAAGCTTACTCTCTTCACCTTTGGCTTAAGGAGGGAAGAAAATGCTCATTTAATTTGTTATTAAAATCTACCTTACAACACAGGAAAGTAGGGTAGAAGGGGACAAATGGGATGGGGGGGATAATAGAAGGAAGGCCAAATGGGAGGAGGGAGTAATTAGAAGTAATCATTGTTGGGGAGGGACAAGGTCAAAAGAGAGAATAGAATAAATGGGAGGCAGGATAGGATGGAGGGAAATGTAGTTAGTCTTACACAATATGGCTATTATGGAAGTCTTTTGCAAAACCACACATATATAGCCTATATTGAATTGCTTACCTTCTCAATGGGATGGGTGAGGAAGGAGGAAGAGAGATAAGATGGAACTCAAAGTTTTGGGACGAACGTTGAGAATTGTTTTTTGCATACACCTGGGAAATAAGAAATACAGGCAGTGCAGTATAGTATAGTGTACTACAAGACAAGAGAGAAGATGGGGATAAGGGAAGGGAGAGGTGTGATAGAAGTGAGGGCATATTGAGGGAAGAGGTAATCAGAATGCAAGATGTTATGGGGTAGGAGGAGGGAGAGATGGGGAGAAGATTTGGAACTCAAAATTTTGTGGAAATAAAGTTGAAAACTAAAAATAAACCTTAAAATAATAAAACATATTGAGTATCTTGAAAAAAATTTGAGTTAATGTCATAATGGTAATGAAATACCATCATGCCCTGATCTAGCTTGCCCTTGTCTAACTTGTAGACTAGTTTCTATTTCCAAAAGTAATAATATCCATGCTTTAGCAAAAGTTCATCTCCCACAGGAGCCAATGGACAGTCATTGAACTATAGGAATAAAATCCCAATAGTTACCTGCAGATGATAGTTATTTAGTAGTTAATCAGCAGGTAGATATTTAGATAACTGTAAAATTATCTCTGACAAAAATATCTCTGGAATTTGAAAACAATGTGTCCAGTTGAGTGGCTTCTGATGAATGTTCATGTTGGTATCTGGTAAGCTCTCTTGATCTCAATGACTGGAGAAACTGTCCTGTGATAGTTCTTGTAATGTAGTTAGACTAATTTTTCATATTTGTAGGGAGCCTAATGACTCTTAAGATCTCAAAATGCCTCTAACTCTGTCTTAATTGTAAAGTTAGCAAATCTTCTTGTAGTTGAATTGTCCTCACACTATACATTTGATCATGTACTGTAAGACCTCAGTCCAACACCTTCTTTTTACAGAGGAAGACACTGAGTAGAGGTAGATAAGGTGACTTATCCATCTTTTTTCTACTGCTTGCTGCATCACTACTACTCTATCAGTGGAACAATTCTATTTCTCATTAATTCAATACTGGTAGTTCCCTCAATGCTACTAAATTTCATTATCGTTTTGTTGTGTTACTCTTTTACCCACATTACATGTGGTATGTGTGTGTGTATGTGTGTATACATATACAATATGTATGCATGTATATATATATATATATTTTTTCCTAAAACCAGTTCGTTTTTATTTCCTTAGAATGTTCATTATCTAATATTATATGACTTAGAAATGTATCAGATTCCTTTCTATGATTGTTTATATCAATTCATTTCTTTTTTTCTTGTTCAGATTCTTTTATTCCATAATATTTCTTCCCCATGTTAGAGATTGGGGGGCGGGCGGGATTTCCTATGCAGTTATGTCCATAACTAACCATTTTCCTCTTCAGAAAGATTATTCTCTTTTGAAACTTTTTGGTTACTCCCTTTGTCATCTCTTTCAATATTTTGTTCCTATTTTGTAACTTGTTTTGTTTCCTCTCTAATGAAAAGTATTGGGTCCTAATAGTTCTTATGATCATTCACTCCTCCATTTGCCACAAGACTTAATTTGACTATATGCTGAAATTTTCCACTAATGTGATTTAGAAATAGTTATAGGGTTATTAAAATGTAAGAGGGACTATTCTCTCTCTTTCTATCAATATCACTGTCTAACTAAGCTGTTAATCATTGTAGAGCTAACCAACCTAGAATACCAACTAAAGAAAAACACTAAAGACTTACCTGATGCTGACTGACATCTCATTGATGGATATGGGGCACAGGAACACAAATGAGGAAACTGAGGCTGAGAGAGGTTAAATAACTTTCCCAAGGTCAAATACATAGTATAGTAAGTGAAAGATAAACTACTTGTTACTGACGTATTTTGTAGAACATGTTATATCTTCATATGCATTGTTTGCTGGAATATTTGGAAGATAAGGAAATCTCATAAGCTTCTATATTTAACCTTGTGTCAAATGAGTCCACTCCCTGACATGATGGACTCGGGTCTGCCTTGGGAATATCTCTCACAAAACCTCTTTATCTCATATTCCTTCCTGAAACTTAACCCAAGAATAACAAAACTTGGCTTTTATTTTTTTCTAAAAGCACCTTTAGCAAAGAAACAAGGACTCATGGATAACAAAACATTAAATATAGGAAAGAATTTATTTATCAGAAAGTGTAAAGGACTTTTACCCAAACCAACAACAGTGAAGATACTTCTCCCCATTACAGAAGGCATCAAACAGCCCTCCTTTGATTGGTTTTACTTTCCCTTGGGGCCTATATGTTGTCTATATTACTCCCCATAATATGATGGCACAGATCCTAGTTTCTCATTGGTGTCTCTTGCTGTAACCATCTTTTGCCAAAACCCAAACTTATGGCCTTATGGAGTGACCGACAACAGAGGATAAAGTGTTTTTACCTTATATAGGACATCAGCAGAGAAAGAACTTAACAAGCATTGCTGCTGCATGCTTATTCCCAATAAAACAGAGCTAATTCATTCCTATTTTATCTTGTTAAAATTTAAGGCCATTTCTTAGAGCATTCGCCCTATTTTTCATCCACGCCTTAATAGTTTCATCCTGTTGACCTCTCTACATTTTTTGATGTTGTTGACCACCCCCTCCTGATTGATGCTTTCTCTTGCATTACGTTTTGTAACTGTGCCCGTTCCTGGTTCTCCTCCTACACAACTATCCTCTTGTCTCTCCTCTTTTCTCTCCTTCTTCTAAATATCTAAATGTGTGTGTCCTGAAAGGATCTACTCTTGGCCTTCTCTTCTCCCCCTGAACTATCTATCTCTTGGCAAATTCTACGTAATTGCCTCCTAGAACTGTATCTCTAGTACTGACCTTTTTCTTGAATCCTAGTGTCAAATATCCCACTGCCTTTGGGAAATCTTTATGTTTCACTGATGCTGTAAAACCAAAATATCCTGAACTTTCCCCTATACCTCTTCCTTCTGAGTTTGCTACATCTGTCTATGATACAATGATTCACTGAATCTCCTATGTTTTTAACCATGGGATATTCTTTGATTCTCTTTCATCTGTCTTCACTCTGCTTAAGCAATACAACTTAAATCCATGTTCTCCTCTCCATCATCACTCTCAGAATTCTAATAAAGCCATTCATTAGAATCATTCTGAGCTACTGAAAATTATTCATGATAGATCTTTCTGTACACTTTTTGCTTGTTCCAACCCATTGCCATGGATGGAATAATATTTTTTCTTTTTTTAAAAACAAGTTAGTTTTAATTTTTGGAATAAAACAATTATAACATAATTGCTCATCTTCTCAAAAATCTTCAGGGGTTCCCTGTAGCCTACACAGTAGGAATAAAGTTCAAACTCCTCTACCTGGCATTTAAAGTCCTCCCTCTACATAGGCAGCTTTCTCATTTTACTCCTCACGATGGATTCCATGCATTTCATTCCATCCAAATTAGATGAATTATTCTCTACCTCCCAAATATGTACTATTCTTTGATACTATTATTGTTCAGGCTGTCGCCTATACATAACACAATGGTACAATGGACGGAGCACTGGGCCTAGAGTGATTAAAACCCAAATTCAAATCTAGCCTCAGAGATTTACCAACTGTGTGACCCTGAGCAAGACATAGAAGCTCTATCTGCCTCAGTTTCCTCAGCTGTAAAATGAGGATCATTATAGTACCTACCACCCAGGGTTGTTGTAAGAATCACAAGATATTATTTATAAAGTACTTAGCACAGTGCCTGTCATATAGTTGGCTCTTAACAAATGTATATTTCTTTTCTTCCTTCCTAATTAGGTAGTATATTCCTATCTATCTTGTAAAACCCAACTGAAAATCCACTTTCCCAAGGAATTTTTACCTGATTTCTTCTGCCACCTATGGGTAACAAATATGGTTCTCATATCTCACATTGCATTTCTCGTGTAATATTATGTTTTATAGCTATATGTGTTGGTGTTATATCCCATTCTAAATCAAAATCTCCTGAAGGTTGGGGACTATATTTTAATCTTAATTGTATATCTCATTCAGGGAACAGCTCTATGCTCTGCATATAATAAATGTTTAAAAATACGTACCATGTTGCATTATATGTTATATTTTATTGCTATACTTCATTGAAATAGAACCAATCCCTTAGAGATCCATCCCTGAGATCAGAGAGTTCATTGTCTTGAGATACTTCCTTAAGAGAGAGACAGCGATAAAGAAAGAGACAAAGACAGAGAGAGACTAACAGAGGAGGTGGGAAAAGGGAAAAGTTAATTATTTAAAGGGCAATTTCAAATGGAGTGACATGTTATGGGCATATTTAAAGCTAATAATCCTGAAAATCAGAGGGATCTCCCCTTCAAGTACAGCTTTGTCCTGGGGTTCATATCTACCAAGGAACATGGTACACTCAGAGTTTCTGAAAAGCAACTGGATGTAACATTTAAATCATCTCTGAACTTTCCTTTCTGTGGACACAGGCTTTGATCCTGGTCTATGGGACATAGTTGGGGAATCCCTTAAGGGGAAAGGCTTGTTCCCTAATCCAGTGTCAGCTATTCTATTCAGTCCTCTCTGTGTGCTTATGCCTGAGTATCTCATCATCAGATCAACAATAGGAGACCTTATGGCAACCGAGGTGATTTTTATAAAGCACATAGACATGCTTCTGTTGATACTTTGTATAAACATCACAAAAAAGAATAGTCGAGAGGTGCCCAGACTAATAAGGAAAGAGCAAATTATGAATGTCCTTTAATTTTCTTCAAAGTAAATGAAAAATAAGCTTTCTTTCATAGCTATCTATTAAAAACACACAATAACAATACATTTCAAAGACTTAAAAATCGCAGTGTTTTAGAACTCAACAATTTTATTTGAAAAGAAGCAAAGCAGAAGGAAACAGTGCCCCTCAGACTTGATAGATATCTCATTGTCATCTGAATCATCATGCCCTGCTTACTGATTGGATGCAGTTTTGTGTGGAGATGAGGAAGGCTGGGTGTACATGAGGCAGTGTTGTATACTAACTGAACATCCTTTCTAAGCTAAGCTATGTAAACCTTTTGTTAACTCTTAGATGGTCTGTATCTTATTTTGTTTTAATCTCAACCCTGAGAGGACTTAATCAGGCCTGATCTATAATAGTTTTTATGAATAAACAGAATTTTGTAAAGGAATATAAGATACATACTATACATACATCTATACATACATATGTGTGTGTGTATATATATGTGTGTGTGTTTGCAAATATGTACATGGATATATACATACATATATATATATATGAAGAGAAAGAGAGGGAGAGTGGGGAGAAAGAGAGAGGGGTGGGGAAGGAGGAGGGATGGAGGAAGAGGTGGGGGAGGATGGGAAGAGGGAGAGAGAAAGAGACAGAGAGGGAGAGAGAAAAAGACAGAGAGAGAGAGAGAGAGAGAGAGAGAGAGAGAGAGAGAGAGAGAGAGAGAATATGTCAGAACTATATTCTTCTGACATAGCCTTCAAGAATTCCAGTCAGCTCCACGCTATGAGGAAGATCCAGAAGAAAGCTTCATTAGGCAATTATTGTCTCTTATAAATGTTATACATCCCCCCAATGAGGGTGTTATGTATTTACAAACTGCACTTCATGGACTACACCATGTTCCCAGGAAACCTCTTCACTAGAAAACTCATTATCCTAAAATATTTCATCAGTTTTGGAATAACCTCTCTCCTTCTGATTGGAGTGTTGGAGAACAGAATGAAGAACTCCTCCCAAAGCCTCCCAAACTAGCCGGCTCACTTCCTACTAGCTGCACTCCTTGGACTGGGTACCACCATGACCAAAACCATGTACCTTCTCCATACAGCACCACCACCACCATCCCACCAAATTTTCAGCTTTTTAATGTACAATCTTGTCCCATTAGATTGTAACTGCTTGAAGACAAAGATGTCTTTTTCTTTTCTTATTCTTATCCCCAGCATTTAGCACAGTGCCTGGCACAGAGCAGGCACTTAATGTTTATTGACTGCCTGACATTAAAATACCATCCCAATCTATCTTAAGGGTGGTTTTCAGTTAAAGGAGATTCTGAAAAATCATCATCTCATATACTATACCTTCCTCAACCCTTGAAAACCCAGGAGTTTGAGTGAAGTTTGCTCATTAGAAATATCCCTAAAAGAGTTTGAAAATCTAAGTGAAAAATTAAAAAAAAATGAAATCTAAACCTAAAGGCTCAGAGAGGAAATTTCTAGGACAAAGACAGCTCATACCTAATCATTCAGTCATGTCTACCTCAATTCAACAAATGTTCCTGACACACCTACTATGTTCAAAGAACATATTAAAAATTGTCATACCTGTTGACCTGGAGAAATTTATATTGCCCACCTGTCTGCCTGATGTGCCATGTGAGAAAGTAACAATGACACATAAATCAATACCTCCTTCACCAGGCATTTGTTAAGCACCTATTATGTGACGGGAATGGGGATGCAAAGACAAAAATGAAAGGTACTGTCATTATTAAGGAGCTTCCATTCTACTGGAGACTCAGTAGCTGGACCTAACAAAAATACATACAAAAATGATACATCTGTTTCACTAAAATGTATAAATATTGAAAACTAATATATTGAGGGACAAGAGAATGAGAAGGAATAAGCACTTATATAGCACCTACAATGGGTTGGGACAGCTAGGGGATATGGTAGAAAGAGTGCTGGGCCCAGAGTCAGGAAGACCAATTTTCCTGAGTTCAAATCATCTGTAAATTTAGCTGAAGGAAATGGCAAACCACTCACTATCTTTGCCAAGAAAACCTCTAACAGTGTCACAAAGAGTCAGAAGCAACTGAAAAATGACTAAACAACACGGCAGTGTCAGACACTATGCTAAGGGACTTACAAAAATCTCAACCCACAACAAGCCTGAGGTGCTATTATTGCCCCCATTTTACAATTGAGGAAACTGAGGCAGACAGAAGTTAAGTACCTAAGGGTCACAAGGCTAGTGTCTAAGGCTAGATTTGAACTCATCTTCCTGACTCTGGGCACAAAACTCTATCCACTTCACAATTTAGCTGCCTACAAAGCCCTATCCCTGGTGAGGATTCTCCATAACTAACCTGATGGGGACTCACCATGCTGCTGCTCTCCAATCAAATTCGTACTATGGTTTCCCGTTCTTACTGTCCATTCAGCTTTCCACCTCTAACTTTGCTTCAGTAATCAAATCAACACTACCAGTCCTGGAAAGGTCATACCAATCAAGTCTTCTCTTTGCTCCTCTCACCATCCCTGCAATATACCTCTCCCTGGTCTCCATTCCCTTAAACATATTGGCTTCCCTTATTAGAATATAAGCCCACTTGAGGGTCTTCCTGGAACTTAGTAAGCACTTAATACAACTTTTTTTTTATTCAGTAATTTATCATAGTGTCTACTGTACTCAAATGTTATACCAGAAGAGCATAGTTTCTGGAAGAATGAGCTCATAGAGGTCTGAATATGGGCCAAGTGAGGAACTACTTATCATCAGAAAACCCACTCAGCTAAGTAGAAAAAGTCTCATCCATAGAACGCTGGTAGTAATTAATTTTTTCAGCAACTCTTGAAAACGTCTATAAAGACATGGGGGATCTAGATGGCAAATAATATCAGAGTCCTTCTATAGATGAAGCCATGGAATTTTGAAGACTTAAAATATATGTATAACTGTAATAATTAATGATATAATTTTAATAACAATATCATTTCATATTCACACATGTATACTTATGTGATAAAGAAAACAGTGATAACTTAGCAATGGCCTTCTATATGCAGTGCTACTGTCTAGCCAGGAAGGGGTAGTAGATATAAAGGGATGAAACCATCTATGCTGCTTTTGCATTGTGTTCTGTGCGAAACTTCGATAACACTTGGAATGTGGGGAAGAGCTTTTCAAATGTTATGAATTAAATGAAGGATAAAGGTTTTAATTGGACATTGAGTCAAAGCAGCAGAACTAAGGGAGACAATTTGAATATCAGAGATGAGAGTGGATAGATGTGGCTGAATCATGGAATAATTGAGAAAACAGAATCCTCCAACTTCTCCATCACTTGATGACCATATATTAAGCATTTTTATCAAGAATATATAATATAGTAAGAATTTACAGTAAGACAATCTTACTTTTGTCTTTGGGTCCACAGAACCTAATACATTGCCTGGAACATAGTAGTTGTGGAATATTTGTTCATTTTTGCATTTACATGTGCTTTGTGCTTCCTGAAACATAATGGGAGAATTACATACAAAATGTAGGAGACAGAATTAGAATCCCTGCATCTAGGACCTCTTTCCTATTATGTCTACTTTTGATAGGTATCTATTAAAACTAGTATCTGTTCTAGTTATATCCTATGTCTTTCAAGACATTTTGTTACTCTACATTCTATGTAAGACCTAGCAATAAACAACTTCCCAGAAATCACACGATGTTTTATCTGGAAGGGTCTTGTGTAACCCCTTCATTTTACAATAGCAAAGTCCAGAGAACTGAAGGGACTTGCCTAGAGTCAAGAAGCAAAACAAATTGCAGGGTAAAGTCAAACCCAAATCCTTTAACTCACTCTTCTTGCTCTAAAGCATTCTTAATTTTCTAATAATACATGTTGATAAGGTAATTTGATTACCAACGACTAATCAATGTTGTCCAATAGGAAGAAAAACATATTTTCTTAGTATCCTCACTGTAACTCTGGGTCTAGATAACTTTTACGCAAGTCACACAGGATGATTAAATAAAACTGCATAAGGCTTAAAGTCCTATTAAAATTTCATTTTCTTTCTGAAAGAAAACAAACTAATAAAAGACCAATTTAGAATAAACTGCTCACTTTGCTAGTCCTGACTGTACACATCAATAGAGAAGTTTATTATATAGTATGTTTAGTTAGGTGTTAAAAGGTCTACTCTTTCCAGAAAAAACAAAATACCTCCTTCCTTAGGAAGTTCCACAATAGGTTTATTATGGTGCCTGAAAGTTTCATCATTGAAGTCATTCTCTGGCCTTCCCTGATATTCCTGTCCTATGATGATCTTCCCACTGACCCCAAATAGTATTCATGATCCTGGACAAGGAACAAAACTTTTTTTGCCTCAGTTTATTCAACTCTAAAATGGGGATAATCATTTCACCTATGTCCCAGGGTGTTGAGAATCAAAAATGAGGTAACATTTGTGAAGGGACCAGTACAGCGTCGGACATATAGTATGTGGTTGATAAACACTTGTTTCCATTCTCCCTTGTGTTTCTCTTTTTGTTGAAGTTAAATATTGACACATCTATGGTCCTGGTTTGGAGGACCTTGTTGAGTTCTTTGTTGTCTTTGGAGCACAAGACTCCAATTATGTTCGTGGAAGTCTTTTTGATTACATCCCAAAGGGGTACTCCAATAGGAGTCCTAAGTGTCTGATGAAATGATGTTTCTTGCCTGCTATAGATCCTTAGTATAGATGATAGATAAATTGAAAAATGAAAAAAAAAAACCCTTCTCCTTTACTTACTTTTCCAAGGGGGATCTGAAAGTCATCTGTCCCTTTCTTTATTTGCAATTTGCTTATTTCTTCTGGGTTTAATTATATTGATAATGTCAGTATCCATGTGATTTCTTTCATTCTTTGGACAAGGATTTCAGGTACCACTGGTTAGGTTAATATTGAAAGTGATTTAACAAGGATACTTCTTAACAGTAATATTGCTCCTGCTATTCCTTTCTGTGCTTTTTTACCCCTACTTTTAAGTGTTGCCAACAATTCGTTCATCCACCCTAACCCTAACCCCATTACCTGTATTTCTTATTTCTCAGTTGTCTGTGTGACTCCATTTGGGGTTTTCTTGGCAAAAATCCTGGATTGGTTGGCCATTTCCTTCTCTAGCTCATTGAACAGATGAGAAAGCCGAGGCAAATAGGGTTAAGTGATTTGTCCAAGGTCACCCAGCTAATAGACATCTGAAACTATATTTGAACTCAGGAAAATGAGTCTTCCTGACTCCAGGCTCAGCTCTCTATCCATTGTGTGACTTAGCTGTATTTGTTCAAACACAACAAGGTGGTACAATAAGGATACAGTGGTTCCTGGTATCTCTGTTCGCAGCCCTCATCATCTGGGAATTTATCTGCAAAGTATTTCATCAGGGTATGGCACCTTCAGTAATGTCAGGCACCCACTAAGTTTGAGAGGCACCAACTACAAATGTATGAGATCTTTTAAGCCCCTAGGCCAGGAAGCTTCTGTCAGGGAATGTGTGGTTGATAAAGTTGTGTTGTGGGAGGATGTCAAGGAAGATATGTCAGAAAAATGTTGATCCTGTTGCACTTATCCATATCCTCCTGTGAATTCACCACTAGCATTTATTCCAAAATTCTAGGAACTTTCTTCACTTTCTCTTGATTTCATGAGGATACCAATACATGTCCTCAATTATATCCAATACATTCCTTCTCCTTCATAATTCTTCTTTTTGTAATGTGCTACATCATGCTTATGCCTACCATAGATTGTTCCTTGAGTGGCTTAGAAAACATCCCCTGTGAAAGGGAGAGATTTAACATTAGTTAAACTGATAGAAAATATTCCATTGTTCATGGATTTGTCTGATGACATTAATGGTAAAAACTTCTCAGAATAATGTTTTTAAATGTATAAAATAAGATACATTGGATTACAAAGGAAACCAATTATATTGAAATCATGACCAAAATATTTTAAATGAAGTCTTCATGCTAAGACTCACTGACTTTGGGATAAGTGAACTCCAAATATCTGAGTCTGAAGAATCTCTCCATCATCTATCCCTAAAGTGGGGCTATATTCATTTAACCTAATTAACTCAAGTTTTGAAGTGCTTATTAAAAGTATAATCTGTGAATTAAAGTACTCATGAAGCCATTTAAAGTTCTTTATTTTGGTCTAAACATGGTGCTGGTGGAAAAATCAGAGAGGCAGAGAGGTTATAATGGAGAGGAGGAGGAGGACAGATCATTGCAGTCTTTGGATTTTTTTAGATATGAATTGTTGTAACATATTGGCAAAGTGGTCATAGTCAATATTTTGTAAATAAAAACAAATATAAAGTTGAATGGATTAGAAATTTGCTGACTCATCTCCAGAAACTCAGAGGTACAGTCAGGAGTGTGTTGGAAATAGATTAAAGAGGCTCATAAGAGCTGATTGTTAAATTTTCAGTGTGAGTATTTACACCTCAGAAATCAGCAAATGCTATAAATCAAGGTTTGATTTATTGTTTTGCTGATGGTCTATACTTAGGGAAGTAGTGGAGGAAAAGATAAATAACGCATGCAAAATTTAAAAGTGTATCCTGTGTACTTTATTTTTTCAGAGAGCTTGTATCATCACTGATACCATAGTGTAGTGAAAAGCACACTAGATTTAGAGCCAAAAGACCCAAGTTTGAATCTCAACATTATCGATGAACTGGGTGACTTTGGGCAAATCTTTTGAACTTTCAGAGTCTTAATTTCATAATCTGGGTAAGCCCTTATTGAATTAAACTGGAATGAAAAACCCATTACAGTATCAGTTCCTTGAGGGCAAAGACTGGTTTTTGATTCTTTTTTGTATCAGCAGTGCTAGATAATTTTATTGATTGACTAAACTCATGAAATTTTGAGAAAATCAATTTTGAACTGTAAAGTACTATTTAAATAGGATTTGTCATGATAATTATATCCCTATTCTCCATCTTTGGTGAAATCGTCTTTCAAAGTAGAGTTTGTATGATTGGCATTGCTATACCTGGAGTCACTCTGATTATCTGTCTTCCCTTTATGTCAATGATTTAGAACATGATAGCAAAATCAAATAACAACATTTCAAGGTGTCCTTCTTTGGACCTGTTGCCCTCTTTTCAGTGCCCTTCCTTAAATGGAGTGTCCAGAATGGAACATAAATTCTCCAGCTGGAGTCTGAGTAGAATATTCATTCTGCATGTTACGTTCCTATTTGTGGTTTGAACAGAACTTTGATTCCAGATGGTATATTTCGATTTCTTCACTATAAAAATGTATTTGTTTTTTGAGAGTCTTAGACTCAAGCTAATTTAATTCAATTCATTACTGTGGTCAGGCAGGCCAAACAGGTCAGATACTGCTTATAGACTCTCAGTGTACTATTTTAAATATTCCAATCCACTAGGTGAGAGTGTTGTTCTGGCAATATGTCAG
This sequence comes from Potorous gilbertii, assembly GCA_028658325.1. Taxonomy (NCBI): domain Eukaryota; kingdom Metazoa; phylum Chordata; class Mammalia; order Diprotodontia; family Potoroidae; genus Potorous; species Potorous gilbertii. The sequence goes on along the minus strand of CM053772.1, from coordinate 67,626,540 downwards.
ATGTCATTTAACTTTTTGATGACAGATGTAAGTTGGCCTCTTTGCGCACTAGAATTCATATTTGACTTGTCAATCAACTGTATTATGAACAGAAGCTTCCTCTTTCCATGGCTTTTAACATGAAATGAAATAAATCATTTCAGGGCTGCCCTGTAGCCAGCTCAAACTGCCACTGGAGAGCCAACTGTTCAACTGTTCAATTTTCAATGTTTGATTTAAACCTTGGAAAACATAAAATGCCACAAATCAGGGCTTCGTTATTATTTTTTTAATTGTTAAGACCCGAGAAAGTGACGGAGAAAACATTAATAATGCAGACTAAACATAAAAGTGTGTCATGAGTGTATTTCTTTTAGACAGCCAGTTGTTAAACATTTACCAGCATATCCCTATGCTTTATCAACCTTTATTATTCAGGAACAGATGAAACAAACTGTCCCTTGCCTTGCTGATCCTCTTCCTTCCTGCTGAAAATTGCATTTAGAGGAAGAAAAGAAAATGTTTTCACCACCAGATGTCAGGCAAGGAAAGGAAAGAGGCTAAAACTTAAATTATAAAATTGAGTTTACAAAAGCAGCTCTGGTAAAAAGTACATTCTTTTATTTAAAAAAATCAAAGCTTTTGAAATATAACTACTTCAAAGATCTGTGATTTTGTTAGTGTTTTTCTCCTTCTACAAGTGTTATATATTATCACCTTTCTAAACCTCAGTAAACCATTTAGATAAAAAACATGTATTTGGGAAAAAATAATCTATTGCTTAGTGGCCTATTTTCAGATGAGTCTCTGCCCTTAGCAAAAATGATATAGGAGCTGAACAATACTGTCAAAGACTTCTAAAACCCAGAATCATCTTTCTTTAATGATTCTTTAAGTCTTAAAATATTAGACTCATCTCATTTGAGAATTTCAATTCCCTCCTCTGGTCAAAGGAGCAGGTGAGACTGGATCATCCACTTCTGAATCTCTACAGCCAATTGAAACTCTACTTTTTATCTGTATTATGAGAAATCCTGTAGAGGAGGGGTGTCAAAATCCCGGGAGGCTTATGGTCACAACACTCCCAAATAAATGAAACCTAAGCCACACTAAAATGTAATTGGGAAATATATAAAAAATATATATAAAACTACAGTAAAACATAGATAATATTCATTTGTGGTTTTTTAAGTCAAAATATGACCTGCAAGCATCTGTTTCTATATGACACCATTGCTGTAGAGGCATATGAAAAGGAAATCAAACTCCCCTGTCTATAAACTCACGGACATGGACACAATCCAAGGCCCATTTCTAATATGTCCATCCTCCTTTCACATCAGCTACCCAGTCTGCCCCTTCTAATATATGTAATCACTAATAACAACAACTCATATTTATATGGCATTTTATGGTATACAAAATGCTTTCCTTATAACAAGCCTTGTGAGAAAGGGCCTACAAGTATTATCTCCATTTTACAAAGGGAGGGATGAAGAAGAATTTATTATGCATTAACTGCCAAACCCTGCATTAAATGCTTGGGACGCAAACAACAACAACAATAGACAGCATTTTTTTGTTATTAAGCAAAGTTTATCCGTCATTAGTACCAACGTTCAGATTAATGTTCATAGAGATTACAAGAATTACATGATTATTTGTACCCACCACCCCCTTTTCTGCCCCTTATATTATGAAAGTGGGAAGGAGGTAGCCTGTACTAATAACCAAAGGTATAATCAACAATTTTAGGAACCAAGGTAGGGCTTCACAAAATGTACTTGGTGGAAAAAGACAGCATGAGATATGTCCTCAAATCAACCTTATAAAACAAATTCAGTAGGTGAGAATGAGGGGACAGACATTTTTCACTTATGCCCATAGTGTGGGTAAGGGGAAGACAGAAACTACAGAGCATCATGAAACCACTGCTGGGAAACCAACCAAAGGGATAGGGAAAATCAGGGTGGAACTAGATGGAGGAAATCACCTGTGATATAGCCAGAGAAAGGAGGAAGGGTGATACCTGATAGATTTCTATTTATTTCTTGCCAATTAGGTGGTAAGTTCAGTTGTTTTTCCACTGTTGAAAGAGTTTGGGTGCTGTCGGCATTTAAACATTGGGAAGATCTGGAACAGATACCTATGTAGGAGTTCCTACATATGACTGTTGAAGATTATTTTGTACTTTTATCCATTTCATACATAATACACTGGATCTATGTCTATTTGCATAACATTTTTTTCATCGGTGAAGATTGATTTATTACTCAATGTTTGATGCCTGTGGCAAGGGTATATTAGGTAAGACCTTGGGAAAAGAGAGATCCTGGTCTTTTGGCTTCTAGCTTTGAGGAAGAAGACACTGGGTCAGTCCCAAACTTTCTTCAAATTCTTGAAGGAAAAGAGAGTCTCTGGAGAAAAGTCAATGTGTAGAAAAGCCAGTACCTCAATCACATCCTTACCCCCAGCTTACTATAATAGAGATTGGGTAATTTCCCCTTTGGTGAGACTGGGAATTCTGTTTAGAGTGAGCTAAAATATCTTACTCCCAATAGGAGAACTCATTCACTCTGCGTATTGTCTAGTGTATTCTCATCTGCTGAACTGCCAAGCATTCAAACTCTATTACAGAAAGGGCAACTCCAATGACTGGTCATGTTATTCAAATGCCAAATGTATGTTTGCCTTAAAGAATATTTTACAGAGAATTCACAAAAGGCAAACATTCGCATGGAGGTCAAAAGAAGCTATTTAAAGACACTCTTAAGGTCTCTCTGAAGAACTATGGAATCGATTGTAAGACATAGGAGGCACTGGCACAGGACTGCCCAGCATGGTGTGCCAGCATCAAAGGAAGCATTGCACTTTATGTGCACAACAGAATCACAGTAGTTCAAAAGAAGCATGGGATGTGCAAACTTAGAGATATCTATACTCCATATTCATATGGATGATTGGTGCCCAACTTGTGGTACCATCTTCCAAGCTCATATTAGTCTAATCAACCATAATCAGATATCCTGTACCTTGGCCTTGACAGAGTGAGGTCATTTTGTTCCTCTCTGAGAGCAAAAGTCCGCAACCAACATTCTCCCCATTCTAGGTCAGCAGCTTGGATAATGAATTTATTTACTATTGCTAGGAGTGTTCTTTGTATAAACTCGTATTTGGTAGGAAGGGTCACACCTTGGCTGTGTACCTTGGGGAGTTCCATTCCCCATTAAGCAACAATGATTAGGAACTCAGCTTGAATCAGAAAATGATTGATTCTCTCAGGTTAACTAGGGAGCAAGAGAGATGCAATCTTAGGCAGACACCCTTTCTCTGAGGAAAGCAGAGTGTCAAACTTGGCAAATATCAAAGTCTCCCTTTCAGATGAGTAGAGAGGAGGAACTCTAAAGATATGTATTCATCTTCTCTATGAGCCACATTTAAACAGATCCATGATAATATTCATGGGCAACACAGAACATACTGCCCCTTACATATGCTTTTGTCATACCTGTCTCCTACCCCCAAACTAAGACCTGGTAGCCAATTCCCTACTGGTTCGCCTCTGTGCATTTAAATAAACTAGATCTTGGGAGAATGACAGTCAGTACTCAAAGCATTTCCATCAAATTAATATAATCTAAATGACCTTGGGCTCTGCATTCAAGCATTCAAGAACTGACTCCAGAAAACATCTTCATGACTCAACAAGTAATTGACCAGGACATGTGGGAAGAGCACGCCACACAGTGTTTCAAAATTAAGCCCTACTTTGTGTTGTTGTCCACCGAAGGCAATACTGTAATACATTACATGGATTTTCATAAAAAATGTCCTACATATTGTGACATGTACAATTTTCTGAAGAAAATAAATTCATCCAAAGGAGAACTATGAAAAGAAAGGCACCTCTCACCATTTCTTTACAGAGATAGCCAACCATGAGTGTTGAGATGTGTACAATATCAGATTTTCCAATATTTTAGTTAGTTCTACTGAACGTCTTTATTTTAAGCTCTCCTATCTGGGACGTAGGACTTTTTCTATGTAAGCATTTATCATCCTCACTAGACTCAGACCTATGACATAACTTCTGAAATCTGTGCCATGCCACCTTTTTTCCTACTACTAAGTGACCAATTTAACTAATAAATATTAATTAAAAATGTAAATAAAATCTATACAAGAACAGTATAGCAATATACCAAAAAAATCACTTTACAATTCTAGCTCTGGAAATGGTAATAAATCAACATTCTCTTCTGGAAAGAACGTGTCAATGAAATGCCCTACAATTCCAACCATTCCCTCGGACTTCCCTGTACAAAGCGTTCCCTCCCTGACTACCATCCTCCTCTGCTTTTTCATTCTTCTCTAATTCTTCATTATAAGGGATGGCTCTCTGGGAGAGTGGGGAGAAATAGAATGGACAATGTAAGGGATATAGAAAAAAGAAATAATTATCTTTAATAGTAGTGCTTTTAATGTGTGCATATGTGCTTTTTTACATAGTTTGAAAAATAGCTAGCATTTGAGTAACACCTCAAAGGCTTTGCAAAATATATATATTACCTCATTTCATCAGTATCGGTTCCATCATAGCTCGCACTGGTATCTTGAAGGTTTGTAAAATGCTTCACAAATATTATCTCATTTTACCCTCACAACAAACTTGAGTGATAAGTGCTCTTATTAGCCCCATTTTACAGATGAAAAATTGAGGTAGAGAGAGATAAAGTGACTTCCCCAAGGTCACATATCTAACAGATACTTGAGGCAAGATTCAAACTTAAATCTTCTTGACTTAAGTCCAACATTCGAATCACTTTATCACCTAGTTGCCTATAGGAAGTACGGAGTGTGGATAGAGGGGAACAGCTCTAGAAGGTATTGATTGAATATACAGAGATGTGGACAGCATGTTAGATTAGAGTTGGAGTCAAAGACCCAGGTTCAAAGTCGGGCTCTGTTACTTTCTGTTTTCTTTTGGGGAATGTCTCTGAATGCCTTACAGTCTCTATTTCTTCTTCAGTAAAACCAAGGATTTGGACTATGTCAATCCAAAGGGTGTGTTTTGAGTTGTCAAAAGATGTGCTAGGAATTGAATGGAACTTATGCTTGTAAGTGTATGTGTAAAGAATGAAGGAAACAAGTGTTAAAGGACCAGGCATTGTGCTAATCACTTTACAAATATTCTCTCACTTGATCATCACAGCAACCTTGGGAGGTAAATACTACTATTATTCTTATTTTACAGATGAGAAAGCAGAGGGAAACAGAGGTTAAATAAATTGCCCAAAGTCACACAGTTGCTAAGTGTCTAAGGCTGGATTTGAACTTAGGTCTTCCTGACTCCAGGATTAAGGCTCTATCCACTGCACACCTAACTACCTCCATGGAAGACTCCATAAGTTTCCTAACCCTCCCTTAGGGAGTCTAATTCCTCAAAGCAAAGAACAAATCTTTGTTATGAGTATTAAGAAGTTGAAAATCACCTGACTAGATGATCTCTGTGATGTCCTTCACTGTTCTTGATTCTACGGGATCTGGCTCCATAGGGTTTAGAGAAGTTGGGAAGCTTGGAAGGAGAGGAGGACATCCAAGCGGCACAAGCACAAGACCATACTATACAGTCGAAATGACCATGCTGTAGTAGAAGTAGGCAAGATGATGGAGTGAGAGAGCTTTCTGCAATCTTTACTTAGGAGCAGAGATAGTGAACCTGTGTTCTCAACCATGGATAACAAAAATGAACAAGCCAGAAACCTATGGACTTCCTATTAAACAGAGGCAGAATCTCAGCTACTGACTTTACAATTTTTATTCAAAAAAAAATTTACATGCCATCAATTCTTTCATTAACTCCACTTTGTGCTCTTGGCAACCTCTAGCTCTTTAAGAGTCATTTTTACATTTGTTGAGATTTCATTTGTAGTATGAAACTCTCTACTCAGTGGATCTGTTTAATGTCAACTGGATAGAAGTTAATTCTGTCAGAGAGAAAACCAGATCAAACCAAATAATATCTGGGGATGATTAAATTTTTCAACTTGGGGTTCACACAAGATGTTCAGTGAAAAATGATCTTGATTTCAAACTTTCACTGTATTTTACCTGTTGCTGTTTATAAATTGTGGTTCTGACAGATAAGGTCCTGGAAAAAAATAATCTTTGCACTAGGATGTGTCCTTTTCTATTGTTTATTGTTCAGTCATTTCAGTGGTATCCAACTCTTCATGACCCCATTTGGAATTTTCTTGGCAATGATACTGGAGTAGTTTGCTGTTCCCTTCTCAAGCTCATTTTACAGATGAAGAACTGAGGTTGAATAACTTGCCCAGTGTCACACAGCTAGTAAGTGTCTAAGGTCACATTTGAACTCAGGTCTTCCTGTCTTCGTAATGGCTCTATCCACTGTGCTACCTTGTTGCCTTATCCTTTTCTATTGGTTTTTGCTCAAAATGTCCCTGTCAGAAGCTCACAGAATGCCACTTGAAATCAAGACTAAAATGTGTTCTCTCTCTCCCACTCCCTCTGTAAAAATCATCGACCCTCCACCCCAACAACAAGCAGTGAGTATTCAATGACTTGATTTCTCTGTGGACTCATGACCTGGCAAAGGAAATAGTTTATCCTCCTCCTCATCCTATTTTCCTCTATATTCTTGAAAGAGAAGAGAAAGAGGGGGCCCAGGGATGGCCTGTGTTCTCTCAGCATTTTAATCCACAATTTCCATGGAATGGTTTAGTGACCTAGCCCACCACAGTCCCTTTTGCCATATACCACACTAAAGCATTATCTTCATGTGATAGTTGACCAGTGTGATTTTCATTCTTGATTTTTCCCCCTTCAGCACCTGTCTACATGGACTCCAAAAGTTCTTCTCCATTGCTCTTACCCAGCTCCTCAGGTATGAAACCAATGTGTCTCTGCCCTTTCTCTTGTGTAGTCTTAATTGAAGAGTTTCTTTGGGAAGCAGACTGTAAGTGGAGGAGGTGGAAGTCGGAGAAGAAGGTGGTGTTAGAGGGAGGGAAAGGGGGAGTGAGAGAGGTGCATAATTTCACAGATGTGTAATTGGAGTCAGGATGGTCAGTTTTCCTTCCAGTAAACTTCACTTGGGTATCCCTGGGTGAGCTGATGAATGGCAACATGTTCCAATGAATAGGGCATTTGTCTACAAGTTGCAAAGACCTAGTTTCAAGTCTCACCTCAGGCACTACACATGGGAACTTGGACACTTCACTGAATCCTCCCTGGGTCTCAGGTTCCTCACTTATAAGATGCTGGAATTAGAAGGTACATTCCAGGTCTAAATCTAAAATCCTGTGATCCTATATATCCATGGCTCAATTTCTCTCTCCCCCAAAGCAGCCAGCAGCCTTATGGAGTGTTTCACTCTTGATTTTGATTGCCAACCTGCTCTGTGAGGCAGACATGGGACAATCAGGTTACTACCAGTTCAATGCCACTGCAAGCATCCTACAGAATCTGGTGAGATCCTTCCCTTCCTGTTCCGTCTTTGTCCTCTCTGTAACTCCAGCCTCATCTGTCCAGGGGCTTACTCATTCTCTCTCTTTGTTTTCAGGTCTGTCCCATATTTGCAAAGAGCAGCATTCCCTGTCATTTCTCTGGATGCAAACTAAACTTACTGAGGTAAGGACACTGGGAGAGATGGGCCCAGGCTATCAGGGACCCAGATGATGTCTGCTGCAGTTCTTCCTTTGGATTTGGCCCATGGTCACTCCTATTCAACAAAGCCAGAAAGACTACAGCTCCTCTACAGCCCAACACCAGAGGCTGTCTCACCATGTTTTCTTTCAAGGAGCTTTGGGTTGCTTCCCAGTAGCAGTGCTAGGTGTGCTGTGTGTTTGTCCTTCGTGGCTGAAGACCATGCCATCAGAGAAATGATGATGTGACTTGCACTAGACCTTGTTTTGAGTGAGGGAGGGCTGTGCAGGTCACCAGCCTCACTTCTCCTCCAGAGCCATCTGAATCCAATGACCAGATATTCATCAAGATGACTGAGATGACCCAGGATGAGGCAATTGGGGTTAAGTAACTTGCCTAAGGTCACACAGCTAGTGAATGTCAAGTGTGTTAGGGGAGATTTGAACTCAGGTCCTCCTGACTCCAGCACTGGTGCTCTATCCACTGCACCAGCTAGATGTGGTGCTTTTAACAAAAATAAGCAAGTCTGAAACAGAGAAAAGTTTATGGGGGAAGCAGGGGGAATGGAAGAGCTACCAAGTTCCATCTTGATTATGCTGTGTTTTGAGATACCACTGGTACACACAGATGGAAAGAATTTTTTCTCCTTAGTTCACTCAAAGATAAGGGGTGAACTAAGGGTATTTCAAAAATGCATTTTACTAGCAGGAATACACACGTATGCACACGCATGCTCACATGCGCACGCACACACACACGTGACAAATGATGAAAGTCTATAGGCAGACAATTTTCAAATTGTAAGTAATCACTTGGAAAAATATCCAACCTCACTAATAATCAAAAGATTAAACAATATAAGAAATCACCTCAAGATAATGAAAATGGCAGAAATAATTAAAGGACACTCAAATTTGTGGAGAAACAGGAATACTCATTTACAGATGTTGCAGTCATGAAATTGCAGAATGTTTTTGGAGCACAGACCATCAATATATAGTAAAAATGACAGAAATGATCAGATTCATCAAATGGTTAACAGATAAAAATGATCTATAGAACATCACCTTGCACATGCTCATAAGGACTGGGTTCATTGGCCAATCTTCCTGTTGTATTATGTTTAGAAAGGAGTTCCAAGAATTCGTATGAAGATTAAGGAGGGTCCCATCTAGTAAAATTCTACAGGTCAGTCTGGTAGAACGGATAGGTGGTAGTGTGGAAAGTATTCAATCCTATCTGCTGTCTCCTATCTACTGGAAGGAGTGTAACTACATACCCTTAGGCTTTGTCCAACAGGTCTCATAGGTCTCTACCATGCCCCTTGCCTTTTCCTTTCTCACGTAAGGGGCTAGAGATTTCATCAGTTATGCCTTTTAGCTTAGGGACAATGTAATGGGCCTCAGTTGCATGTGGTCCTTTCATCTGTTATTTTATGGAGTTTATGTAAGAAAAACATGTTATTTATTCCAATGAATTCTAATAGCTTAGACCCCACTCCCAGTTAGGAATTTCCTCACATTCAGAGATTGGACTCCGCTCTGATTTAAGTTTTCTGTATTTCTCCCTAACTCCTGGCCTTTTTATATTTGGAATAAAATCAAGACAGAAAAAACTTAGGTAACAAAATTAATCAGAGCTTCAGAGTGCCTGTTACTATATAGGCAGGGAGGAAAGAGCACACCTTTAGGAAGGTACCCTCAATCCCTTTAACTTTCAGTTAGAATTCTCTGTTCTGAGATCCCTACAGGGACTCAGTGCCCTACCTTGAGTTTTCCCTTCTCTGACAAAATTTCTCTTTTCAGTTCCTTTTTCTGCCTGTCAATGCTGTGTTCACATTCTATCCCCGCTCAGCTCCTTAAGCTCTGCACAAGGGTGAAGACGCTATTTCCCTACTTCTTCTTGTTATGTTTGTCTGTTTCTTCCTTTCATTTCTCCCTATTTCTCTCTCCTTCTCTCCCTGTCCCTTCTATCTCACCTCCCCTTTCTCTACCGTGTCTTTCTCCTAGGCTCCCTCTCTTTTTCTCTCTCTCTCTCTCTCTCTCTCTGCTTACTCCCCTCTCTTCCTCCACTCTTCTCTCTTCCTTTCTTCCATTCCCCTCACTTTCTCCCTCTTGTTCTTTCCCTTCTCTCTCCATCTTTCCCACACCTCCCTCCCTCTTTTCCTCTCTCTTCTCATGTCCATTCTCTGTCCCACCTCCACCCCCTCTCTAACTCCTTGTCTCAAGTGCCCTTGCCAGCTCAACAATTACAACAGTCCAAATTGGGTTCAGGGCTGTGAGGGAATGTTTGTCTCCCTGAACTACAAAGGTCAGTGCGCCATCTAGTTCTCAGCCCTCTACTAGATGAGGAAGAATAAAAAATTCACACAAATGAACTTCTGAAGACCTAGAAGGTGAAACAATTCCAATGAGGCAGAAAAATAGGAATTGTCCAAAGAACTAGAAGTAGGTGCCCAAGGAGCCAACCAATTAGCAAGAATTTTTTAAGAGAAGATGTATGCAAAATACCTGAGTATGTAAATATGTTCCAAAGAGGAGTTAACAGGAAGACTATAACAGTAGCAAAGTCTTGCAAAAATAGTGTCTGGAGTGCTAATACTTCTCAATTAGAGGTTGATTGAAAAGCTAAGGAAAACAAAAAGAGATGTGTTACTTTCAAAAGCTGTGCTGGGGGAAAGAGGATCATGGGATAGTCTTACTCATTGGGGGTGGATATGATGATGATAACTGACAACAGAAAGAGTAGGCAGAAGTTCTTGATTTTTTTATGACTTGTTATCTCTCTCAAGGTGGATGTTTTTGTACCAGAAATGACAGAACAAAAATGACTAACTGGAAACTTAATTTCCAAGATAAGTAGAGATATCAGACGAGAACACTTGGATGCCTTAATGAACTAATTTTAAGTAATTAGTTTTTTCTTTTAGGTATGGAATATACTAGCTGACCACTGAGTTCTCCAACTCTAAATGCTGTGATTCTCTGAATTGGGAAGGGAAAGGAGGGAACAAACTTTATTAAGTACCTACCCTGTGCTAGACCTTATGTGTGCTAAGTGTTTTACAAATACTATCTCAAACATGTTAAGTACCTACCATGGGCCAGGCATTATGTGTGCCAAGTGTTTGACCCATATTATCTCAACTGCTCCCCACAACAACCCTGGGAGATAGGTACTTTGATTGTCTCATTTGCCAGCTGATGAAACACACACAGAGCTTAAATAACTTGCCCCGACAACACAGCTAGTAAATGTTTGAGGCCAGCTCTGAACCCAGGTTTTCCTAACTTCAATGCCTGCTGTTCTATTATCTGCAGCACTTAGCTACAGAGAAATCCGTAAAGAACTTTATAAAATAATGTAAAACAGAAAAAAAACCCCAGCAAAATCAGAAAAATAAACTTCACCCTGAATACACCTACATAAAGAAGACAAGATAAGGTGACTCAATGAACACATAATCTGGAATGGAACTCTTTAGAAGTGAGTGAAAAGTTATATTATGTGTTGAAAAGATTTTGTTTGAAGATAAATAATTGCAGTGAATGTTTGCTTGGTTGTGTTGATGTTTAATGTAAAGTTTCCAGAGGCTGCATGTTGGAATGGGTTAGAGAGTAAGCCTCAAGAGTAAAGAGGTTCAGGTTCCCTCTCTGACACTGGGTGATTGTGTGACCCTGGGCAAATCATCTAATTTCCCCAGGCAATGATCTGAGTCTCTATGTTGCAGGGAAGATGCTGACAAGCATTAGTCAAGAAAGGTCTATGCCCTTCCCTACCCTCAACTCCTTAAATCAATAAAATGATAGTTCTACCAAACACTTTTTTTTACAATAAATAATTATTCTAAAATAAACCTGAAATACTTTGCAAAGCGTTGATGGTTCCTTCTCACTGCAGCTAACTTTTGTGTAACTATGGCTAGCCAGATATTTGACAGTCATTACCAATGGTTCCTTTCTCAGGTCTGTGAAGAAAGGTGCTGCAGTGAATGTCCTTTGTGCCCATTGGAAGTCCCCACCATTCCTAGCCTGGATGGAAGGAAGGTGTACAATGAGTTTCACAATCAGACCTATAAAATTACAAGTCTGGGTCCCTACACCCTCGACAGAAAGAGCCTCTATATCAATGGTGAGCAACTAATCCTGCCCAGGACATGCAGTTGCCTAACCTCCATGCTTGGTCCCACTCCTATTAAGCACTCACCTGTCAAAGCAATTTTCTGTGGCTTTGAGGAACCAGCTGTGCTTGCATGGCACCTATCTTACTGAAAGTATTTTCCTATGATGGGCTTAGAGTCTTTCCCTCTCTCTTTCCATTTCTATTCTCTCTCCCACATCCACCCCATCTCTAACTCCTGGTCTCAAGTGCTCTTGCCAGCTCAAGGATTACAACAGTCCAAATTGGGTTCAGGACTGTGAGGAAATGCTTGTCTGCCTGAACTACAAGGTTCAGTGTGCCATCCAGTTCTCAGTCCTTTATCAGATGAGGAAGAATAAAAAATTCACACAAATGAACTTCTGAAGACCTAGAAGGTGAAACAATTCCAATGAGACAGGAAAATGGAAATTGTCCAAAGAACTAGAAGTAGGTGCACAAGGAGCCAACCAACTAGCATGGACCCTAGATGGGCAGATTGATTCCTGACCTGGGAACTACTTTGTGAAATGCTCTTTCTTAGCTGATGACCCATATGTTTTCAATTCCTTTGGCTTCAGATGCTCTCTCTCATGTTGCTCTTTAATGTTTTCTCAAAATCTCCTAGTCCTTCCAAACATGGCTGTTGTCTCTCTCTCTCACTTGCTCTGTAGCTTACAACTATAGGGTGTCCCTCTTCTCCTGCATAAGCTATTGTAAATATTCTTATCCTGGGATCAAACAGAGAGCACCACTTGACCCTACCGACCCTGTTCTCATAGCATCCTGGGAAGAAAAGGGTAGACCAAGGGTGTAATAGAAAGAGGAAGGCATTATGTCCCCCTCATTCTCATGATTCTGTCCCCACCAGTTGACTCAGTGCCCAAGCCAAGTGGAGTCCATTTTCCTTGTGTCTCATAGTCCCTTCCCGTCCTTGTCACAAGGATATTTGGTCCATGGTTTTCATTCATGATATTTCCCTTCCAGTAACAACCAGCCATCCACCTCCATCTTCAATTTCCACAGGTAAGGTCTGCTTCCATCTTTGATCTTTTCTCCGGAAGGTTTTACTTACATTTGACTAGATGACTGAGAGATAGGAGATTTTAGGCTATTAGGATCTTCTGGCAGGAAACTTCTAGGTCATCTAGTCTAGTCTAACTTCTGCCATCATTTTGAATTGAGGTCACTGAGGTCCAGAACCATATAGGTAGCAAGTGGGACAGTTAGAATTGGAACCCATGTCTTCTTTCTCCATATCCAATATATTCCCATTGTGTTATGCAAGCAGAGGAATAGTTTTATGGCTAAGGATTTCCTGAAGGATTCATTTGTTTATTCAGTCTGATGAGTTTTCCTTGCAAGAAAGAAGAGGACAGTTTCAGCTGGGTGTCCTTAATGACGATGGTGATGATTTCCATGATGTACTCTCTTATAAAATATGACCACACACATTCAGTGTTTGGCAATTGTTAGAAGTGTGGAGAAGGAAAAAACACAATAAAACATAGGTTTGCAAATACATTGAAGTATCAAAGAATCAAAACCCAATGGTAGAACCACAGAGATTCTGCTGCTTCTGAAGATAATGATATAATGGCTTATATATGTAGCATCCAGAGGGTGGTCATCGTTGTTATCATTTATCATTTATATAGTATTTTGTGGTTCACAAAGCACTTTACAGATATTAACTCATTGGAAAGAACAGTTCCCAAGCTCAGAGATGGGAATTTCTCTCCTCCTCCATAGTAGCCTTTGTTTGATCATGATACTGACAGATGGAGAGGCTGAACAAAGTTTAAGGGTTACAGGTTCCCTCATGGACGCAATAAAGAAGGCCAGGATACTGACTTTTCCTCTTAAGGACAATACAGGTGGGTGTCCCTGAATGTACTGAATGAAATGCAGGCAGCATTTTAGACATCTCTCCCTCTCTTTCTTGTAGCTGGGGTCTTCATATTTGAGATTTTCACCCTCAGCTTCACTGTCAACAACTTGAAATATACATCAGAAATGGGTCAGATAGGCTCAATCCAATTCTATTGCACAGAGAGTGCCCTCAAGTGCCTGGTGAGACATGACTCCCTTTTGTTCACTTAGTCAAGTGGCTTTTCTCATCCCTAGGTATCAAGGCTTGATCTAGAAGTCCCACTGTCTCCTTTCACTTCCAGTTCAACTCTTTGATGGGAAAGACCAGCATTGGCTCTCTGTATTGTGGCTGCAGACTAAGTTTCCTGAAGTGAGATCCCTGGGAGTCACTGGCCTCATCAAGCATGTTATCAATTTGTGCCCTTCAGAAAGGAGATTTCTCCAAGCTGCTATAATATGGGTCCAGGTCAATTTTACAATTCCTCATTGAATTGATCCACATCCCCTTGCCTCATCATCTCAGGGAGGTGAATTCAGACTTGGAATTTTGGCAGTTCTCCACAAAAATCCCATTTCACTTTCATCTACTTCAATGTTTACCTCAGCCTTCTCTGTGGTGGCTGTTCCTACTTGAGGATTTGCTATCAGCCTTTTCATGTCCCATTTCAGTCTTCTGATGCCCATTTTTGTCCCCTTTCCCAGGCTTTTTGAAGGAAGAAACAGCAACCAGAGTTGTCACTTGTGCTCGTTGGAGAGATGCAGACAGCCGCATCCTACAGAACGAACAGCTTTTCTGGGAGCTGAGCAACCAGACCTGCAATATGACCAGACTGGGACCCTACACACTGGATGAAAGAAGTCTTCATCGCAATGTGAGTACAGAGTTTTGCACATAGTAAGTGTTTGATAAATGTTTTTTCATTCATCTATCCATCCATCCATCCATCCATCCATTCATCTTTTCCATGGCTAGTAGCCCAGGTCTGCAAATGAACTTCATTGTTTTAGTTCCTTATTTCAAAGGATTGATCCATGTGTCCCAATTCACACTCTCTTTTGAAGCCCAGATTTCTTTCTATTGCTTCCCTAGTTTCCAGTGAAGCTATGACCTGATCCAGACTACTTTCATGCTTCTTCTTGGGGAGCTGTCTGTTTTCTGAGATGTATTAAGCCAGCACACAGCTAGCGACTAATCTGTCAGTGAGCTCTTTGGAGGAGAGGAAATTTCTGTGCTGCCTGAAGTACAAGCAATCCCTGACCTGGATCTTCTTCCCTTTAATAAGAGCACCAGCACTGTCATTTTGACTCACCTGTTTCCTGATCCTATGGGCCCCAGATTTTTTCTCCTCAAACTTTTCTCTTTTTTCACAAGATGGTTCTTTCTCTCTTTCTCTCTCTAGATGATAATTATCTGGTCTTGGATGCCACCAAGAACTGTAAGTATGCAGTACCCTAACTTCTCCACACTTCTGGGGTCCCTGTTGGGAAGGAAACAGCTCATTCACTCTATCCTTCATCCCCAACACTGAGTTTAGGGATGGATAGAGAAACAGAGAAGAAAGGGTGGGGATGTGCATACTGTTCTCGTGTACAAACTTTCCTGTTTCTACCTCTAGCATCATCATTCTTTGGAAGCAAACAGTTCATTCACTCTCCCCTTCATGCCCAACACTGAGTAAGGGATGGATAGAGAGGAACAGAGAAAGAAGGGTGGGGATGTGCATATTTCTCTCATATCTGAACTTTCCTTTTTCTGCCTCTAGCACCATTATTCTCTTGGTTCCTCAAGACTTAGTTCTGGGCCTCAGTTTGCCCTGGGCTGACCAAACTTAGGACTGAGTTGACCACAAAAAGCTCAACTCAGTCATGGAGCTGAGTTTCTCAATGTCCCCAAAGGCCTCTAATATCTTTCTCAAAATACTCTCATGATGATATGTTCTAGTGGGTTCCATTAAGACAGCAGGATAGAATAGAAAGAGCATCCCAAAGCTGGAGGAGATTTTGTTTCAAATCCTGATTCAAATACACTTTGTCACCCTTCACAAATCACTTAAACTCTCTGGGCCTCAGTTTCACCTGTCCCATGAGAGTCACAATGCTTGCTGTGTCTCCAGGTTGTGGTGAAGAAGGGGCTTTGTAAATCTTAACCTACCACAGAATTCTTGGTGGTGGTAGTGATTGTCACTATTGTCCTCATTTGTCATATTTCCCAAAGCCCATTCCTTGGCTCTTCATTATTCTAACTACAAAACTCCTTTGGAATGCTCTTTGAAATAAATTGGAGCCTTAACTTCCTCTCTGTGCTGAAGATCTCAAAAGTGTCCTTTGTTTTCACATGAATTCCAATTCTACAACACCAAGTTCCTCTGTCCATTTTCACTTGATCATGTTACTGCTGCCCAGAACTATTTCCAGTTTGAACTTTTCCTCATTTTTTCCCTATCCACTAATGACTCTATCATTTATTTGACAGTTTTACCCTTTACCTAGACTTCCACCTGGCAAGTCATCTCTGATTCATCCAGGTACTTCTCCCTCTACCCAATCAGTCACATGGATTCTTCTGAAGAATTCCATCTAAGATGTAGCCCTTCCCCATTTCCTCTAGCACCACATGGTAGTCTGGGTTCTCATAGTTTGACTCCTAGATTGCTGTATCAACTTATAAAGTAGCTTTTCTGCCTCTAGGCTTTTCCCTCTTCCAACCCGTTTGACATATACTCCAATATTTGAATACTTACAAGCATTTTTTTAACATTTACCATGTGAACCAAACATTATTCCAAGTGATGGAAATGCAAAGAAAAAGGGAAAAAAATCCCTACCCTCAATGAGCTTACAATGGGAGATTCATATGCACATGGAAGTTACATACAAAATATAGATAGAGTTTATGAAAGGTAATAGAAGAAAGGATAACATTTGCCATGGAAGAGGACAGGAACAACCTCCAACTGAAAGTGGCTATGCCTGGAAAAAGTAAAGGTTAAGAGATGCAGAGGTGAGGAAGGATAAAATTCCAGGTGTGTGAATGCTTCCCTCAAGCACCAGCCCCCCTTGTATAGGCACACAGAGGAAGAAAATATGAATTCACAATTTTCATTTTATTATTAGAGCTGTGCTGCTGCCTTTTTTAAATGACTATGGGGCATCATTTATTTCTGAGTGACTCAAACCAGAAAAGTTGAAGTTTTTGTACAATGTATTTCACTAATGAGGCAATTCATATGTATCAAAGAAGCATCCTTTGCAGCCTTTCTATGGCTAGTATATTTTCTCCTCAACACTTGTCTGTTCAAGGATGAAGTATCATCTTCATCATCAAATATCCTCTTTTGAGTCACTTGATGATTTTATAATATATGACTATACCTTCCACCATGGCAGATCTCAACATATCAATGACTTCTTAAGCTGTATAATCATCATCTATATACTCCATAGAAGATCTATCCAATGCAGTGGAGGTTCTTCTCTAGACCTTCGAACACTCTATGGGTCCTGAGATGATTAATCTTCTATCCCTTTCCCTTGCTACATGGCTAACCCACCACCTTAGGCAATCATAACTCTTAACTGGATGATTTATTTTATGCCACATCTTGCAACTGAGTCATCAGGGGCAACATGCTGCAGCCTAATTATCCCTGCCATACATCTCTCCATTATTGTGCACCTACAATTGGTTCCTTCCACAAACTGTGTTGTTCCATCGTAGCATTATTCTTGTAAAACAATGGGTTTTTGTGTCATGGACTAGTCTGGCACCATTAAAAGTATTATGTAATTCCCCTGAAGCAAGTTGGCCAGCTTCTTCCTCCTATTTGATGCAGGACCTAAGCCATTCACCATATAATATTAATAGAATCAACTTCATTAAACTGAGCTTTTACCACAGTATGCTGCAGAATAGCACAAACCCAACAAAACACCTACCCTGGGAAATGGATCCCTCAAAGGACTAAAAGCTGTCCTCATGTTCAAGATATTTTTTGGGTAAGAATCTTTTCAAAAAACCATAGCTCCCAAGCCATTATCCAATGCTGATTTTCTAATGCTTCTTCAGTGAATTGTAGTTATTTAGTGACCATTTCAGTGCAGGATAGTGGTTGTAGCTCTTCAGTAGGCTAGACCATAGACATCAAGCAATTTCAACCTATTTATGAACCAGATTCACAGCATCACCTAGTTCACATAGCAAATGACTTTCAGGTCAAGTAGTTCATTTTTGGAACTATTTCACTGACCCCATAGTGACACTTCCTCCAGGACCACCTGATATTTGAATTGTTTTCTCAGTAAATTCCATTCAGCTCCTATCTTGCCATAGCTATATGTCCATTTAGACTTCTGAAACTGAATTTGAAAGACTGAAAGACATAAAGATGAACTGGGCACATTTTGCCAGCTTTCCTACAATTATAGCCAAATTTCTGCTCTTCCTACATTCCCATGTCCAAATGAAACTCTTTATACTAGCTTTCCAGAACTTTCTTTGTCAGGCCCATCTGTGTATCTAATCTATTTAGTGCTACTCTCCAAAAGTCAGACTTATCTCCTCTATTTCACTTTTGTAGACTTGAGTAAGTCCCTTTCCCTCCCTTGACTGTAGTTTTCTTTTCCTCAAATTAAGGGGTTGGAACAGATGAGCAAGGGAATAGGGTTAAGATGTTATGAATCTTTATTGCCTTCTGAATAGTCCATGCTTGATTCTGATCTTGGAGATTATAAGAAACTCTATTATGAGTTCCATGACTGTATCTTATCCAAACTTCGAATTTACTCCTGAGTTCATCATATTATATCCTTTCTACCAGTTAGTTTTAGGTATTTGCCTGAGGATCAGAGGAGCCAACTGACTTGCCAGTGGTCACAAAGCTAGTAAGTTTCAGAGGTAAAAACGGGTCTTTCTGACTCCAAGCCCAGTTCTTGACAGAGTATGGATTACTGCTCCTCTACTCTACACACAGGAGGCAAAAGACAAATGTTGTCTCAAGTTGGAAACCTGGGCTTCTCTCCCTCTCCTTCATATAGCCATGGAACCCAGCCTGAAGTCTTTTACACTGAAGTTCACCATCACCAGCCTCCACTGTTCAGCAGACATGAGATCATCTGGTAAGACTGCCTGTTTCCAGCCCTCCTGCCTAGCTGCCCTAATGTCCTCACCAGGTGCCACTTAATAAGAATCAATGTAAAATTTTACAGGAAGATAGAATAGTGAAGACATTGATATCTCCTTTAACAATTTCTGGGAAGATCTCCTGTGGGTCTTGTTGAGTCAACAGCTCTACGTAACAACCAAAAAATCTCTGCCCCTGTAAGACTATGTGGAAAGAATTCTAGTGTTGGACTAATTTGGTAATAGTCCTGGTTTTTGGTGTTGTTAATTCTGTATTTTAATTTTCACCTATTACATGTAAAGAAACATGTTTAACACTTGGTTTTTTTTAATTTTGAGTTCCAAATTCTCTCCCACTCTACTCCCCCCATTCTCATTGAGAAGGCAAGCAATTTTTCATATAGATTTTCCTTCTGCAGTCATGCAAATCATATTGACAGCCGTCGTTTGACTTGATCCAACCACATTTGTAGAGCTGTATCCAGTCCTGGAACCATGTCCACTAATCAGCAGACATAAAGCTTGGGATCTCAGTCAAGTTCAATAGCATATGCAGTCATGCAGGATCTCGTGAGATGGTTTGACTTCAGAGATGATTTCCCAGCTAGGTATAACCGTGATGGAAAGTCACTTGAAGCTATGCTTAATTGAAGAAACTTGAAATGTTTAGCACAGAGAAGGGAAGATTGAAGGGTATGTCCCTAGACAGATGACAAAGAAGAATTTGACTCGGCCCCCTAATCAATGTTAAGAACTAACTAGCCCTCAAAGGCGTCCCAAGGAGGAAGGATCTGCTTTGGAATGTGGGGCTTGAATTGTTCATGTACCTGAAGGCCTCTAGGCAGAGGTTGAATTGTCGCTTGATTGGGATTTCATAAAGGAAATTCTGGTTCTTATTGAAATTGGATTTGAGACCTCCCATGCCCTTTCCACATCTGAGAATCTAGTCAGGGAGGTTGTGGATGTTTTTGATGTCATCTTGGCTAATCTCTACTCTCTTTCTAGATGCCTCTGACTGCATAAAATCCCATCAGATGGCATCAGTCATCTTAGTGAAAGACTGCAAGTGGGAAATGTGCTAAATGTGAAGTCAGGGAATCTGGATTCAGATCCCTCTGCCACTTGGTGCTTGTGTGAGCAGTGTGACTAAATGTGAATTCTTCTTAGTGGATAGGTCACTGGACTTGAAGTCATGAAGATCTTGTTCACATGCTACTTTTCTTACCATTAGAGTAGTTGGAGGGATTATATATTTATATTGAGACAGAAAGCACAAGGTGAGTTGAATCCAAAAAACTAAAATTAAGAGGTGAGAGAGGAATATATTGGAAGGAGAAAGGCAGAAATAAAATAGGGTAAATTATCCTTCCCAAAAAAGAGGCAAGAACAAGTTTTTTCAATGGATGGGGATAAGGGGGAGGCAACAGCAAAAAAGTGAACTTTCCTCCCATTGGATTTGGCTTAAGGAGGGAATAACAAGCACACTCACTTCCAAAATGAAAATCAATTTTATACTATAGGAAAATAGGAGGGAAGGGGATACATGGGAGTTGGGGGAATGATAAAATGGAGGGCAAAACGAGGAGGGAATGATTAGAAGTAAACACTTTTTAAGAGGGACAGGGTCAAAGGAAAGATAAGAATGAATGGAGGCAGGATAGGACAGAGGGAAAATATAGTGAGTCTTTCACAATCATGACTGTAATGGAAGTGTTCAGCATGACTATACATGTATAACTTATATTGAATTACTTGCTTGCTCCATGGGGGGCGAGTGAGTTGGAAGGAAAGGAGGTAAGTTGGAACTCAAAATTTGAAAAATGAATGTTGAAAATTGTTTTTACATGCAATTGAGAAATAAGGCATAAGGCAAATGTGTATAGAAATCTTTCTTGCCCTGCAAGAAAACAGAGAGGAAGGCGATAAGAGATGTGAGGGTATGAGAGAAGGGAGGGCAGATAGTGGGAAGGGGCAATCAGAAAGCACGCTGTCTGGGGGTGGTGGGAGGCAAGAGATGGGGAGAAAATTTGGAATTCAAAATCTTGTTGAAGTGAATGATGAGACATAAAAATGAAGTGATTAATTATTGTAAAAAATAAATTAAAATGAGTGGGAGAAAGAAATGGACAACCAATCCAGTCTCTTTGCCAAGAAAACCCCGGATGGGATGATGAAGATTCGCACACAACTGAAACCTGACTGAACAGTCATTGTTACCATTATACCTCTTACAAGAATGTAAGATGACTAAGAAAAAATCATTGCCATTGTATTTTCTGGAATTATGCCACAGCACCAACCAGCTCAGTAAAGGCATGTTGAATTGATCGGAACAGTGGCAGAAGGAAGTACAAATTAGGATTATTCTTTAAAGTTGTTGAGAATAAAGAAACTTCTCTCTCTCAAAAAAAAGACCTTGTTCAAATCTTACCTTTAGACATTTACTAGCGGGGTGACCTTGAGAAAATACTTTTAATAATGAAAATGATCTACTGGTAAAAAATAATATTAATAATAGCATTTCTATAACACTGACAATGTTGTGTCACTTGGTCCTCACAATAACCCTGTGAGGTCGGCTCTATCATTCGTCTAATTTACTATATGGGGAAACTGAGGCTGAGTGAGGTTAAGCCTAGCTAGACAGGGCCTGAGGGAGGATTCAAACTCAGGTGTTGCTGACTCCAAGTTCAGCACCAATTCAATTATTTAGCATCTCTGAATCTCAGTTTCCTCATGTGGAGAAGGAAGGGTTTGTATTGGAAAGCCTGTGAAGAGCCTTCCCATTCTGTATTTTTGATCCTAAGATTTCCTTCAAGTCAGGAGTGTAAGCAGTTAATTTGGCCATTTCTACTTTCCTCTGTGCCATAGTAGAAAGAGTGTATTATTTCAGGCACTTAGTTTCTCTTTGTCTTGTTACTCCTCCCAAGCTGCAAGCTTCCTATTCTTCCTGTCTCATGCCAGAGAGTTAAGGCTGTCCTCCAAGAAGCAGCTCTGTCTTATATGTAATCAGATACAATAGAGCTAATCCAGTTTAACTGGGTCATTCAGTATGAGAATTCCTTCTTTTCTCTTCTGCCATGTTAGACTCCTGACCCTCATTGTCAACCTTTTGGTTTCCAGGTTATAATGAATGTGGTCCAGACCTGCCCAGTGTTGGTAAGTATGTGGACACTCTACTCGCATAATCCTGGGCCATCTGAGAGCCATGAACCTTATTCATTTCTTGACCTCTAAAGTTGGATGCCAATGCCTTTGCCCTGCCCAAGCCCTTGATCCTGGAGGCCATTCAAGTGTTATAAGAAAGGAATAGGATGTAGGGTGTGTCCAGGGAGGACCAGCATCTTTGGTGTGATGACTGCCAAGCTCTTTTTAGGGTTCTTTTCAGCTTTGGTGTCCACCTGTTCCACTTAACTCTCACCTATGGCTCCAAGAAGCTGCAGCATGCACAGTGGCCACACTCTGGTAAACCATTTCAGCAGCTGGGCCAAATCAGGTTGAGGGCTCTCAAATCCATTGGTGAGTTAGGGGCGTGTCTATCCCAAGCACATGAAGACTTTCTCTGGTGGAATGGGCAAATGCAAACAACTTTTTTCCAACGTTCATGAAGGCATATGAAGCAGGCAAAGTGGAGTGCTTAGAGTTTGACACTGAAGATGCCACTGCATCCTGAGCCATCACCAGTTGTCTTGACTCTGTCCTGCCACTGGACTATGATGACTCTGGAGGAGAGAGTGAGGACGTCGACTTCATGCAAGTCTGCCTCACTTAAATCCAATTTATGCACAAATCAAAAAAAAAAAGATATGAGAAAGGATATGTAGGGAAAGGGCACTCAAGAACCTTCAAATCCCACTTGCCCTGGAGTTGTGACTTCATGTTTCACTATTTCTTCTTCCCTGGCTAGAAATTGGGTGGAGAAGACTTGTTAAGCTGTCTTCACCATCAATCAATGACACACCAAACATTGCTTAACTTCCATCCATGTATCAGTCTCTGAGGCTAGGTACTCAGAGTACAGAGTGGAAAAAAATGAGGGAATCTTTGCTCTGAAGGGGGTTTGCATTGTATTGTGGAAGATTCCAGGGACTCTTTCTGAGACAGTACGGTGATAACTTAGCAAAGCATCCTCAAGAGATGGTCAGGGGAATTAACAGTGGACTTCAGCCCTTTTAGAGAGATTTTTTGAAGGAGAACTCATGATGGTGTCCCTTGTACTCCTAAGTGTCACTTCTGCTCATAGTGTCACCAGCAAGGCACTTTAGCCATGACCTTATGAAAGATTACTCCTGTAAGAACCTAGGCAGCACAGGCAACCGGAAATATCTGTCCACCTTTGTTCATCTAGTCAGTTGACAAACACTTATTAGGCATTTCCTACATGTAGAACCCTGAATCAATGTCCCCATACTTACTGAGTTTCTCTTAAAGAGTTGTAAGACACAATGATGTCTACCACTTTTCAGTCATTACTTCTTTGTTTTTTGACACCTCTTGGTGCACCCAATCTGTCATCATTTGTGACTCTCAAGGCATCCTCATGGTCTGAGGCTTCTACAGGTGGAAATTCAGCAAGATTAATACCCTAGGGAATGTCCACTGGGTCCCACATGGAAGCTGGGGAAGGAATATGATTATGAAAAGGAAAATTGCCATTAAGTCTTAAAAATCACCACATTCTCAGAAATACTTTCCAAATAAGGACAAATCAGTATCTGAGACTTGGTGTATCATCTTGAGTGGAGGAGAGTGACCTTGGTATGTTACATATTTCAAAGTTCTCCCCCTCTTAACTCTCACGTACACAAAAGTAAGAAGGATATGAATTTCTGGTAGTTGATTTAACAGGTTATCAAGAAATATTCTCATAGTTCTAGGAAATGAGCCCATGTTTCCCCATGCAAAACCTAAAGAAAGTGAAGACCTGGAACATTCTAAACAGCAAACACAGAGGTTGACAAGTTTTGTCAGGAGAAGTCTATTACACAAATATGTGTTTCCTCCTGTGGCTCTGACCACCATCCCACACTGCTTTAAGTCCTCCCCAAAGCATTCTGTGACTAAGTCAAGATGTTCACTTTTCTCCCACATCCACTATGAAATTGCCCACACTTTATCAGTGGCTTTATCAGTGATTTCCATTCTTCATGATTTGTCCTCAGTTCCTGTGAGAACCAGTTACCCTGTAGACACCTCTCTAACTCCAGTACAATTCTCCAGTTCCTCAGGTAAAATGGATACACCTAATAGACATTTCCAGGAGTGTCGCATTATGCTTAATTAGAACAAAAGAAGACAATGGGAGGGACATAGGCAAGGAAGTTTGAGGAAGTGGTAGATGTTCCTTGATAAGGATGTCAATGAGCCATGGAGTATGAGTTTTCCCTCCAGGAAAGAATAAGACAATAAAAGAATAAGGTGTCTGTTTGTTTGATATGCCCAGGAATCAGGGCTGGGTCTTTTGTTTCCCTCCTCTGTAACAGCTGGTGACAACACCACCACAATTTTCACTGTTCACTTTGCCATCACCAAATTATGCTACACAGAAGGCATGGATGACCATAACTCTGGCATTTTTAGTAACATTCAGAGAATGCTTCTTTGTGTAGTGAGATTGCTTAGGCTCTGTGCAAACCCCCTCCTGCATAGCAAGCTTCTCCACTGTGGGGGCTGAAAAGCTGGTTACTCATTCTCCTTTTTATTTCCTTGACAGTTCAGTCCCTTGTTCATGGAAAGTGGCATTGCTTCCTCCTATGATAGATGCCAAGTGGTGGTCCTGAGGTGAAGCCTGAGAAGAAAATTTCAGGCCCTCAGATCATCTTCTTTGATCCTTCATGGCTAAGTTTCAGGGAGGGCAAGCAACAGAAGCAGTGTCTCCATAGAGTGGCTATTTCCTCCATTTTCAAATCTGAAAACAGTTTCCTTCCCATTCTTTTCCTTCTTGGGTCCTTAGGAAAGTGATTCCCCTTGTCATGAGTGGGAATAAATGCTGTGCTATGGAAATACATTTTCCAGTGGGAGATCTGTGGCTGTGCATCCAAACTACCCACGCAAGGAATGGACATTTTTCCACCATCAAGGATTCTCTATCAGCCTTTCTGATGGCATTTCATCTCAGTTGAACTGTCCCCAATGTCTCCTTCAAGTCAATTTCTCAGCATCTAATCTCAAAATCCTCCACCATTATTCCCTTACACACATCTCTTAAGGAGGGCTCAGCAACAGCAGTGAAAGCTGTGTGCAGCTTTCGAGGTGGGCCAACCAGTCCCTCCCTAGACAAATCCAAAGTGTATTAGGAACTGAGCAACCAGACTGTGTTAAAGCAAAGTTTGTACCTTGATGATGAGATTCATCACTGGCATAATCATTGACCTCTTTCCCTCCCGCATAAGCTCCACACCCTCCTCACAAAGGACTGTTTTGAGACACAGCAAATTTCCTATCAGTAGAAATGATCATGGAGAGTAAAAATGTTAAGAATGTTTTAGAAGAGAGCTAGATACTCTCTGAGGGTTATTCTAGCATTGAAATTCTATGAAGAACATGTCCCAGGTGGGAACAAAATTGGCTCCTTCTGGACCTTTATTATCTAGAGACATTCTTTCATTTTCTGGGATTCCAAGTTTCTGTCTGAGGCTGCGTGGTGACAACTTAGCAAGGCATGCCCATGGGATGATCAGGGAAATTAACAGGGTAAATCAGCTCTTTCAGAGAAATTTTCTGAGGGAAAACTGATGATGGTGTCCTTTGTACCCTTGAGTACCTCTTCTTGTAGTGTTATCAGCAGGCCCCTTTAGCCATGTCCTTATAAGAGGTTCCTCCTGTGTGAACCCAGGCAGCTAAGTCAACCTGAAGTGTCTGTCCAAATTCATTCATTCATTAATTCATTCCTTCATTCTTTCATTTGTCAAACACTTATTAGGCATTCCCTACCTGTGGAACCCTGAGTTAATGACCCCCAAAATATCAGGGTGATCAGAAAGAGTTATAGGACACAACAGTATCAGGCACTATTCAAGGTCACTTCTTCATTTTTTACAGCTGCTCCTGGTCCCACTGTATCATCAATCACAACTCACAAGGAGCCCTCAAGTCCTCAAGGCTCCACAGGTAGAAATTCGGCAACATTAGGGGAAAGTCCACTGGATCCCACATGGAAGCTGGATATAGAATATAATGATGAAAAGAAATATAATAAAATTGCTCTAAGTCTGAAGAATTACCTCGTTCTAAGAAATATATTCCAAATAAGAATAAACCAGTATCTGAGACTTGGTGTAACATCTTGTGTGGGGAGGGTGATCTTCAAAGACCTCCTCCCAAACACACATACACACATGCATATACATACACACACAGATGATAGAACGTGACTTTCTTGCTGTTGAGTGAATAGCTAACTAAAGATCTATCTACATACATATATATATTCCCATTGTTGTTTGAAATGAGCCCATGTGTCATATGCAACACCTAAAGAAAGTGAAGGCCTAGACGTAAAGCACAGAACCTGACCAATTGTACTTGTATCAGACTATTACACAAAAACCAGTGGTCTCTAAGCACCATTCCATACTGGTTTGAGTCCTCCCCAAGGATTGTGACTCAATCAAGGTGATCACTTTTCTTCAACATCCAATAAGAAATTGTTCACACCTTGGCTTTATCAGTGATTTCCATTCTTCCTGATTTCTCCTTAGCTCCTGTGAGAACCTTTTGCCCTCCAGATACCTGGTCAACTCCATTATGATTTTCCAGTACCTAAGGGTGTATCGCCAAGGCAATATTCATAGCACTGGCAGTGCTTATGAATATAAATATACTGGAGCAGTTTTCAACCTCAAAGTATAACAGACTCTCCATATAGAAGGCAGAAGAAGAACATTTATTCAGACACCAGGAAGTCAAATTTCAAAACCAGAAAGCAAAATCAGTCATAGTAACCAAGAAATCAATGCACATTATCCCTGCAGGGGGTAAAGCCATTCCTGAGGTTCTTCCCCACTGTGGGCCCTTCCCCCAAAGAAACAAATGTTCACCAGCTTAACTGTGCCTTCCTGCCTGCGTCTTTTCCTGCTCTGACTAGCCTGACCAACTTCCTCCCAGATATGCTCCACCCTTTCTATCCCATTTACTCAGCAAGCTCCTCCCAGCACATGTGATTTAGACTTCCATGTGATCCAAGCAGGTCACATGGGCCTGTTAATGGGAAAGATTTTCCTATTTCAGTTACCATTACATGTGCCCCCAAGATTTTCTGTATTCATTACCTAGGTCAATAAAGGCAGGGGAGGGGAACTGGTATGAACAGAATTATAACAGGGATAACAGAAAATATACATACGAAACAGTATCTTAGGCAACTGGTATCCTTAGAACATTACAACAATATAGGAGGTATCACACAAAATAAGCCCATAAGACAATATGCTTAAGGTGGGGCTTCAGCACATGCACCCTATCATTCCCCCCTCGAACGAATGGGTGCCAAATCTTAGGGTAGGGGGTGAAGGTCTCTTCTTCCATTGCTTTGTGCTGAGATTGGATGTAGAGCTGTTCCTGCCCCAAGAGGTCTCATTTAAGAGGTCAATTCTTGGGTGGCATTTTGACTTCAGCAGACATCAGATTCAGGGGTGATAAATCACAGGCATGGATAAAGGGCGATATCTGGCTTAAGCACTCAGGCATCTACAGGTGGAGGGTACTCAGGCTGCAGAAAACAAATCTAGGAAACAATTTTAATAGGCAAAAAGCCAAACAGAAATGAGACAGTGACCAGAAGCAGGATAGATATAGGGTCTGCCATACTTCTGCAATCCATGAACCCACTCTCATAACCTCATTCATGGTAGATATGAGGTAAGGGTACAATTTGGTCATTATCTTCTCCTTAAGAAAAAAGTTACTGTGTTATCTTTCCTGTGTGCTATAATCTTTATAGCCTTTGGAACATCATCTGGCTCCCATTTTACCCACACTTTAGCTCTCAATTTTATTCTATCAGGAGAACTCAATTTTTCAGTTCCTCTGCTAATTGTTTTGGAAGGAGAGTCAGTTTACACAAGGGATATTGTTTTACAAGGAAGAATACTCACTTGAACTATTCTATCTTTTTTACAAAATTGGATGCATTATTCACCTAAATTTTGGAATGTCAAAGTAATTTCTCCTTGGTAACTAGAATCTATCTCTCTAGGCAATACAGGTATTCCTTGAGCTGCTAATCTAGATTCAGGTAATACCTGTCCAAAACTATTTTGGGGGATTGTCATACATATTCTACAGACATTTCTCTTACTTCTTTTCTATCTAACCTAAAGTTTTCTAATTAATGTAAATCCTATCTTGCTGAGCCAGGTGTCCTGGGATAAGGTGCTGGGATATCTGACCTCACAGTCCAATACTCAATATTTGAGATTTTATGTGTTTGTTCTTTTCTAATTTATAGATTTGTGGGCCATTGTTCTGGCTAGAGGTATACTTCCTAGTAATGACCTATTATTCAAATTATGCAAATCAGTGAACAAATTATCTTTCCAATGTGCATAAGAATTGTTGGAACTTAACTTCCTTAACTATTCTTTCAATAATCCATTCATTCTTATAGATAATAAGGACACTTGTAGATAATGTCGAATATATCCCTTCTATGTTGCTTAATACACAATAGCTCTTCATTTTATACCTTTGCAATGTGGCTCATCATCACTTTGGTTCTGTATTGGGGTTCTATATATGGGATTCCATAGAATCTTACAGGTGTTTTTCTGTGTCACATGCTTTAAGGGACAAGCCATAGACTACCTGAACAGGTGTCAACACAAGTACATACAAATTGAAGTCCTTTATCTTGGGATAGGGGTCCAATATAATCTATTTGCCATATTTGAATTGGTATTTTTCCCCTTGCTAATGCTCCAGTTACTCCCCAAGGAACAGCTTGTTCCTTTTCTGACACATATAACATGCCTCTACTTTACTTGTACTTGTTTTAATGAATGAGAGATACTGATACCTCGGTCTTGTTCCCCTTGGTGTATTGACAGGACACATAAATGGTCAGCCATTTGATGGAACCATTTTATTAGTAATGGATCATCATTTGGTGTCATAGCAGGGGCAATAAGCTGAGTAGCAATCTTTACTTCTCAGTAAGTGTGGACGTTTTACTTATTTTCTAGTGTGGTTAGGGCCATGTAAGGATCCACATGAAAAACTGACAAATTAGTAGCCAATGAAATATCATATATATTCCCATAATTCTTTGCCCCAGACTTTCTGGCCATGAATTTCCTAATTTTGAATTTTTTTTTCCACATGGGCATTCATGTATCTAACCCATTAGCTACCTTCCATCAATCAGTCAAATATATGACTCTGTCCTCTTTGAACTGTTTTGACAGCTTGATGTCCTGTCACCTATCCCAGTACTTTCCAAAGTCCACCTAGTACATGGCTTATAGGCTACCACTTTCCAGTGTCTTTTGTGGCCCAAATATTCTGCTGACCCATCAGTAAACCATCCTATCTCTTTTGTTCTTCAGTTAATCCATCAAATCCCTTATTCCATTTTACTAAGGACTACACCAACTGTTGCTTTGGTTCAGGGGGTGTATCATTTCCCTCAGCATCTATCTTTGCTATAGCATAATGTAAAACTGCTTTAGATATATTTTGAATATCCAATGAGTTATACTAGCCTCTTGAACTTATCCAATTCTTTGAGAAGATGGGGTACTCATTACCTACATCATTAATATGTTTGTCAGTCTTAATATTACCTCATGACCCGAAGTCGGTTGTTCAGTTTCTACCAAAGTCCAATATGCAGCTAACAACTGCTTTTCAAAATGAGTATATTGAATTCCAGATCAAGGGAGTTTCCTAGACCAAAATCCTAAGGGCACATTTCAGCCACTTGGGATATGCCATAAATAAAGGTCTAATTGTATACTGGCCTTTGCTTCTTCAAAAACATTACTCTGATGAAGTCACCAATCAAATTCAATTTTTTTTTCTTCGCAATCTTATATAAGGGTTCAAATTTTGTCCTTGATGGGGTATGTGATACTACTAATATCCAAATAATCTTATAACTTATAATCTTTTAACTTCTGAATCTTTTTTCAAGTTTGTGGGAGAATCTCTCACAGCCCCTTATTCCTTTGTATACCCCCCAAATTTTACAATTTCAGTTAGCCCTTGAATCTTTGTAGGGTTTATTTTCCATCCTTCGCTTTTCATATGCTCAATTAAAATGTTAAACTCTTCTCCAATTCTTTTACACTTTTTTCCCTGTATCATAATATCATCTAGGTAACTCTAATTCATCTAAATTTTCAGTCAGAATCCTCAAACAAATCTTGGGTCTATGCAGATATCTCTATGGCAAGTGTGTAAAACTATATTGTCAACCCTGACAAATGAAAGTAAGTTGGTCCCATTGTTGAGAATCTATTGCAATAGTAAAGAAAGCAATGGCTAAATCTCTAACTGTCTCATCATATTTCTGGATCCTTTCTGTTAAGGTAACAGTATCTGGAGCATCAGCATACAGGGGAAGAGTCACCTTATTCATTTCTCTATAACCCACTATCATGCTCCATGTCCCATCTGACTTTTGTACTGGTCATACAGAACTATTTCATCAAGTGATTCTAGGGACTAACACTCCTGCCTCAACATATTCCTTTATAGTACTGGTAATTTTATCTTGCCTACTTGGCACATGATACTGCTTTAAAGCAATTGCTGGCAGGGTGGAGCCAAGATGGCAGAGTGAGAGCCATGACTCACCTAAGTTCTTGGACAAACTCCTTCAGATACCTCTGAAAAGAGAATCTGACCAAATTTTGGAGATACAGATTCCAATAGGAGACAGACTGGCAGATTCAAAGCCCAGGACAGACTGGAAGGTCCATGGGAAGGATCTGTTCCACAGGGGTAAGCCCACAGCCCATAGCACAGCACATCCAGTGCAGTGGAGTGGGAGGGCTCCGAGAAACCTGAGACAGCAACAGGCAGAACTGGCGGACCACCAGCCCAGGGTGAGAGACCAGCAGAGCCGAGAGAGTGACAGCCACTGAGTGTTAGCTATCAGCACAGCAGCTCCTGAGACTTCCAGCCTGCAGATTAAACATCAGGAAATAATCTACTTGAATGGTGGAGTGATCAGCAAATGCTCTCTTCTCCTCCCTTGCTGACCTTGAAAGAAATATTTTTCCAGAAATATCCTGGATCGGTGGCAACAGCAGAACAGACAAATAGTCTCATAACACGTGAGGCTATGAAAATAGCTAAAGGGGATTCCTCCTACTCTGGTGGAGGAAAACCAGAAGGAAAGGGGACCCAGGGTGGAGGAAACTTGCAAAAACATGCAAACTTCAGCACCAGGAGAGGAACCCCAGGAGGGGTGGAAACTCGTACTAGGATCTAGGCATGCCTCAGCACTCCGGGGAAACGGGAAGACAATAGGGTAGCTGTGATCACCATCTGCTGAGCTTGCCTTTGCCTCAGTTAAACTGAGGTGATATCCCTTGACCAGACCGCCCGTCCCCCATGCTTAACAAACTAACCCCAAGGCTGATCCGGGAAACACAAAACAAAAGCCTGCTCCTTAGCTTTTTCATGCAAGTCACCTCAACACCAGGTTCTGCAGCTTCTAACTAAAAGAACCAGAAGTCACAACACACAATCAACATCATGAACAAGAAAAAGCAAAAGAAGGGTGAAAAAACCAGAATCTTTCTATGGGAACAAGGACCAAAACACAAATACCAAAGAGGTCAGTAATGAGACTGTACTTCCATCTGAAAATTCAGAAGAGACTATGAACTGCAAGCCCAAACAGCTCCCCTGGAACAGCTGAAGAAGGAAACAGAAGAAAAACTAGCCAATGATTTTAAAAGTATAAAGAAAGAATTTACAGGTGAGAACATCTCTTTGAAAAGGAAAATTAAACAAATGGAAAAGGAAGTAAAAAAATTAACTGGAGAAAATAACTCCTTAAAAGGAACAATTGGACAGATGGAAAAGGAAGCACAAAACCTAACTGGGAAAACTGGACAAATGAAAAATGAAGTACAAAAATTAACTCAGGAAAGTAACTCCTTGAAAGGAAAAATTGGGCAGATGGAAAAGGAAATGCAAAAGTTAATGGAAGAAAGCAATTTGATAAAGATTAGAATTGGGCAAGTAGAAACTAAGGACTCTATGAGACAGAAAGAATCAGTCAAACAAAATCTAAACAGTGAAAATATAGAAGAAAGTGTAAAATATCTAATTGGAAAAACAATTGACCTGGAAAATAGATCTAGGAGAGAAAATTCAAGAATTATTGGCCTGCCAGAAAGTCACGATGAAAAAAGAGTCTGGACAACATCTTCCAGGAAATCATCAAGGAAAACTGCCCAGAAGTGATAGATCCAGAGGGCAAAGTAGTTATTGAAAGAATCCACCATTCACCTCCTGGAAGGGATCCCAAACTGAAAACCCCAAGAAATATTGTTGCCAAATTCAAGAACTATCAAGTGAGGGAGAAAATACTACAGGCAACCAGAAAGAAACTATTCAAATATAGAGGAACTACAGTCAGGATCACACAGGACCTTGCAGCTTCTACGTTAAAAGATGGAAGGAATTGGAATCCAATATTATGTAAGGCAAAAGAGTTGGGACTACCAAGGATCAACTACCTAGCAAAGTTCAGCATAATATTTCAGGCAAAGAGATGATTTCCAGACCTTCCTGACAAAAACGCCAAAACTTAATAGAAAATTCTATCTTCAAATGTAAGTCTCAAGAGAGGCATAAAAAGGAAGGGGGGAAGAGGGGAACAAAACAAACAAACAAAACTTGTTACTCAGTTTGGACAAACTGTTTACCTCCCTATAAGGGAAGTTGATACCTGTTAATCTTGAGAATTGTGCATCTATTATGAAATATAAAATATAAAAGGTATGTACATAGAGGGAACGTGTATAAAGGAATTGCTTTAGAAAGTTCAGGCAAAGTAATTAGGTCCATTTTTTCTTTTATCCCCCAAAACTGTATTATTATTTCTTGCCTTCCTTACTGTCAATTGCTATCTCCCTTCAAGTAAATTTAGAGTCATGCCTCTCAATATATCCATTCCAACTATGTATTCAGCAATGGGTACATTTATCACAGTGTATTCTTTCTTAGGTAACTGTCCAATTTTCATCATCACTTTGCCTTGTCTGGCTGATATTTCAGCCCCTACTCATCCTGTGATGCTGATAGGAGTTCCATGTTTATATTGATCAGGGTTTCCATATATAAGGGATGCCTTCGCCTAACCCTAGTTACAGTATTTGATCTGTTTTTCCAATATATTGTCAAATTGATATGGGGTCTATAATTTTATCTGTGCATTTCTTCTATCTGAGCTGGGCTTTGGCCAATTCCCTCTTCTCCCTGAAGGTGTGGTGAACTTGGATACAAGGGTCCAGAAGGATCTGTAGGAGCACTTCTTACTCCTATCTTCCTTCTGAAATCAAGTCTCTTTACTCAGTACATTCTGTATCATTCATTAGTTGGAATACCATGTATATTTTCAAAAGCAACCCCTGCTCTCAATAGAGCAGTAAACATTTTTTTTTTCTGGTCATTCCATTCTGGCTTTGAACCCGCTGACTATATATACTCTATTCTCTTGAGGAAATTTATCTTTTTCCAAGTCCCCTAGGTCACTTAACTGTGAAATCTTGTCAAGCACCTCTGAAAGAGGGTTTGCTATTTTCTCAAATATTGTAGTCAAAACTAGGAGCTTCTAAGCAGGAGGAGCCATCTTCATTATTAGGTTCCTCTGGAAAACTGTGAAGAGGGTAGCAGGATGTATTTCCTATCATTATGGCAGTCTTTACTTCCCCTTCTTTGAACTTTCTTATACACTCCCTAAGTGAATACCAGAATCTGTCTCTGCTAGGCCACAGAGTCATTAGGCTACTGCCTACTGCAGACTTCTTCAACGAAAGGTAACATTAGTTGTATTACCTCCTTGCATATTTTAATCTCCATATGCTTGCTATACAAAAGTTCACTGATACCTGGAAATTTCAAGCAATCCTCATTATCTATTGATACCCTTACAGCCCCTTCATCACTGATTTTCGCCATCCAAGATATTGATGATTCTCTTTCTTTTAGTGAACTGACTCAAAATGTTACCTCCTGCTGAGTAAAATCTTTAATTATCTCCTTAAACACTGTGTTTGCTTCTTTGTGCTCTTGTTTCTGCATAACTATAGAGTGAGCTTCAGCCTTAGAAATTTCATCCTTCAAGATTGTTTCATTTTCCAATTCTTACGTAATTGCATTTTCCACTCATGCACTGCTCTGGAAGATGTTGTCATAGAAACTAGGCTGGTTCTGTACAAAGATCACATGCACAATTCTTTTGCAGCCTTCCACTTCTTAGCTAAATTAACAGTCATTCCTTCTATATGAGCCCTACAGTCAGATCTTTTAAAGCAGAGCCCAAATTCTGAGAATTCCCCTGTAAACTAGCTAACTCTTTGTTCCATGTGAATTTTTTCCTTCAGCAGCTCATCTCTGCTTTCACACATAATATGGTAGCCTGTAAATAATAAAATCCAACCTCTCCTAATGGCCCCTGCCAGCTCCTTCCCTTGTCTTATTGGTATTCTTTGCAAACATCTTTCCAGGTCTCTAGGTTCCCCCTTATAACCTTGCTTCCCAGTTTTCATAGGGTCCTCCAGTGCTTTAGCTCATTCCTTTGCTAGTGAGGAATATGGTAAATCCTTCCATCCTGGGATATTAATGTCTTCCTCTAAATGTTTTACCTCCAAATTTTATACCCTGGGATCCTGTTTGTGATGCCAAATGAATCGCTAAGGCAATATTCACAGTGCTGGTGGTGACTATGAATACACTGGCATAGTTCTCGATTGAAAAGTCTAACAGAGGCTCCATAGAGAAAGCAGAAGAAAAACACTGATTCAGATCCCAGAAAGTCACATTCCAAAACCACAAAGCAAAACCATTCATAGTAACCAAGAAGTCAATATACATGATGGGAAAGATTTTTTCCATTTAAATTACCATTACACAGATACAAAGGGTAAACCTAGTATGCATTTCCCTAGGAGTGTCTTACTGAATTTTCCTAGAAGATAAGGACAATGGTAGAGGCATAGTCAAGGGAGGTTGAGGAAATGGTAGAGGTACTTTAAGATGGTTGTCATTGAGGCTAGTGATTACAATATTTCCTTCCATGACAATACAAGTAAAGATTTTCAGTGCATCTATTTGCTTGATGTGCCCAGGGTTCAAGCGGTATTTTTTTCCTCTCCTACCATAGCTGATATACTCAGCCTGCAGCCTTTAACATTCAGCTTCATTATTACCAGCTTGTTCTACCAAGACCATATGGATCACCCTGGCTCTGTCTATTTTTGCTGCATCAAAATTGCTTTGCAGCAGCTGGTAAGATTTCTCAGTCCCTGACCTGACCTTAGGATGCTACAGTGCAAAAGAGCATTGGTTCTGGAATAATAGGACATGGGTTCAGATCCTACCTCTGGTGTTTCTTGCCTGTGTGACCTTGGACTAATTAGCTAATCTCCCTGGACCTCAGGTTTCTTCATCTGTAAAGTTAATATAGCAAAGTAAGAATAAATGAATGAATGAATAAACATTTACTAATCAAGTGCTTACTGTGTGCTGGACACTATACTAAGCCCTGGGAATACCAATAAAGGTTAATAAGACCATCCAAGCCCTCAAGGCACTTCTACTCTAAGGGGAGGAGTGGGTCTAAGACAATACATTAAAGGCATCTGGAAAAAAAGGGCATCTGTCTAAAAAGACAGCTTCTAAGGTGTTTAGGAGCTCTAGATTTATGATCTCATGTACTTTCCTGTTCAATAGTCTACTCCATTCTTTGGGTGTCATCTCTACAAGTCCTATTTGCTCACTCATCTTTTCCTTTCTTGCCAGCTCAGTCCTGTATT
This sequence comes from Potorous gilbertii, assembly GCA_028658325.1. NCBI lineage: Eukaryota > Metazoa > Chordata > Mammalia > Diprotodontia > Potoroidae > Potorous > Potorous gilbertii. The sequence goes on along the minus strand of CM053772.1, from coordinate 67,590,774 downwards.
CATTCAAAGAAACACTGGTGTCTTCTGCTCTGGATGCACACTAACTTCACTGAGGTGAGAGCTGGGAAGCTAAGACTTGGAGGTCTAAGGTTCTTTCCTGGGGCTAAATGCACACAACCAGGGTTCATGGTAATATACATACATATATACATATGTATGTATGTATGTATGTATGTATGTAGTCTCCACAAAGTGACCTTTTCCATTTCCAATTCCTCAGCTGTTTCATGGCTATCTCTCTTGTCCATGGAGTCTCAGGAATAAAGATCTTTGTCTACTCCACACTGTTTTCTATGGAATTGGTGTGGGTTTGTAAGCCCTCTTGGGGGTACTATCAACTATATAGGATCTCAGACATCTGATACCCCCAATACCCAAGTCTCTGTCACATTGATCAGCACCAATCCTTAGGAGATTTTATCAGCATTTCCTTTCCTAGACCAATGACAGGTAGATTTATAACTAGAGTGACTGTTGTATTCAACAGCTGGCAAGATCCTCCCACACCCTTCCTGATCAGAGTGAGATTTTACTGGAGCCAAGCTATCAGACGTATGGCATCACAAGGTTCTGTCTCTCTATTCTGAAGAAGGAGAACCTTGACCTCAATGGTGAGCTAACTTATTGAAGCAAGACTTGGCTCCAATGTCTTTGTCTTCTGTTCTCATTCTAACATTCTCTTTTCTCATTCTCATTAAGATTTGGCCCCCAAAACAGTCCAAATGTATTTCTCATTCATCCCTCGTCCGTTCAATTGCATAAAAGGTATGTTACCCATATCTAGTTCTCCAGAGAATGTGTTCTGTGCTTTCCTAATTCTTTTCAATCCGTGGCAGTCACCAAGCTCTGACCTAGATGTTGTTTCATTCTACAGATTTAAAAATGACTTGGATGAAGATATAGATAAAAGGAAGCAAATATATAGATGACAAAAAGTTGATAGTGTAGGTAGCCACCATGTGGCAAAGAATCAGGATCTAGTAAGGATTCAACTCACTCGACATATGTGCTATTATACTTAACAAAATAAACTGAGTTAAGAGGAGTATAGGATTTTGTAATTAGGTTTTTTCAATCAATTGTATAAGTACAGGATGGAGGAGACATGGCTAAACAGCATTTTGTGGGATTTCTCATATATTTCAAACTCCATAACGAATGACAAGCTCAATGACAATGGCAATGAATTGTCAAAACATATCATGCACATATATAGAAACATAATTTTCAAATCCAGAGCTTTAGAAGTGATAGTCCTACCATCCTTTGGACTCATCAGACTACATGTGAATACTATGTCTAGCCTCTTAGTTACAATTTAGGAGGGTATTGGGCATGCTGGGGAGCACTGTGGAATAAGGTGATTATGGAATGAAATTCCATTCAGTTCAAATAAATTATCTTCTTCATGAGTGTCTATTGTGTGTCAGTCATTTTGCTGAGGGCATAAAGACAAAAATCAAATAGTATTTGAACTTAAGCAGCTTGCATGTATCCAGAAAGAACAAAACATAAAATGTATTTACAGCAAATACAAAATCGTCACTTTCTAGTTGGGGGCATCAAGAAATGGCTTGTAGGAGATAGTATTTAAAGTGAACCACTGAGACGATAAGGGGTTCCAAGCAGTGGACATGAGGATGGAGAGCACTCTAGGTGGGTGTGAGCACTTATGTAAGGCCAGAAGATGGAATGTCATGTATGCATAAAACATAACAGCTAGAATGTATAGTGTATGAGAGTGAGTCATGTGAATCAAATGGATAAAGACCATTTGGTGCTTACTAGATTACTTATTGGCTTTAAATGTGAAATAGGGTAATCCTAAAGAAGAGATTCTGCAAATTTTAGAAAAGTGAAGCTTCTTAAGTATGTGAGTGACATGGTCAGACCTGTGCTTTGGGAACTTGAATTTAACAAGTGTGTGGAAGATGGGCTGGAGAGAGAAAGGAAAATTAGGAGGGCTAGTATGTGGAGGCTATTGTGGTAGGCCATATTAGCTTGTGTTGATGAAGACTTGAATCAAGGCAGTGTCTATTTGAGCAAACATGAGTGGTGATGTAGAAATAGAACAGATGTTAATTTCTGAAACTTTGGATAAGGGAGAAGGGTTGAGGATGATTACTGTGAACCTGGTCATGATGGTGCCATTAAGAGAAATAGGTAAATGATGCTGAGAGATGGGTTTAGAAAGACATACGAGTTCCACTTTGTATAGGTTGAGTTTAAGATTGACATGTCCAGTCATCATCTGGATGATGATGTAGGACTTCAGTTCGAGAGATATAAGACTGATGGTGCAGCCTAGAATTTGTGTCCTTCAGGATATGATTAAATCATTGACAGCTAATAAAGAGAGGACCTCCAGGAGAAACCGTGCGGTCAGCGGTGTATATATTGTAGAAATTTCAAAGAGAATCAGTACTGAGTAAAGGCTGCTAAATTTAGCAATGAAGAGACGATTGGTAAAACTCGGAAAGTTTCAGTCATATGGTAGGACCAAAAGCCAGATTTCAAGAGATTGAGAAGTGAGTGGGAGAGGGAGAAGCAGCTTTTTTCTCGATTGCCTGTGAAAGGGAACGGAGATATGGGAACAGCATAAGGTGATGACAGGATCAAGTGAAAGTTATTTTTCTCCCCTTAAGGATGGAGCACATTTGGAGTAAGTAGAAGAGGAACTGGTGTGTCAAATGTTCCCATGCTAACGTTACAGACTATAAGGACAAATGTTGACTAGATGGCAACACAGCTAGGTAGCTTAAAATTTGTAGAATGACTGAACCCAAAAAATAGTAATTATTCATGGAAGGAGGTATGTAGTGGATTGTTCCAGGGATATATCTTGGTCTCTGTGCTACCTAAGAAAAGTTAGTAACTAGAGAATAGTTATAAATCATAGGTTTACTGATTTTATATCTAACCCTGAAGTTTTGAGCCAGAAAAAATCAATAAATTGGATGACAGAGTTGGGATCCCAAAGGTTAGGCTAGAATGTTGCGGTCCAATCTAGTAAGTTGAAATCTAATAAGAATAATAAAATTTTACATCTGTCCAATTTTATGTGTCCAAGATGGAAGAGCAGTGATTGGAATTTTCTGAAAAAAAAATTGGGACATTTAATGGACTACAAGCTCAACATAGTTCAACAGTGTTGTGTGATAAGTAAAAATGATGAAAGAAAAACTTAGGTTATATGAAAAAGACACAGTATTCAACTGTCTTCAGGTGGTTAAAAGGCTATCACAGGGAAAAGGGACTGGACTTGTTCTGCTTTGGCCCAAAGGGCAGAATGAGTCAAATTGCAAAGAAGCAAATTTAGGTTTGAGGTCAAGAAAAATTTCTTATCAAGTGGTGGTGTGGTCTATTCAGGAAGGAAAAGGTTTGCCTTCCCTGAAGAATGTCAAATAAATACTGGATCACCACTTCTTGGGGATGTTGTGGAGGGGATTCCTGGTGAAGTATGAATTCGAACAGGTTGTGCCTGAAGTGCCGCATTTCTGCTCATCCTTAACCTTGGTGTGTTGAGTTTTTCCTCTAAGACAGAAGACTGGGAAGAAGAGTCTGGTGACAATCCAGGGCAACCCATCTGAAGGTTTGCTCTTCTCTATGTCTCGATAGAGCAGAGTAGAGCAAGTCAAGGTCCTTTGTTATGTTTGTCATGTCAGAGGGCTGGCAGGTGCCCAGGAGAATTCTCTTGTCCCTTCACTCAATGATCACATCCTCCACATACCAAAAGATGGCAAGCTGAGCCACCAGGTCTTCTATTCTTAATCTAGCCTCTTAATCTAGTGTTCTCTTGATTCTCTTCCCATCTCCTTTGATATTCCCATTCATTCTCCTTTGCTTTCCAAATTGTCATGAGCACAGTCCAATTCAATCCATGACAACTAAATGTCTTGTTACACAAATATCCTTTGATTTTCACGCCGATTGTAACTCCAGAAATTTCTTCACATATGGAATTGGTCCTCAGGATGACTGAGAAAAGTGAAATTGGCATGGCTTTCTCTCAAATCTGTGCCCTTGTAATTCACTTGAATGTTGTTAGAAAGGACTTCCTGTATTAGAGTCAGCTACTTCAATATGGAATGACTTTCCTCTCACTGTAACTCTTTAGGCAGATGGTGATTATCCTTTTCTTCCTGGGGATCTTTGGGAACTTTTCATTTCAATGCCATCTAAGGAGGTTTCCAATGCTAAAATTCTACATGGAAAAGATCCCAGGTAGAGAAAGGGACATCTAGGTTCTACTGGGCCTTCCTGACCAGAGACATTACCTCACTCTCTAGGATTCTCATGTCCTTTATCAAAAGTTCCATGGTAATAATACCATTAAGAAACTGCCCTCACAAAACAATCAGGGGAATTGACATAATTTCCCATATGAACCTCAAATGCAAAAGTGTGCCTGAAGCAGTAACTACATGATGAGATTCCGCCTTGAAGCCTTAATTTTATTTCAGCCAGAGACATTACTAGCAGTGAAAGTAACCTTAGACAGTGAAAGCCCCTCCTATGGTCACTCAAGTAGTTGTCAAATGAGTTGGATGACATTCATTTCTTTATTTTGTCAAACATTCTTAATCATTTCCTGCATATAGAACCCTGAGATGATGCCCAGTCAATAATCATTCAGAAATCTCCTACTATGTCCCAAATAATGTACTAAGTCCCGAGAATGTAAAGAAAGAAAACAAAAATACCCAGTCCCTGCCCTCAAGGAGTTCACAATCTTAACTTTTTCCCTCATGTGTCTGCTTTTTAATAAGACTCTTCTTTAGCAGCTTCTGGGTCAGCCACTGGATCAACCTTCACACATTATCTGGGATCAACAGGACCTGCAGGTAGAATTGTAATGACTTCAGTATTCTGGAAAGGGCTCCTTAGGCTTTACAAAGCTCTTGAAAAAAGGAAACCCACTTAGACTTTCCAAAGAAACCCTTCTTACTCTAAGAAGCAGAGGCAGGACAAGATAGGAAGGATGAATTGACATGTTCTTTGAAGTCTCCTGTAAGCAATTTGAGACAAGATTTAAATATCTGGTAATTTTCCAGATAGGTCCCTGTAGACTCATGGCACAAATTGTTGGATCCCACTCCAAAGATGAGGAAAATGAAAGCCCCTTCGAGCAGTGCCTCTCCCTTGTCTGACCAGCATTAGCCTTTCCCCAGATTCTGACACCTCTTGTGGTAATTCAACTTCATCTCATTCTCTTCTAGATTATGGGTTCCCACATGGTCATCTCCACTATTAGGCTGAGAGCTCCTGGAAAGCAGAACCATCTTTTGCTTCTTTTGGTATCTCTAGCACTTAGCACAATGTCTTGTATATAGTAAATGATTAATAAATGTTTTTTGATTGATCAATAAATCTTGACCAAACCAAGCACAGTCCTTTTCCCATCTGATGAACTTCTCTTGGTTCTATAGTTGTGGTTTTACCAATGATTTTCTTTCGTTTTGGTTTTTTTTGAGCTCTTTTGTCAATCACTGTTGCTCCAGTAACACCTTGCAGTCCATTACCATTCCTTACCACATAGGTACAAACTGCTAGTATCTCAGGATCCTTTCCTGGATTGTCTTCATGGGTTTTGTCATTAGATTAGGACTTGAGGAAAAGCTGAAGAAAGCAGAATTTGGGGAGTGGGAAATCTTTCCTACCCAGGGATATCAGTGGAACCAGAGTAATGGGTTTTCCTTCTGGAAAGGAAAAAAACAGCCACTGGGTATCCTTGGGCATGCTAGCAGATATGGCTAATCCTCACATATAGATGTTTCTCTCCATCTCATATTTCAGTTACTGGCACTTCTAGCATGGAATCTTTTGTTTTAACCTTTACCATTACCAACTTAATCTACACAGAAGACATGGGGAACCCAGGTTCTGACATGTTCAACTCTGTAGAGAATGTCCTGCACCACATGGTTAGTCTTGCCCACATCCTACCCCATCCCACAACTACACAGCTGCCCTTCACATTCCTTGACTGCAATCCATCTTCTCTTATCTCAGGTTCACTTGACTCTTTCCTTCCTTTGCCAGATTGACCTTTTGTTCAGGAGAAATAGTACTGGACCCTATTTCTCTGGATGCAAGGTGACTTATTTGAGGTCATAATTGTAACACTTCCTCCACAATCTTGAGAATAAACCTCTAATGTACTCTATAAAAAAAAGGCAACTCATTCACATACTTGCCTTTAGTCTCATTTTCTCTTCATTCAAATTCCTAAACAACTTTATCGCAGGGCCTCTCATCCCATAAATCTCAGGAAATAAAAATGAGTTCATTCATAAGTATTGATTAAAAACAAACACTCTAATGTCAAGAATGTTTTCTCCAATTGGGGTCCTCTGGCTTCTCAGTACTCCTACCCACACAGGTAATGCTAGCTCATTGACCATTCCAAGGTCACTATCAGCCTTTCCCAGGTCACCTCAAACATATATTTAATCAGCTCTCTACTCAGAATCCCATCAGATTTCTCAGCACCAATGTCATGAGCTTTCATGTCACTCCCACTTTTTTTAATCTAGAGTTATGATGTGGATTTGCAACTTGATTGTCGTGGAGAGAAGGTTTACTGGCAGATGAGCAGGGAGACCCATGGCATCACCATTCTGTGCCCATTTACCCTGGAAAAGGACAGTCTTCACCTTGATGGTGAGCTACCTAAGTGAACCCACATCTTGGCCACTCTCCTGGACAGTCTTCTGATATAACCTCAGTATTATTTCCTCTTCATTTAAAAACTTTATTCTTGTATCCAGGCTCTAACTCCACCACTACCTAGAATCCTTTATTCCAATGCCCCCTTTGTTCAGCCAACTGCAAAATGTAGAACCCACTTATAACTGATTTGCTAGACTGTCCAATATGTGGTGCCATCTGAGTTGTTATCTGCTGTATCCAGAGATATTTGTTATTCTTTCCATTTTTTTGTCATTTCAAATTCAATCTTTGAAGTAATTCCTTGGTTGGAGACTTAGATGAAGCAAGTAGAAGCATGGATGAGATGAAGTCAGGAAGGATAAGTATCTAAAAGTAGAATGGAATCAGGAGCTGTAAAGATTTTAACCTACTGAAATGATGGTTCTGTACTAATAAAGTATTATTTAATAAGAATCAATTTGTACTGAAGGAGAAGGAAGTGGAATTGAAGGAAGAGGACCTGGGTTCTAATCCTGGCTTTTTTATTCCTATTAGTTTGACAGTTGACTAACAAATTAACCTATATGAGGCTCAACTCTGTCGTCTGTAAAATAAAATGTTAGCCAAGGTGTCATCTTAGGCAGCTCTCAATATGTGATTCTGATTCAAATGGCTGTTTAGAGTTTTTTTTCATCAAATCCTAGTATACATTAATCAAATAGAAAGATATAAGTTTGGGGAGATAGGACTATAAAGCAATTCATTTGAAAGTTACCTTGGAGATTAAGTTGACAGTAAGCCCAATAGGAACCATCAAAGTGACAAGGCAGGTCAAAAATCTCAACAAAACAACACTCATGTGCTAATAGGTCTATGCATCTTCTTTGGGTATGGAAATTCCCTCCCATGAGTCAAATTGAAATCTATTTAAAACCTATCATCTTAAGGACTTGCCTGAGCCTGAGAGATTAAGTGATTTGACAGCATCACAACATTCATTCAGTTTTAAGTGGTGGGTTCTGATTTTAGAAATTCTTGATTGTGAATTTCCAGTTCAAAGAATTTTGCTATCTGATCTCTAGTCATAATTGTGTCTCACTTAATCAACTACAATGAATCATAGATTAATCTACAACAACAGAAATTTAGTAGCCTGAAATGAGGGTGATGACAGTCTCATTTTCCTCGGCCTTGACAAGTTGAAGCAAGTCCATTTTGAGTTGACCCAGGATGGTGAGGCAACTGAAAACCATGAGGTAAAGACAGATAGACAGTGCAGTAGATAATGTCCTGATCCTAGAGAGAGGCAAACCTGAGTTCCAATCTTGCCTCACATGGTCACTGGCTGTATGACATGGGCAAGTCACTTAAGTAAACTTCTCTGATCCTCCATTTGCTCATCTGTAAAATGGGGATTATCATAGTAGCACCAATTTCAAAAGTCAGCTGTGAGGAGAAATGATGTAACATGTCTAAAGCACCATACTTACAAATACTAGTGATGATGATGGTGACAGCTAGAATGAACTGTTCCTGTGTAGCCGGGAGACATCATGATCACATTCTTTGATTGTCCCGGAGACTGTCATAAGCAAAAGTTTCTGCATTCTGCTGGACTCCAGAAGGCAGAATTAGGAGAAATGAGTGATTTCTTAGGCCAGAGAAGGAAAAGGGGGTACCAGTACAAGTTGACATTTGCTCCCACAGGAAATCACTTAAAGGTACAAGCCTTTTGGTCTCTCAACCTTCCTTACTGGATCTCAGACAGAACAGTTAGGCAGTGCATGGGAGGATTCTCTCATTCTCCATGATGCAAATCTTTTGAGGCCTTGTTTCAGCTGAGTCTTTAAATAACTCTCTTCTTTCTTTGACTTCCCATTCTTTGTTTTCTAAGTGATAATGAACAAAGAATAGTCCAACCTACCGAGGTTTTGTGGAGTCCTCTCACCCTGCCTCCCTGTGCTACAGGGAAGAAAACCTCATCAACTCTCCCCAGGGCTGTTGACTTTGAAAAACAAGGCCAAGGTGTGATGAGCAATTGGGTCCCCATCTGTTCTAGACCCTTGACCAAATATGCTGATCATTGAATGGGTTTTGTGAGGGTCACCTGCAACTCCAGCTTCTCCTCCAACTTGGATCCTGACTCTATTGGACAAGTTTTTTCTGGACAAGACCAGGAATACAACAGCCCACTGCCTCAGGACTTAAGCTATATAACTCCACATGACAAGTAGGGAAGATCCCAAGGCCTGAATGACCAGGGGGAAGGAGGGGAAGATCCAGAGGGGATAGGAGACAGGAAGGGGCCTTGAGGTGAGCAGAAGCAGAAGGGAAGCTTGTACCCCAGCAAGTGGGGGTGAAATTAAGACTAATGTGATTGAAACACTGCTGAGCTAGAAAGTTCCCTACAACAGAAGGCATAACATGTTTAAAACAGGAAGGTTCCTAGAACCTACAAAGTCAAGGCTTGGAAAGCCTTTAGAACTGAGATTGTCAGAGTTTTGGGGGGAGCATGTAGAACCCAAGATGTCAGAGTTGGGAGGGTTCTTAGAACACAGAATGACAGAGCTTGGAGAGTACCATTAACATATAGAATGTAGATTACTTGATCTGGGAAGGACCTCAGAGACTCCAACCCTGTCATTTTGAGATTGAGCAAAGTGAGATCCAGGAAACAGATTTGACTTTGTCCAATGTCACAGAAAGTTACTGTTAGTAGAAGTGAGAAAAAAAATATTAGACTTTCTGACCATCCCTGCACTCCCCAACCCCAAGCAAGGAAGTGACAGGAGTTTATGTTCATGGCAGAAACTTATTACTTTTCCAGGTGTGTTCTGAGAGTCCCAGTGATGAAGGCTTCTCTAAGGACAAAAGCAGACCTCCAAAGGGCCATAAGATACACAAACCTTGTTGCTGTCTACCCCTTTAGGCTACCCCTTCTATCTGTTCCTCTGTGGATATTCAAACCTTTTTTACTTAGAAAAATTTACTTAGTATCTCAAATGAAGTTATTATTTCTAAAGTAATTAATACATAACAGGTGCTTAAGTGAATGTTTCTTTTTTTTTCTCAGCTCTCCTCTTTTTCCCTCCACTAAGAAGTCTCCTGCTTGCCTCTTCTATGAGAGATAATTTACCCCATTCCATTTCACCCTCTCTCCTCCCACTTCATTTCTCTCTCACCGTTTACCTTGATTTCTTTTAAGATATGATCCCATCCTATTCAATTCACTCTGTCCTCTCTGTCTCTGTGTGCGTGCATGTGCGCATGTGTGTATGTGCGTGCATGCCTGTACATGTGTGTGTGTACGTGTGTGTGTATGTGTGTGTGTGTAATACCACCAACTACCCAGATATTGAAAAGTTTCAGGAGTTACAAATATTGTCTTTCCATATAGGAATGTAAACAACTCAACTTCGGTAAGTCCCTTGTGACTTCTCCTTGCTGTTTACTTTTTC
>CM053772.1:67555905-67580165 GCA_028658325.1 Potorous gilbertii | reverse complement strand
GAGGAGAAAGGGAGAAATGGAATGGGGCAAATTATCTCTCATAAAAGAGGCAAGTAAATAACATTTTGGTGGAGGGAAAAAGTGAGGAGGTGAGAGAAAAAACATGAAGCTTACTCATCATATTCGACTAAAGGAAGGAATAAAATGCACACTCATTTTGGTATGAAAACCTATCTTACAATACAGGAAAGTGGGGGATAAGGGGATAAGCAGGGTGGGGGGTGTGATGGAAGGGAGGGCAGTGGGAGGAGGGAGCAATTAGAATTCAACACTCTTGGGGAGGGACAGGATCAAAAGAAAGAATAAAAGAAATGGGGGGGGCAGGATAGGATGGAAGGAAATATAGTTTAAAACAACACAACTGTTATGGAAGTCATTTGCAAAACTTCACAGATATGGCCTCTGTTGCATTGTTTGCCTTCCCAAAGGGAATGGGTGGGGAGGGAGGAATGAACAAAAGTTGTAATTCAAAGTTTTAGAAACAGCTATTGAGTATTGTTCTTGCAACTAGGAAATAAGAAATACAGGCAATGGGGAATAGAAAGTTATCATTCCCTACAGGGCAAAAGAGAAGATGGGGATAAGGGAAGGGAGGGATGTTAGAAGGGAGGTCAGATTGGTGATAGGGGTAATTAGAATGCTCAGTGTTTTGGGGTGGGAGGAGGGGAGTGGGGAGAAAATTTAGAACCCAAATTTTGTGAAAATGAATGTTGAAAACTTAAATAAATTTTAAAAAAATTAACGTGATCACAGGCTACTCTAACTTCTAGGAGTACAGTTGTGATATAGTCTCTCTGTCCTCTGCCTTCGACAAACCGTGTTCAGAGTGTTGGATTCAGTCGTGGGTGTCACAGTTTAGAAAAAACATTGATAAGTTGGAAAGCAATCAAAAAATGAGAAGCAGGAGAATGAAGAGTCATGATTCCATGACAGATATTGACCAGTTGAAAGAACTGAGGATGTAGAAGAGAAAACTTCATGGGGGAAGGAGGGTTCAGAGGAAATCTGGAAATATGATATATACAAAGTATTTGAACATCTGTCACGTCAAAGAGGGATTCAATTTGTTCTGTCTGATCTGACATGGCAGAAACAAGAGAATAGGTGTGCTTTTCAAAGACAGAAATTTATGTTTGACATCAAACAAAATGTCCCAACAATTGGAGCTGACTAAAAGTAGAATGAGCTGCCTTGGGAGGTAGTGGTTTACCCACAACTCACTGGAGATGTGGAAGCAGGATGATCATTTGTTAAGCATGTTAAAATGTGAATTCCTTTGAGGGTTGGATTAGAGGACTGCTGGGTTCTCTTCTAATTCCAATATCCCATAATTCCATTTTACCCTCAGAGAAACTGTTCTCCTAAACAATGAAAAAGGTTTGACCAAAGCCAATTCTCACAATCTAAGTGAGAGTAGCTATATAAAAGTGGGACCATCCCTTGTTGATCCTAGATTCTTGGATAACCTGAGTAAGGAAAAACAAAAATAAAGAAACCTGAACGAACATCTGTCCCCCAAATGTTTTAAGTGTTCAGCAACTGAAAAAAATATTAGAATGGAGCAGATTGAAGCTAATAACTTTATAGGAAATCAAGAAATTACAAAACAAAACCAAAAGAATGAAAAAAATAATTGGAGAAAAATTGTTAATGAATAAGCTGAACCTATATTATTAAATGAAAATTCTATCTAAATAAATGTATTTACTCAGTGCCATACCAATCCAGGTACAAGATTTATTTTATAAAGCTAGAAAAAATTATAAAATTCATCTGGAAGAACAAAAGGTCAAGAACATGAGGAGAATCAATGAAAACAATGTGAAGGAAGGCAGCCTAGTAGTTCCAGATTTCAAACTATATTACAAAGTTGTAACCATCAAAACAATCTAGGAGTGGCTAAGAAGAATAGATCAAGAGCACAATACAAAGTAATAAAAGACCATAATAAACTCTTGTTTCATAAATTAAAAGATTCAAGTTTAGGGGCAACAACTCCCCTTTTGACAAAAATTGCTAGAAAAACTAAAAGGCATTTTGGAAGAAATTAGGCATACAGAAATATCATGCTCTGCATACCAAAATGAGATTTAAATGGGTAAGTGATTGAGATATAAAGTGTGATATAAGTAAATTAGGGAAACATGGAAAAATTTACCTGTCAATTCTATGCACAAGGTTTGTTATGAAACAAAAAAATTGAGAGGATCACAGGAAATAAAATGGATATAATTTTAATTACATAAAATTAAAAAGTTTTTGTGGAAACAAAACCAATGAAGTCAAAATTAGGAAGAAAACAAGAAACTGGGGAAATATTCTTTTACAAGTTTCTCTAATAAAGGATTCCTTTCTTAAATATATAAGAAGCTGAGTCAAATTTATAAAAAAAAAAAAGTCATTCTTCAATTGCTAAATGGTGAAAGGATACAGACAAGCAGTTTTCAGAAGAGGAAATCAAAACTATTAATAGTTACATGAAAAAATACTGCAAATTACTACTGATTACAGCAATGCAAATTAAAACAACTCTGAATTACCACCTGTAATGGTAAGGGAATTTGACGATCTTCCCTGCCTCTTAATAGGCTCATGTAACCTGCCTTGAGTTTTGGCCCAACCCACAGTTTGAATTACATGAAACCCATGGTGGGAGGAGCTTCCAAAGGGTGGAGCAAGAAGGGAGGAACTGGGAGAGAGTGAGGAACAACTAAGGCAGAGCAACTAGTTGAATGAGGGAGGATAGAATTTTGTTTAAGGGAGCTCATTTGTGGGGAGGTCTAACAGAGGGAAGTCTTGGGGATGGCGGTGATCCCTTTATTGGTAATGTGCACAAACTTTGTTGTTACCATTGTGGAATTTGTTTTCTGGTATGTGAATAAATATTTTGGTTTCATCTTTGAGGAAAAAAGTTTATATTTTGCAAGTTTACCATGAAAATATGCATGCATATTCATAGCAGCTGTTATGGGTATTACATTGACACTGCATCACCTTACCCCTTTCAGGCTAGCTAATATGACAGAAGGGGAAAATGACAAATACTGGAGGGGCTATGGAAAAAGGATAACTAATACATTTTTGGTAGAGTTATAAATTTTTCCAACCATACTGGAGAAAAATTTGGAACTATTGGTGATAACAATGTGCATATCCTTTCACCCAAAAATATCATCATTAGACCTGTATCCCAAAGGAATAGAAAAATAGAAAAAGACCTATTTTTACAAAAATATTTATAGTAGTTCTTTTTGTGGTGGCAAAGAATTGCAAACTGAGGGGGATACCCATCATTTAGGGAATGGTTGAGCAAGTTGTCTATAATTTTGAAGGAATAGTATTGTGCTATAAGAAATGATGAGCAGGATGTTTTCAGAAAAATCTGAGAAGATTTATATGAACTGACACAAAATGAAGAAAGTAGAACCAGAAGAACTTTGTACATATCTATAAAAATAATATAATGATGATCAACTATGAAAAACTTGGTTATTCTGATCAAGAAAATGATCTAAGATAATTCCAAAAGACTCATGATGAAAAATCCTATCTGTATCTTAAGAGAGAACTGATGAACTCTGAATGTAAATTGAAGCCTTTTTCAAAATATATTTTTCTTGCCTTTTTTTGCCCCCCCAGATGGATAACATGGACATATGTTTTGTATAGCTTCACATGTATAGTTGATGCCACATTGTTTGCCTTTTCAGTGAGTGGGGGAGGATTGGGAGAGAATTTGAACTCAAATTTTTTAAAAAAATGAATGTTAAAAAATTAAAAAGTATGCTACATTTGTGCATCATCAGGTAATTTAGACTGTACAAGACTCATGTGATATATCATGTGATAGCTCTAAAGTACATGTTGAAATAAAAATTTAAATTCTGATTTTGCTGTTGCTGCTGCTGCTTGTGTGACTTTGTGACTGGTCCCTTCACCTTCTGGGACATACCTGTCTTGTTTTTAAAATGAGGGAGTTGATTTAGATGACCATAAGATTATTTCTAACTCTGTCTCCTACAATCTTATATTTCTGATAATTCATGAGTGAGAAGTACCAGATTACAACGGAAGATCCAAGAAATGATTGTTTCTTCTTCTGAACATGACCAGATTGGTTCTTCTGGCTATGGAGAATTCTAATTTGGAATTTTTCCTATTTCAAGGCTGTCTGTGTTGTGGTAGAAAGCAACAAAAAGTTCCATTTCACTACCAGTTCCTAGACACTCAGACCTGTCAAAATGACTTTCCTCTTGCTGAATTGGGTGATCCAACTGAATTCTCCCATACCATGTTATCTATGATCGGATACCCTAAGTGACACCAGGATTCCACCCTTCAATAACATTAACACTAATAATTGACATTATATGATGCTTTAATATTTGTAAACACTTTAAAATATTATCATTTGGTCTTTATGACTGTTATGAGATGTAGGTACTATCATTATTTTCATTTTACAGATAAGGAAACTGAGACAGATAGTGGTTAATGAATTGCTCAGGATCACACAACTAGTAAGGATGTGAGGAAAGATTTGAACTCCGGCTTTCCTGACTCCATGTCCAGATTTCACACCTTGTGTTACCTGGCTGTCCTGCCCCACAACTCTTGATTGCACCCCACCTCCCAAATCCCTGGATGATACTTATTGAGTTTATCTCTGCTGGTCAACTAAGGTACCTTGTATAGTATTATAAGATTTTACAAATATGAGTCATTTATTTCATCTTGTCCAATACTCTTATGTTACAGATGAAGAAAGTGAGACCCAGAGTAATAAATCAATCTTCCTGCCTCTTCCAAAGTATTTATTGTGCAGCACAGTGGAAATAGTTCCGAAATTGGAGGCCTGATTTTGATTTGTGGTTCAACAACTTACTATCAATTTGCCCTTGGGCGTAACCTCCATGGAAGTCAGATTTTCCATTTTTAGCATGAGAAGGTTGGATAAGATGACCTTTGATGTCCCTTCCAGCTTGAAACCTTTTATTCCAAAAATCCTTTGTTCCCAAGGAAATTCAAAATGACTTCTGCTTGCTCCTTTAATTTACTTTATTTGCTCGCATTTGTTTCCTTCTGTTTAAGATGATAGAATTGGACTAGATGATCTCTCAAGTCTATTCCAGCTCTAAAATATGATAATTTAAAGAGAAGAAATGAATATCTAAAGATCATTTTGCCATTTTATCTGCATCTGAAAAGAGATATTCTTTTTACCAGTAGATGTCACTCTGGTCATATGAAGTCAAGTTCATTTCAAATTGAACAAGGCTATAATGCTTGCATTCATCCATTGTGAATAAGTTCTATCTCTGTTGATAGAATCCTTCGAAGACTGGTACATTCAGAGGTTAGGACATAGTATTCACACGTTATCCTGAGGTGGAAGGCCTGCATTCTTATTGTATGTCCTTCTATGGATATTCCAGGCATCTATGGCTTCATTAGGGCACCTAGCTGGTTCATTGGATAGAGTGCTGGGTCTGGACTCAGGAAGACTAATCTTTCTAATTCAAATATGGCAGTATTAGCTGTGTGACCCTGAGCGTTAACCCTGTTTGCCTTAGTTTCTCATTTCTAAAATGAGCTGGAGAAGGAAATGGTAAACCACTCCGGTATCTTTGCCAAGGAAACTCCAAATGGGGTCACAGAGTCAGGCATGACTGAAATAACTCAGTAACAACAACAAAAATGGTTTCATTATTGTAGGAGTATTCCCTCCACAAGCTGTCTATGATCCATATAACTCTCAGTGAACTATCATGCTGAGTTATTATGGATGAAAAATGCCACCTTGTTTTGAAGCTTTCTGGTAATGAATTCTCCATGCTTAGCTAGATTGCTTTTCAAATCCCAGACATATATGGTCCATTGGCATATCCGTTCCTAAAGCCCTTATATCTTGGTAGAACTTTTCAGAGCTTGTGTTTTGTTCTTATAGCTTTTAAGGATTCACAATCACCTTGATGTAATGGTAAGGCATTAGATAAGAACTAGTCCAGATAAATAAAAGATTTGTTTCACTGACATGACTGTGGAGCTAGACACAAAAACAGTACTTTAAGACTAATATAGTTAAGTTTGTCAGTGTTGGTTTTGTCTTGACTTAAGAGAAACTAGAAAATTTAAATGCCACAAGTAGGGCTTACTTTATGGAAAGGAAATCAACAAGCTTGTATTTGAGGTATCACAATGTCGGAGTAGTGTAATGTTTTGAAAGAAGAGCTAGATTTGGAGAGAGAAGATCTATGTTTAAGTCCTGTTCTGAAGCTTGTTCTGGTACTTTGGGGAAAGCCTCAGTTTCCCTATCTACACGATTGGAATAAGAATACTTCCATGAACTACCCTCATCAAGTTACTGTGAGAAAGATACTTTCAAACTTATAAAGTGCAGTGAAAAGGTGGGACATTGGGGTAAGAAGCTACAGAAAGGAGACCATGTAAGCAAAGGCACTGACATGACGTCTTGGAAGCATTTGAACAAAATCTATGTTAAATATCTATAATATGCTAACCACTGCCTTAGGATTTTGTGGAGGATGCCAAGAGCTATGAGATAATCTCTGGGATGAACAAGAATGACACAAGATGAGGCATATAGGTATTGTAATGTATTGAGGTACAAACATTAAGTTCTGGATTTTTTCATAGTCTTGTAATATAATATAATTATAATAATTCTGCATTATTATAATTATATTATATATAATTATATTATGACATATCATTATATATTATGTAATATTATAATAATATTATCAGATTATTAAAAAATCCAGGATTCAATCTTCTTATCCCAACACACATTACAATACATATCTTCCATCTTGTGCCATTCTTGCCCATTTTTTCAAGTAAATTTCTCACAGAGAAGCTACCCAAAGAGATGTAGGTCTTTGTTTCTTCTAATAACTTGATGTAGAAACAATGTACCTCTTTGGCTTTTTATCTGTTGTCTCTAATTTTCCTTAAATCTTGTACATGTTTGTCTCTCATTCTGATGAGAAAATATAAAATAAAACAAAAATTTGGTTACTTTAGGAACAGTTCTAACCTCATTTTTTTTTTGCATGGGTTAATCAATAGAAAGGAAGAATGACATGAGAGAAAGCTGACTTTGGAGCTAAGAAGACTTCAGATTCCCATCTTGCCTCTGCCACATACTGGCAGGGAGACACTGAGTGAATAACTTTACCTCTCACTGCCCTAGGCAACTATCTAAAACTATAAATAGATGGAATTTCCTCACCTGGAAGTTCTTCATGCTAGTAAAATTGCAAAACTACTCCCAATCCCTATATAGCCAGGAAAAATACTTCATTTAGATTTTAGTAAGGACTTGAAAAAATCCCTCATATTATTCTTATAAAAAAGACGAAGAGAAATGATCTAAACAGCACTACAATTTATCTGCAACTAGATCTATAGCGTGACCAGCCATTAATTATTTTTTGTCGCTTGGAAGAGGATTTCTAGTGGAGACTCACGGCATGATGTCACCAGAGACTGCCTTTCTCGACCCTTGGTAAGTTCAAGTCATCAAGTCCACATGATCTATATCCTTTGGTATGGAAAGAACTTGTGGACTGAATTCTTGAACTACTGAAAGTTTGTTCATTTTGAAAAATTCTGGTGAACAGGAGAGGTGCCACTGGGCTGGAAACAGTGGGATGTGGTTCTAATTTTCATAAAGGGGAAGCAAATGGAATCACCATTCTATCTTCATTTTAATTCCTGGCAAAATTCTACAATGTATTAACTAAATTATGGTTTGTTAGTATCAAAAAATACAACTGTTGATGACTATGAGCCAGCATGCCTTCAGTTGTACAAGAAACACCAATTTTTTTCTGAAAATATAAAAACTGAATGGGATATCTCTCTGCCAACTCTCAGTAAGGCCTTACACCTCTTACAGTCACATGTGGACATCTATTTACTATCTGTCTTAATTTGCCCTATTCAACCTGAATTTACAATGGTAGGTTAAGACTTGGGTTGTTTTATGTGTTTACAATCAAATCTCTGAAGGTCCTAGGATTAATAGTCTTAAATCAAAATACAAAGCCTCCTGCTTACTAACTTAATTCTTGAGCTCCATTTCTAGTTATACTAACAGAACACTCACAAGTAACAACCATTTATTTGTTAATAAGGCAAAATTAATGATATTACAGAGATTTGTATGTTAACCAAGTTTGTGAACAATTAATAATATCACAATTCTTACGTAAACCTGGGTTATATACTCCCACCAACGCACTTGGTATCTGTGGGGAAGAGAAACCACATATTTAGAGGAATTTGGCAGAGAAACACATGAGGGAGAATAATTCATGGACTTGAGGTCACTTGTAACTCTGAAATGCAGTCTTTGATGTCATTGGTCTATTGAGAAACATAATTACTACACAAAATAGATCTGCTGCCATCCAAAGTTCTGTAAAGCTGGGCAATGCTCTTCGCTTTTATACTTGTACTAATGTATCAATCACAAGTTCTTTCAATTATCTTTTAAAAAGTTTTGCAAAATGTTACTTCTTAATTTGGGTAACAAGTTCCCTTTAAACCAGAGGAATGCAAAGTTCATCAGAATGATTACCTTTGGGTTGTACGGACTATTACAATAAAGATAGAGCTCACAGAAAACGAAAGTCTAGGTTGACTACGAGTAAGACAAACCAGTATAGGCAGATCTTCACTCATCAGGATGAGGTGAACTCCAATTAACTATCAATATTAGCAGAATAGTTGAAAAATATCTGCATTTTCTGCTTTCCCTTTCATATCTGAGGAAGCAGAAAAGGAAGTAACTGACACTCCTGGTAGCCTTCACTTCTCCTAAGCTCTAGGTAGATCAGAAGGACAATAGCTGTAACTTCAGTTGTTTGACAGTTAGGAACTAGCAGTCAAAGACTTGGAGTTAACATTGGCTTCTCCTGTTGATCTTTTCAAACTTCTCCATCAAAGCTACTTTGCTCCCCCTGCTTAGTTTTCCTTCAAATCCTTTGATCTTCAGTTTCAACATTTTATCTCCTATACCTTGAATGACTTAAACCATAGCCTTCTGGTTCTCAGTGATACATCTTTCACTTCAATGAAATAACTCAGCAATTTTCTCTCAAGAAATCTGTAGTCCTTTGAAAATCATACCCCAGGGGGGCAGGGCCAAGATGGAGGAGTGAGAATAGCTACTCATCTGAACTCTTAGACAAACTCCATCAGATACCTCTAGAGAGAAAATCTGACTAAATTTTGGAGGGGCAGAATCCAATAGGATTCAGATTGTGGCAGCTTCACAGTCCAGGACAGACTTGAAGATCGACGGGAAGAATCTATTCCACAAAAGTGGAGGAGTATACAGTGCACAGCACAGCGTCCCTGCCACAGCACAGCTGAACAGGAAAGCCTAGGGTGGTCTGAGGAAGTGGCAGCACAGCAGGATAGAAGGTCAAATCAAGAGTCAAGAGAGCCGAGCAAGTGAGAGCTGTGGAAGGAAGCCCAGGTATCTGCAGCAGCTGCACAGAGATTTTCACCCCACTGATTAAATGTCTGTAAGTCACCTACTTGAATTTCCAGGAGCCAAACTGTCAGAGTGATCAATAAATGCTCTTTCCCCCTCCCCTTGTTGACCTGGAAAGAACCATAAAAAATTTCCCTAGAAAAATCCTGGATCAGTGGCATCAGCAGAAGGGGAAAACAGTTTCATACTATGTGAGGTTAGGAAAATAGCAAAGGAATATTCACCTTCCTCTGGCTGAGGAACAGAGTTCTCAGACAGCAGGAGCTCCAGAGGTGTGGAACCTCACATAGGACCCAGGTGTGCCTAAGCATTCCAGGGGAAATGGGAAGACAGCCCAGATCACCAAGCACTGAACTGGCCTTTGCTCTAGCTCAGCTGAGGAGATCTCCCACGAACAGACCACCAGCCCCCCCCCCCCCACACACACACACAAGCTAACTGCAGGACTAATTTTGAGAAACACAAAACAGATTTCACCTGCCTATGCCTTCTGACACCAGCCAGTTCAGCACCAAGTTCTTTAAGAATCTAGCTGATAGAACCAGAAGCCACAATGCACAAAGCCTCATCATAATGAGCAAAAAGCAAAGGAGGAAGGAAAAGACCATAGAATCTTTCTATGGGGACAAGGACAAAAATAAAAATATCAAAGAGGTCAGTATTGAGACTGTACTCCCATCTGAAATTTCAGAATGGACTATGGACTGCTCACATGTACACAGATCACTCCTAGAAGTAAATAGAGGAAAAAATGGCCAATGATTTTTAAAGTATGAAAAAATAATTCACTGAAGAGAACGCTGCTCTTTAAAAAGGAAAATTGAACAAATGGAAAAGGAAATACAACACCTAACTGGGAAAACTGGACAAATGGAAGAGGAAGTATAAAAACTAACTGGAAAAAATAATTCCTTGAAAGGAATAATTGGATAGATGGAAAAGGAGATGCAAAATTTAACTGAAGAAAACAATTTAATGAAAATTAGAATTGGACAAGTAGAAGCTAATGACTCTCTTAGACATCAAGAATCAGTCAAACAAAATCCAAAGAATGAAAAGATAGAAGAAAATGTAAAATACCTAATGGGAAAAACAATTGACCTGGAAAATAGATCCAGGCAAGAAAATTTAAGAAATATTGGCCTACAGGAAAGCCATGATGAAAAAAAAAGTCTGGAAAATATCTTCCAAGAAATCATCAAGGAAAACTGCCCAGAAGTTCTAGATACAGAGGGCAAAATGTCATCGAAATAATCTACCATTCATCTCCTGAAAGATACTCCAAATTTAAAACAGTAAGAAATATTGTTGCCAAATTCCAGAACTATCAAGTAAGGGAGAAAATTCTACAGCCAGCTAGAAAGAAACCATTCACATATCAAGGAGTTACAGTCATGATCACGCAGGATCTTGCAGCTTCTACATTAAAAGATTGAAGAAATTGGAATATGATATTTCACAAACCAAGGATCAATTACCCAGCAAAGGAGATGGGCATTCGATGAAATAAGGGATTTCTAGACTTTCCTGATAAAAAGGCCAGAACTCAATAGAAAATTTGATCTTCCAACACAAGTCTCAAGAGATGTATAAAAATGTAAATGGGGCAAAAGAAAACTTGTTACTCAATTTGGGCAAATTGCCTCCCTATAAAGAAATGATAACCATCAATCTAGAGAATTATATATCTAATATGAAATATAAAAGGGATATTCAGAGAGAGAGGGAACAGGTCAGTTAAAGTAAATGATGTGATGATACAAATGTGATTTAAGCATGCAAAAGGATTGGAACAGGAGATGAGAAAAGAAGGAAGCAGAAAATGGTAAATTACATCACAGGAAGAAGTGCAAAATTATGTTATAATAGAGGGAAAGAGCAGAAGGAGATGAGCATTGTTTGAGAGGTACTCTCATCTGATTTGGTTTGAGGAGGGAACAGCAAACTTAATTAAGTATATAAATCTAACTAGTTCTATAGGTAGTAGAAGGGGAAGGGGAAAAGAAAGGGGAGAGGAGGCTAAAAGGGAGGGAAGAAGTAGTAAGGGTAAAGGGGAGTAAAATGGAGGATGAAAGAAGGAAGGGAAGATTGTGGAAGGTAATGGAAAAATTTAAAACTCGATTGTAGAGGGGAAGGGAAAAGGGAGAACTAAAAGCTCAAATGGTGGGAAAGAGGATGGAGGGAAAGATGCAGGTAATAATCACAAGTGTGAATCTGAATGGAATTAATTCTCCCCTAAAATGGAGATGGATAGCAGAATGGATTAAAATCCAAAATCCAATAATATGTTGTTTACAAGAAACACATTTGAAATGGGGGTGTGGGATACACACAGGGTAAAGGTAAAAGGTTGGAGCAGAATATATTGTACTTCAGCTGATGTAAGAAAAGCAGGGGTAGCAATCCTAATCTCAGACAAAGCTAAAGTAGAAATAGATCTAATCAAAAGAGATAAGGAAGGAAACTGTATCTTGCCAAAGATATAGAAAATATAAAAATATAGAAAATGAAAAAATATCATTACTAAACACATATGTTCCAAGTGGTATAGCATCCATATTCTTAGAGGAGAAGTTAAGGGGGTTACAGGAAGAAATAGACAGCAAAATTATATGGGGGACCTCAACCTCCCCCCTCTCTGAACTTGATAAATCTAACATTAAAATAAACAAGAAAAAAAGTTAAAGAGGTGAATAAAACTCTGGATAAAGTAGATATGATAGAACACTGGAGAAAATTGAATGGGGACAGAAATGAATATACTGTTTTCTCATCGATACATGGCATA
Organism: Potorous gilbertii; assembly: GCA_028658325.1. Classification (NCBI taxonomy): domain Eukaryota; kingdom Metazoa; phylum Chordata; class Mammalia; order Diprotodontia; family Potoroidae; genus Potorous; species Potorous gilbertii. The sequence continues at coordinate 67,567,848 of CM053772.1, read as the reverse complement.
TATACAAAAATTGACCATGCACTAGCACATAAAAACCTCACAATCCAGTGCAGAAAGGGAGAGATAGTCAATGCATCCTTCTCAGATCATAATGTAATAAAAATCATATGTAATAAAAGACCATTGAAAGATAGACCAAAAATTAATTGGAAACTAAATAATCTAATCCTAAAGAAGGAGTAGTTAAACAAGAAATCATAGAAACAATCAACAACTTCATTCAAGAGAATGACAATAATGACACAATCTACCAAATCTCATGGGATACTGCAAAAGCAGTTCTTAGGGGAAGTTCTATATCTTTGAATGCCTACATGAATAAAATAGAGAAAGAGAAAATCAATAAATTGGGCATACAACTGAAAAAGCTTGAAAAAGAACAAATTGAAAATCCCCAAGTAAATATCAAATTAGAAATACTGAAAACTAAAGAAGAGATTAGTAAAAATTGAAATTAAGGAAACAATTGAATTAATAAATAAAAGTAAGAGTTGGTTTTATGAAAAAAAGACAAAATTGACAAACCTTGGGTCACTTTGATTGAAAGAAAAGAAAGAAGAAAACCAAATTACCAGTATCAAAAATGAAAGGGATGAACTCACCTCCAATGAGGAGGAAATTAAAACAATAATTATAAATTAGTTTGCTTAACTTTATGTACATAAATTCAGCACTCAGATGGATGATTATTTTAAAAAACATAAATTGCCCAGATTAACAGAAGAGGAAGTTGAATACTTAAACACCATCTCAGAAAAATAAATTGAACAAGCCATCAATGAACTCCCTAGGAAAAAATCTCCAGGGCTAGATGAATTTACAAGTGAATTCTATCAAACATTTAAGAACAGTTAATTTCAATACTATATAGACTATTTTTGAAAATTGGGGAAGCAGTCCTACCAAATTCTTTTTATGACACAAATATGGTTTTGATACCTAAACCAGGTAGAGACAATATGGAGATAGAAAATTATAGACCATTTTCTCTAATGAATAGAGATGCTAAAATTCTAAATAAGATTTTAGCAAAAAGAATACAGCAACTTTATGATCAGGTAGGATTCATACCAGGAATGCATAGTAGGTTCAATAGTAGGGAAACTACTAGCATTATTTGATCATATCAACAACAAACCTAACAGAAACCATATGATTATCTCAATAGATGCAGAAAAAGCTTTTGACAAAATACAACACCCATTCCTATTAAAAACACTGAAGAGCATAGGAATAAAGGAAACTTTTCATAAAATAATAATCAATATCTATCTAAAACCCTCAGCAAGCATTATATTCAATGAAGATAAGTTGGATGCATTTCCAATAAGATCAGGGGTGAAACAAGGATGTCTATTATCACCACTATTATTCAATAGGGTACTAGAAATGTTAACAGTAGCAATTAGAGAAGATAAAAGAAATTGAAGGAATTAGAATAGGCAAAGAAGAAACTAAGTTATCACTCTTTGCAGATGATATTATGATATACTTAGAGAATTCCAGAGAATCGAGTAAAAAAGTATTTGAAATAATAAACAACTTTGGCAAAGTTGCAGGTCAGAATAAACCCACACAAATCTTCTGTATTTCTATATATTAGTAACAAAGCCCAACAGCAAGAGATAGAGAAATCACATTTAAAGCTAGGGTAGACACTATAAAACATTTGGGAGTCTATCTGCCAAAACCAATCCAGGGACTATATGAACACAATTACAAGATACTTTTTGCACAAATAAAGTCAGATCTAAGCAAGTGGAAAAACATCAATTGTTTGTGGGTAGGCTGAGCCAATATAATAAAAATGACAATTCTGCCTAAATTAATTTACTTATTTGGTGCCATACCAATCAAACTATCTGATAATTATTTTCTAGAGCTGGAAAAAATAATATCAAAATTCATTTGGAAGAACAAAAGGTCCAGAATAGCAAGGGAGCTAATGAAAAGAAATGCTAGGGAAGGTGGCCTAACTCTATCAAATCTCTTGTATTATAAAGCAGCAATTATCAAAACCACTTGGTACTGACTAAGAAACAGAAGGGTAGACAAGTGGAATGCTCTAGGTACTCAAGACACAGTAGTCATCAGATATAACAATCTATTGTTTGATAAAGTCAAGGTCCCCTGTTTCTGGGACAAAATTTGATGGGAAAACTGGATAAAAGTGTGGCAGAAGCTAGGCATAGACCAATGCCCAACACTGTACACAAGAATAAAGTCCAAATGGGTACATGATCTAGGTGTAAAGATTGATACTATAAACAAATTAGTGGAGCAAGAATTAGTGCATTTATCAGATTTATGGAGACGGGAAGAATTTTTGACTTAAAAAGAGATAGAAAGCATTATGAAGTGCAAAATGGATAATTTTGATTACATTAAACTGAAAAGTTTTTGCACAATCAAATCCAGTGCAACCAAGATTAGGAGGGAAGCAGAAAACTGGAAAAGAATTTTTGAAACTAGTGTCTGTTATAAAGGCCTCATTTCTAAAATATATAGGGAACTGAGTCAGATGTGCAAGAATACAATTCATTCCCGAATTGATAAATGGTCAAAGGATATGAATAGGCAGTTTTCAGAGGAATAATTTAAAGATATCTATAATCATATGAAAAATTGATCAAATCACTATTGATTAGAGAGATGCCAATCAAAACAACTGTGAGATAGCACATCACACTTATCAGATTAGCCAACAACACAGAACAGTTAGATGATAACTGATGGAGAAGATGTGGGAGAGTTGGAACACTAATTCATTGATGGTGGAGCTATGAGCTAATCCAACCATTCTGGAGAGCAATTTGGAACTATGCCCAAAGGGCTACAAAAATGTACATACCCTTTTCACCCAGCAATACTGCTTCTATGACTGTATGCCCAGGAGATTGTAAAAATGGGAAAGGGTCCAACATGTACAAAAAGAGTTATAGCAGCACTCTTTGTTTTGGCCAAAAAGTGGAAATCAAGGGGATGCCCACCAATTGGGGAATGGCTGGATAAACTGTGGTATTTGAATGTAATGGAATACTATTGAGCTATAAGAAATGATGAACAGGAAGACTTCAGAGAGGGCTGGAAAGACTTATATGATGTGATGCTGACTGAAAGGAGCAGAACCAGGAGAACTTTGTGCACAGCAACAACCACAATGTGTGAGAATTTTTCTGGTAGACTTGAAACTTCATTGCAATGTAAGGACTTAAAAAAATTCCCAATAGTCTTTTAAGGGAAAATGCCTTCCATACCCAGAGAAAGAACTTTGGAATTCAGTCATAGAATGTAGCAGTTTATTTTCTTTTTTATTATGTTTTGGTTTGTTACATGATTTTTCCCGTTCATTTTAATTCTTCTACACAACATATAGTGAAAATGTTTTTATGAGGAATGTATGTATAGAACCTATATAAAATTTTATGCCTTCCTGGGGAGGGAGGGGCGAAAGAGGTGTAAGGGAAGGGAAAAATAATCTAAGTTATATGACAGTGATTGTAGACCGCTGAAAACAAATTAAATTAATATAAAAAACAAGAAAATCATACCCCAGTCTCCAAAAATTATAAGATTTAATTTTTTTTTATATTTACCCTTTTAGGTCTTGAAGCAACTATATGCAAATGAGCTATCCAACTATAATACCTTTCAACTCAAATTTTGACATGATTCTCCTATGTTGTGTCTTACATATATGCGCTTGAGACTTAACTCATATGCAAATTTTCCAGTTTTTAATCAATAAAAGTACTTTTCTGCTATTTTAAACCATCAAGCTGTTTAACATACGAAGTAGACATCATCCATTATTTACAAGATATTTTATAGTTTTATATTTATACTACAGTTAATTTTCTGTACAAAACTGCTCAAATACCTTCTGAAAGTCATGTTTTTTTATACACACATATATTTTAATAGATTTTATTAACCCAAAGTTCTTTTCCTACTTCTTTTATTTTTCAGCATTTGCTCCATTATAGTGGCAAGAAATTCCATTCTTTATTGGTTCATTTGTTTTATTTTTACACAAAAGTACATTTTCTAGCCATTTTCAGGATGAATTTGCTTCATCTGAAAAGGATCTTAAAGGTATAATCCATTTTAAAAGGATTATTATGGTGGTAAATCAGCAGATAATTTCTTAAGAGTAAGTACCATACAAAGTAAAATGGAAGGGGGAGGAGTGGGTATAAAATCGCTGCAACATGCAACTAGTGAGCTACCCCAAGGACAGAAGTAAAGAATATCATTAAGGAATTTCACTAAAGGAAGAGAAGATGCGTTTGTTATATGACAAGAGCAGTGAATGACAAGTAGATATAGTGCTCCATTGGCATCCTTGTGATGTTAGGAGAAGACAAGGAAGGCTGCTAGTATATTAGATGAATTCCCTAAGTGAAATGATCAAACCATTTTTAGCATCTGTATATTGTCAACATAATTCCGTATCTGTCTATCTAGCTAGCTAGCTAGCTATCTTTTCACAAAGCACTTGGTTCACATTTCTCATGACCTTCCTGTGGTCAAAATGAAGATACATGAACTAGATGCAAATTTAGAACTGGTTAAGTGACTAGGCTAAAAAGTGTAATTAAAAAACAGCCAAATCATTTTCTTCTCAGTCACATTTCCTTTCATCATTTTTGTCTGTTATTAAAAAAAAGTGAGCTTTTGATACAGTTTTCTTTGAGGCACATTAATTTCTTGAAGTGCCACCATTTTTTCTTCCTTGCTGGGGATAATTTATGACTCAATCTAGACTTGGGCAGTTAGGTGACACAGAGGATAGAGTGCCAGACCTGGAGTCAGGAAGACTCATCTTCATAAGTTCAATCTGCTCTCAGACACTTTATAACTGTGCGATCCTGAGTATGTCACTTAACCCTGTTTGCCTCACTTTCCCTATCTATAAAATGAATTGGAGAAGGAAATGGCAAACCACTTCAGTATCTCTGCCAAGAAAACTTTAAATTAGTTCATGAAGAATTGGACACAAATAAAATGACCAAATAATAATAATTCTATACTTAAATACTTTTTAAAAAATTCTTACTTTTTTTGCCCTTTTTCCTTTCAGAGTCTTTGGCCATAAGAGTATATATGTGTTTCTATTCCCCTGGTCTTTTAGAAATCAGAATTCTCAATTTTGCGTGGAGAAAAAAATAGCCCTTAATGCTTCCTCCAGTAGGTCAGTTAGTAAGCACTCATTTATCCAAAACTTAATGTCTACCAGATACTGTACTAAGGACTGGGGATATAATAGAGTATCTCCTGTGTATATATATTAGGATTAAATGAAATTTCTTGATAGATGTAACCAGAATTTTTTTGAATAATGTTTTATTTCTTTTATGTTTACCTTTTTATGCCTCTCTTGAATCCTGTATTTGAACATAAAATTTTCCATTGAGTTTTGGTGTTTTCATCAGGAAAGTTTGGAAGTCCCCTATTTTATTGAATATCCATCTCTTTCCCCAAAAGATTTTGCTTAATTTTACTGGGGAGTTGATCCTTGGTGAGTATTTTCCTTGGTTGCTTTTTGCTCATGATGCTTGCTTTTTAAGTTGATCACTGCTTCCACATCATGGGGGTTACTGTTCCAGGCTTCTTGTGCTGGAGTCTAAGGGCCTGATCATTGCCTTTGTGTGCTTCGGTCTCAGATGCTAGCAGCTGGAGTCTGTAGGGGTTTGGTTGCTTACCTGGTGCTGAGATAGTAGTGGTGGCTGGTGTGTGCCAAGGCCAGGGGAAGTTTCTGTGTGTTTTCCTAGGGCTATGCTGAAACCCACTAGGTGGGGATATGTGGTCTGGATTCTACAGGATGCCTCCTTTCTGGGGTTTCACTGGAACATGGGTATGTTCAGCTGCTGGTTGATACCCGTGCACCAGCACAAATGGTGCTTCTTAGAGTCAGAGTCTTCTGCTTCCCCTGGCTATTCCAAGATATGTGGGGTTGGGGGTAGGGAGTCAGATTGTAGGGGGTGTCCTGGTGTTGGTACTTGCCAGCTCCACCAACCTGGGTCTCAGTATCTCCTGCTGGTTTGCTGAGCTAGAGTTTCCTGTACTGCTCCCCTTCCACTACAGCAAGAGGGACATTTCCTGTTAAACCCCTAAGCCTCCCAAGATAAAATACTGCTGTACCCCATCTTTATGCTGGATCTGCTGTTCCAGGATTTTTCCTGGGATAATATTTTCTGGTTTTTTTTAGAGGTCTATAAGGGAGAGTGAGAGGAACCCACTGCTTAATCCGCCATCTTGGCTCCCAGAACTCCAGATTTTTTTTCTCAAATCATTCTCTAATTGTCAATATCAACCTGGCACAAAATACACACATATATCTATATTGATATCCATATATTTATCTATATCTTTTTCTATGTAGAACTGTAGATATTTGCATATATATGTGTATACACATACATATACATATACACAGAGGGAGGAAGGGAGGGAGGGAGGAAATGAGAGACAGAGATACAGAGATAGAGAGAGAGAGAACGATCTCCAGCTATATGTAGAGATAGATATAACTATAAATTTCCAAAGGACATTGCCTATGAAGGATGCATTGCATTAAGGTACAAAAATGCAAGGCCTTCCTTATAGATAGTGATACCTTCATGCTCCTTTTTGCACAAGCAGCTACTTGAGGTATTTCATGACACTATAATCCCTGAGGAGATTATAATGTTCTGGATCTTATTATAATCAGGGAACATATTTGGTAAGCATTATTTCCTCATAAAAGAAGATTGTTTCAGCAGCACATATAGGAAAAAAACCCACAAATAAGTGGGTTATCATAAAATAGCCATACATTGATTTGCACATATGTGGAATTATCCAGTAAGTATACACACACACACATAATCAGTGTGTCTGTCTAAATACACACATATACATTCATACATAATACATATATTGGAGAGAAGCTATGGATAAACAATGAAATGGGCCCAGAATCAGAGGGTAACATTGGGTTAGATTCCATTAGGGAAATTGTGCAGCACCTTCATCAATCCTCTCAGACATTCGCTGCCACCAAAATCCATCCTGGATCTTTGTGATGCTATATGACTAACTCATGGAATATCATGCATTTTGAAAAACAAAAATTGCAAACATTTCAAAGAATGATATTTGGTAAAGAGGTTGTAGAATGTCACCAGTGAAGACCTGCATATTAAAAGGATTCTGTGTGTGTGCGTGTGTGTGTTTGTCCTTCATTGCCGAAGAAGACCATGCCACTAGAAAAATAATGATATAACTTTCACTTGACTTTTTTGTTTTTTGAGTGAGGGAGGGCTGTGCAGATCACCAGCCTCACTTCTCTTCCACAGCCATCTGAATCCAGTGACCAGATATTCATCAGGATGACTGGAGATGACTCAGGATGAGGCAATTGGGGTTAAGTGTCTTGTTCAAGGTCACACAGCTAGTAAATATCAAGTGTCTGGGGTGAGATTTGAACTCAGGTCCTCCTGACTCCTGTACTGGTACTCTATTCACTGCAGCACCTAGCTGCCCCAAAGGGATTCTAAGAAGGGTCATAAAGGATAGATATTACTGGAAAAGGAGGTGGACAAATAATGTAACAAGGGTAGAGGAAAATAATTGGACCATTCAAGTCTAGCAAGAGCATTTGTGAAATATTACACCACAAATAACATCTCAGGTATATTGAGTAGACTATAAGTCTTGGATAGGTCACAGTTTGTACCAGTGAAGTGCCTACATTGGATCATTTACAATTTACAATGCACTTTACAATTTACAGATGAGGAAACTGAAGAAGACAAAGGTTAGGTGACTTACTCAAGGTCATATAGCTAGTAAGTGTCTGAGTATAGATTTGAGCCAACTGGTTGCCTCTAAATAAAGTGTTTTTGTGCACTTTAAAGGACTATACAAATATTAAATATTCTTATACTATATTAACGTCATGCTCATGAAGGACATTTGTTTCTCTGTTAAAATTTTGTTTACTATATTAATTACTAGTATTCTTTGCATAGGTTCGTAGACAACGGAAGTATTATTTCTAAAATGATTTAAAATTATTTTCTCCCTAGAATTAATGGAGGCCTCTTTCATTAGTTCTGACTCTGTCTTATCTGATGTCCTCCGCACTCTCTAGGTTTATAATGTTATATGGAATTTTTTTACCCTGCCCCACCAAATTTCCATTTAAGCCTACTTCATCAGGTCAATGAGTGTCCTGCCAAATGTAATCTTCCTGGTCTTTATGAGACATTTTTCATCTCCTGCCAGGAGTCCATCTTGTGATATTATTAACTTGATCCAGATGAACAAATCCTTCCTTTGACACCATCTAGGAGCCAACTATTCATTTCCTATATTATATTTTGCTTTCAAAAGTTATCTCCTTCAATGGAAAGAAGTGATTAAAATTCTACCTGTCCTCAAAGTCCCTCACCTTACTTCCCTTCCTTCACTTTCATTTTAGAACCATGTTACCATTTGATTCTTCAGGATCTTTCATTAGCACTTTCATTAACACTACACAACAAAGCAACAATATTTTTCAGCAATGAGGAAAGTAACACCTGCAGGGAAAAGTGACCTATTTAGGAAGTGGCAGCCTGGCCCCCAGTGAAGGGTCAGGAGAATATAGGGTGGATTATTAAATCTTGAATATAAGACAGGAATGAGGATTAGTGTAGAAAAATACTGGATTTAGAATAGGAATACTGTATCTGAATCATGGGTATATTATTTACTCTCTATGTGACCTTGGGTAAGTTCAGGTTTTGTCGGTCTCATTTAGCTCCTTTTAAAGACTGGAATAGCTGTTCTTTAGGCTCTTTTCAAGTTCTAAATCCCATGAAGACCACAAACTTGGTTAACCATATTGGTTTTACATAAATCACTTCTGTGTCTCTCAACAGGGAGTCACCAACCACCCTTCCAGGTTTGATACTTCCAGGGATTGATATTGAGATTTCTTACAGCATAGATTAATGTTCACATTCTCTTCATCATTTTATGGAGTCCAGAGTTCTGTTGCTGCTGTATATGCCTTCTGTGGGAAGAGGCTAAAATTTTCCACATAGATATGGTAGTATTTCTGTTCCTCTGCCGTGTTTTTCTAGTCATTTATCTTTACACACAATTTGGATTCTCCTTAGCTTCCTAAGAATCTTTTTCTTTCTGGCTACTTTTCTGGTTTCCACCATCTATCTCCAAAAAGGCAAATATGGTCACAGGTAAGGTATGATTTCAATATGTTTATTTTTTCAATTTATGAACATTTATTTTTTCTCCCTTTCAGCCTCTCAATTTAAAAGAAAAACAAAATGATTGCAATAAATATGCATAGTAAAACAAAACAAATTCCTCCAAAGACACTCAACTTTACTATATGCAAAAGAAGTCAAAGAGAAGAGAAATACCCATATATACAAAAACAGTTGTAGCAGCTTTTTAGAATCATCCAAGAACTGGAAACAAAAAGATTTCCCATCAACTGAAGAATGACTAAACAAATTATGTTATAATAATGTAATGGAGTATTATTGTATTATAAGAAATTATGGAAAGGATTGGTGTTGAAATGGATTTCAGGTCATATAAAGGAAGTACAATTCTTTGGTGTGGTAATTAATTCTGCCTATGCTCCAAACAAGCTAACTACTTTATCCTTCTTTGGAAAGGCCTTCAGCTGTGGACAAGTCCCTGGAGTTTCTGTTAGGCTCCCAGATTGGACTCTACTGTGCTTATATTTGGATAGTGGCAGATACTAGATCAATGGAATCTTACCTCAAATTCTCATATCTTCATACACACACACACACACACACAATCCCACACTTATAGATATATGTATATGCCTATGCAGCAAATATAAATTTTGATCATGTCAAGAAAAATTCTGTCTTACAAAGCAATACCCTCTTTATCTAGAAAAGCAACAAAATCCCGCAAATAGAAGTAACTTTTAAAATTTAAAAAATTTAAACCCAAAGACTCCAGCTTCTGGGATAAGAACTCAGTGTTTGACAAAAATTGCTAGGAAATCTAGATAATAGTGTGGGGAAAACTGGACATAGACCAATGCCTAACACTATACGCAAGAATAAAGGCCAGATGGATACATAATCTAGGTATAAAGACTGATACTAGACACAAATTAAGGGATCAAGGAATAGTAACTTTTCAGATTTATGGAGAATGGAGAAATTTTTGGCCAAATGAGATAGAGACTGTTATGAAGTACAAAATGGATAATTTTGATTACATGAAAAGTTTTTGCACAAACAAACCCAATGCAACCAAGAGTAGGAGGGAGGCAGAAAACTGGAAAAGAATTTTTGCAAATAGTATCTGTTATAAAGGCCTCATTTCTAAAATATATAGAGAACTGAGTCAAATGTATGAGAATATAAATCATTCCCCAATTGAAAAATTATCAAAGGATATGAACAAGCAGTTTTCAGAGGAAGAAATTAAAGATATCTATACTCATATGAAAAATGCTCTAAATCAGTATTGATTAGAGAGATGCAAATCAAAACAACTCTGAGGTACCACATCACACCTATCAGATTGGCTAACATGACAAAACAGAAAGATGATAAATGTTGGAGAAGATATGGGAGAGTTGGAACACTAATTCATTGTTGGTGGAGCTGTGAGCTCATCCAGTCATTCTGGAAAGCAATTTGGAACTATGCCCAAAGGGGTACAAAAATGTGCATACTCTTTGAGTCAGCAATACCGCTTATGGGACTATATCCCCAAGAGATCATAAAAATGGGAGAGGGTCCCACAGGTACAAAAATATTTATAGCAGCACTGTTTACGGTTAAGAGCTGGAAATCAAGAGGATGCCCAAACATTAGGGAGTGGCTGAACAAGTTGTGGTATGTGAATGTAATGGAATAATATTGTGCTATAAGAAATGATGTACAGGAAGACTTCAGAGAGGACTAGAAAGACTTATATGAACTGATTCTGAGTGAAAGGATCAGAAACAGGTAAACTCTACATAGCAACAACCACGGTGTGTGAAGAACTTTTCTGGTAGACTTAGTCCTTCACAGCACTTGAAGGACTTAAAAATTTCCCAATGGATTCTTGAGGCAAAACACCTTCCACATCCAGAGAAAGAACTATGGAACTGGATTACAGAATGAAGCAGACCATTTTCTTTTGTGTTATGTTTTATTTTATGGTTTCTCCCTTTCATCTTAATTTTTCTATGCAACATGACTAAGGTGAAAGTGTATTTAATAAGATTGTATATGTAAAACCTATATAAGATTACATGTCGTCTTGGGGAGGAAGTAGAGAAAGATGGGGAGAGAAAGGGGGGAAAGGAAAAAAGATATATGAAAGTGATTGTAGAAAATTGTAAACAAATAATTTAAAATTTTAAAAAAGAACTTAATTGTAAAAAATTTCAACAAAATGTATATACAATAATGTGATTTTTACCATGTAGACAATACAGTTAATCTGAATATGGCAGACAATTTCTTCATTTAAGCAAGGTGACTGATGGAAATGCAACTTCACTAGCCAAATGATGCCTCTCTTCCCTATCTGGCCTTTAGGGGATCAAACACCTATACTCTCTGTGTTAGATAAATAAGAATTTGAAGAGATCATGTTGTTCATCCTTTGTTCTTGAAGGGAGGGAGGCACCAACGACTTAAAAAAATGATGTCTTCACTGCAAGTGAATTTAATTTAAATGAAGCAGGGCTGTACAAAGTCCTCAGCCTCCCTCTCTCCTCCAATTATCTGAGTACAATGATAAAACATAGGTCAGGATAACTGGAGATGGCCCCAGATCCAGTAGGAGACCCTGACCTTTTTTTGTTTGTGTGTGCTTAGATTCTTTATTTTATTTTAATTTATTTAACTTTTAACATTCATTTTCACAAAATTTTGGGTTCCAAATTTTCTCCCCATTTCT
>CM053772.1:67515367-67555405 GCA_028658325.1 Potorous gilbertii | reverse complement strand
GCAAGCCAGTTAGAGCTGGCTCCAGCAGCCTTCTCATACCTCTTAATTGATCATTCTTTTTACTTATTTTTCTATGCTTTTCATCTTTTTTCCCCACAAGATTTTAGGATTATTAAACTGTGTGCTTTGGTTGACAGAAACCCTATACCCCTGGGGCTCATCAACTATACTTTGGAGTGGCAGCATAGCTTCAAATGTGTGGCCTCTTGTAACAAGTTACTGATTTTCACCAGTATTGAATAACTCTATCATTCTTTTTCCAGTTTCCCAGGGAAAGGATGTTTCTTTTAGCACAATGAACTGTACTACACCATCTTAACAGAACACAGTAAAATATAGAGTCAAAGCTGGATACAAGCTTGTTATAAAGTCCCTCATCATAGCACTGAGGAAGCTAGGTGATACAGTGGATTGAATGCTGAACATGGAGCCAGGAAGAACTTAGTTCAAATCTGGTCTCAGATACCTACTAGCTATGTGGCCCTGGGCAAGTCAGTTGATTCTATTTGCCTCAGGTCTTTATCTGTAAAATGAACTGGAAAAAGAAATGGCAAACCACTTCAGTATCTTTGCCAAGAAAACTCCAAATGAGGTCATGAAGTGTTGGGTATAACTAAAATGACTGAACAACTTATCACTGACTGAAGCTTGCCAAGACTCAGCCTTGAATCACTCCCATCATCTACTGCCTTCTGTCTGAATCACATGCTACTGAATGAAGATGGAGAAAACCATGCAACCATTCTGGCCTAATTAGCTACCAAGTTAAGTTACACAACCTCAACTGTGCCTTCACTGCAGTTAGACAATCCTATCATACCTCCCTTATCAGCTCACTATCCTACTCTCCACAAGAGTTCTTCCAAACATTTTCATCCCTCCTCAAACTGCCTATGATGACCCCTGCCCCTCACCCTCTCAGGTGAGGACCTGAATCAAATTTTACAGAAAAAAATAAGGCCACTCACCAAGAGCTTCCCCCTTCTCCTTCTCCATCTCATATCATTCATATGCCTTCTGTCACTATCTCCTCCTTCATCCCTGTCTCATGCAAACAAGTGGCCCTACTCTTTGACAAGGCAAATGCCTCTACATGCACAAAGGATCTCATTCCATATGGATTCCTCCGGCAGATTGCTCATTCTTTAATCATCACTCCATCACTTATCTTTAACCTCTCCTTCTGTACTACCTGCAAATTCACTCATGACTCGCTGATCTTCCAAAAACCCTCCCTTTGTCTTTCCATCCTCACTGTCATACTAATCTCTCCTGTTCTTTTTGACAAAACTCCTTGAGAAAACCTTCTATAACATGTCTCCACATCTGCTCCTCCCACTCTCTTCTTAATTATCTACAATAAATCATGCAATTTCATTTTTCCCTCAAAACTGCTCTCTCCAAAATTACAAACGATTTACTAATGGGCAATTCCAATGACCTCATCCTCCTCAATCTCTCTCCAGCCTTTCAATACTCTTGATCCCCCTCTTCTCCTTGATATTCTCTTTTCTTTAGATTTTCAGGATGCCACTCCCTCTTGGTCCTTTTCCTACCTATCTGACCCCACTTTACCCATCTCTTTTACTATATCTTCATACAAGTCATGTCCTCTAGCCATTGGTGTCTCATATGGCTCCGTTCTGAGCCCCCCTCCTTTACTGTTTCACTTAGTGATCTCCTCAGTTCACATAGATTCAGTTATCTTCTCTATTCTAATGATTCTCAGATCTACTTATCCAGCTCTAACCTCTCTGCTGATCTCTGATCTTGAATTTCCAACTGTTTTTCAGATATCTCCAACGAAACATCCAGTAGAAATCTTGAAGTAAACATATCCAAAACTGAACTCATTATCTTTCCACCTACACTTTCCCCTTCCAAACTTCCCTATTATTATTGAAGGCCCCATCTTCCTCCTGCTTCCCCAGACTCACAATGTATACCTCATTTTTGACTCCTTATTATCTTTTATTCCCTGTATCCATTCTATTGTCAAGGACTCTCAATTTCACCTTTTCATCATCTATCAGATATGTTCCCTTTTCTCCTCTGATACTGCTACCTATAAACGTAGTGCAGACCCTCATCACTTCATGCCTGGACTATTGAAATTGCCTGCTGGTTAGGTTGCTTGCCACAAATTCCTTCCCATTCCATTCCACCCACCATTCAGTATCAAAGCATTTTTCATGAAGCATGATGGAATCATGTCACTTCTGTTCAATAAACCACAGTGGCTCCCTATCACCTTCTGATCAAACACAAAATCACAAAAGCCCTCTACTTGGCCTATAAAAACTTAGCCTCTCATTATCTTTCAGTATTCTTATGCCTTATGCCCCTCATTGTACTCCTTAATCTGGTGACACTGGCCCCTTTGCTATTCCTGGAACAAAATACTCTCTTGACTCCTGGCATTTTTTTTGACTATCTCTCATGCCTGAGAGGTTCTCCCTCCCCATATATACTTCCTGGCTTTCTTTAAGTCCCAGCTAGATTCTTGGCTTCTATAGCAGGCCTTTCCCAAATCTTAATTCTAGAACTTCCCTTGTCCCTTATTAATTATTTCCTATTTGTTCTGTATATAGCTTATTTGGACATATTTATTTGCTTGCTGTCTCCCCCATTAATTTGTAAATGCCTTTAAGGAAGGACTGTCTTTTGCCTATCTTTGTATCCTCAGTGTTTAGCACAGTGCTTGGTATATAAGTGGTGATTAATAAATCCTTATGGACTGACTAGAGGCAAGAGAAGTACACTAATTGCTTGAGAAGGAATGCAAATGGATGCTCCATTTCTATTATGTCCCAACTCTTCCATCAAAGAACTGGCTGTTTTATGAGGATGTTGTAGAGGATAGGCACAGAGAAATATAATACAGGGAACCCTGAGGAGAGAGAATGCAATAAGAACTGACCATGAGAATTTAAGGACGATGGTATTGGAGGAGACAGTAGCCAAGCTGATCCTTATAGGAAGTTAACAGTTCTTACTTCCAGGAATGAGGAATAAGTGAAATGGGCTGCTTGGATTTCCCCTCGCTGGTACTCTCTTGATAAAGGCTAAATAACCACTTGTTGGAAATATGCAAAGGGTGGAATCTTTTCATGTATGGATGGGATTAGAGAGTCACTGAGGTCCTTCCAACCCTGAAATTCTACAAAACTAAGAATGTAAGTGATTTTATAAAGTGAATCTGTATCCCAAAGCAGGACTTCAAGTCAGGTTTCATGCTCTCTATTTCAGTGTGTCTTCTCCCCAAGTAACCCATTTTCCTCTACCCCCTAACTCTTATTTCACCTAACCTCTCAAATGTTTCAAGGAGCTAGCTCAGGTCTTTTGTTGGAATAATGCTCAGTACAGTTCTGATGCTAAGCATGAACCTTAAGTCTCATGATACACAAGGGTAAAACAAATCTTAGTTATTAGAGAAGAGTTATAGTTGAAATGAGGAAATGCAGTAGAAGGTTATAGCATGTTATGTGACCAAGAGATATTTCAGAGTTGAAAACTGGAAGATATCCTTGAATTCATGCTCATCTTTTTACAGGTGAGGAAACAGAGGACTAGGAAGGGGAAATAAGTTGCCCAAGTTTAGAAAAGGAGTTAATAACAGAGCTGGGATATGAACCTAGGTCTTCTAGCTCCAAATTCAGAGCCCTTCCTAATATACCCAACTGTTGATATGCAGTTGCCCAAACAGGAGATGAAATAGACAGAGGAATGATTCAGGATTGAGCAATAATGGGAGAGACTTCTTGATTCGTGAAATGGATAGAGATATTGAGGGAATCAGCCAGGGTCTGTGTACTCTCATGGTTAAGCTGAATACAGAGTGGGTGGGTAGTTCAGCGCTAAGGGGAAAGTAAGAGATAGCTAAAAGCAACTCATCACTCTAATAGAGTGCTCTCAGAAGACACGAGTCTAGGAAACAACCTTGTAAGTAAGAAGGAGCATGAATTATTTTTAATAATGTTTCTTGATTATCCTATTCCATATGGTCCTGGTAATTAGTACGGTACTACATTTGGCCACTCATCACTGTACAGTTGGCATGCATGACGCAAAAGCAATCAGCTGCCGGTTCAAGTTTATTTTTACTGAGCATGCATGCAGCTATACATTTTGGAAAATCATTTAAATTAATGAGTATTCCCATAAAACCTTTTAGGAGAGGACTATTCTATCCTCCATTGAGAGATAGGGTAACTAAGTGAGACTCTACCTGCAATCCAGCGAGAACATCAAGATGAAAACCTAGAGCCAAGACTCCTTGTCCATGGTCTCTTTTCTGTGGCTTCTCCTGGAAGAAACAAGCTCTGTACTTCAGCTGACCCAGCTCTCTTCCTGCCTTGTCCTCCCTCAGATGTGAAAAAAGTGTGTATGTGATAACAAGAACGTTGGAATTGGAGTCAAAAGACCAAATTTCAAAACTTTGTTCATCTACTTACTATCTGGGTGATCATGACTAACTTGCTAATCAATTATTTTGAGCCTAAGCTTCCTCATCTGTAAAAGGGAGGTAAGCTAAACTACTGCACAGGGTTATGGTGAGATAAAAACTATGAAATTACAAAGCTCACTATAAATCTGTATTACATATATTTTTGTTCAGTTGTTTGAGTCATGTCCAACTCTTTGTGACCCCATTTAAGGGAATTATTTTGGGGGGAGGATATTGGAGTGGTTTGCCATTTCCTTTTTTAGCTCATTTTGTAGATTAAGAAACTGAAGCAAACAAGGTCACACCACTAGCAAGTGTTTGAGGCCAGATTTGAACTCAGGAAGATGGTTTTTCCTGACTCCAGGACTGGCACTCTATCTGCTTTGCTATGCGATGCAGTGGAAGAGCACTGAGTTTGGAATCAGGATGATTCAATTTCAAAGATTCATGTTCAAATTCAGCCTCAAATATTTACTAGCTGTGCGGCCCTGGGCAAATTATTAACCCTTATTTGCCTCAGTTCCTATCCACAAAATTGGGACAGGCTGGAGAAAGAAATGTCGAACCATTCCAGTATCTTTCCCCCAAAATTCCATGGGTGAAAGTCCTGTGGATCATGTAGATTTGGAAATGGCTGACCAAGCAGACACCAATGGCAACAACCACAACAACAGCAGCAGCAACAACACCAACAATAACACCAGGTAGCCTGGTGGATAGAATAATGTTCCTAGAGTCAAGAAGGCTGAGTTCAAATTTAACTTCAGACAATATGTGATCCTGGATGAATCATTTAATATCTGTTTACATTAGATTTTTCACCTATAAATAGTGATAACAAAAGCACCTACTAATGAGGGCTATTTTTAAGATAAAAGGAGACAGTGGAGATAAAAGGAGGTAATGCTGGCAAACCTTAAAGTGCTATATAAGTTCTATTTATTATTATAACATTATAATATATTAGTAGTAGTAGAAGCAATAATTATACCTCCCTCTTCAAAGTCTCAAAGACTGCCTGGCACAATGAATTCAGTGAACTTAACTCACTTAATTTTGAGGTCAATCTTGCTCTGGACAAATGTGGGTGTGGGAGAGGTGCTTGGATTAGAAATAAGTTGTATCAGCGGCAGTAATATTTGTGAGATAATCACACCCTATGGTACTTTCACCTGTTGGAAATTTTCTCCAGAGTACAGTGGTACTTAACCCAGAATCTAGAACTCAGGCTTAGATTCAGGGGAGTGACTGGTGATTTGAAACTAGCCTGCTGTCATTCAAAGAAGTAGAGCATATGGCTTTTTTTAAAAAATCAATATTTCCACATCAATTACATGTAAAAACAATTTCAAAGTTAACTTTTAAAAAATTTTTGAGTTCCAAATTCTCTCCTTTTCTTCTTCCCCTTCCCCATTGAGAAGGCAAACAATTTGATATGTCATACATGTGCAGTCATGCACAACATATTTCCATGTTAGTCATACTGTAAAGGAAAATACAGACAAAAAACCCCAAGAAAAATAAAGACAAAGTATGCTTTGATCTGCATTCAGATTCCATCAGCTTTTTCCTCTGGAGATGGATAGCATTTTTCTTCATAAATTCTTAGGAATTGTCTTGGATTATTGGGTTGCTGAGAATCACTAAGTCATTCAGATTGATCATCAGACAATATTGCTGCCACTATTTCATGGTGGCAAAAAATTGGAAATTGAAGGAATGTCCATCAATTGGGGAATGGCTGAATAAGTTGCTGTGTATGATTATGAGAACTTCCCCAGGGTGGGGTGGGCAGTGGGGAGAACTAGGCAATCTCCAATAATCTTATGATTTTATCTTTAACTTTCTTCCTTGGCCTGTGCCAAGATGTTGGGGGCAGTGGCTCTTCAGTTCATTTTGTGTTCCTCCATTCTTCCAGTGAAAGTCATGAATAACGACTTACAGGAAGGAAGAAGGACCCCAAAATACACAGGAGGTTCTGTTACCACAGGTTCTTTGATCTGTTTTTCTAAAAGGAGAGGCAACTTTTGAGGGGTCAACTATTACTGTAATCAAACACATACATATCATTCACTTAGTTCAGGGGAAAAAGTCATTGGAAACTTCAGAGAAAATACAGAGAAATAAAGATCAACAGGCAGTTATTCCAGTTGCCTGATATAAGCTATATATACATTATAGATCAACAGACAGATCTAACTGTCTGACCATACCAGAGAGAAAGAAGCACCAATACTTGGGTTATAGAAGTCAGGGAGGCTCCTTAGCAGCTGCCCAGAGTCTTCTGTAGTCAAAGAAAGACTTCCAGTGAATAAGCCCCAAAGTAAAACCTCACCGCAGAAGATTTATACACTTTTCAGAACTAGAAGGCATCCTCACCCTGGAGAACCAGTGCCTTATTAGCAAAAGGTTTGTGCCTTCCTACAAATCTCCCCTAGTCAAACTCCCCTTAATGAGCAGACCCATTAATGGATGGGGAAGATATTTAATCTTATTAGCATTAAAACTATATACAAAAATCTCCTGGTTCTGCTCATGCACTTTGGATTAGTTCATGCCAATCTTTCCGGGTTTTTCTGAGAGCATCCTGCTCATTTTTTCTTATAGCACAATAGTATTCCATCATAATCATACACAGCAACTTCTTCAGCCATTCCCCGACTGATGGAGATTCCTTCAATTTCCAATTCTTTGCCACCATGAAAAGAGCTGCTATCAATATATTTGTATACACATATCCTTTTTCTTTTTGTCTTTGGGATACAGAGCTAGCAGTGGTATTGCTTGGTCAAAGGGTATACATGGTTTTATACACCTTTGGTCATAGTTCCAAATTTCTCAACAAGATGGTTGAACTAGTGTACCACTTTGCCAACAGTGTGTTCATGTCTCAGTTTTCCCCCATCCCCTCCAACATTTGTCATTTTTCTTTTCTGTCATATTAGCCAATCTGATAGATGTGAGATAGCAGCTCAGAGTTGTTTTAATTTGTGTTATCTTAATCAATATTGATTTAGAATATTTTTATATGACTATAAGTAACTTTGATTACTTCATCTGAAAATTGACTCTTCATCTCCTTTGACTACTTACCAATTGAGGAATGGCTCTTATTTTTATAAATTTGACTCAGTTCTCTGCATATATCATAGATAAGGTCTTTATTAGAGAAACAGCATATACTTTTGAAGACTGTATGAAAAGGCTGGGCCATGGTGTCTGACAGTGTGCTGTGTTGATATCCTGATGTGTGTGTGTGTGTGTGCGTGTGTGTGTGTGTGTGTGTTCTCTGGTTGTTCAATGAGTTGGGTAGATGTCTTGAAATGGATTTTCAGACAGGAACGTTCAGAGTTTTTTACCCTGAAGAAAAGTAGATTTTGGGGGGTGGCAGCAGCAGGGAATATAGGAGGCAGGATCATTGCTTTAGATGTTTGAAGGTCTATCATTCAGCAGAGGAGTACAATTTCTCCCACTTGACTTTATAAGAAAGAACAAAAAGCAATGGTAGACACGTCAAAAAGGCACATTGCTGCTCAATTTATGGTAAAAGCTTCCTAACACTAAAAATTCTATTAAAATACTATGGGCTGCTTTGGGAATTGTGAATTTCTTGACACAGGATATAACAGAACTATAAGAGCTGAAGGGGACCTTAGGGGTCTTCATAGTGAACCCCTTTGTGTTACAGATAAAGACACGGAGACACAGAAAGGAAAAATACCTTGCCCAAAGTCATACAGTTAGTAAGTTTCTGAGGCAGAATTTCAACCCCAGATCCTCCTGACTCCAGGTGTTGTGTTTGTTCTACTGGACCACAGTCCATCTGAAGGAGAAGCTGGATCTGAGCCCTTGTCTAAAAGGTTGTAAATTATTTTTATGCTTTGGTATGGGTTGTACTGGATGAATCAGAAGGTCCATTCCTACACTGAAAATCTCTTCATGTTTTGAGGTAATTATAGGAAGGAAGAAATAAGTATTTATTAATCACCTACTATGTTCTAAGCATTTTACAAATATTATCTCATTTGATGCTCACAACATCCTTGGCAGGTAGGTAGTATCCCCATTTTACAGTTGAGGAAGTAGCACACAGCCAGCGTGTAAAGCCAAATTTGAACTCAGGTCTTTCTGACTCCATACCTTGGGCTCTATCCTCTGTACCACTTAGATGCCTCTAGCCAGTGATAGCCCAGGGCATATGCATTTTAAAGATGATAGCAACAATAATAGTTAATATCTGTATAGTGTTTTCATGTACCAGAAATTATGTTGAGTGCTTGCCAATTATTATGTCATTTGATTCTCACAACAGCCGTAGGAGGCAGGGGCTATTACTATTTCCATTTTACAGAAGAGGAAACTAAGCAAACAGAAGTTAAGTGGGACACAGGAGTCACGCAGCTAATAAGTGTTTCAGGTCAGATTTGAACTCAGGAAATGAACTCAAATTATTGGTGCAATTCAAGACATCACTATGGGAGCATGATGAGATTAGCAAGAAGCTGGGTCAAACTCCTAACTCTAGACAACTGCAGGCTTATTTGGGTTTAATGTAGTGCTTAAAGGGGACATCATGGACTGGAATGAGTTGAAAACTGGCTGCTCAGTTTCATCAGAGCAGTTAGCCAACTGTGCTACTATTCTTAGCACCTGGTGGCTGTATGATTTATAGGAAACAATTTGGGGAGGCATAGCAAATTATGTTAATACATTCCGCTTCCCAGTTTTTGTTCTTAGACTAGCTCAGATGATTGTTTTATAGATGAGGTTGTAGGTGATAGAACAGTAGAGAGGAGAGAGCAGGGTTCAGATTCTGCCTCTGATGCTTACAGGCTCTGTAATCAAGTTACAGTTTGTCTACTATTGAAACTCTATAATATTTCTTCTCCAATTGAATGATTTGATTCATAGAAGTTTTAATTAAAAGGGGCTTTAGGAAAAGTAATTTACCTAGTCCAGAGGAATCAAACATAGCACCTGCATGCCCTGTGAGAACCACAACACTCCTGAGTATGATCCAAATCAGATTAAAATGTAATTGGGAAATACTTAACAACATAAATAAAATATAAAAAACATATAAAATATCACTATATATTTCTCTAAGTCAATACGCAGCTTGTTGGGATTGTTACATATAATTTAGTGGCTCTCATTTCTATTTGAGTTTGATAGTATTGGTCTAGATTTTTGCTGGTAAGGTATTTTCTCCTCATTTTATAGATGAGGGTATTGAGAAGGTTAAATAGATATCCTGAAATCCTACATATAAGTAAAAGGACTTAGAGAATGATAATGAATGGGCTGGGTAATAAAATCAAGGTTCAAAAAAAATCTTAACAGGAAGAAATGGTGGGGCCACAACCAAAAGATGAGATTTAATATAGATCAATTAAAAGTTATCCATGGAGGTCCAAAAGAATTCATTGAACAATTATAAGATGGGAATAATCTGACTCAATAAAAGTTCATGTTCAGAAAGGATTTGAGAATAGAAGAATCCCTAGTATCCTACTTTTTACCTTTATTCAAGGTCACACAACTAGTATTACTCTGTGTGCATAATTTGGAGAAACAGGTGTCATGATGAATGAATTTTAAAAAGTATTTAAATAAAAAATATTCCCAAAATGTTATTAAACTGCCCCTACCCTTTGACCCAACAATACTGTTACTAGGTCCATTTCCCAAGATGAATAAGGAAAAAGGAAAAGAAACTTTATGTTCTAAGATGTTTATCGCCACTCTCTTTGTGGTGGCAAAGAAATGGAAATTGCAGTGATGCTCATCTATGGGAGAATGGCTGAACAAGTTGTGGTGTATAATTGTGATGGAATGCTATTGTGCTATAAGAAATGATGAACTCAATGATCTTAGAAAAACACAGACTAGCACAAAATTATGAAGAAAGAAATGAGCAGAGTCAAGAGAACACTGTATACAGTAGCAGCAATATTGTTTTAAGAGTGACTGAGAGAATAACTCATTTTGATTGTTATAAATATCTACATTAATTACAAAGGTCATATGAAGAAAGATTCTATCTGCATTCAGAGAAAAAATTGATAAATACAAGTATGTATAGAATGATTTTCCATATACATACATACCCAAATATACATATACACACATATATACGCAAATATACTTATAGATGTATGTGTGTATATATATATATGTATTATACATGTATGTGTGTGTATACACCTATTTGTGTCTAATGATAGCCATCAGGGTTGGGGGAGAAAAAATGGAAAAAAATACTTGATAATTTTTTTGTATATTTGAAAGAAATAGCAAGTTGTGTACAGTAGATTTGAAGTTTCATGTGCAATCATCTTTTTTGTTATACTATGTTATGGAGATGTTTGTGTTATTCTAAAAATGTATTTATTAGGTGCTTACTGTGATAAAGTGTTGGGATATTCAGAAAAAGACAAGTCAATTCCAGTTTTCAAGAAACTTCTATTCTAATGCAAGAAGACAACACATGGTAACTGGAGAAGGAGTGGAATAGACAAATAGTGTTATGCCATGGAAATAACCCAGAAGTGAGATGGAGGCCCAGTCTAGTTACAAAATAAGGTGAAAGCTCTTCTACTAGAGTGCAGACATCCAGGGGCAGAGACCAGGTGATTCCTTGGGAAATTGACATGGGAGAATATTGAGGAAGATGGCTAGAATAGCATGGTCTGGAAATGACCAGGAAGTATCATGGGCTCTGCTAAGACCCACCCATCCAGTTACCAGAGATATTGCTAAGGACCTAAAATCTATTCCGAAAGATCTCAGCCACATCATACAAAACAGAGGAGTTGGAACTGAAAGTCCTTTCCAGATTTGAAGATTCAAGATCACAGCTTTATAGGAATCCCTAGGGGACCAAGTGCTCTGTTGACCATGTGAATTGTTTCACATTCTGTGATAATGCTCTTTCTTTTTTTTTTGTTCTTCCTGGACTTATCCTCCCCACCCCTATCTGAGTTTATGTGTGCTCTCTTCCCTCCTCGTTGTACTAAAATTATCTGTGTACATGTTGGATAAGTAATTTAATAGAATCTAACTTTTGTAAAGGCAGGGTATGATTCAATTCCACCACCACCCCCTTGAATCTCTTCTAGCTCAGTAGTTGGCATATGACAGATGCTTAACTAATGTTTTTCTGAATTGAATTCAATTAAATGTAGCAAGTGTAGATTGAGCAGGAGAGACAAGTTGATGAGATTGAAGAGATACGATCATTGTTTTGAGACTTTGGTTACATATTAAGGTCCCTGATTGTGCCTTCTAGGTAGATACAAATGTGCTCATAGAGTGATAAAAGATTTATATCACCATATATTGAATCATCCCTATAGAACGATTAAGGCTCATAAATGGAAATGATTTAATTGGTTCAGGCTATTTGGGCATTGTGTAGAATTCACACCTTGGTATTGGATCTGCACAAAAGGTCTGTCAGAGTTGGGTAAAAATGAAATAGACTACTTTTGGGGGTACTGGGGGAGGGATGGGAGCTTGTCAAGTAGAAGTTAGGTAACAACCTTTCCAAGATGCTCTAAACAGGATTTCTATGTTGTTTTTGCGTGGCTAATTCTTAATCTTCTAGAGTTCTATGATTCTTGGCTAACTGGCACTTGGAAAAGTGATAGGAAAGTAACCATAATTAAGCTATTTATCAATCATTCAAACAAACAAAAAGCATACGTTGCACCCAGTGTGACTTATCCTCTCCTTGTTTACATATATGCCCACAATTTTAAATAGGGATTCTTTGTGTAATTGGCATAAATTATAAATCAAAAGGGAAATATTTAATATATTTTATAAAAATCAAACAAATATTTCATTGATGTAATGCCAGTGTTGCTCCTGTAGCTGCTCTTCCTACATATGAAAGGGAATTACTCAAATGTTTCAGTTCATATTCTTAAAAACTTTCTTCAGAGCCGTCATGGAAACCCACACCCAAACTACCCACTTAAATCTTTGTTCCCAGGGCTTGTTTGTCGTTAGCTGTGGGTGTATCTGAACAAATATTTCAACAGATTGATTTCACAAATGGCTCATTCTATCACTGCAATGAGCTGCCTGCCTGACTACCCTTGAGAGAGCTGTGTGCGTGGTGTTGGGGGCCTTTTTAAATGAGAAAGCATGATTTTGTATGCCTGAAATAGCCAGATTCTCAGCATAGAACACGGCAGATAATCCAAGATCCTGAACAATCATTTAAAAAAATCTTTTGTGCAAAGTAGGCATAGTTTAGAAAGGCTCAGAGGGTACCTTTGGCTCTAATACAGACATTGCTTGAACAGTGCTGTTCCAGCCAGAGATACTTTGTAAAACTGTTAAGATATCATAATAAAACCACCTCCTAGACCTTGTCATCTCTGCTCAGAGCTGTAACTAGAATAAAGTAAATACAGCTTTGTTCCATGGTACTGATACCTAGGGGGCATACATTCTTCTTGTTAGAGAAGGTTCATGGTGTTCCTTCTCTGTTTCTCTTATTGTATCTTCTTCCTTATGGTGAACACTATCTTCATACCTTACCACCAGGTCCTACAAACATTCTAATTTACAATGCCATACTTTGAGCCATCGCTATGGAGTGATTTAAGTCTCAGAAGTGGGAATTATTTAATTTGCTCAGGTTATTTGGGTATTGTGTAGAATTCACACCTTGTTATTGGGTATACACAAAAGGTCTGTCAGAACTAGGTAATTATAGAATGGGCTACCTTGTGAGGTACTTGGGGTGGGATGGGAGTTTGTCAAGTACAGCTTAGATAACAACCTTCCCAAGATGGTGTAAACAGGATTCCTGCATTGTTTTCAAATAGCTAATTTTTAATTTTCTAGAGTTCTATGATTCTTGGCTGACTGGCACTTGGAAAAGTGATAGGAAAGTAACATAATTAAGCTACTTATCAATCACTCAAACAAACAAAAAGCATAGGTTGCACCCAGTGTAACTTAGTCTCTCTTTGTTAACGCATGTGCCCACAGTTTTAGATAATGATGATTTGTGTCATTGTTATAAGTAATAAATCAAAAGCTAGTCTTGTGCCTAGGCTACCAGGCACTCATCTTACCTTTAGGCTGCTACTCTCTGGTCCCTGACATTGCTGAACCTATGAAGAGAGGCTGTTCTTACTCTTCAGTCTTTTTGAAGAACACAGCCAGGTCAACATTTCTCTCATCATGGTCATGTCCACTCAGACTTTCCTCTGCACGATACCACTACCATATTTATTTTTTCCACAGAAATTTTACCTTATAGTCATTTCCCTTGCCTTTTCCAAAAAGTAATTCTCCTTAGTAAAGAAAATAGAAAGGATATAAAAGTTGAGAAATTACTCTTGATAGGATGTTGTTTTCAACCCATCTGTCAACCATAGTACCAATCTTATTCTTTCCCTTTTCTTTATTGTGGATTAGAAAAATCTTTCAGGCTCTAACTTTTCTCGGTAGTGCCTACTCAGAGTACTAAACTAAAAAGGACTGTTTCACATTTTTGTTCATTTCATGTTTCTATATTCACTTACTAGTTGTGTGACCCTGGGCAAGTCATTAAACTTCCCTCATTCTCAATTTCCTCATCTTTAAAATGAGAAGTTGTGAGGAAAGCTCTTTCCAAACTTTACAATACTATAAAATTCTAGTTATCATTTCATTACTATTTTTTCATTACTATCATTTTTTATAAAGTTTCTAAAAATTGACATTAGTAAAATTTCTATGTAGTCTTTTTTTAGAAGAAATTCTTCTTTTCCTTTTCCTATAATCTTTTCCTCTTTCTGTTTTCAGAATTTAATTCTTGAGATCTTTCCACCTCTTTTGGTCTGATTTCCCCCCTAGGGTTTTAAGTCACAGAATTTTCCTTTGAACTCTTTGAAATCTGCATTTAGAGTGCATGTCAGACCATGTACAACTTTATTCTCTTCCTCTATCATAAATTCCAAGATGGATTGTTGGTTTCCTTCCAAGGTGCAGATCATTTGCCCATCAGGAACCAACTATTCTCTATTGGTGAGAATAAGGTAGAGAAAAAATAGTTCCATTCATTGCTCCCTCAACTTATAGAGAAATAAAACATCATTAAAGTAAGCTAAGAAACCCCTAACTATTCTGCTAGTCAGAGACAGAAAACCATCTTATGTCCAGATAACTGAATTGACCAGTCCTACTAGATCACATCTCCACATCAGGCTTTTTAACTATGGCATGAACTCCTAATCTATTTCTTCTGTCCAGGCAGTCTTTAGTACTATTTTCTATCAAAATCACCTCTGTCTGCCTCTTTTCTTTTGAATAAGGGATATCCTTTCCGAGCCATATTGTGGTCATAGGTATTATCTCATCAAGTCTTAGTGATACCTATCAGCTCAACTTTGTCCCCTTGCCTTAGGATCATTAGTAGACCTTGCTTGTTACACATACTTGGCACATATAGATATCTAAGGTCATTATTTACGGATCCTTTGTTGAATTTTTTTTCTCCTGAGGTTTTGTCTCTCGATTACTATTCTTTTTTCCTCTTAGTTATTCTCTATGAAATCTATCTTGGTGGATTAACATAGGTGATTTTCCCCTTTCCTTTCCATTTTGTTTGAAACCTCCTGATCAGATCTGCAATACTATGGGGAAATAAATATTAACTTTTTCTTTTTTTAGTGAATTTCATCCTTGACCAACAGCTAGCTTCTTAGCCAGCTGTTCTCTTCACAAATTTGCCCTTTTTTTCTGAATTACCTAACCTTGCATTGACAATAGTGATAAAAATACCCTGGTCTCTGTTTGAGCTGTAGTTTTTTCCAGGACTTTGTAATCTTTATCAGTCCTTTCTAGGTTTTACATAATTACTGATGACATCCTTTCCCACATGAATTATCAGTGATTAGTGGTGGTCCTCAGGTTTTACAAGTCTAAGATGCTTTTCCATCACGTTCCATACATTTATTGAATCAATAAGCATTTGATAAACACCTACTATGTTCCAGGCACTGTGTCCTGGGAAGAATTGAACATTCTATTGCTTATTTAAGATCTACAAATCAATTCAAAAAATATTTACTCAGCACCTTTAAACAAAAATGTATTAAGTACACTTAGCACCAGGCACTAAGTGCTAAGGGTACAAAGACAGGAAAAGATTCCCCAAACAGACAGACTCCAAATAGTTCCTAATCTCCAGTCTAATCTTTCTTGGTACCACTCAACAAGGAGTCATCGTTACATGTCTCTTTTTTATCTGATTTTAACAGAATGATCTCTTTCCTGACATCTCTGGTTTCTTCTTCTTTTTTAAAGTTTTATTGATGTTTTGGTTTTGCATTACAAATATTTCTAGATCCAACCATACTCTGTGAAAAAATCTTATAACAAAATAAAATAAGCAATATTCAAAATACGATAACCTCATCTGAAAGTTCATGCTTTATTCCACACTCTACAGCCTTCCAACCTTTCTATTTTTTAAAAGTGTTTAATTTTGAAAATAAAATGAAATAGGCTTTTCTCCATTCCACTCCCTCACTCCAATGAGGATAAATTTCTTTTAAGAAATATATATATATATACAATCAAGAAAATATGTAATCAAATGAATTCACTCATTAGCTGTGTTAAAATATTTACTTATACATATATATGTATATACACACACACATACACACACACAGTGCAAGGACTTATATGTTTATATGGACATGTATCACATGTCTATGTATACAAACAATATGGGACATACATATTTATATATAAAATGTGTATATTTCATTTTACATTCTATATTTCTATCATCTCTCTATTAAGAGATAAATTACATGTTTTATCACCGTTCCTCTGGAATCACGGAGCACCTATGATTTGCGTATTATTTTTTCTTGGAAAACAAGTTACTGCTTCCTTCTCAATTGGATTTGGTTTTGATATCTAGCACTTATCTTCAAATGTTTAGCATGTTTTTCTTCATTCTCCTTTGTTATATTTTCTGCCCTCCAATCCTAACATTGGCTAGAATTTTTGTCTGTTTCTTTGGATCCAATTTCTTCTACGTTTTTTACATTGAAACCCTTTCCTTTATATTTTCAAAGGAACATTGCCTCCTCCTGGAATGCAATGACAAAGCTAAACATTATTTGTAGCAAAGTGAAAAAAGATGAATGAGTTTCATCATGTAACTTTGTGCCTTTTGTACTTGTATGTCTTTTACTAGCTAAATTAAAATCCATGCCCTCATTGTCTTTTCCCCTTCTCCATCCATCATAGGATATTTAAAGGAGATATTTTCAGATGAGGGAAAAGTGGACCAATGTGTTTAGGTTTAATTCTATGGTCCCACTTCGCCCTCTGAGGTCCCTATGTCTTATATGTCTTATATTTGTATGCTTCCATCCCCTTTCCTTTTGAGGGGGACAGAGAAACTAGTGAGCTGGAAACTACAGTAACATGGGGAAATCTGTATGCTTGTGAAGGAGTTAACTGGTTAAAAAGGCAAGGTGAGCAAAATCTAGACAGATTTCACTTTATTTAGAAAGACCAAGGATGTGGAGGAGAAGGTCACTCACTGGTATTTGCAATGACCTGGTTAGCTCTGTTTTAAGACTATACTGTTACAGGCATGTTATCTCAAGGACATGGCAGGAGAACATGGGTTATTTTTAACTGAAAATAGAGGAGCAGCAGAGACCATGGAAAGAAGACCCTGATTATTAGAAGGGACAGGGCAAGGACAGTATTAACACATTTTGACTATACTGAGAGTAAACAAAACAACAAAGTTGAGACAACTAGGACTGATTACTGAGTGACATTTAGAAAGAGACAGAAGGAATGAGATTTGTGTGTGCCAAAGAAGAGGGATGTGCCTTATTGGATAGAATTTCCTGGATCCAGATGAGAAATGGGACTTTTCTATGTAAATATCCAATGGCATCTTCTGCTGTCCAGAAAAAAGGGAGGCAGCTCCCCAGCAGGCTTTAGTGCTTTTTGTTGGTGATTTGGGAGACAGAGCGTTACCAGTTGTTGGACGATGAGAAGTTGTACATAGAAGATGGTGCCTGAACAGGATTGTGAAAGAAATGAGGGAGGAAGGGATAAACTTAACAGGATAGTATAAATTGATATTCTTGGAGAATCACAGATATGATCCAAGGTTTTAAACAAATGGAAAGAGAAGGGAAAAAACACACACAGCCAACAAAATTCTTAGCTAAACCCAAATACTTTTAGTCAATTGATCTTGTATATTTAAGTCTACTAAATAGTTGTTAATCTTTTGCTGCCTTTGCTTGGGCAGAAAACAAAGGTCGGGAACATATGAGGATATTCCTATTAATCAGTGGCAAAGTTTAAAAAATTATGTAGATATGATTATATAATTGCATTTAACTCTATGGGTTTGTGTCTGTTAAAAGTTAACTAAAACTCTTCTTCCAGGAAAGGAAGTAAAGAGAACTCTACAGAAGGCAAAGAGAAGATGATGCAAGGTGTAAAGCTCATAGATTTAGAGTTAGAAGGTGTCTTAGAGGCAACTTAGCTCAACATATCAAGGAAATAGAGGCTAAGGGAAGTTAAGTGAATTACCTAGGTCAACACAGCTCCTGTCAGAAGTGAAAGAAAATGTTGGTGCTTCAGTTTCTGTCTAATTATGGCAGTGCTGAGATATGATGGAAATGTGCTGACTGCCAATCAATCCATCAGTCAATGAACCAGTATTTAGTAAATACTTGCTTTCTATGGATAAGATATGGTGCCAAGCTCCAGATTTACAAAGAAAGCAAAAATCATTGCTTCTCTGAAGCCATGTAAGTAGGTTACAATACCTTATCATCAGAAATACCTTAATATAGTAAGATGAATTAAGGAATTTTAGCAACTGAATTCTCAGAAATCAATTAATAGAAATCATCTATTAAGCACTTACTCTGAGCCACACATTGTGCTAGGTCTAGGGGATATGAAAATAAGCATGATTTACTACCTGGCCTCAAGAAGTTTATAGTTGATTGGGGAAAATATGCATTCATATCAATAAATCAAAATATAACCAAAGTAAATGTGAGATAATTTGGAGGATTGGGCACTAGCAACTGGGAATAAAAAGACTAGGACTAAAATTATCAATGATAACAGCCATCATTTCTGCAAGGTTTGCAAAGCACTTTTAAAATTTGATCCTCCCTCCAATCCTGGGAAACAGGTGCTATCATAACTCACATTTTAAACATGAAAAACGAAAAACAAACCAAGGCTGACAAAGATTAAATAATTGCCCAGGATCACATATCTAATAAGTGAAATGGGATTTGAATTCAGATCTTCTTGGTGCCAGGAAGTACCACCTAACTGGGAAGATCAGAGAAGAATTCTGTAGGAGGTAGCAATTCAACTAGGCTTTGAGTAATCTTAGGAATTCTAAAAGGTAAAAAAGTATATTTCAATATAGAAGATAATAAATGCAAAATCATACAAATGGGTTATGAAATGTCATAGATATAAGAAATAGCAAATGGCAAAAAATAAAAAAAAACCAACAAGAACAAAAAGAAATAGCAAATGTGTCAGGACCATAGAGTATGTGGAGGGGACGAATTTGTAATAAACCTGGAAAAGTAGACTGGAGATTCGGAAGTCTTTCAAATGCCAAAAGGAGGAACTTTTATTTTGCACAACAACTCATTCGAGTTTTTTGAGCAGAAACAATGCCTTCATTTTATTTCTGCTCAAAAAACATTTTGTATGACTGAGATGAGAACATGAAAAACAAAGCTGGGAAACCCTGATACCTGCAACTGGTTGGTACTATGGGACAATTATGTATTGTCTATTTGTGACTTGGTTGGTGAGAAAACATAGATTTTGATTTCTCACCATAAGATAGAAGTAAATCATTTCATACAAGAAACCTTGCTTTGGAGAATTAGGGTTGATCAAAATAAGATTTCTGAGTGGATCTGAGAAGTTCACAGAACTGGATCACAAGAATACCTCAGAATTTGCACTGCCACCTGCTGGAGGTGAAAGCTGATTGAAAGAAAAACTTTTCTTTTGGAAGAGTTCATTAAAGAAAAACATTACTGCTTAGAGAAGTTGATTGGAGGAAAATTTTTAGCTTGTTAGAAAGGACTGCAGGAGGAAGGTTCTAACATTACCTTTCCTGTAGTTACTGAGATTTCCAAACCTTTCAGAGGCCAACAAAGATCTGAAAAGACCTAGCAGTCTAAAAGAGGAGGTACATAAATGTAGAAGCCATCAGAGGAGTGATCCCACTCAGTGGGAGGATAAAGGATACCAAAAGAGGAGGAGTTCCATCTATTCATGACTTATGATATATACTGTTGCCAAAGGTCATAAAAGACATTGAGACTTATGGCAAACTTGCGAATTTCTCCAAATACAAGTGGTTCCTACCAATGTGCCTCTAGGCTATGTCTTTGGGCACACGCAGTCCATACTAATTGTCTTCTATATTATGATTTTTTTTTAAGTTTTTGTTCCCTCTCCCTGTCAGATACTACATGTATTGGTAGGAAAGTATGCCCTTGATTTATGGGTGAATTGCTGTGTTACAAATGTTATTTCTTCATCTTCTATTAACTAAATATTTGTAGTTAGGATTAATGGTGTCACCTTGACTGAATTGCTAAATGGGAAGCACTTTAGTGGAAACTGAGGAGGTAGAGTTGTGAGTAGCAGAATTTTAATTCTCTCGCCACAGTTACCCATAAGACCCTGAAAGTTGCTTGTAGCACTGTGATCATGTCCTTTGAGAACCTCTGACCCACTAATGTTGGTAGGTTGGTTGAGTGAGTTAATCCAGAGAAAAGAGAGAGATTTGGGGTCAGGTGTCATACAGTTTCACTTGTCTTACACTTGATACATGTACACAAAATTCAAATATTTCTCCATCTTAGATGAGGTAATGGAGTTAGTAGAATGCACCTCTGTTCTCCATGCTATGGGGAAAAATTACTTTTTTCTTGAAAGAATGGAAATCATTGTGAAGAAATAGAGGAGAGTTTGGAGGATGAAAGAATGCAAGACAGAAAAGGAAAGGAAAAGGAATCAATGGAAAATTGGACTTAAATAATATGTAGCAGTTTCTTCCTAAAGAAAGAGAAACTAGGAGCAGAGTCAAGATGGCAGAGTGAGAGCAACTATTCACCTAAGCTCTTAGACACAGTCCTTCAGATACCTCTAAAAAGAGAATCTCACCAAATTTGGAGGGGAAGAATCCAATAGGAGACAGAATGTGGAGATTCACAGCCCAGGACAGACTGGAAGGTCAATGAGAAGGATCTGTTTCATGGGGCTAGATGAGAACACAACACAGAGCACACAGGCTATACCAGTACGTCTCCACCATGGCAGGGTCAAACAGGAGGCCCCGGATGGTCTGAGGCAGTGGTTGCACTGTGGAATCTTGGGCATATCAGCCCAGGAGGAGAGTCCAGTGGAACCGAGCAAGTGAGAACCACAGAGCCACAGGTATCCCTAGGGGCTGCTCCTGAAACTATCAGCCCACAGATTAAATGTCTGTTAGTGACCTGCCTGAACGTCCAGGAGCCAAAATGGCAGAGTGACTGCTAAATGCTCTCTACCCCTCCCCTTGTTGACCATAAAAGAATCATAAAATATTTCCCCAGAAAAATCCTGAAACAGAGGGATCAGCAGAAAGGACAGAGTCTCTTAACAGGTGAGGCTAGGAAAGCCATTAAGGAGGGTCCAGCATGCTGTGGCTGAAGGGGACCAGTGCAGGACCGGAGCTGTCGCAGACAGCCCCACCTCAGCAAATTAGGAGAGATTTAGAGCGAAATTAAAGAAATAGAAGAAAAACTGGCCAATGACTTAAAAAATACCAAAAAAGAATTCACTGAAGAGAATAGTTCCTTAAAAAGGAAAATTGGACAAATGGAAAAGAAAGCACAAAACCTAACTGGAGAAAATAACTCCTTAAAAGGAATAATTGGACAGATGAAAAAGGAGATACAAAAGTTAACTGAAGAAAAACAATTGGACAAAAATTAGGATTGGGCAAGTAGAAGCTAATGACTCTATCAGACATCAAGAATCAGTCAAACAAAATCTAAAGAATGAAAAGATAGAAGAAATTGTAAAATATGTAATTGGAAAAACAACTGACCTTGAAAATAGATCCAGGTGAGACATTGTAAGAATTATTGGCCTACTAGAAAGCCATGATGAAAATAAGAGCCTGGACAATATCTTCCAAGAAATCATCAAGGAAAACTGCCCAGAAGTCCTAGATCCAGAGGGTGAAATAGTCATAGAAAGAATCCACAGTTCACATCCTGAAAGGGATCTCAAACTAAAAACACCAAAAAATATCGTTGCCCAATTCCAAAACTATCAAGTGAAAGAGAAAATACTACAGTCAGTCAAAAAGAAAGCATTCAAATATTGAGGAGCTACAGTTAGAGTCACACAGGACCTTGCAGTTTCTACATTAAAGCATCGAACAAATTGGAATATGATATTCTGTAAGGCAAAGGAGTTTGGACTACAACCGAGGATCAATAACCTAGCAAAGTTGAGCATAATATTTCAGGCAAGGAGATGGACATTCAAAGAAATAAGGTATTTCCAGACCTTCCTGTTGAAAAGACCAGAACTCAATAGAAAATTTAATCTTTAAACACAGGTCTCAAGACAGGTATATACAGAGAAATGGGGGGAAATCTTGTTACTCAATATGGGCAAACTGTTTACCTCCCTATAATGGAAGATGGTATTCTTCATCTTGAGAATTGCATATTTATTGTGAAATATGAAAGGGATGTACATAGATGGAGGGAGCAGGTATAAAGTAAATGATGTGATGGTAAAAATTTAAGGGTGTAAATGGATGGTAATGGGAGATATGAAAAGGAGGAGGCAGAAAGTAAATGACATCACAGGAAGAGGAACAAAATCATATTACAGTGGAGGGAGAGAGGGGAGGGAGATGAACACTGTTTGAGATTTCCTCTTATCTGATTTAGTTCAAGGAGGGAGCAACAAATTCAGTTAAGTGTACAAAATTAAATTACCTCTATAGGCAGTAAGAGGAGAAAGGGGAAAGAAAAGGGTAGGGTAAAAGGGAGGGAAGAAGTAGTAAGGTTAAAGGAGAATAAAAGGGAGCCAGGCTGAAAGAAGGAAGGAAAGACTGCAGGAGGCGGTGGTCAAAAATTAAAACTCTATTATGGAGGGGAAGGGAAAAGGGAGAACTATAAGCACAAATGGTGGGAAAGAGGGTGGAGGGAAAGACACAGATAGCAGTCATAACTGTGAATGTAAATGGGATGAATTCTTTCGTAAAATGAAGATGGGTAGCAGAATGAATTAAAACACCATATTCCAAAAATATGTTGTTTGTAAAAAAAAAAATTGAAATGGGGATACACACAAGATAAAGGAAAAAGTTTGGAGCAGAATATATTGTGCTTCCTTTGATGTAAAAAAAAAAAGCAAGGGTAATAATCCTAATGTCACTCAAAGAAAAAGCAGAAAAAATGTAATCAAAAGAGATAAAGAAGGAAACAATATCCTGCTAAAAGGCACCATAAACAATGAAGCAATTTCATTACTAAACATATTTGCTCCAAGCAATCAAATTCTTAGAGGAGAAGTTAAGGGAGTTACAGGAAGAAATAGACAGCAAAACTATACTAGTGCGGACATCAAACTCCTCTCTGAACTTGATAAATCTAACCTCAAAATAAACAAAGAAGTTAGTGAGGTGAATAAAATTCTGGATAAGGTAGATATGACAGCTCTCTGGAGAAAACTGAATGGGGATAGAAAGGAATATACCTTTTTCTCAGTGGAACATGGCACATATACAAAAAGTGGCCATGTACTAGGGCATTAAAACCTCACAGTTGAGTTCAGAAAGGCAGAGATAGTGAATGCATCCTTCTCAGATCATAATATAATAAAAATTACATGTAAAGAAAGGCCATAGAAAGATAGACCAAAAGTTAATTGGAAAGTACATAATCTAATCCTAAAGAAGGAGTAGGTTAAACAACAAATCATAGAAACAATCAACACCTTCACTCAAGAGAATGACAATAATGAGAAAACTTACCAAATCTTATGGGTTACTGCAAAAGCAGTTCTCAGGGGAAGCTTTATATCTTTGAATGCCTACATGAATGAAATAGAAAAAGAGGAGATCAGTGAATTGGGCATGCAGCTGAAAAAGGTAGAAAAAGAATAAATGGAAAATCCCCAAATAAATACCAAATTAGAAATACTGAAAGCCAAAGGAGAGATTCATAAAACTGAAAATAAGAAAACTGCTGAACTAATAAATAAAACTAAGAGTACATTTTAGGAAAAAACAATAATATTAATAAACCTTTGATCAATTTGATTAAAAAACAGAAAGAAGGAAACCAAAGTACCAATATCAAAAATGAAAAGATGAACTCACCTACAATGAGGAAGAAATTAAAATAAAAATGAGAAATTACTTTGTGCAACTGTATGCCCAAAAATTCAACAATGTAAATGAGATGGATGATTATTTTAAAAAATACAAATTGCACAGATTAACAGAAGAGGACATTGAATATTTAAATATCCACATCTCAGTAAAAGAAATTGAACAAGTTATCAATGAACTCCCTAGGAAAAATCTCCCGGGCTGGATAGATTCACAAGTGAATTCTATCAAACATTTAAAGAACAGTTAATTCCAAAGCTAGGTAGATAATTTGTGAAAACTGAGGAAGAAGAAATCCTCCCAAACTTTTTTTGTGATACAAATATGATTTTGATGCCTAACCAGGAATCAAGTAAAAAACTACTTGAAACAATAACCAACTTTGACAAAGTTGCAGGTTACAAAATAAATCCACACAAATCTTATGCATTTCCATACATTACTAAAAAAGTCCAACAGCAAGAGACAGAACGAGAAATCTGATTTAAAGCTAGGATAGAACTATAAAATATTTTAGAGTCTACCTGCCAAAACAAACCCAGGGACTATACAAATAGAATTACAAAACACTTTTTGCACAAATAAAGTCAGATCTAAGTAAGTGGAAAAATATCAGTTGCTCATGAATAAGCCAAGCCAATATAATAAAAATGACAATTCTACCTAATTAATTTACTTGTTCAATACCTTACCAATCAAATTATCAGATAATAATTTTGTAGAGCTAGAAAAAATAATATCAAAATTTTCTGGAAGAACAAAAGGTCCAGAATATCAAGGGAACTAATGAAAAGAAATGCTAGGGAAGAAAAGAAATGCTAGGGAAAGTGTCCTAACTCTACCAGACCTCAGATTATATTATAAAGCAGTAATTATCAAAACTACTTTGTACTTGTTGGGGTGTAAACTCGGTTTTCACGTGAACAGTCTCGGGTCAGGTAAAGGTGAGGGCTTCTAAACTGCGGAGCTCTCACGAGGCCCCCCAGGGAATAGCTGGGAATTGAGGAGTGAATCACGAGCTATCATGTTTTTCCACCTCTTCTCAGTGGAAACTTCCTGGGGAGAGGATCCCACCCTTGAGATTGGTCCATGATCTGAGCACACCTGTTGTTGATTGGTTAAGGGGCTGAGAGCAAGCTGTCCACAAGTGAACCATGCAGCTGGGAGAGCTTAAATGGGGACAGGAAACCCTGGGGGTTGGGTTCCTCTCTCCTCCTGATGGAGAAAGGGGCTCCACAGGGAGAACTCATCCTGCATACTGACATGTAGCTGGTATCCGGAATAAAGCCTACACTTCTGTTTGACTCTAGAGGTCTCTTTTCTCATTACTTTTATGATCACCGAAGACCTGAGTTAGGTAAGATGACCCGGAAGCCCATGGCAGTTAGGCCAGACATGTACTGGTTAAGAAACAGAAGGGTAGACAAATGTAATATGCTAAGTAATCAAGACACAGTAGACAATGAATATAGCAATCTACTATTTGATAAACCCAAGGACTCCAGCTTCTGGAATAAGAACTCACTGTTTGACAAAAATTGCTGGGAAAACTGGATAACAGTGTGGTGGAAACTAGGCATAGACCAATGCCTGACACCATACACAAGAATAAAGTCCAAATGAGTACACAATTTAGGTATAAAGATTAATACTATGGACAAATTGGTGGAGCAAGGAATAGTGTGTTTATCAGATTTATGGAGAATGGAAGAATTTTTGACTAAGTAAGAGATAGAAAACATTATGATGTGCAAAATGGATAATTTTGATTACATTACATCCCAAATGCAACCAAGATTAGGAGCAAAACAGAAAACTAGGAAAGAATTTTGGCAACTAGTGTCTGTGATAAAGACCGAATTTCTAAAATGTGTAGAGTACTGACTCAAATGTACAAGAGTATGTCATTCTCCAATTGATAAATTGTAAAAGGACAGAAATAGGCAGTTTTCAGAGGAAGAATTTAAAGCTATCTATAGTTAAATGAAAAAATACTCTAAATCACTATTGATTAGAGAGATGCAAATTAAAACAACTGTGAAGCACCACATCACATCTGTCAGATTGGTTAACATGACAAAACTGGAAGATGAAAAATGTTGAAGAAGATGTGGGAGAGTTAGAACACTAGTTCATTATTGGGGGAGCTGTGAGCTGATCCAGCCATTCAGAAGAGCAGTTTAGAATTATGCCCAAAGGGCTACAAAAATGTGAATATCCTTTGACCCAGCAATACCGCTTCTAGGACTGTATCCCCAAGACATCATAAAAATGGAAAAGGGTCCCACAGGTAGATAAATATTTATAGCAGCTTCCTTTGTGGTGGCCAAAAACAGGAAATCAAGGTCATCTCCATCAGTTGGGGAATGACTGAATAAATTGTGGTATATGAATGTAATGGAATACTATTGTGCTATAAGGAATGATGAATAGGAAGACTTCAGAGAGGCCTGGAAAGACTTATATGAACTGATGCTGAGTGAAAGGAGCAGAATCAGGAGAACTTTGTACATAGCAACAACAACAGTGTGTGAGGAATTTTTCTGGTAGACTTAGTACTTCATTGCAATGCAAGGACTTGAACTATTCCCAGTGGTCTCTTAAAGCAAAATGCCTTCCACATCCAGAGAAAGAACTATGGAATTCAATTGCAGAATGAAGCAG
Source organism: Potorous gilbertii (assembly GCA_028658325.1). Classification (NCBI taxonomy): domain Eukaryota; kingdom Metazoa; phylum Chordata; class Mammalia; order Diprotodontia; family Potoroidae; genus Potorous; species Potorous gilbertii. The sequence continues at coordinate 67,528,838 of CM053772.1, read as the reverse complement.
ATCATTTTCTTTTGTATTATGTTTTGTTTTATGATTTCTCCCATTCATTTTAATTCCTCCATGCAACATGATTAAGGTGAAAATGTATTTAACAGGAATATATGTGTAGAATCTATATAGGACTGTATGCCAGGGGATGGAGCCAAGATGGCAGAGTAGAAGGACATATAACACTTCCCCTACAACCCACAAAATATCTGTAAAAAAGACTTTCAACAAAGTCTAGAGCAGCAGAAGCCACAGAACAACAGAGTGAAAGGGGTTTCCAGTCAAAGGTAACCTGGAAGGCCGACAGGAAAAGTCTATCTCATGGGATGCTGACTGGAGTGGAGTGCAGCCCTGGCCACATAGCACTGGGAGGAAAAGGACCTGACTAAACCTCTGGGCAGAGTTCCTAGCAGGGAAGGTCCCAGATACCTCAACCCACAAACAACAAAGGAAGTTCCAAAGGTCAGTGGGGAAAGGTTTTCCCAGCTGGAGGAGAGGGACCAGGGGTTTCTCCAGCAATAGCTTCAGGTGATGGCAGAGGCAGCTATAGAGGCCTGGAAGCAACCTGGATCCATTGTTCAGGCAGCTCAGCTTAAAGCCTCTGTGGTAGGAAGCCACTGATCCAAACCCCAACCCTGAGTGATGGCCCTGACCCCACCCAAAGCCCTGGGGAACTGAACAGCTGAGTCTAATCTCTTGACAAAGGATTCAGAAGTCAAGTTAGTGGTTGGGAAAATGCCCAAAAAAGGGAATAAAAATAAGACCAAATTTGGAAGGTTACTTTCTTTGTGAACAGGTGTCTCCTCCCATCCCATCCAGGATCCAGGAGAAACAATTTAAAAATTATGGGACTACCTGAAAGCTATAATCAGAAAAAGAGCTCAGATATTATCTTCCATGAAATTATCAAGGAAAATTGTCATGATATTCTAGAACCAGAGGGCAAAAATAAATATCAAAAGAATCCACAGTTCATCTCCTGAAAGAGACCCAAAAAAAAGAGAAACTCCTAGGAATATTGTGGACAAATTTCAGAGTTTCAAGGTCAAGGAGAAAATGCTGGTTATTGGAACTTGCTATTTTAAGAAGCTATGGGACTACTAAGTGACTATTCTAACTTCAGGTATGGAGAGCAACAAAGGTGGTCTAAGACTCCAATCCATGATGCCAGTAAGCCTGTGAGATGTTGGTATGAACTGAAAAAGGTGATCTCATGGAAGGCTGAGAGAGTAGCTGTTCAGCCTGGTCTGAGGTAGGATTGTCCCTACTCAATTTCTCCACTGACACCTGGCAGTCATTAAGTCTCACTAAATGCAAGTTGACAATCTACTGTCTGGAACTGACATGAAGGTTGGGAGATATTGTTTCCCTGCTTTGTCCTTCCTCTTAGTGGCAATTTCCTATAGTCAAAAGGTTTGTAAGCTCAATACCAGATCTATTAAATTAAATCTATTGGTAGAGGAACACCTGAGGTCAACTCTAAAATTAAGCTATTAGGCTTAGGACATTAGACCAACAATAATAAGTTAGGGTCCTTTAATTCTTAGTAATAGTGTGGAGATTACTAGGAGAAGGGTTTATGAAGTTAACATACATGCTTATTATTTGTGTCTTAGTTGGTTAATGTTAAAAAAAATCCATTTGTGGTCTATACTGTAAAAATTTTAAAAGAAACATCACCTGACCAAAAGTTGGAGTTGTGTTATGTGATGTGAACTGTGTTAAAAATGAAAAATTAAATAAAAAATTAAAAAAAATAAAGCTGTATGCTGTCTCAGGGAGGGAGTGGGGAGATAGAAGGTAAGGGATGGGAGACAGGGCAAAAAAATCTAAGATATATGGAATTGATTGCAAAACACTGAAAACAAAATACAAAAAAGAAAGATTTATTGAATCATCTCAGGAAGGACCATATTATTGTGGATCCACAGGTGCCATCACATGAGAAGTGACTCAGTAATGATAATAGAAAAAAGTAAGATGATATGTTGATATAAACAAGACAAATGTGTCTTAACGGAATTCAACAAATCTTGATGGAATGAGTGCCAAGATTGGAATATGCCTCTGGAGGTAAACTTTAAAATCGTTAAAATAGATAAAACAGACAAATGATTGGGAAGGAATATTAAAAAGTGTTGCTACGTGAGAAAGTCCAATGACCTAAAAAAAGAAAGAAGGTGGGAAACACTTGGGTAATGAACAACTGAGAGAGAATCAGAAGCAATATTTTGAAATAGTGCTACAGATCACTTGGACAGAAGGAAGAATTTGGTCAACTCAGGAAAAATTTCCCAAATTTACATAGATGTATTAAATTGTAGTGGTGAAATACTTCAACTATCAGGGCATCTCTTTCTCTCCACAACTGATGTATTCCTCACTTGCCTTAATTATAACTTTGTCCTTTAAAATATATGTGCATATTCATCCTTCGTTGCCGAAGAAGACCATGCCATCAGAGAAATAAAGACACGATTTGCACTTGAGTTTGTTTTGAGTGAGAGAGGGCTGTGCAGGTCACCAGCCTCACTTCTCCTCCAGAGCCATCTGAATTCAGTGACAAGATATTCATCAGGATGACTGGAGATGACCCAGGTTGAGGCACTTGGGGTTAAGTGACTTACCCAAGATCACACAGCTAGTGTCAAGTGTCTGAGGTGAGATTTGAACTCAGGTCCTCCTGACTCTTGCACTGGTGCTCTATCTACTGCAACACCTAGCTGCCCCCCTTTAAAATATAGAATTTATAAGAAGGACAGATAGAAGAAAACTGGATGCCAATGTAGAGATAACAAGGACCCATAGGCAAATGAGATTTCTGCCAAAGAGTTTATGATAGAGAAGGGGCCAAAAACTAAGTATTATCTAACCCTGGGGTAGGGAACCTGAGACCTCAAGGTCACATGTGGCTTTCTAGGGCCTTGGGTGCAAGTCCAAGTTTTACAAAACAAATTCTTTTCTTAAGGGGATTTGTTCTGTGATGTTTGGATTTAGTCAAAAGACTAAACACTTGAAGACCTAGAGGTTCACATTTGCCCTTGAGGCCACAGGTTCCCTACACCTGATCTACCTCATACCCTATATCTGGCAAAAACAGATTTGGGGGTTTAAAGAAAGGATAGGTATATATATTTGCCTAATAATTTCTAGAGAAAATGAGTCCAAAGGAAACTGGAAGTTTCCAAGAATTCCAAGAATTAAATTCTAATAACATGAAGGGAAATGATTTGGATCAAGAAAAGGATCATCTGGGATGGAGATAAAGAGTCCAGTATATGTATGGAAATCACTGACCAGGTCAATAACAATGACAACTAACACTCATAACACATTTTTTCATTGGTATGGCCATGTGGCAAGAGCAAAAACAACTGGCAGACAATCTGTGTCCTCCACTAATATAAGGAAAAAAGAAGGAAGGAACCCCACGTTTTGATCCATACTCCACCATGATGCAGGTGTGGGAGAATATGGGCAAGAATTGCTCAGAATAGGTAGGTGGGTATGGACAGATTATGGTCTGCTTCACAGGATAAAACATCCACATCATTGCCTTCCCAGATTCATTTGAATCTTTGAATATATGGTGTGTATGTATGTGTGTGTGTGCGTGTGTGTGTGTGTGTTTAGACATCAATCAAATCATTCAACTACTTTACCCCATTTGAAACAACTACCAAGATGGTCTAGCCCTGAAATCAACATGGGAGAAAACTACACTGAATCAATCAATAAATCAGACATTAAATTAAGGGTTCTAAATCTAGGAAACATGAACCTCTAAGTAGTCTGTGAATAAATTTCAAGTAGGTTTTAACTTCAATAACATCTAACTGAAATTTAACATTTCCTTCAGTTATTTAAAAATATTATTTTAATAAAGGGTCTATCCAAAGGGGTTCATGGAATAGAAAATTATTTGAAAACTTTGTATTAAACTAAGTGAAAGCAACTTAGTAAATCAAGTTGGGAAAGAGTTCAGTGCATCAAATCATGGATTAAAAGAAATGTATGAGGATTTCTTGAGGAAACTTTCACACCCTGTGGCACCTGTAAAAAAAACAAGGCAATTTGGGACACGACTTTCAGGTGGTGGGCCAGCCTATATGAAAGAGTACATTCAACTATGCCTTTGAGTAGGAATCACTTGGGCCATGGGTGAGAAGAGATGGTTTTGTCTTTTATAAGCCCTTTCCTCCTACGAGAGGAGGACTCTATGAACTTCAAGAGATCAGAAGATTTTGAACTTCTCTTGGGCATCCTACCATATTTGGAATGGAAGTTGCTGATGGTAGTAGGTGCATTGGAAGCTGTGGACAAACCAGAAAAAAGCAATAACCCAAATCTCTCAAGTGATCTCTGTTTATGTTTATGAAGCAGCCTGGTGGCATAGCAGATAGAGTGCTTGACCTATAGTCAAGAAGACCTGATTTTAAATCTCTCCTCAGAAACTTACTAACTGTGTGACCTTGGACAAGTCACTTAATGCCTGCTTCAGTTTCCTACTTTATAAAATGTGATAATGATAGCACCTACCTCCCAGGATTTTTGTGAGGATCAAATGAGAATATTTGTAAAGAGTTTTGCAGAATTGCAAGTGACATAAATATTAGTTTCATCATCATCATCACCATTATCTTTATGCCTTCACTTACATTATTTCCTCAGCCTAGAACGCCCTCCCCCTCTTTTCTGCTTGGTAAATTCCTATCTCTACTTTAAAGCTCAACTAAAAACTGAGCATAGTTGACTTTTTTCCCCTAAGTGACAGCTCTTTCTAGCCACCTAATATCTTTCTTAGAGCCAATTTATATTAGGAAAGATGTGTTTTAATAGGCTAGCAGCAAATGAGGTTTTTTAGAAGGACATATTTTGAGGTCAGTGTTATTAATGGCTCTTCATTAAATTAATTTCTCATATTTGCTTACAGCCTTGGGTCACATTATGGTGTCATTGCCATTTTTATATCATAATGAAGTTAATAAAAAATATACATATCTACCTATTAATGTTATCTATATTAAGATCTGACCCTTTCATAGTGGTAAGAAAAGACCTACTTTAATGGTAGTCGCTGGTCTCTAAGGTTAGAGTTAAGTGTCCCGTTTATGTTTTATTTATGCTTTCATGCATTTTAACTAAAGTGAACAGCTTGTTGCTATTGCTTTTAGATTTTGACAGATGCCAAATGAGGTCAATTGTCGAATTCAGACTGAGTCAAGGAAAGAGTGTTCCAAAATGTAGTGCTTCAGTACCAAATGCTGGGATGAAGAAATCATGGATATCATAAAAAGAGTTTAATTCCCTTTACAACTAGGAGGCAATATATTCACTGTCAGTCCCCTGAGTCACCATGTAATCCATTTGGAGCCTATGAGAGATTGGCCTATGTTTTCCTCTTATGTTTTCCTTCTAGTCATTTTCAGATAGGATAAAATTACTCAATAAATATAGATCATAGAAACTGTCTATCTTAAATCACTGACTTTTATCCACTAAACTATTTTAATAATAGTTTCTATTATTTTTTAAAAAAACTTTGGCTGATGGCTCACATTAATCTTGTGATTTGTTATTGTTTAATTTTGTTTGGTTTTGTAATTTAATTTTCTCTAAACTCATTCCATCTTCTTTAGCTCTAACTCAGGCTCTTATCATCATTCTCATTACTGTCATTGCTGTAGTTAGTTTCATTATCATTAACTGGCAAGGGGCCAATCTGACAGTTTTTATGTTATTTGTCCAAAGGTGCCATAGCTATCAGTGGTCATGTGTGTGTGTGTGCGTGTGTGAATTGCAACATTCAGTTTGTAAAAGGTTTCAAAAAGAAGCAAAGGTAGAAAAATGCAAATAAGAGAACTTATATGTAGATAGATAAAATAAAGTTTAGGTTAGAAATATCAAACATAAACATCATCAAAGCACTTAATTTTACAGTTGTTAAGACTGAGCAAAGCTACCACTGGTGATAGAAACAGCATTCCTTGGAGTGACAAAGCTCGAATTCTGACAATGATGTCTGCATTTCATACTCAATCAGAGAAGTCCAGAGTCTATCTATAGTGAATCATAATCAATTAGTCACTTTTATGGAATCAGATTACTAGAATTGGCATGGACTTTAGAAAGTATCTAGTTCAACTATCTAATTTTACAAATGAGGAAACTGAGACCCAGAAAGGTAAAATTATTTGTCCAAGATCATGAAGCAAATTCAGTTTATAGCTAGGTTATTACAATCTGCTGGAAGGCTGGTGGTAAGCTTCATCAAGACATAATATAGTGTGACAAATCTGTTGATTGTCCATTTATCTTTTCTGAGCACAGTCTGATCAAACTCCAAATGTAATCTTCTTTTGAGAAGACCCTGCTCTCTCCAAGGTGCCATTTTTGCTGCTTTTCCTACTGCTGTAGCCACCATTGAGCCCCTCAGATGGATGCTATTGTCATTGCCTTGCTTATGTCCCAGGATCTTATTATCTTTTAAAACTCACAATGTAGCGAGGCCTAGTTGATTTCAAGTTTGTTCTTTAGTTTTCTAGTTGATGAAGAAAACACAGGAAAAGAGAGATGGCTTCATCTTATCTAAAACTTGCCTTGGTAGAATATGCTCTCAAAGCTGTATGGGGCTGAGGGGGAGGCTTCCGCCTCCATTCTCCATTCCATTCCCCCACCTGACTCTCATATTCATGGCTCCAAATAGTCATGTTTCAAAGGCAGAAAAGGAATAGAGAGAGTTCACTCCTTTCATGTGTCTTTGGACTTCTGGCTTAGTGACAATTTGCACATGCTCAAGCTTCCAGGGAATTTCATGGTTCCCAGAAATAGAGACTGAGTGTGCTCCCACAGGGACATGGCACATGAAAAGTAACTGCTATATTAATATAATTCATATAATTGTATTGTATTATAATGTAGTTGTTATCCTTCTCTGCCTAAATATGCCAATGGGATTTAGACTAATTGAATGGGGCTAAAGGTTTCTTTACTAGCATAAGCCTCTGGGAATACTTCTCCATCAGACAGCTCTACTGTTCTTCCTAATAATTACAGTGACTGAAAAGTGGAATGAATTGTCTTAAGGGTTTGTGGATTTTCATTGATTGAAGGTCTTTAAGTCTAGGAACTGACCCATCTGGCACATTCTAGCTTCTTCTGTCTAATGCTTCAAACTAGTTGTTGTTTTTTTAACTCCCAGAGAAGAAAATGGCAAACTACTCCAATATTTTTTGCCAAGACAACTCCAAATGGGGTCATAAAGAGTTAGAGATAACTGAAAATGATCGAAAAAGAACAGTCTTTTCTCTCTTGTTCACTATCAAGTAGAATTTAGTCTCAGGGCTTTCCCTGTACCCTGCCATCCTTGTATCAAGTGTACACCCCAGAATATTTATCATATTTTTGAGTTGATGTGTCCTTCATGTCACTTTTGGCTGGCTCCTCTTTTCTCTGATTAACACAAATTTATCCTAGACAACGATTTCAACAAATAATTTACTATTCAGCAATCATTTGCTCAAATCTAATAAGATGGAATAGAACAGTGACAAATATAAAATGTCTTATACTAAGTTGCCCAAAAATCAATTTCATGAGTACAAAGTGGAAATAGCAAAGCCCATTCACAAAGGATTTGGGGATATTAATGGATTGCAGGCTCAAAAGAAGTCTAAGTGTGCTAGAGCAGCCTAGATTTTATCTTAGGTTACGTCAAGGGAAGTGTCATGTTCATGCTAGGGAATTAATAGTTCTCCCACATCTGGAGTGGTATCAGTTAGAAAGAGTACAATTCAATTAGTGGTTTATATAATTCCTATTAGAGATTGCCTTAGTTTCAATAAGACCTAACCCATTCTAGTCTTGTCACCCTAGGGCAAGTAATTTAACTTCTCAGTGCCCTAGGCAACTGTCCAAGAACATTTTTTCTTTTTTTAAAATTTTAAGCTTTTACTTCATATTTATCTTCCCCAGTAACATGTAAAAATAATTTTTAATCTTAGTTTTTAAAACCTTGAGTTCTACTTTACCTCCTTTCTTCCCTCCCCACTCCCTTCCCTCATTGAGAAGGCAAGTAATTTGCTGTGGTTATACATGTGTGGTCATGCAAAACATCATGTTAATCGTGTTGTGAAAAAAATATATACAAGTAAAATAACTCAAGAAAAATAAAGTTTAAAGAAGTATACTTCAATCTGTATTCAGACATCACCATGGGCATGGATAGCTTTCTCATCATAAATCCTTCAGAGCAGTATTGGATCATTGTAGTGCTGAAAACAGCTAAGTCATTTATAGTTGATCATCTTACAATATCACTGTCATTTTGTACACAATAAATTTCACTTTGCATCAACCCATGCAAGTCTTTCCAGGTTTTTCTGAGAGCATCCTGCTATCATTTCTTATAGTACAATAATATTCCATCTTAACTGCATACCATAACTTGTTCAATAATTTCCCAATTGATACTATTATTGATACCCTCTCAACTTCTAATTCTCACCCTCAGGGGCAGCTAGGTGGTGCAGCAGATAGAGCACCAGAGCAGGAGTCAGGAGGACCTGAGTTCAAATCTCACCTTAGACACTTGACACTCACTAGCTGTGTGATCTTGAGCAAGTCACTTAACTCCAATTGCCTCATCCTGGGTCATCTCCAGTCATCCTGATGAATATCTGGTCACGGATTCAGATGACTCTGGAGGAGAAGTGAGGCTGGTGACCTGCACGGCCCTCCCTCATTCAAAAACAAAGTCAAGTGCAAGTCATGTCATCATTTCTCTGATGGTATGGTCAATGAAGAACGAGCATACACACAAAGTTCTCCCCCTCAGAAGAGCTGCTATCAATATTTTTGTACATATAGGTCCTGGTCCTTTTCCTTTTCTTACATATCTTTTGGAATACAGACCTAGTAGTGGTATTCCTAGGTGAAAGAGTATGCCTGTTTTTATAGTCCTTTGGGCATAGTTACAAATTGCTCTGCAGAATAGTTGAATCAGTTTACAATTCAAGCAACAGTGCATTACACATTATCCATCTTCATTGGGTGGAGGGAATTTCCACATTGGGGGTTTCCCATACCAATAAACAGTTCTTGTTATCCATCACCCACAATATTTACTTCTTATATGTATGTCCAAAAATGCACACACATATTTATCTGTGTACACATTTATCTGTTGTTGGGTAATCTGTTAGGCAATTGTTAATGTAATTTGTGGATAACTAGGCAGCATAGTGGACATCATGCTGGACCTGGAGTCAGGAAGAGCTGAGTTCAAATTTGACCTCATATACTTAATAGTTGTATGACCTTGGGCAAGTCACTTAACCTTTGTTGCGCTCTGTTTCCTCTTTTGCCTCTGAAATGAAGATGATATAAGCTTCTTAATAATAGCCTCTTTCTCCCCAGGTTGTTGTGAGAATCAGATGAAGTAATAATTATAAAGTGGTTAACACAGTGCCTAGAATGTGATAGGTGTTACATAAGTGTTAGCTATTGTTAATTTATTCATTAATTTTATATTTTTATTTATATATGTATGTACCTGTCTATAATTTGACAAACATTTTATCTCTCCATTCCCTCTCCCTCCAAATGAACAATAATTAAATTAATTACACAAAAATCCTTAAAATAAATATGCATAATCCAATACAACAAATTTCTACATTGGCCCCCATCCAAAAATGAAGGTCTCAAGTCATATTTTAAATTCATCATCTCTGTGGCAGGAGATGGATAATCAGTGTTTCATCATCTGTCTTCTGAATTCATAGTTAACATTGTTTTGATAAGTCTTTCAACGTTTTTCTTTATAATGTTGTTGTTATTGTATGAATTTTCTTCCTAATTTTGCTCATTCTCCTCTTCATCAACTTAAAGACATTTTCCCAGTTTCCTCTGAAACTGCCCCTTCCATCGTTTCTTATGGCACAATACTATTCCATTATGTTCATATGTAATTATTTGTTTAGCCATTCCCCAGTAGGAAAATATACTTTACTTTCCAGTTTGAGGCTACCACAAAAAGTGTTACTCTGAATATTTTTGTACATATGAGCCTTTTCTCTTTTTCTTTGATTCCTTTTGGGTAAAGACCCAGTAGTGTTATTACCGAGTGGAAGGATATGCAAAATTTTTGGCCAGCCTTTAGTGTATTTTATTTTTCCAATGCATTTTTAAGATAATTACTTACTGAATACAACTGGAATTTTGGAAGCACAACAGAAAACAAATGGTAATTGAAGTTAATACTTCTGAAATCATTGGGAGGAAGCATCATAAGATCATAGCTCTAAGGCTGGAAGGGAACTCAGAAGCAATCTAATCAAACTTTATTTTACGGTGGAGGCAATGAAAATACTTTGGTTTTTAAAGTCCTCATAACATGATCCCCTCTTACCTTTCCCATATTATATTTTACTCTCTTCCATGAACTCTGTGATTCAAGGACAATGGCTTCCTTGATATTCCTCACACAAGACATTGCATCTTCTGATTCTATGCATTTTCCCTGGCTCTTCTCCATAGCTAGAATGCTCTCTCTATTCATTTTCACCTCCCGACTGCCCTGGTTTCCTTCAGGTCTCAGCCCAAATCCCACCTTATGCAAAAAGCTTTTCCTCATTTTCCTTTATGCTAGTGCCTTCTGTCTGAGATGAACGCACCTCCTCATTACCCCCCACCTGCCTCTACCCCTCTGATCGGAAGTCTAGAGGGTAGAGCAAAAAACTCCTCCCAAAGTGCACATTTAAAAAGACCCCAGAAACTTTCCCACTAGTTGAACTGCTTGGATTTGACTTATACCTAGAGCTTGGCACAGTGCTTTCCAAATAAGTAGGTGCTTAACAAATATTTATTATATCCCATTAACTCTAACTTCTTTTGTATATACCTTGTTTGTACATAGTTATTAGCACATTTTGCCCCCATTGGCTTGTGAGCTCTTTTAGAGAAGAAAATATTTTTTGCCTTTGCATCCCCAGTGTTTAGTATAGTATCAGGCATACAATAGAAGCTTAATAAATGCTTGTTGACTTATTCAAGGTCATATTTGTGATAAACAACAGAAGTGAAATTTAAACCCAACTCCTCCAACTCTAGAGACAACATTTTTCTACCATTTCTAGTTCAACAATTAATTATGAACATTTTGAGCAAGTAGATTTTGGTCATGCTATTGTATTTAAATTGGGTTCTAGTATACAACAATGCCTCCTCAATGAGATCCATGGCTACTCCAAGGAGATTTACCCTAAATATCACATAAGAGAAAGGAAAGGAATGCAAATATCTATATTTAAGTTATTATTTTAGTAACCCATTGAGTTATTAGCATGTATGTTCCTTAAAGGGTAATAGACAATTTTTTTCAGGTCTTAATATCCTTAGTGTTTCATATATAGTAGGTATTCAATAAATGTTCATCAAACTGAATTAGTGCATGTATGTATATGCATTTTTTATGAGTGTGTTTATTTATCTCAGATACACATGGTAGATCAACAGTGAACTGAGTGTAAAACTATTTTAGAGGAAGAAAGCAGGCTACATTTGAAAAATTATGCAGCACTTTTAACAATTCCAATCACTGAAATTTTTTAAAAAATCTCATTTTTTTCAATAGCAACATTCTTCTATTGAGGTGACATGACTTTGAATCATAAGTGGAGTAGTTTTTTTAAAGTAAACCCTTATTGTATCAAATGAAATATATACACAAATATGCATATTCATATTTAAACACATATGTGCATATATATAGTGAGTATTCTATTTCAAAACAAGCATTATGGAATCAGTAACTTAGTATTTATAAAACCTTTCTCTGGCAACTAGCAACACTTCAGTTTTAAACATCGTATAAACTATAAAATGGAAGATACAAGGAGGATTTGATAACAGAAAAACTGTAGGGATTAAAATCATTCTACTTTGAGTTTTTTCTATTTTAGGACACAAAGTGCTTTCCAAAGCATGCTACTCATGGAGAGGCTATTAGCATTTCCCCAGACAACACAGTAAATGAACTTTTTATCCAGATGTTAAATTCCACCCAACTACTCAGCTTGGGATTTTGTTGGGGGAAAATCCCTTCCCTACTAAGCTTCAAATATAGGAGTAACATTTTTTTTATTCTTAAAGTCTTTTCTATTTTGGGGCTTTTAAAGCTCTTTAACTCTATACTATTTTAATTCCCACCTTTGGAAACAATCCTGATATAAGCCATTTTAATTTTAAACAACAGCATGGAATCTTCTCTGTGAGATGGACATCACCCAGATACTCTGGTTTCCTAATAACTAAACAATGCCCTTTGTCACTGGGGGCAAGTTGAGATCTCTGTGTAATTAGATGAGAAGAACGATTGGTGCCCAGTTGTTGTATTAGATATATAGCAAAGTGATGAAGGGGAAGACTGAATTTCTCATTTTCTGGTATTAGATAATTACAGCACTTTGAAACTAAATGCCAATTGTTGCCTATGAGATGGATTGTTTTAGGAGGAGACTTTTAGTCCCAGCATTTTCTACTTGCAATTCAGTTGATGCCATTGTATTTGTGAATCCTGGAATATCCATGCAAGCCTATGTGGCCAAGAGTATTGGAAAAATCTAACCTTTGAATAGTTAGTTGAGGCCAACAATGAATCCACTCAGATAAGTACTAGGTTGGCTGATGATTTCTTTTCCACTGACAAGACTGGTTGCTTTCCTGAACTGATCAAGTCAACTGCCACTTTATTTTTGAAAAAAACCCTACTTTGATATTTTGAGGAGTTATGATTCTATTTGTGTAGACACCTTCCTTCACTGATGTAGATCACAACCTCACCTTAGGTTCCATTGTTAATCTCCATTTTATAGAGAACAAAAGTGGAATGACAAATGACTTGCCCAGTCTCAAAGCATGTAAGCTTCTGAAGCTTAATTCACACCCAAGCCTTACTGACTTCAAAGCCAACACTTTTATCATTATATCACTTGTTTTCTTTGTTTATGTTTTTCTCAATTAGTTTATAGTTCCTTAATTAGATAAAATTATGTCAATCTTAAACTTCAATCTGAACATAACCAAAAACATGGCTCTTTTACTTTGCCCTGTTTTCCAACTGTTTGTTTATTGGATCCTTCTACCCCTTCTAAACATGGAGTGATCCAACATGCCTCAAACTTAGAAAAATCTCTACTTTTTAAGGATTATAAAACCTCATTCTGAACAAATTCATGTCATGTTTCAATTGCTGTTCACTATCTTATCCTGAACACAGGAAATTTACAGTGATTAAATGACTTTCCTAATGTCACCCAACTAATAAGAAGGATGGAGGGAAGGGTCAGGATATTCTCATAAATATAATACTCTTTTCTATTTCTCCTGTTTTCTGTCTTCCTTCATGACCAGATCACCTCTTATTCTATTCATGTGTGTCTCTCTTGAACACACACACACACCCTACTGTCATCATCATCAG
>CM053772.1:67484639-67514867 GCA_028658325.1 Potorous gilbertii | reverse complement strand
TTACAGTGATTAAATGACTTTCCTAATGTCACCCAACTAATAAGAAGGATGGAGGGAAGGGTCAGGATATTCTCATAAATATAATACTCTTTTCTATTTCTCCTGTTTTCTGTCTTCCTTCATGACCAGATCACCTCTTATTCTATTCATGTGTGTCTCTCTTGAACACACACACACACCCTACTGTCATCATCATCAGTAATATAGTGCAGCCTTTGCACATTACATCTTCAGTTTTTTCATTGACCTCAGAACTTTTCATCTTTTTATCTTCTTCAAGGTCCTGGTATTTCCTGGTTCACAGCCGGAGTCATAGTCAGGACAGCATAGGGATTTTGCTGGTGATGAAGAGACTGTCTCTAGCAATAATAAGTAGTTTGAGATTAACATACAACCTCTTTAAGTGTTTTCTAGCTTCTAGCATGGTTGAATTGGAAGTACACAGCAGGCTGGCAAAATTCCTATGATGCCAGGATCTAAGGCAGTGTTTCCTGGGGTTGGCAGGTCACTGTTATTCACTCCTTTTGTCTAAAAGGCCTGCTCTTTAAAAATGCAGAATGTTTCCAAAGTGCCTGACATCCCACAGACTGCTGAGCAAATGTTTTATTGCCTTTTTTTGTGTGATTCAGCCTATTCTTTCCTTTTAAATGGTCAGAAAGACACAACATGATTGGGCCCATTTGACCATAGCTGAAGATTACTTTATGAATATTCAGCCAGCGCCACCCACTTCCCATTTTCTTGCCTCTTACTTTTCGTCTTTCCTCCTCTTAGCTATTTTTGACTCCCAATTTTCATGCTTGGCTATTTTCTGACCATTGGTGCTCTACCAACAAACAGTGGTAATTATCTTCATTTTCCCCATCTGAATACTCAGTTCTGCTCTCCACAGATGAAAGGAGGTGAAGTGATGCAAAGAAAACCCTTACTTTATTGGGACAAGTTCTGGTAATGTTGAATACTTGTATATACTCAATACATAGAAAAAAGTATAGAATGGTGGATCAAGCAAAGGACTGATAGTTAATCCACATGTGAAACCTGTTTCTGGTATTTACTACCTGCGTAACGTTGGGATCTCTGAAACTCAATTGCCTCATCTTACAGATGAGGAAGTTAAAATAGATGATCACTAAGGGCCCTTTGGACTCTAGGGCCTATGGATTTGAGAAACAGTATGGTATACTGGATAAGGCACTAGACCTAGAGTCAGGAAGACTTAAGTTCAAATCCTGCCTCAGATGCTAACTCTTCATGTGACGTTGGGCAAATTTCTTAAATTCTCTCTGCTTCAGTTTCTTCATTTGTAAAGTAGGAGGGTAGATTTGATGGTATCTAAATTTTCTTCCACATCTAATTCTATGATTCTATTATCTATAATCCCAACAGTTTATGATGAATGACAATAATGATATCATAATATTAATAACTCCTACATTAAAATCCTTAATCCCTCCCTCCTTCTCTTTCTTCCTTCTTCCCTCCCTTCCTTCTCTGAGTGTGACTTACAGTTTTTACATACAGTCAGTAATCACAGTAACAACAACCCTGTATTGAGCCACCCCTTAAACCTCTGTGTCTCTGTGCCAACTTCCCCATTACTCCTAGTTCTACATCCTTCAGACCAGGCGAAAAAAATGGACTCCATCTTTGATATGCCAGCCTATTAAGTGATTGAAGATCATTAGATGCCTAGGAAATGACACAGGGAATGAAATAAAGCATGGTCCAAGTTGTGATTAGATAGAATAGATGACTTAGAAATGGCCACTCAACAATTACAAGTCCTAATTAGTTATTGTTGCTTAGTAGTTTTTCAGGCGTTTCTGATTCGTTCTGACCTCATTGAAGGAGGGAGGGTTTCTTGCAAAGATACTGAGGTGGTTTCCCATTTTCTTTTCCAACTCATTTTATAGATGAGGAAACTGAGGCAAACAGGATGAAGTGACTTGCCCAGAATCACACAACTATTAAGTATCCCAGGTTAGATTGGAATTCAGGAAGATATTTATACATTTTGAATACCAAACCCTTATCAGAGAAATTTTTTTCCCCATTTGAACACTTTCCTTCTTATTCTAGATGTCTTAATTTTGTCTGTGCAGAAACATTTCAGTTTCAAGTAATCACACTTATCTATTTTATCTTTTGAAGTTGCCTTTGTTTATTGTTTGGTTAAGAATATATCTAACCATAGCTTTGAGAAAAATATATGATCAGTTTCTCTTCTAATTTTTTTTTATAGTATGACCTTTAACATTAAGGCTATGTACATATTATGGAGTGTGGAATAGGATGTCAGGTTTTGCTTGAAGCCTAATTTCTGACACACTACTTTCCAGTTTTCCAAAGTTATCTAAATCAAATAATGAGTTTTTCTTTCTCTATGTAATTGATATTTTACACTTTATGAAACACTGAATTATTGAGTTCTAATATTTCTGATTCTCCCTTCTCTAGTCTGTTTCATTGATCTGTCTCTATTTTTTTTTAACCAATACTAGATGGTTTGGATGATTGCTGCTTTATAATATTGTGTGAAGCCTGAAAGTGCTATTCCTCCTTCATTCCTATTTCTTTTCATCTTTTTCCTTGATAGTCAAGATATTTTTCTTTTTCAAATGAATTTTATTATTATTTTATCAAGTTACATAAAGTATCCCGTTGGTAATTTGCTTGGTATAGCATCAAAAGTGTAAATTAATTTGGGTTATTGCCATTTTTAAAATATTTGAATAGCCTAGCCACAAGTACTGAATATTTCTTCAGCTATTAAATTTGGATTTCCCTTTAAGGAGCACTGTGTAATTGAATTTATACAAGTCTTTAGTATGCTTTGGTAGATAGATTCTCTAGATATTTTATGTATTTTGTGTCTATTTCTAGTGAAATTTCCCTTTCTACTATTACTTCTTGTTTCGTTATTAATATATAGAAATATTGTCGATTTTTTAGGATTTATTTTGTAACACAACTTTGTTGAAGCTATTACTGACTCTTCAAAATATTCCAAGTTAATCACCATATAATCAGCAAATAAAGATAGATTTATTTCCTTTTTACTTGTCTTTGTGACTAATTTCTTCTTGTCTTCTTGCTGTTGCTAGTTTATTAAGAAATATGTCAAGTAATAATGGAAATAGTGAACGTTTGCTTTACTCGAATTTATTGGAAAAGATTCCTGTGTTCCCATTGCATGTGATGTTCGCTTTTAGTTTTATATAAAGCTTTTTAGGATTAATAGAAGTCTCTCCATGCCTAAATATTTTAGGATTTTTTTTTTAGCATAAAAGACTATTGTACTTTGTTAAAGGATTTTGTCAAAAACATCCATTGAGATAAAATGGCTTTGAATGTTTTGTTTTTCTAATATCATCATGATAATTGTTTCCCTAATGTTGATCCATCCTTGCGTCCTTGGTATAAATCCTACTTAGTTATAATGAACAATCTCTCAGGTAAAATATTGTGGTCTATCTGATGATTTTGTTTAAAAATATTTACTTAATATTCGTTATTGATATTGGTTAATAGTTTTCTTTCTGTGTTTTATCTTTTCCTTACTTAGATATTAGGACTATATTTGGCTTATGAAAGGATTTTAGTAGAATGCTTTCTTTCTCATTTTTTCAGAAAAATTTGTGAAGTATGGGTACTAATTGGTCTTCAAAATTTTGATAGAATTCTCCTGCTTATGTATCAGGACCACCAGATTTTTTTCCCCCTTTGATAGTTGTTTTATACCTAGATCTATTTCCTTTTCTGAGATTGAAATATTTAAGTGCTCTATCTCATCTTCCAATAGTTTGGCTCAGATTTGCAGGGTAGGTCACCTTGATCTGCATCCTGCTTTTTGGAACACATTATTCCATTATCTCTTCCATTTTTTGATGGGTGCAGGATCGTCCTGTAATATAGAATTTTTCCATTCTTTTGTTTTTCAAGTTCTTGGTCCTGAGCACCTACAGAACTTGTTTCTGAACTGAATTGTTAAATTTTAAACATTACTTATCTCAGAATTTGGAATCTTAGTTGCTGTTTTTTTTCTAGAAGTCATCTGTAAATTCTTTCAACTGACATTTCACTTTCTATATTCAGAAGTTCTAAGCAGTTCAATTCTATTATTTTATTCAATATGACGTTAAGGATTTTTGTCCTGTTGTGTTCTGGGAGACCTATGATGCTTAGGTTGTCTGTACACAACTTGCCTTTGAAATCAGTGTGTTTGTCTTCCTCAGTGAGTACATTTCCTTTCAACATTATTGTTTGTTCATCCACTTCTTCCAGATTATACTTCATTCCTGTATACTTGTTTTCTTGATTTATTGTCTTCTTTGGTGAAAATTTCCATTGCAAATTCTACTATTTCTAATCTGCCTGTTATTTTTGCTTTGTAGGCTTCAAATTCTATTTTTATAATTCTCATTTTCTCTTTTGAATCATTCAGGAACATACATTTTGGGATTCCATGTTCTTGTCACATTCTACAGAGTTCTTTGACTTGTTAAGATTGTTTGCCTTGAATTTGCACTATTTAGTCATAGATGCCTGAACTCATTTGCTAGATAAGAAGATCATATTTCCTTCTGTTGTCACTATTTTTTTTCCACTGACTTCTCCATTTATGTTCATGGTCTTTGTGTTTACTTTTCTCAGAAATCTTTGACAGTTTCCAGTCTTTTTTCCCCCCTCTGATTTTTCCCTATTGATTTTCTGACTCTGTCTCCTCTGATGGTCATTTTCCTTGGGGACTAGATCTCAAAGTGTCTCAGTCTCCTTTGACCTTGGGCAATTCATGATTCTCTAGCTTAGGTTTCTGCCTCAAATGACTTTTGCTTGGTCAGAACTGGCTCCATCTGGATGCCATGCTGTTTCCCTCAGGCTTAGTGGAGTACTAGTGTCACTTCCCATTCTTTGTGTTCCTTAGTTTTCTGTCCCCACATTGGCAGTTCAGAGAGCTTCTATGCTGATGATAGGTGTTTTTCCCCATCCCCAGAAGTTCGGAGCTTTGTAGACAAGCTTTTATTCAGAGATAGGGGGTTGTTCCTATTTTTTGTGGCCTGGGCAAACTTCTGGAGTTGGATCAGGGGTTGTGATATTTTGTCCAAAGCATTTTGTTTGCACCTGTTTAAATAATCATATGCTTTTAGTTTCTTTAATTAGCCATCAACATGATTCATCAAATTAAATTAAAAGTAAAAAGTAAATTTAATTAATGTTTTTCTTAATAATAAACCAAGCTTGCATTCCTGATATAATCCCAATTCGGTGATTATCTTTCATCTTTACAATATGCTATTTTAGTCTCTTTGCTTATATTTTATTAAAAAATATTTATGTACATTAGGGATAATTTACAGTTCTCTTTTCCTGTTTTGATTCTTCCTGGTTTATATATTAGGAAGATATTGAGTCATAGAAGAATTTGATAGAATTGTTTATTTTTATATTTTTGTAAACCATTTAAAGAATATTGGATATGTGTTATTTGAATGTTTGAAAGAGTTCATTTTTAATTATGTTGATCCTCAAGTTTCTTTCTATGGAAACTCATTTATGGTTAGTTAATCCTCCCCTCCCCCAATTGGATGGTTTAAATTCTTTATCTCTCATTACTTGGGTATTTTATATTTTGTAAATTACTGGTTTTATTAGCTTATAATTGGGCAAAGTAATTTCTAATGATGTAATTAATTATTTCTTTCTTCATTGTGAATTCTCCTTTTTAATTTTTTATATTAGTAATTTGATTTTCCTCTTCTTTTTAATCAAATTTGCTAATGGTTTATTTTTTTTAAATATACTTTTAGTTTCATTTATTAATTCAACTTTTTTGTTTAATTTTTGTTAATTTCTTCTTTAAGTTTAGTATTTCCTTTTTGGTATTTAATTGACATCTTTAAATTTATTGGTTTTCTAGTATTTTAGTGGCATTCACAATTCATTGACTTTTTGGTGAACTAATAGCATTTAGAGATATAAAATTTCTCCCAGGAGTACTTTGGCTACATCTAAAAAAATCTAAAACATTGTCAACAGTGTTGTATATAGTGAATGAAATGTTCTGTCATTTCTGTTATTTATTATTTGATTCTCATATTCTTTACGATTGAGTTATTTAGCCTCTAGTTAATTTTTGATACTTTCCCATTTCCTCTTTATTCAATATAAATTTTTATGTTATAATCAATATAGGATATATATATACATATGTGTACTATTTCTACTTTTCTATATTTTAGAGATTTGTATGCCCTAAAACATGATCGACTTTTGCAAAAGTGCCATGAACAGCTGAAAAATATGTATGCTCATTTATATTTCCATTCAATAAATACATGTGGTCTATAATATCTAATTTTTCTAAAATTCTACCCAAGTCTTCAACTCCTTGTTTATTTTTATTAGATTTCACTGGATCTGACAGAAGTAAATCCATGCTCCTCTTATTATAGCTTTATTATCTATCTCTATTTGTAATTAATTTACTTTTTCCCTTAAGTATTTAGAAGCTGTGGCATTGAGTGCATGTATATCAACTATTGAAATAAATTTCTATGTTACATTTCAGTAAAATGTAGTTTCCCTCTTTAGCTCATTTAATGAAATCTGTAGTATTCATAAGAAATAGACTTGAAATATAGAGACTCACGTAGAGTTAAAATAAGGAGTTGGAATAAAAATCTATTATACTCCACCTGTACACACACGAAAAGTCAAGAGTGCCAAATTTTTCGGACACAACATCTCTGAATTTCCATCCAGTAAATTACATAAGGACTGTGATCTGTATTAAACAAGGAAGTACTTACATTGATCAGATTCTTCAGGTCTCGAATTACACAATGATACTTCCCATTTCTTTAGTACCTTATAGTTTAGAAAACACGTCTCATGATCATCATTCATGACAATTAAGCATCGCCATCCAGAAAATTTCCAGGCAGCAAAAGCAAAATGAAAGTTTCTTATTTTGGAGTATGGGATAGTCTCTTTTCCCACCAATAGGTGGACTGCAGAGTTTTCCCTATATTAAGTAGGCCTAACTCTTTCCTACAATTTGAACCATGTGTGGTCAGCTCTGGAGTGTCTTTCACTCCACATTTTAATACTTTGATGGAAGTGTGATCTCATCATGGTGGGCACTCTCTCCATCAGAATTAATCATTCCACATCAGTATGTTTTCTTGTCCTGTGTGATTCTTGCCTGTGTTCTGTCATAGATCCTCCACAGAAGAGTGGGCTATAGTGCTTTCTGTAGGTCTGCTTTCTCTAACTACTAGTGTAGAACTTGAGTTTTCTATCCATTTTCTCCTGTTTAAGCTTATTTATAAAATAATCTAGTGCAGCCAGCTGTACAAAATAAACTACTTTAATTTTTAGTTCAATTAATTTCCCATTGAACCAGATAGATCTGTATTTCCCATAGCATCTAACTTGAGATAACTCTTAGAATTTCAAGTGTACACTTCATAACAAGTCATGAATTATTCACCCCCTTAGAACTAACTGAGTGCATAACATGGTGTGACACAAAAAGGCTTTTTAAACAGAAATGCATGTTGCTGTCAAAATCCCCCTGGAGGTTCTGTGCTCTCAGCAAGGTTAATTCCTAGAGAGATGAGAATTATCAATCTCAAATCCTCAGAGACTAACATTTCCACTTCTTTCACTAAAATCTGAAAATGTTCATTTCTCAGTTATTAAATAAATTCTCAGAGAAATCAAATGTGTTGTGGCTGAAGAACTGACCTATGTGGATGAACCTTTGTGGAATTATTAGCACAGATATTTTCTTCTTTCTTCAGAAAAAAAATCTTTCTAAAGGTTGCCTGCTAGTCTCCCCTTCGTTAATAGGTCATTGGTTTCAGAGGAGTTAGGACTGGATGGGACCTTTGAGATATCAAATAGCATTTTCATTTTACACATAATGAAATTGAGGTCCCTTTTGAAAAGTTTAGGTCCTGCAAGTGACACTAACATAAGTGCTTTAAAATTTGTAAGCCTATATATACTTTCACTTAGTCCTATTTCCCACTTTACAGGTGAGGAAAGCGAGGAAAACAGGTCAATTAACTTGTCTAGAATGACAATAGACATACTAGTATGTATCTGAAACAGAATTTGAACCTGTCCTTTTTACTTTAGGCACAACTCTTGTATAATTTGATGATGATGATGATGATGTTATGTCTACAAGTTAGTAATTTTGATGAGTTGGGCAAGGAGTACAAGACTTGTCTAGGGCAAGCAGCATGAAATGGGGAAGGGAAATGGGAATCAGAAACCATGAAAGACCAGTCCTTGTTAGTTAATGTCCTAGGACACTATGAAGCTATTACATGTGAGGCTGCTAGGTGTAGGAGAATGGGATTTTGGGAACAGAGCAGTCTAGATTAGGGGTAGGGGAAAGAGATGGTCTTTTACATGATTTCTTATTTTAACTTCAATAAATACTTATTAAGCACATATTATGTGCCAGGTATTGTTAAATTCTGGGGATAAAATAAGGAAAAATAAAGACAGTCACTGCCTTTGAGGAGCTTTCAATTCTGTAGGGGGAAGACAACACAGAAAAGCAAATTGGAAAGCAGGGTGGGGAGGGGCATCAGAAGGTACCCAGCTTAGAAGCACCTTGTTCCATAGTATTGAAAGCAAATAAATCTGCAGACAGAAAGTGGAATGAGCTGGAAGCCCATTTCTAACCTCACATAAAGGCAAGATATGGGAGAAGTTAAGTGCTGTACCCTATAGCCCTCCAATCAGAAGGGAGAGGAAGCTGAGAAAGGTGGTAAAGTATTGAATAAATATATTATTGAGTAAATGATTATTAAAGTAGTGGTAAAATTAAAATGATTTGGGAGTTGATAAGATGAAGATGTATAAACTAGTTGATCTTGAATGTATTACACTACTCTATCCCCACCAACTCCATCACATTCCTAATACAGTGAAGCTATTTAATCTGGCAAACAATGAGAACTTATTGACGCAAGAATTCTTTAGAGTCTAATTTATTTAACTACCAAGACATTCCCAGTGACAATTGTTCTGTTTTTTATTTCCCTACTGTATTCAGAAGAGCATGTCTGCTAGAATGCCCAGAGCCTCTGAAACTGTGTATCCTATCTGATGGAAAACATGCTCCCCTTGCTCATCTCTTTGCAAATATAAACATAGTCATTTGGTGAAAACAGTGCTAGACTTGGAATGAAAAGACCTAAGTTCAATCCCTGTTTCAGGCACTTAATTACTATTTAGCCCAGACAAGTTACTGAATCTATTGTTAAGCTTCAATTTCCTCTGCTCTATACATGTATGGGGAAGTGTGGACTAAATGATGTCTAAGACACTTTCTAGCTTTAATATACTGAGTCTTAAATCAAGATTAGAATTTCTCATATAGTTACCTAACATTTGGAATGTGGCATCACTTGTCTGAGTCTTAATTCTTCATCTGTAAAAGGAGAATGATACTACCTGACCACTTCCCTCACAAGGTTGTTGGAGAAAAATGCTCCATAAATGTGAACTATTTGTTTACTTGGTTATTCCTAGGTAATAAAAAAAAAACTAAGGGAAGAAGTTTTATTGTCCAAGAATTACTGAATTATATCCACAAAAGATATTTTATAAATTGTTATCCAACATTTAACTATTTATTCAAATTGGTGAAATCTTCTGAAGATTTCAGTAGCACTTTACTATTAACATTCTATAAATAAGATGAATCTAACATAAAGACTCCTTTATGAAATGTGAAACATATATTGATGATATGTGTGTTTTCATATCTTCATTTGGACAGTCATGGAAACATTTTCTTTGCCCAAGCACCACTCTTTTCAGCTATCAGTGCTTTCAACTGTCAGAAGAGAGCACCACTGAACTATCCAGGGTACTAGCAGTCACCTGCTTTCTCTCTGAAAGACAACTTTGTCTTTCTCCCTTCATTTGTGTTCTCATTTAAGACTAACCTGAATCTTCCTTACTTCTGCTATTATACGTATACCTCATGCCTGTAACTATGTACTCATTTGAGCTCTGCTGACTGCCTAGTACTGCACCTACACTTACCTGACTTCTCTGAATAGTGAAGATAAAAGCAAGCGACACTTGACCATAACCCTACTCCCAGTAGCCTCAGCCATCTGACCAATCACCTTGCTTGAATAAATGAACAAAAGCATTTATGGCATGTTTACTGTGTGCAAAACTATGTACTAAGGCCCCCTCTCACCAAATGAGAAAGCAAGAAATATGATATCAGTTACTTTTGGTGTCACTGTGGTGGTTGTAGTAATGGTGGGTAGAATTAGAATTCAGAGAGTAGTCTGAAAGTACTAAGCTTCCCTTGTTTTCAACCAAAATTCCAGCCCTCTTAGTTCTTTTGCCTCTCTTATTTCCTATTTAATCTGTATATAGCATCTTTGTTTTTTTTAATTTTAATGTTTATTTGTTTTTAGTTTTCAGCATTCATTTCCACACAATTTTGAGTTCCAAATTTTCTCCCTATCTCTCCACTTGTCCCACCCCAAGATGCTGTTCATTCTGATTACCACTTCCCCCAGTCTTCCCTCCTTTCTATCACACTCCTCCCTTCCCTTATTCCCATCTTTTCTCTTTTCTTGTAGGGAAAGATAAATTTCTGTAACCCATTACCTATATTTCCTATTTCCCAGTTATAGGCAAAAACAATTCTCGACATTTATTCCTAAAATTTTGAGTTTAACTTCTCTCCCTTCCTCTTCCCCACCCATTCCCAATGAGAAGGCAAGTAATGCAATATAGGCTATAAATGTGTAGTTTTGCAAAAGAGTTCTATAATACCTATGTTGTGTATGGTTAACTATATTTCCCTCCATCTTATCCTGCCCCACCATCATTCTATTCTCTCTTTTGACATTGTCCCTCTCCAAAAATGTTTACTTCTAATTGCTCCCTCCTCCTATTTGACCTCCCTTCCATCATTTCCCACCCCACTTATCTCCTTTTCCCCTACATTCCTGTTGTGTAAGATAAATTTTCATACCAAATTGAGTGTGCATGTCATTCCTTCCTTAAGACAAATGTGATGAAATTAAGCTTTCACTTTTTCCCTCTCACCTCTTCTCTCTACCTCTTCTTTGAAAAAGGTTTTTCTTGCCTCTTTTATGAGAGATAATTTACCCCATTCCATTTAGCCCTTTGTCCTGCAAATATTTTCCTCTTTCACTTCTTAATTTTATTTTTTTAGAAATCATCCCTTCCTATTCAACTCACCTGGTACTCTCTGTCTATACATACATAAATATATATATATATATATATATATATATATATATATATGTATGTATATATACATATATATATGTACACACATGTGTACATCCCATTACCCAAATACTGAGAGAAGTTTGAAGAGTTGCAAATATTATCTTTCCAGGTAAGAATGTAAACAGTTCAATTTTAATAAGTCCCTTATGATTTCTCTTTCCTGTACATTTTCATGCTTCTCTTGTTTCTTCTATTTGAAAGTCAAATTTTCTATTCAGCTCTGGCCTTTTCATCAAGAATGCCTCAAAGTCCTCTATTTCATTGAAAATCCATTTTCCCCCTGAAGTATTATACTCAATTTTGCTGGGCAGGTGATTCTTGGTTTTAATCCTAGTTCCTTTGACTTCTGGAATATAATATTCCATGCCCATTGATCCCTTAATGTAGAAGCTGCTAGATCTTGTGTTATCCTGATTGTATTTCCACAACACTCAAATTGTTTCTTTCTAGAAGCTTGCAATATTTTCTCCTTGACCTGGGAACTCTGGAATTTGGCTACAATATTCCTAGGAGTTTCTCTTTTCAGATCTCTTTCAGGAGGTGATGTGTAGATTCTTTCAATATTTAAATTTGCCCTCTGGTTCTAGAACATCAGGGCAGTTTTCCTTGATAATTTCATGAAAGATATCTAGGCTCTTTTTTTGATCATGGCTTTCAAGCAGTCATATAATTTTTAAATTGTCTCTCCCAAATCTATTTTCCAGGTCAGTTGTTTTTCCAATGATATATTTCACATTATCTTCTATTTTTTCATTCCTTTGATCATGTTTTGTAATTTCTTAGTTTCTCATAAAGTCATTAGCTTTCATCTCCTCCATTCTAACTTTTAAAGAATTATTTTCTTCAGAGAGCTTTTGCATCTTCTTTACAATTTGGCTAATTCTGCTTTTTAAAACATTCTTCTCCTCATTGGCATTTTAGACCTCTTTTGTCAATTAAGGTAGCCTATTTTTAAAGGTGTTATTTTCGTCAGTATTTTTGAGGTCTCTTTTAGCAAGCTGTTGACTCACTTTTCATGATTTTCTTGCATTGCTCTTTCCATTTTTTGCTCCACCTCTCCTACTTGATTTTCAAAATTCTTTTTGAGCTCTTCCATAGCCTGAATCTATTGCAAATTTATTTTGAAGCTTTTGGATGCAGACGCCTTGACTTTTATGTCCTCCTCTGATAGTAAGCATTGTTCCTCCTCATCTGAAAGCATGGAAGAAAATAACCTTCTATAGCTTTATTTTTTCCCCTTTTTGGAGAATTTTTCCATGCAGTCACTTGGCTCCTTTGTCAACACTGGGTATACTCTGGGAACCTGTAAGTTCTCAGTTCTTTTAAGGTGACCCAGTCAAGGGAGGAAAGTTTTCTCCTCTCCTATCCTATAATCTGGTCTAGGAGCAACCAAAATTTTTCTACCCAGGATCTGCAAATAAAATTCCCTTTCTAGAACCTCCACCAGCTCCACCATGCCAGCCAGCACTTTTCCTCGCCCTAGGGTTGCCACTCAGGGCTGAGACCCATATCAGCACCTCAATTCTCCCACGGTCTTTAGACCAAGGACTCCAAAAATGAACTCTGCTGCTGCTGCTGCCATCTGGAGCCAGGGCTAGGAGAGGGCCCTGCTACCTTCTCAACCAGGTGAAAAAGCTTTCTCATTGACCTTTTAAGCTATCTTTGTCATTTGTGGGTTAAGGGATCTGAGAACTGCAACTGCTGCAGGGGATTCCACCCTAAGGCCTGTTCTGGTCCTGTTCCTGCAGATGGCTTGTGGCCAAGGGTGGGATGGTCTCAGTGGGTTATTCTCTGCTCTGCGCCCCATAGTATAGACCGTTTTTGTCAGCCCTCCAGGCTACCTTGGGCTGGAAATCCCTTTTACTATGTTGTTTTGTGGCATCTGCTGCTCTAGAATTTGTTTGGAGTCATTTTTACAGATACTTTTATGAGCTATGTCATGAGCTAGAGTAGATGTGTCTTTGTAGTCCTCCATCTTGGCTCTACCCCCTATGTAGCTTCTCTGTACATACTCGTTTACTTGTTTTCTCCCATTAATTTTTGAACTTGTTGAGGACAAGTACTATCTTTTGAATTTCTTTTGTATCCCCAGTGCTAAGCTTAGTGCCTGATGTATATTAACTGCTTAATAACTATTTACTGACTGAATGAAGACCTGGATTGGGGTAGGAATTAAAGGCTATGAAGGAAGGGCATAGAAAGAAAGGCAGGATGGTTTCAATAATAAAACCATCTATACTAATGAAAGTTATAATTATGTAGTATTTTGATATTCATAAAATAATTTCCTAACAAAGACCCTGAAAGATAGGGATAATTGTTATTCCTATTTCTTACAAATGAGAAAACTGAGGCTTGTGGACATTAAATTACATGCCGATGATCACACAGATAACGTGGAGACGAAATTTATTTCACTTATTTTTTTGAGTCAAGTCGCAATATTCTATCCACTACACCACAATGCCTATCCACAGTTAAGCATGGGTCTGACTTTGCCTAAGTCTATAAGTTATTACTATACCCTATGCACATGCTAGTGAATTTCTTGCCTTGTTCTCTCACCTTCATGAACAAAGCTTTCAGAAACATATTACAACTTTAGATGGGAATTATTTCAAAAATGATGTCTCATTGCGTCATCTGGAGAAGAAAGTGAAGTGACTTTGTACAGTCTTCCCTCATTTAAATTCAATTTCCTTACTAGTCATAGCCAGTCCTGATGTGATGGTCCTTTTCAAAAATGAAAGACAAACAGCAATGATCTCAGATATGAGACTCGCTGGGCATCTGGTTCATATTTCTGGAGATTATACTTTGGGATTAGGAATGAATAGAGACCTGTGCTAATGGACAAGACACTGAATACTGAGGAAGTGTGACTATTTCTAGTCTCAGCTCCTCCATGAACTTGTTTAGAGGTAACTATTTGATGTATTGGATAGAGTACGGGGCCTGGAATTAGGTATAGTTGAATTTAAATCCAGCCTCAGAAATCTTCTAGCTACGTGAACCTAGGCAAGTCACTTTATTTCTGTCTGCCTCAATTTCTTTAATTGTAAAATTGGACTAAAAATAACCCCTCCTTCCCAGGCTATAATTAATACTTAATAATTAAATCAATAATTAGCACAGTGTGTGGAACATGGCAGACATTTAATAAGAGTTTCCTTTCTTTTTCTCTCTTTATGATGATGGGTAAATCACAACCTTTAGACACTTGAGCTTCCCCACCTACAAAATAGAAGTAAGCTTAAGACTGAACCTGGTGTGTATAAGAAACTTCCAAATGAATAAAAGCTCTACCAAAGCAAATAGTCACCTTCTCTGCAAATTGAAGTATTGGAGACTTACCTTGATCCACGAGATGTTATGTGACTTGTCCAGGGTCACACAGTCAGTATAATATTTGTTCCACTCTATCTGGCAGATGAGGCAAATCAAAGTACAGTTTAGAGCTCATTGTAATGGAAGTGATGCATTATCATTTTGTGTTATAATTCAGCATAAATTACTGGCCAATTTGCACTTTAATAATCAACTGTAGGTTTTAATTATTAACTGCAGTGATGGAGGTACAGCACAGTATGGTGACTAGAATGTGGAAATAGGAGTCCAGAAGATCCGGGTTCATATTTTCTTCTGGCTCTTAGTAATTGTGTGATCATGGTTGAGTCATTTAGCCTCTCTCAGTTTGTTTCTTCATCTTTAAGATTTGGATTATAATAACTATATTACTTCACTCAGAGGGTGGTTGAGGATTTCAAGTGAGTTAATGTGTGTGCAAAGTATTGTGTTGCCTTTGAAGTCTTAGATGCAGGGTGTCCCAAAAGTCTTACTTGCAGTTTAAACTTTAATAGCTATACCTGTCAAGGTCATATATTATTATTAAGATCAAGAGGACTGAGCTAAGAAAGAAAAGATGAAGGTTCAAGGAGGCAGATTCCCTCTAGATATAGGGAAAACTTCTTGGCCACTAGTATTGCTCAGAAGTGGATTGAGCTTCCTGAGGAGGTACAACTTTCCCCATAATTCATGGACTTCATGTAGAAGAAAGATGCCTACCTGTTGGGAATGTGTAGTATGGATTACTGTTCAGGTACAGGTTGGAATAAATGATCTCTCTGGTCTGTCCCTACTCTGTGATTCTGTGAAAATTCAGTGACATTATAAAATGGCTGCCTGGATTGGAGGCTGGGCTACATCTCCAGATTATGCTTAATTCTATGCAGTCACCCACTCAGACCCCAGGACCTTCTCAGCATAGAAATCTTTCCATCTGCCCTCTACCTGTGCAAACTACCATTTTCTGTTCACTCAATGCTTTTCACTTCTTGCTCAGAGTACAGTAATCAAATCAATAGTACCAAAAAGCCAGGTGAGAGGGTACACAAAGTAAGAATGACATTTGCTCAAGTTGTAGGCGTTGTGCAAAACAAAACCATAGAGTAATTAAATGACCTCTTTTGCTATTAAAAAAAACTTGTTTAGGTATTGTATGTATAGGTGAAGTGCTTTTAACCAAGGAGTAAGATCATTAGAGCCATAATATCTTCCACATCTCTAGTTTTTCATAGTGTACACAGCCCTTTCCTAATAACAACTCCTGTGATAATTGTAGTTCAAATATTATTCCCTCCATCTTACAGGAAACGAAATCACCTGTACAACTACCACCCAGCATGTATACTGAATGCTTTTTGCCTCTTGCTGATCAATATTACATTGCTATTAGAAAGGACATGACAAAGTTCTGTCCTCTGGTTGTGTGTGCAACCCTTATGACTGAAAAATAAAACTTCCTTCTTTAGCCACCATTCTCTGTTGTTAATTTTATCACTCTGGTAGAATACAAGTTTCATGAGGGCAGGCACTATATCACCAATAATTTTATCCCCAACGCCTAGAATAATACCTTGAAAAAAGCCTGTTGATTGATTGACTAATCTATATGTATGGTGTATTCTTTAACTATGACCCACAGGTGTTGTTACCTCAGGGGCATTCTTGATGGAAGCCCAGTTACTTCTGGTAATTGGAATGGAAAGGAAACCATTACTAAGTAGATCAGTTTGAGGAAACTCAACGCGTTAAGGTCAAATTGCTAAAGAGGAAATCAGAGAGTAACAATGAGTATCCAAATCATGGAGGAGTCAGAAGTGAAATGGAAGAGAATCTGGAAGAATTTCTGATTCTATTATGAGAGATTGTTCTCCATTTCTTATTGCCTGGCATCTGCCAGGGCCAGTCCCTTAATCTCTTTATAGTGCCCCATATCCAAGACAGCAGCCAAGTTCTAACATGTGGCAAATACCCAAAAGTACACCTTTATGCATTGTTACCAACCCGTGATAGATCCTATGTCCTGAATATACCCATTGAAATACACAAAAAATGAGCACTTTGAATTATTTTGGAGCAATTTAGCACTTAATATGCCAAAAAAAGCTACTAAGGAAAATTAAAAATCTGATTTCTTATTGCAAGACTACTTAGAAATGATAAATTATGTCTGTGTTCTTATATTTATCTCTTGTAGCATATAATTTGGCAAGAAATGTCAGGAAGGACAAAAATCTGAGAACAAAACTAAGGACAAAGTGATAAGCATTCTTGGAGAAAACAATAAAAAGTCATCATCATTTAAGTCCCATATTTTATTGAAGATGTTTAGAAAATATTCAGAATTGATTTGGTATTCATCAAGGAACAAGGCTAAAAAGGCTTGAAAATGAGCTAAGAATTGTACTGATCTAGTGAGTTCATGAATGAATTAGAAATTTACTTCTGAATGAGAAAAATAGTAACAAGGAGAGCTCATTTTAGAGTAATTTAAAGCTTACAAATAATCTTGTAAGGCATGTCATTCAGATATTATTTTCCTTATTTGATACATTAAGGAACTAGGGTTCATAAGTAGATAAGTGACATCTCCTGATTACACAGATTATCCTGATGAAGTAACTTTATTGTAGGAAATAGATGGGTCCAAGTTCTAGCTTGGTCTTTCATAGTCTACCTGTCCTGATATATAGTGAGTACTTAATGAATGCTTATTGATTGAGTGGTCCTCTGTTTCTTCATCTGTAAAGTGGAAGGATTTGATGACTAAAGTTTTAACATTTCATAAGCCAACCAGTCATACAGGCAGCAAGTGTTCAATTCGGTGTTTGCATCAAAGTACTTTTTCTACAGTGCCAGCAGATATAGAATTTGAATTAGTTGCCTTGCTAAACTTCACTCAAGGGTCATTGTCATGTATATACTGACACAGAAAGATTATCCCATGGACTTGGACAAATGTTAAAGAACATAACAAATTATCTTGTTTGAGAGGAATGGTCTAGGATGCTTCCAAGCTTCTATGCCTTTGAAAGGTATCAGAATGGTCAGTCTAGCTTATTAGAGAGAAAATATCAGTTTGCAAAGTCATCCTGACACAACCTGATAATGAGGATGGAGAACTACTGGGAAGATACAAGGAGAAATGTCTTCCTGATTATTAGACACACTTTGTAAAGTCAAATATTGATAGAATTAGGGTGACAGGGACAGATATAGAGTAAAGGCTCTTTGGCATTGCATTGAAGCTGGGTATAGGGAATTGCAGTGTCTCCAGCCTGGGAACTCATTACTATTCCCTACAGTTTTGATCCTGACTTTTAACCGGCAAACACTGACAGAGAGCTACAAAAGAGGATGTGCGTTGCCATGTGTTGGAAGATATAGTGACAAACTTGGAGCTGCAGGAGAGGAAAATATTATTTGCTAAAGAGTTAGATGCAGAAGAGTGCTTTTTGGGACAATGAGAAAACTTCAGACCTATGATAAGTGGAAACAGTAGAAGAGAACCATAAATGTCTAGAGGCTATGGAGGATCTTAGTAGGACACGCATATATACTCACACAAACTCAACAAATGGTTTCACGAGAAGCCATATCTGCTCTACTCAGGGTATAATGATGTGACTAAATTTATATGAGACTCTGGATAAAAGCAGGAAACACTGTTCATGCATAGCTATCATAAACTATTATGAACTTGATTTTTACCTTTAAATAAGAACTTCTTATTCTTTGGGGTTGGGGAATTATGAACTTAAAAGGTGAGTTTGATCAACAAACTAGATGGTATTTTTTTAGTAGAGTAATTGAGCCCAAGGTGTGAGAAATTCCTAAAATATTCTAGAGTTCTTAATGCCACATGAAAGGCTCTGACATTACAGTTACATACAAAATGGATGAAAAAAACATAGAAATGGCATGGGTGAAGTAAGGAAATCATATTGCCTCTCTTTGGACATAAGTCATAGAGTATCCTCCCACTCAGTGAATATCATATCCTCCTTTGAATTAGAGCACAGATCTCTTGGAGCAGTAGATTTCTCATACAAATCACCTGAGGTCTGCCAAGATAAGCTTCTCACAGGAAAATGTGGAAAGCAGACCCGGAGTAAATTCACACTATAATTTCAACATACAAAATCCAACAGGGTGTTCTTACTGGGGCTGGGGAATTGGGGGACAGGGATGCGTGTGTGTGTGTGTGTGTGTGTGTGTGTGTGTGTGTGTGTGTGATAGGGGATGGGGGCTCTTTTTAAAAAGCTAAGTACAGTGGACAACAGACATCTACTCCCTGAGTTAGGTACACCTGGACTAAAATTCTCCCTCTGACATCTATTAGTTACAGAGCTTGGACAAATCACAACTCCTTGACATTTAGGCAGTTCATCTTATTCTAATTCTGGTGCTTTCCATCTACTAAATAATTCCATTTTATCATGTATGTTGCCTTTTTCTACAGAATTGTGACATGTTTTCCTTTCCCATTGTGAGCTCTTTGAAAGAAGGTGCTGGTTTCTTTCTTTATATCCCCAGAGGCTGGCACATAATAGTTACTTAACAAACACTTATTCACTGGCTTCACTAGTTGTTGTTGTTCCATTGTTTCAGTTGTGTCCAACTCTTTATAACCCCATTTGGAGTCTTCTTGGCAAAGATACTGGAGTGATTTGCCATTTCCTTCTACAGATCATTTTACAGAGGAGGAAATAAGACAAACAGGGTAAAGTGACTTGCCCACACAACCAGTAAGTATCTGAGGCCAGAGAGGCACTCAGGAAGTTGAGTCTCCCTGACTTCAGGGCTAGCAATCTATTCAATGTTCCACCTAGCTGCCTCTTTACTTATGTTACCTAGCCCAATGGGCTGAATTGGGAAAATGTATCTAAAATGCCTTGCAAACCTTAAAGTACTATACAAACATTAGTGTTGTTGTTAGTATAAACAATATTGGATTTCGGATCAGGAGCCCTGACTCTCACATTAGGTGTGAGACCTCAAACAAGGAGCTTAACTTCTTTGAATGTCTATATGCTATAAGTAATAGTATTGGAACTATAGTTACCACTGGGGTTGCTGTTAGGAAAGTGCTTTGTACACCACAAAGAACTATAAACATGGAGACTATTATTCTAATGATCCTACTCCTTCATTAAAAGTATTTCACCTCTACACACAGTATCTAAGCAACATTTTTGTAAGTATCAAAGGACCTTCTTTGATTATTCAGTAGTAGGATTTCACAGAGTACCTACAACTTGAGTAAGTGGGATGACTCAAATTCACTCTCACTTTGTATGTTCCTTTATCTGGCTTATCATTTTTCTCTTCATTCAACTCAGATCAGGAAACATTGATTAATTATCTAAATAGATTAATAATTATTATTTGTATTGTATTAAATTCATATAATTAACATGTCATTCTTAAGCAAAAAATATGATAGCTAAATCATTTTAGATGGCCTATGCTGTGACCTACATATGAGAATAGTTATTTCCTTCATCCTGGAGCTAAAATATGTTTGGCACATTATCCTTGCTACCTGCTCTGTTGGGGGTACTTGACAAATGAGCTAATTTTAGTAATGTCATCTAGATATTAGAACCATGTCAAGTGTTTATTTGTTTCATAATTTGGATCTGTGCTTCTGACATGATGGCATCTAAAATGAATTATGTATATGTTTTCATAAATAGGTAATTTTCCAGTGACAGGTCCCAAGTTGTAATATGCTAGGGGATGCATCAAAAGGTGGAATGGAAGGATAAGCTCCTGATGCTGATCACATAGCTTGCACAGAAGTTGGATTTGGTGTTGATAGGAGACCAACAATCTGGGCATCTGTTAGCTCTTTCTGTTAAAAGCAGAGCAGCTGAAAAATTCTTGATTTATCTTGTTAAAGAGTTCATCTTGGAAAAGGCAGAGGAAGTAACAATACTCTCAGTAGAATTCAGGATCTAATTTTTGACTAATAAAGAGGAACTGGTTGGTAAAGTGAAAATAAATACAGGAGTGGGAAGTAGTGAACACAGTGTCTCAGAGCTAGAGAGAGAAATAAAGGACTCTGCTGTAGTCTGTCTGAGAAGTGCTACAAGTTCTGGCAGAGCAGATATTTAAAGTTTCAGCTAAAAAAATAGATTGGTTCCTATAACCTGAGATTTTAAAACAGACATTAATTAGCTCAATAAAGATGGGATTCATAAGGATGAAATTTTAATGATTCAATTTATCATCATCATCATTATAGCATTAATGTAGCACTTTAAAATATACTTCAAAAAAAATATATATATACAAATATATGTTATGCCATTTGATTTGAGGATTAAAATGGTAAAATGTCAAAAATAAACCATGTGGCTAAATAAGGTACTCATTTATGAGCTGAGTTTCTTAAAGGACATATGCAAAAGATGAAAAGGAGGGCAAATAACTGAAGACAACCATACAAGTGACAAGGTTCTCTAAGAATAATGTCAGTAAGACTAAAGTTAAAAATAATATGAGGGAGTGACATTCATGCTCAGGACAATCCTTTTTTTTTTTGCAAATTATGTTGGGCTGAAGGCAAACCAAACAAATAACGCCCCCCCCCAAAAAAAAAACACCAAACAACAATTAGCATGGCAAGGACCGTTACCTGGGAAGTGGGTAATGATTAATGCATGATGGAGGGAGGACAGGACAGGACTTACTCAACTCCTAACTTACTTCTTTTCCTTAACCCGGGAAAATGGCTGTCACAGTGGGAAGAATCCAACAACATAGTCAACTGGAAATGAATTAGAAGGCGAATTGAAGAATAGCTCGATAATGGTATATGAATGTGAAAGAGTATTATTGTGCTGTAAGAAATGAGGGAATATGAAGGAATGAGGTTTCAAAGAAAGGCATGGAAACTAATGCAGAGTGAAACAAGTAGAACCAGGAGAAGGATTTATACAGCAACGTCAATGTTATTAAAGAAATGAACAGTTTTTAGGACTTCTATACACTGATGAATAAAATGAGAGAACTTAAAGAATAACTTATATGACAACAATAAAAAAACACTGAAAGATGTAAGAATGTAGATCAATAAAATGGCCATGAATTATTTCAGCGGACCGATGCTGAAATATGCCATCCATTACATAGATACTGTGAATTTAGGGTACGGAAGGAGAAGCATATGCTTTTGTGTACAACCATTGAGTGAATTTGTTTGCATGAATTTAGGTTTGTTACAAGATACTCATTTTTATTAATGTGAGTGGTAGGAGAGAGAGAAAACAGAATTATGTTACTTTTTTAAAAAATAGATAATGGGTGCCACAGATGTGAAA
The DNA here is from genome assembly GCA_028658325.1 of Potorous gilbertii. NCBI lineage: Eukaryota > Metazoa > Chordata > Mammalia > Diprotodontia > Potoroidae > Potorous > Potorous gilbertii. The sequence continues at coordinate 67,492,881 of CM053772.1, read as the reverse complement.
TGTTGCATGAACTTTCAAATGAGTTCACTGAATTATTAGTTTTATTTAACTGTTTTATTTTGTTACAAGAGACCTCACATGAAGATAATCTATAAATATTTAAAATGTAAAAACAAAACATCAATATAATTAAAAAAAAAACAAGATGTGGAGAGAAGGCATGAGTGTACCCAGTTGTTCCCAAAGAGTCCACATCACATGGTGTAGATGGATTTATGTTCCAGGATAGTTTAATAATTTGCTGACATGGTTACTAAGCATCTGTAGAGAATGACAAAGGTGTCGTAAGAGTAGATATGCAAGAGCTATAGTGTTGACTGGTGGGAGGTGGGAAACAATCATTAATTAAACATCTAGTATGTGCCAAGCACTCTGCTAAGCATTTTTATTTCATTTGATCCTTACAACAATTTTATGAAGTAAATATTATGATTCCCATTTTACAGTTGGGAAAATGGAAGCAGACAGTAGTCAAGTGATTTGTCCATGGTCACACAGATAGTAAATGTCTCAGCAGAATTTCAATTTAGGTTTTCAGACTCCAGGTCCAGCATTCTACCCATTCTGTCACCTACTCCCCTCAATGGCAAAAACAGTCCTTGCCTTCAGGGTTTCACATTTCATTGGGGGACATAACCTACAAATAAGAAACAATTCTGAACAAACAAGACTCATGCAGGGTAAACTGGAGGCGATCAGAAGGAAGCCACTAGCACTAAACAGGACTGGGATGAGAAAGAATACACAAAGAAACAAAAAAAAAGTCACACAAATAACAGGATAAAGGAGATGTGTCTAAAAACCTGTCTGCAAAGTGATAGAAATTAACAACTATAACATGCCTGTCTAGTAAAAGAATGAGATGCTCACATAAATGGACATATCTCTAGCATATAAAAAGATGATAATTCCGACATGATCAGAACATAGTCAGACCTCACTTGGAATGTGCTGTCCGGTTCTGAACATCACATCTTAGGAATATCATTGACAAAATGAAGAATGTTGGGAAGTAGATATTTCAAATTCCTCACAATTACCAAAATGGCATGAGAAAATGTCAATGTTTTGAAGTTTCTATAAAATTTGAAATTACCTCTTGAAGGGAATAGAAAAATTTGATCTGGAGGAAAAATAAACCATATTACAGTTTTCAAATATTTGAAGGGCTTCCATGTGGAAGAGGTATTTTGTCTAATTTTTATGTAACAGAAAGGGTAGAAGTAGGTAGAAATGACAAAGAGGTAGATTCTTGATCAAAATAACATAAAGTTCTTAGGGATTAAGGCTGCTCAAAAATAGAATAAGCCCCCTCATATGGTAACAAATTACCTATCATGGAAAGTCTGCCAGTGAAACCTGGAAGACTGATTGCCCAAGATGTCAGAGAAGAAATTCATGCTTTGGGCACAGACTGGACTAGATGACTTTCAACTCTAGCATCCTATGATCCTGATATCATCTTATAGAGTTCCATGATCTCCGTTTCTAGAGTACATTTCCTGTGAGGATTTTCATTCACTTTCTATGTATTCTTATTTACCCACACACCATCCAGCCCACGGCTCTTATAACATTCATTTCTACCAAGAAAACAGATGCAAATTTGCATTAAAAATTAGGGCAATTTTCCCACCATCTCTTCACAAGTCAGGGACAGAGCCAAAAAAAAAGAAATAACCCAGCAACAGGCTTCTGTTTATTAGGTTCAGTTCATCGAGAAATGATCCTTCTGCCTGTGTTAACAGGGGAGTCAAAAAGTCCCTACCTGGTCACCTTGAATAAAGCCATTCTCATATTGGAACTTTCAGTAGCCATGGAAGGAAAGGGATATCAATTTTCTTATTTCTATCCAGTCATCTTGAGCTAGAGATTTTAGTTCACACTATTTGTGACCATTTGAAAGTTTTCCATTATGTCAGGCACGTCCTGGTTTCTAATCAATATGGGAAATTCACAAGTCCTTTTAAAAATTTCTTTCTCTTCTTTACTTTTTTTGTAGTTTCTAACAGCTGAATTGTAGAAATAGTTGTTCAAATCTCTAAACTTCATCATTTTAGTGTAACCCTTCAGCTAAATTTAAACATTGAAAAGATTAAAAACTCATATTTTCAACAGATTTCAACTGAAATACATAGTAATTGTTACTGAAACATTGCCTATTTTGGTCTGCTATTAGATTCTGTCCCTCCACAGTGACTTCCAGTACTTTTAAGGGCAATTAGGGAATATCTAAACTTTCTGTTAATGGCTCCATCCCCTGGGGTGCAGGGGAACGCGACTGATGGCAGCTACAGTCATTGGCAAAGAGCATAGCTATATCCCTGACCAATTTCCTTTAAGAATACTATAAAACCCTCGATGAGAGGTGAAATCTAGCATATCTGGCATTTAGTAATGGGGCCAGGTTAGTCAGTATTATATCAAGAAAATTACCCCTTTGAAATAAATGCTTTGTTTACACATCATATCTTAAAGAAATGGAATCATTTTGAATAAACGTGATTTCTTACTGAGATTTGACTTGAGAATGGAGAGTCAGTCTTGGAGTCAAAAAGAGACACAAGTTCAAATGATGTCTATCACCCATATTGATTGTGTGGCTGTTACCTTGTTTGACTGGTATAGTCCTAATCCTCCATTTCAAACTTTTGCGGAAATAGTATCATTAGGGTTACATTTCCTCCTTCCCTGTGCCTTATTTCTACTTCACTACTCCTCATTCCTTCCTCCTTATTATACAATTTTGAAAATATTCTCATTTTACTGGTCCTTTAGGGCAGGTTCCAATTGGTGTTATACTGGCACTTTTTCTCAATATATAAATTGAGTCTTGAGGAGTTGGTCTTAGAACAGAACACGGATACACCTCTGTCTGCTGTCCGCTGCATGTATTGAGGCCTTGCAGTGAGGTTTTCTGCTAACAACTGTTCTTCTCCACATCTTGTCAATAACAATAAAATGTGTGAAAGTTATTTTGTTGTGAAAAGATACTTTCCATTTAGCTTCCCCTGAACTACAGTGGCCATGGAAGGAAGAGGGAAAGAAGAAAGGAGAGAAGAGACGTTTATTAAACATCAATTATGTGCCAGAAACTGTTCTAAGTGTTTACTATCTTCTTTGAGCCTCACAACAACCATGGGAGATAGGTGTTATTACTACTTCTATTTTACAGCTGAGAAAACTGAGGCAGACAGAAGCTAAGTAGCTTGCCCAGGATCACGTATCTAGTAGTAGTCTGAAGTAAAATCTTCCTTCTAGGAACTCAGTGCTCTATCCCCTGTGCTAAATTTCGGATATATTATCAACCTGTACTGACAAAGGGAGTTTCCAAACCTAGTGGTAAAGAAAACTATAAAAAAAAAATAAACAAGGAAACCCCAAACTATGTACATACAATGTATGTGTACAGCAGATGGAAGATAATCTCAAAGGGAAGGCACTGAGGAGATGTTATGGGGAAGATGGGAAAAAGCCTCTTGCAGAAGATAATATTTGAACTGAGTCTTGAAGGATGCCAGGGAAGTGAAGAAACTGAGATGAAAGAGAAGAACATTACAGCTGGGTTTAGCCAGTGCAAAATTATGGAGTCACTATACAGAGTATCTTAGGGAAGGAAGAGCACAGAGGTGAGTGAAATTAGGAGTAGTGTGGGAGAGGAGTAAAGTGGAAGGGACTGGAAAGGTAGGTAGGGGCCAGGTTGTAAAGGACTTTATGTGCTACCAAAACTTGATATTTGATTCTAAAATTCATTGGGAGTCACTGGAATTTGTTGACATAAATTTGCATTTTAGGGAGATTGTTCTGGCAGTTGAAATGGAGAATGAATTAGAGAGGAGAGAGAGGCAAGTTAGGAGACTGTTGTAACAGTTTAGGTGATGAGGGACAGTACTTGAGTGGTGATTGCATAAGTGGAGAGAAGGGGTATATGTGGGAGGGATGATAAAAAGGTAGAAATGACAAGGTTTTGACAAGACAAGGTTGTGTGAAGTAAGTGTGAGTGAATTGTTAAAGTTGTAAGTCCAGAAGACTGGAGGGACAGTGGTGCATTCATAGAATAATAGGAATGTTGGGGAATGATGTTTTGGGGAAAAGATGATGAATCAGTTTTGTGCACATAGAGTTTTAGATCCGTGTACCTATCTTATCTATCCAACTGAATATAAGCTGGTCAAGGGCAGAAACTGTCTTGCTTTGTTTTGGTATCACCAGTGTTTGTCAGCACAAGCAAAGTGACCACTCAAATAAAAAGACATGTACGTTGTAGAGCTGGAATTCAAGCCCATTGCTTTTCTCCTTGGACTACATTATTCCTCCTTTTATAAAGTTCTTTCATCATAACAGTCTTTTGAGGAAGATAGTATAAATATTGTAACCTCCATTTTACAAATAAAGAAACTGAGATTCATAGATGTTAAATGACTTTTCTTGAGTGAGAGAGACCAAAATTCTAATGTAGATCCACACCGTCTCTATAATAGCATGCTCATTAAATGTGGAACATAGACATGATATTGGGAGACTTGTGTCTAAAATCTCAGCTCTGAAACTAGCTGCCTGATCTTGGGCAAGTAATTTCACTTCTCAGATTCTCACTTTTTCCACCAGTAAAAATGCAAGTATAATAATGGAAATAAGGCTATTTGTATTATTTACCTCACAGAGTCACTGAAAGTAAAACACTTTGTAAACCTTAAAGGACCGTTAAGATATCATGATTTTTCATTTTTATTTATTCATTTAAGTAAACACTTATTAAGTGCTTACTATATGCAAAGTCTATGTCCTAATATAATGAACAATGTGAATAAGACATGACCATGACCCTCAAAGATGCTGCAGTTCAATTTAATTTGATCTGCCAAGTGTTCACTAAGCTCCTACTATGTGTATATTACTGTACCAGTTGCTGGGTGAAAATAAAAATAAAACAATTCCTGTCCTTTGGGAGTTTACTTTCAATTGAATAAATAAACATGTATAGAGATAAGTAAACACAAAGTAATTTCAACAAGGAGGGAGAAGTTACAAGGGTGCAGAGGGAGATCAGAAGCAGATCCTCAGTGGAAGGTGGTACTGTGGTTGTGCTTTCATTGGACAAAGGATTCCAAGAGGTAGAGGTGAGAAACGAGAGCATTCAAGACATGATAGAGAGTCTGTGGGAGGATAGACACAAAGGACAGAATGTCTTAGGTCAGCAAAACAATTTGTTAAGATATAATTCATAAAAGAGAAAAGAAATGTATCCAGATTTGTAAGAATACAAAAAAGAACATAATTATCTAAGAGCAATATGGACAAAGTTCTATAGGGTTTTATAAGGGTGAAAGTTCCCCTTCATTTCGAAGATCAAAGTGTAATTATCTCTTCCACATTGCAGGGGTCAGAGACTTGGCACCCCATGATCTGGAAAATCGATATAAAATTTTTGGCCTTCCCTTCATACCAGAGGAAAAGTTTGTTTTTTCTTTTTCTTTTATGGGGCATTTCAGTACCTTATTATAAAATTTGGATTATTTGGTCATAGCTATATTATATAATACTATACATATATTTTACGCATTTCTGAGTTTCTAAACTTTTCTGTGTCATTTGTTGGCCTTTACATATCATCTGTAGCCTTCACAAAACTTCCCCCAAATTTCCATTTCATTTCTTATGCCAACCCATGATATATTGAAACTACAATAGGGAAAGTTATGATGTGGAAGGAACAACTGTAAATCTTCATAGTGGAGTAGCATTTGGGCTAGGCTTTGAAAGATGGTTAATACATCAATATGGTGTAAATATGTGTGTATGGTGTGTGTATAATATATATTATATGTATACATATACATATATATGTATATATGTATTATCTGTGTATATGTATATGTGTATGCACACATCAGGAATGGGGAAGAAAAGGGCATTATAAGAATCAGGAAGAATATGGTCAAAAGGGGAGAAGGTTTGGGAAGGACTTTTGTTTAGCTGGAGTAGAGACCATATGTGAGATAAATTTGGAAAGGTAGTGAAGTGAAGTGGTGGAAAGCTTTGAATCATGGTTTAAAGAGTTTAGCTTTTATTCACTAGGAAGTTTGGGTACTGAAATTTTAAGACATGGTCAGAAATCATTTGGTTTTTACCCTTTCAGGAGTAAGTAGTATAGACTGGGTAGTGAAATTCTAGGATGTCATGAGAGAAGTTAGGAGGTCGTCACTATAGTCAAGGACAAATATATGGGGGATCTGAACCAGGATGATAGCAGCTAAGATATTTGAAGTGAGGAATAACTGACATGTTATTGATGTATCATTGATACAACTTGGAGTCTCATTGGCTTTGGAAGGTAAGAAGATCTCAGACTGAGAAATCAGAGATGTCCCTGAAGTTTCTAGCATGAATAACTGGCAGAAAAATGGCATTAGCAGAAATGCAGTAGCTTTCCTATTTTGTACAAAGTAGTGTATGGCACACAGGGAGGAACACAGAAGCTGAGAAGGGCTGACTTAGTTAATACTTATTTTTTTTCCTACCCAAAGAACTTTGTTTTTCACACAAATCGTTGGACTCTCTGACTGGGCAAGGTTACAGAGAATCAATTATAAATAGACATGCTATTAAGTGATGAATTGACAGAAATAGCACCAGGGTTTAGTCAAATAGTTACCTTTGCAAAGACAATTGACTCCATAAATTGAGGGAACTTTGGAGAACTACAATTTTAAGTCTGGGTTTCAGAAATCAACACTAGCCTATTCTTTTGGTGATGCCTTTGAGGTCCTAATATTAAGTCCTCCTGCTCCACGCAAAGCTGGCAAATAAATTTGCTGGGGCTTCACTTCTTCAGTAAAGATACTCAGACTGAGTCACATGTGTTGATGAGAGGCAGAAAAAATTCTATCTGGAGTCTATTGTGCCCCAAAGCTCAATAATTTTCAAATACAGATGAAATTTTCTCCTACATTTAAAAAAAACCTTACCCTGGAAAAGAAACTCAATGATAATGGTTTGGGAACTTTTATAATAAACCTTTATTCTATTTATTATTTCCAACACCCCTGATGTTTCTCTAGTCAAAATGCAGAGCCTGGCTCTGTAGCTAATAGAGGGGTATCACTAACTCTCTTGTTTGTTCAGGGATAAGGGCAACAGAAGTCCTGCTAGTTAGTACTGGTATTTGAATGAAAATGATCTCTTCAATGTGATACACGTGGTTTAAAATAATTGCCACTAGAGTGGAATCAATTTGCATGACAGGAGAAAAGCTTTCTTTTTCTTTTGCTTTTAATAAGAGAGAGAGATTACAATAGATGTGATGCTCCATCAAATATGTCTTGATTCAATAGTTCAATTCTATAAGCATTTACTGAACATTCCATGCTCCATTGAGCTCAGTGACCAGTGAGGGAGTGGGGACCCTGTTAGAAATATAATCATTGCAACTGACATTTCTATAACACATTTAAAAGACAAATAACTCATATTTACACAGAACTTTGATGTTTACAAAGCATTTGCCTCAAAACAACCATATAAGGCAAATAGTTACAAAATTATTATTTTTCTTTTTCAAATAGGGAAATGGAGACGCTTTCCATGATTACACAGCTAGTGTCAGAGCTGGAACTCAAGTGTCTTGACAAGAGGTGATTAGAACAGATGATCTCCAACCATGCTTCCAACTCTTAATCCTGTAAATTTTAAAATTGCATAAATTTTTATAATTTAACTTGTCAGCACTAATTACAGGAAATTAACTGATTTTCCTTCATCAGTTGACAACTGACATGTCTTTGTTTGGTAAGGCAGTGACTTTCTCCTTAATTTTGTTTTCTTTCCCTTTCCATGGGTTTGGCTATGGCTACTAATTCACTACTCTCTGGAACCTAATTTTCCACCCTCAGTTATAAGGGATGGGCATCAAAGATTTAGAGAAATCATTTCACTCTAGACTCCACCCTTCCATCTTCATCCACATCCTAAGTCACTTCCTGAACACCTAGTTATGGCCTGAGAAAGTGTTTCCCCCAGATCTTCTCAGGAAAAGGCTTTGCCTTATCTTAGTTTCATAGTTACCTCCTGGGACACCAGACTCCAGAATCTGGTGAAGTGTTTGTCTTCTAAGATCCTTCTCATTACAGGATTCCGTCCTCAGACTGACAGCTTAGGGACTTGGAGAACCATGTTCTGCTCACATCGTATCACTTCAGCATCTTAGCATTCCTATACTCTGACCTTTTCAGAATATACTTGC
>CM053772.1:67472996-67484539 GCA_028658325.1 Potorous gilbertii | reverse complement strand
GCAGGCACTGCCTGAGTTTTCTTTTTGCATTCTTAGTGCTTGCATAAATGGTAACTGTTTAATAAATTATTTCTGTTCAACTTCATTTCCCTTATTACATACAATTCATTTTGCTAGAAACAGAAGATTCAGAGACAAAACAGAAATAATTATTACCTTGAAAGCGTTTACACTCTACTAGAATAAGACAATCTATGAAGCAGCCTGTATAGTTGGATGAGATGGGTCACCAAGGTTCCTTCTGATCCTGCAGTTCCATTAGCTTTAAGCATCAGTAGGAGTAGGAGCCCAACTGATGCTGTGTTTGAAGTTTGCTATTGCGTTAATCACCCTTTTTAGATTTCTAGAGGCTCATGGAATCACCTAAGCTTTCCTTTCTGTCTCTATTTCTCTGTTTGTCTCTCCCATCTGTTCTGTCACAGTTGGCTTGAAATAATTCCACTTTACGTTGGTCATTTGCAATGTCCATTAATTACAAAATTGTCGACTTGATGATCCTAGAGTGATATCTGTATTACTATTTTTGGAGGTCATGGGATTACATGTTATAGTCCACAATGATGAGGAGGGTCTCCCCACTGTTACTTTCAGAACATAGTCCTTCATTATTTTTAAGCTTTATTCCCCACTTTATCTTCTCTAAATTTTTATTTCTGGACCTCTCGCTACAAAATCAGTGGTAGGATATTGATAACTGATATATCATGGAGCTAAAAAGTCACATGAATTTTCTCTTGGTCTTCTTGCTTTCTCTATACTACTATGATCCTAAGCCTCTCCTCTGGGGCTCAACCAATTCAATTTCCCATCCAAGAATTTAGAAATCTCAGCAGAACAATATTAGACATTATATGGCATGATAATGCACAATCTTCCCCCTCTCCTACATCAATAAGGACAGATTTTTCCATCATATAGACCTTCATAGTCACTTCTATAATAGGCAATTAGGAATTAAGGAAAAGTCACTGTGAATTGCTTTCTTTTATTGACTCAAACTCAATATTTATTGTTTGTGAAAATACTATAATCTTTTTCAAAAATAGAGTACAGTTTTATGCAATCAGGAGTCAAGCCTTCATTAGTAGTCAAAATAATGAGACTTAAATAGAAATATTCTATATCAATCTAAAAATATTTTAAAATTTAAATGCTTTTTTCACAAAATAGAGAAGTCATTTCTACAGTTGTTTGCAGATTTAAATATGTTTTAGTTTATGATGAATATTAATTAGATAATCTTATCTTAGTCTCCAGAAGGCACTCATTTGTTGACATAATTTTGTGAATATTCACTTCAAAAGAGGGTATGACTAAATGATCATAGAGGTTGAATCATTTTCTGTATTTCTGAAGAAAGAGAACCTTAAGTGTAGCCAGATAAAGATCTGAAGAGGCATAATTCTAACTATTTCAATGATTCAATTTAGAATAATGAAAGGGCCACCTGAAAATCTAGTACTGGTTCTTACTGCTTTTTCAAGATCAGGAAGTCTTTGTAAAGGCTGGAAAATCACCAGATTCACAGCATCACAGAAGTTATTTAATTCACTTCTCCCACATTCCTGCTGGCAATTACAACTCATCCAAGATTAGATAGACTAGTTAATTCTGAGCTGTGTAGGTCAGAACCAGCATGTTTGAGGCTCTTGACTCAATCATTCCTGCCATTTGAAACTGTTCTGTAGTCATGTTATTGACCCATTCTTATTCCTGACCCAAACACTAGTTTAGTCTAAATCCTTCTACTCTCATTTTTGTGACTTTTTGAATAGATTTCTCTACTTTGCCCATGGATGTGTCTTTGCCTTGCCTCTTAAGACATTGCTTGATTATTTTGACCTGTGGCTTCTTGTCCAGATAAGTCTTTGTTTCTCTTTCCCCTACAGGGATTGGTTGAGCAAAGAGGAGATAATTTGTTAGCTTCGGAGCAAGGGAAGTTAGAGCTGATGGAAGATAGAGCAGCTGTATGCTTTGAGAATGGTAATTGGGACAACTGATCATAATCAACATTTTCAGTGTGTTCAATCTACAAGAGCAGGGTTTGGGACTTGGGGTGGAATTGAAAGGGTCTGGTTCAGTAAAGAACTGATAATAGAATAACCCAAGTTTGCTAACGTTTCGATCCTGAAACAGGGTATTCTGAGATGGGTGGCACTGATCTGTACCTGATGGTTTCTGACAGAGTGGTTCAGAGTCAAGCTGTGGTGCTTTGAGCTCTTGGGAAGTTTTAGTCCCAGGGTTCTGAGCTCAGTGGCAGGCCAGGCAACTCCAAGACTTCATGGTCCTGGGGAGGGATGAAGGAAGTCCAGTAGGATAAATACACACACACACACACACACACACACACACACACACACACATACCAGATACATATATATATGTATATATACAAACATAAATATATATGCATACACTCATACATATAGATACATATATATATATATATATATGTGTGTGTGTGTGTGTGTGTGTGTAATAAAGAACTTTAAAATATACCCAATGCAACTCCATGTTGTCAGTGTTATAACAAGGAATTGACTTACCTCTTTTAAATGATCCCAATAGTTACATTAATGGCAACAATAGCTATTTACATCTGCCCGAAAACTTGGAGGAGGGGGGAGAACATAAAATTGCATTATTCAAGAGAATCCTTCCCATGGGGCAGATTACCACCAATTGATGCCTTATTGTCTCCATGTCTTTTTGTAAATCTGCCATTAAAGAGCCATCCAAAGCTTTGGAACTTGGTCCTTTAAACAATTAAGAAAAAAATAATTACTTATAGAAACAAACTATTTGTTTATATCAATTTGCAGGGAGAATGGTTTCTTCATATTTTGTTTTGTGTACTTTCCTGGTCTGAAACTCAAAACATAGATCACCCCCTAGAGAAATTGCCTGAGAGAACTTTTCTGATAGTTTACAAAAATGAGACAAAATGATTCAACATGAAAGATGTATCCATTTGTTTATGTTGTCCATAAAGAGGCTAGACTGTTGTTTATTACTCTCCTCTGCTTATTTGAAAATTCTTCTTTGTGATGATAATTTCTTTGGCAGCACATAGTACTAAATTCACAGCAGTAAAAGCTCTTCTCTTTGAGGCCCACTATCCTTTATGTCTGCTTTACTTTGGTGGAGTCTTATTTGTATTTACATTTAGTTTTCTCTTGTTAGGGAGAACAAAAATGATTATGAGAATGTTAACCCTTTTTCCACTTTAGTACATATTTTCTATCAAGTCTCCCAGGATCCTCTGGCTCTATTATTTGATATAGAAAAGCAATAGGACCTAGTTCAGGAGATCAAGGTTCAAGTCCCATCTATGACATATTTACCTTGTGACCCTGGCCAAGGTACTTACCTTCTCAGTGCTCACTTTTACAAAGTCTGCTCTCTAAACGAAACATTGCTTTTCATCCTACTTTATATCCCAAATGTGCTTAATAAATGTGCTTTGGGTTGAACAAAAGTAGAAGCTACCACTCTGAATCTGCTATCATGATTTCTGACTAATTTCTAGGAGTCCATTCATTTTCTAGGTCCCAATTTTTGCAGGAGCTACTTGGGTGATAGTGATATCTATGCCTCTGCACCTTCCTTTGGTTTATGGAAAGTCCTTTATATTCCCTAATATTGTCTGTTTCAGAACTTGCTGCATAACTAGGCAATAACTGATCTGGAAGCTTAGATAGCTATGGGCTTAATTCCTTCATATAAAGGAATTTACATACTTGGGAAACAGAATCAAGTGGAATGAAGAAATTATACATGATATGTAGAAATCATCACTATATTATTTGGTTATAGCTTGCATATATATGTATATATATGCATATATATAAAATATGTAAGTTTTATATATATAAAATTACATATGTGTACATACATATATAGTTATGTTCAAACATATACACATAAGGCTTTATAACAGGAGTTTATACAAAGTATTTACTAAGGATGATTTTGAGAGAATTCTTGTATTGATACTAACAGTGGATAGAATACTGGACTTGGTATCAGAAAGAGCTGACTACAAATTCTGCCTGTGTCACTTAATGGCTTTGTCACTTAAGCTTTTTCAGCCTTAATTTCCTCATTTGTAAAGTGGCACCATCCATCTCCGTAATACTTAGGGATATCGTGAGGTTCCAAAGACGTACTACATGAGAAGCACTTTGCAAATTTATAACACTATAAATGCCAGTGGTGGTTCTTATTCTCCCAACCACCTTGCAATGTGGATAGCACACTAACCTTATCCTCATTTTATATATAAAGAAATTGAAGAGATAGCCAGGGAAGAGACAGGGATGACTAATTTTAGGCAAGATAAGCCAAAAGTCAATTAGGAAAAAGGACTCATTTGATCTCTTGAAACACAGAGAGATTGAGTGATTTGTGGAAGGTATCACTGATAAAGCTGGTACTTGACGTGGGTCTTCTGACCCTAAGATTTACTCATTCCAATATATCATCCTGCTTCTCTCTAATCACTTCACCTGACTATGCAGTGGCTCTCTAACACCTCCAGGATCAGATAAAATATTCTCTGTTTGGAAATTAAAAGTCTTTCCAGTCTGGCCCCTTCCAGTCTCTCCAGTCTTCTTATACTTTTTTGCTTACCTCACCCACTCTACCATCCGGTCACCTGGTCAGAATAAAGGATTGAATCTTCTCCTACATCTCTCCTTCCTCTTTTAGTAAAACTTTAAAGAGCTATCTGCACTTGATATTTTTACTTTTTTTCCTTTCATTTTCTTCTTAACCCATTTTATCTAATTTCTAACATCATGATTCAACCAGTTTCCAAAGTTACCAACAATCTTTAAATCACCAGGTCTAATGGCACTTTCTAAATCTTTAAACTCCCTGACTTCTCTTCTACATAAGACAGTATTCACTATTATCTCTTCTTTAAATTTTCAGGACATTGCTCTCTCCTGGTTTTCCTCCTGCCTAAATAAGCTTTCCTCTTCATTCTCCTTTGCCAATTCATTACCAATTTCATACCCAAATTAAATCTTATTTTAGGTCCTTTTCCTTTTTCTCTTGCAAACTTCTCTATTACTGTATTACTGTTGAAGCCTTTCCTGGTCTCCACAGTTTCTAGTCTGTTCCACTCCCTCCAAAAACTACCTTGCAGATATTTTCTACATATTTTGCAGATAGTGTACACTTGTATGTTGACATGGTTACCCCCCACCCCATAAGCTCCATTAAGGGAGGAACTATTTCATTTTTGTCTCTGTATTTCTAATGCTTAGTCATGTGCCTTGCACTTCACAGGGACTTAATAAAGGGCTGGCAATTAAAATTAATTGAATGCATGTCAAGCCATTTATCTTTATATGATGTCAATCAAAAAACTTGGATTGCATGAGTTCAGTTTTCTATAGAGACTGCTGATTTAATATGAGGGAATGTTACATAATATCTGGCCTAGAGTGTTGGCCTTGGAGTCAGGAAGACCTGAGATCAAGGCCTGCCCCATATATGCACTGCCTATGTGACTTTGGGACAAAATACTTAACCTCTCAGGGCTCTGCTACCACTCTGAGAGTTACAGAAAGGGGGATGATTGGCAATAGGTAAGGTAGTTTTCTAATAGAGTTTCTTTTCCCCATTATATCCTAAGTCTGCCCCCTTTCTCTATGCCCAGATAGTCCCATATTATGTAGACCAGAAGAACACCATAAAGGCCATTTAATACTATTATCTTATTTTTACAAAGTAGGAAACTGAGGCCCTTTGATGTTTAGTGATTTAACCAAGATTGCTTAAGTGGCAAAGAACAGAACTTATCCTCATGTTCAGGCTTTTTAAATTCAAGTCCAGTGCAGCATTGACCATCCTGCTCATACCTACTTACCCACTTTCTCTTTCACACCCTTCCCTCCTCCAAGTTTGTGGGCAACCAAACAGATCCAGTCTTAGAGTTGGAATAGTCATTTTCATTTCAGGCAGATTATAAATCTAGAGTGGGCCTGTGACATAAAAGACAAATGAAGACTGATTAATGACCTGTGCCTGAAAGAAAGAGGAGAGAAAGCCAAATAGGTTCGAAAGTTTAAAAGAGCCTGTCTGAATAGTTTTTAATCTTATGAGAAAACAAAGCAGAAAAAAGTAATTAAAATAATGGAACTCGAAGCTCTGAATAGCTTTTCTAAGTGTCTGCCACTAATTCAATGTAGATAAATGGAGGAGGTGAACATCCCAAATGGCTTTCATGAATATACCTGGAAACGTTAAAGTTGAAGGCAATACAGATCAATTTAGATAACAAGTCTTAACCCTATCTGAATGAAGGCAAGCAGTGGAAAATGAAAGCACATGAACGGTAAAGTCAGAGGACTGGGCTTACATTCTTCCTCTGTTATTTATCCATTTAACTCTGAGACACCTTACTTATAAAATGGGGAATGTTAACATGGGTATTACCTATCTATCAAAGAAACCATACCACACTGCACCACATCACAGACTCAAATGTTTTTCCAGTAAATCTTCAGTGTCTGAGAAATTCAAATTGTGGAACATCCAAAGGCAATAGAGGAAAATAGGGTAAACTTAACCAGTTTGTAGCACATTTTACTAATGATCAATTACATTCAAGAAAAAATGTAAAAATTGTCATCCAAAAACCAAAGAACCAAAAGAAGGAGGAGGGTTCAATGCCCAAGCAATGTCAACAGACCCAGAATAAAGCCTCCAGGAGATTTAAGTGTACCTCCTCTCCCTCCCTATGGGTGATTTATGATTAGGCATGGATAAGTGTTGTTCAAGATGAGAAGGTATGGATGAGTTGCAGTCTCTACTCTTTGGTGGTATGCCCATAGTAAGAGGATCATAGATACATTGGAAGAAGGAAGTACTCCCTGACATACAGCATCTTTGATCAAACAACCAGTTTTTATTATGCATCTAACCTACTATGTGCCAGACACCATGCTAAGTGCTGAGGATAAAAAGAAAAGCAAAACACAAAACAAAATAAAAAATCCCTACTCCCAAGAAACTCACAGGAGGAAGAAAGCACTTTATAAAACTTAAAACATCATAGAAATATGATCTATGATTATTACTTAGAAACAAAGGTTGGAGAAACTAGTCTTAATAGTGGTTAATGGTGATATTAATGACAGGAAATAGACACAGGAATCATAACTCAGGGTACAGAATGTATCCCATCACACTACATTTATTTTTTTATGAACCATTATTTCAAGAAACAGACATAGCAGAAGAGCAACATGTCCAAAGAAATAAACAAAGAAAAATAAGAGAAAGAGAGGTGGGGGAAAAATCTATGAATGCAATTATATAAGAATGGGAAGGAACAAGGAGCTCAACATTCTTTGGCAGAAGGCTTAGCTTTCATGAGGAACAAAGCAAAAATAAAGAAGGAACGGGCAGATTTATAACCAGGGAATGGGAGAATAGAATCCAGAATGGCTTAAATAGGGATATAAATAATGAGGAACACAAAAGAAATGAATGCTTCTGGGAAAAGTGCTCCACAAAGGAATTTTCCGTAAATTAAGAAGTTAGATGGTAAAATAGAGTGAAGGCTTAGTATAATGCCTGGCACGTAGAAAGCACTTATAAATTCTTATTGACTTGATTTCACTAGAAGGGAGAACATTGAAATACCCTAATCTGGGCAAAGAGAAGGAAGGGTCAGAAAAGCTGGGGGTGGAAAAATAAAGCTAAGATTGATACATTTATAACTTATGGAAATTCAAGGAGCTCTGAATAGGGCAGGTAAATGGGACCAAGGGGCTGTAAAAATAGAGTATGCTTATAACGTAAGAAAAATTAAGCATGGGAACAAAGATAACTTTGTGAAAGAGAATAAAATCAATCAGCCACATACCAATATTTTAGGAATATAGCTACAGCAATCTTTAGAGGACAAAACTGAGTTGTTTTTGAAGCCTATCAAAAATTCATAAACTTTTAACTAAATGGACAAAAAGGGGAAAAAAGGAAATCATAAAAATTTCAAAAATGAACAAGGAGTCTTCATAAAGGAAAGAAACTTTGTTTAATATAATAAGAATCAGTTATATACAATTTTATCCAAGAAAACCCAAGAATTTGAGGGATTCCACAATCTGACTCTCAACCCCTTTTTGAAAATTTATCCTTGAATAAAGATAAGGATGCTGAGAGGTGGAAATGGAACTAAAGAAGGAGCAAATTACAATCATAAAGTATGGATTGAATGACGATGACTCAACTTGGGAAAAATGCAGTTTGTTTCTACTATTATAGGTTTCTGGTATTGTGCTATGAGTCAAAGAGGCCAAAACAAACAGTTCCTGATATCAAGGACTTACACGTACTTGAAGAAACACACATGTGCATAGATAAGTAAGTAGGAAGTGTATATAAAACAAGTATCAAGTCATTTCAGCATATGGGGACAATATGAGCAACTGAGTTGATCATAAAAGGCAATCTGTATCTATATCTACACGCACATATACATAAACACACATATACACACACATACACACATATATTCATTCACATGTGTTTGCTGTCTTTTGTTCTTGAAAAGGATCAAAATTTCATCACTTTGCCAGTCAAGTTACAGTGTATTGGACTGTGGCTGATCAGACCAGTATGAACTTGGAATGTCAGGCACAAATAATCCGTGTAAATATTTGGGGTGGATTTTCTAAATTTGCACATCTCATGTTTCTTTTGAGCTACTTCAATTCTGATTTGCTCATAGACCACAGCACCCTCTCTGATGATGACATGTGATGGTGGGTCGTCCTGTGCCAGTGTCTCCCATGTCAAGCAATCAGTTCCAAAGAGTGTCCTTGTATAATTTTTTCTGACAACCATGTAATCACTTGCCTTGTGTGACCTCTCCATAAAATAGTCTTTGAGGCAAGCATATGTTTGACCTGAACAATATGTTCAGAGTTGTACTCCCTACAGTACAGTTTAAATGCTTCTTACCTTCACTTCCTTCCTTCCTATCTCTTTGTAAGTAAGATGGATTTTAGTGTGTATAATGTGGATTTTTGTTACTCTTTCTAGGTGTTTAATTTCTCTATAATATAGTCATAACAATCTGTAATAGGAAGCACCCTGACACATCCAAGATAGCTTGCTAACACAGGTTCTCAGATCTACTTTTCTAAGGAAAGCAACTTAAAAGAGGTCAACAATCTTCTTTAATTATATACACCAACAGAGAAAACACAAGTACAGAAATAAAAAGCAACAGACAGGGCTTCTAACTGTCTGACCATAAGCAATACATATATATCACAGATCAAGAGATAGATCCAATTGTCTGACCATTACAGGCATACATAGGTACCAGAGATAGAAAAACCAAAAACTGGGTTTTCAAAGCTGGGTGGGGGGTGACTTAAGGGCTACCAAGAGTCTCATCTGGCACAGGAAGCTTCTTCCAAAAACTAAGCCCAAAAGCAAAAGCTCACCTCAGAGTATATATATACACTTTTCAGAGCTGGAGGGCATCACAACCCTTGTGACCAAGCGCCTCATTAGAAACTGACAAAAAGTGTGAACTTTTCTACAAAACAAGCCTCCATCTGAGACCCATTAATGGACAGGTAAGATTTTTAACTTTCATTAACATTACATTTGACCTCAAGATCTTTCATGCCCATAACATAAGCAACTTGTATCTAAATAGGTATTAACATTTCTTAAGTAAATAAACATAATTCCCACAAAGTACACACAGAATGACCTTCACATTTACAAAGTACAAATACAAATTGCAAATATAAAAAACTCATTACTAGAGTGGTCACATGGCCTTAAACAAACACAAAGATATATACATAACATAACATATCACTCTTTGGGGGTCATTCTTTGGTGAGTGAGCAACCAGTTCTTCCTTTCTCAATCCAAAACAAAAAAAATGTCCAAACAAACTCCTTCTTGGTGGTGCGTCTTTCAACCCACACTGCCATTGCAGTCTTCCTTCTGGCATTCTCAGATACAGGTTCTAATAAGTCAAGTCTTAATTTTAACACTGCTCCAGCCCTGGATTCCAAGTTCTGATGGGCAACTGGGCAAAAAAAAAACCACCAGGATGGGGTCCTCGGGTATCCATAGCACTTACTTCCTTCCACCATAGCCACAATCTTTATTTCCCAGGCTCATGACTTATAAACATTTCCATCATGCTTGTGCAGCATTATGTAATGATAAATAATGCAAAGGTTTGTGCTTAAAATTGTAAATATCCACTGTGACATATAACTGTGAAATAATGTAAACTTGTAAGGTTATTGTTGGCAATATGCCTTCTTTGCCTGTTGCCCTATACAACAAGTGGGCACTGGTCAGTAAGTGGGGAACCCTTAGGGTTGAATACACAAGATGGAATGCTATGCATGCCTTGATTGGCCCCCATCACGATTTGGGAGGAATTTGAGTTTGTCTCAACCAGCCCCCACAGAGGCTTGAGGAGATGTAGAGGAGTGCACAAGCTGTGCCTGTCTTGATTGACCCAATGAGATATAGGTATAATTGCCCCTTCCCCTTCATACCTGTCCCTGCAAAAGTGTGATTGAGGGAATGTTGTATGAGTTGGTGCCCTGTTTATCAGCAAACTCCCACTGAGGAGATTAGGCTAGAATAAAGGAAGATCACTAACCCCTTCAAAGCTGTCTGACCAGATCAAGAGTGAATCTGTGCTACCAACCTTCCTGTGTGTTATCTATCTTATACGCTCATTCCTCCTAAACTTATTTCTCTTTCCCCTCTAATTCCTGTGCCACTCCGTTTTTCTGATCAATTACCTTAGATTTTACCTTACTGACCTCCTGAGTCTTGAACCTATAGATGATTAATTCAATTATACATAACCTCCATCTTTGCCCCTGAAAACCATGACTCCCAAGCAACCCCTTCTATTTGCCTTATCTGCTTCTACTTTCAAATTGCTTAAAAAAAAAAACTAACCTGCTGGAGGAAGTGGAGCAACCATGCTTATAGATTCCACTACAAATTTATAATCTCAGCTAAATCCCTAACTGTAAAATAAAATTATGGTTATCTCTTGTGAATTCACTCACATCACTCCACACATCAAAACTCCTCTACATCTTCTTCAGTCCTCTCCTTCTGTACTCCTGTTGCTAAGGCAAAGGTAGACCAGTTTTTTGCTTAATGCCTTATTCCCATTTCCCTCATTTGTCCATCTGACTTGTTTCCTTCTCAATAATTTTCCTCTGTTTTTCTTAGCTCAATCTCTCCTTATCTCTAGACTCCTTCCTGCTGCCTATAACATGCCCAGTTATTTCCATCCTTTACTATCCTCTGACCTAGGGAGAACTGAAAGTAACCAGTTTCCTGGGTGAGGAATCATCTGGAGAAAGTGCAATTTCTATTATGGAAAGACAGAGAAAAGAGTGTAAGAGGAAGAGGCTTAGAATGAAGGATAGGTTGTTACTTATGTCACTTTCCAGAATGTAAACTGGAAAGAAAAAATAATGCATAGTAGGACCTTGAAAGGGATCAGAGTGCAGTGG
>CM053772.1:67440022-67472496 GCA_028658325.1 Potorous gilbertii | reverse complement strand
AATTCTAAAAATAGAATTCAACAGCAGACCAAATCATTATAGTCAAATAAGAGAGTAAAAGATGCAATAAATCAAAAATTTAGAAAATCCCAATGTAGGCTTTGTTAGTTGATTTAAGAGTGTTGAGTCAGTAAGGCAAAATGTATCCAGAAGATCTCTTTCAGCAAGAAATCTCTCATTCTTCTTACAAGATTCCTTGATATATAGGAATACAGAGATAACTTAGTTTGTTGAACCCCACAAAAACCCTAATAGTAACAAAAAAGGACAAAATACAAATACTTATTTATTAAAAATATTAACCTCTGTTTTGCAAAATAGATTCTATAGATACTCTTGTTTATTGATAATATTGTACTGATGATAGCAGGTCCAAAAATGCTATAATATGGCCTGAATGAAACTAATGACATGTAAAAGACATTGACCAAAGAATTCCTAAAATAAAAAAAAATCAGTGAAAGACCCTTTTTCCCATGGTATGTATGACATGTTGTTATATGGATAGTCCATTAGTATGACTAGCTAAGGCAGACATTGTAGATTTGAATGGAAAAAAGAGAAAGGAAGATGGTAGCATTTGGGAAATTCTCTAGGATTTTCAGTACCCCCAAGTTGCTTCCCAATACAAAAATCCTATCATTTTAAATTAAATATTCTTTTGAGGATTCTTTAAGTTTACAGATACTGAAACACCATAAATTTAAAAAAATCAAGACTGAAGGTGACCCAGAAGAACATGGAGATAAATCTTATAGTTCCTATTCAGTTGCTGCATCTAACAATGATTTGAATAAAATAATAAATTTAAAAATATCACATAAGCTATATATTTGGAAATGTAGGTGGGATGCTTAAATACAGGGGGGCAAATAAACCAAATGTTGTGCTAATGCTCAGTATTAAAAAGCCATTAGGGAGGTATTCAGTATGGTGGTTGAATGCTCCATGGATGGTTTATGTAATGATATATGCATAAGAATCACATTGGATAAGATGTGGTTGGATTGTGATCGGCCCCATTACAGAAATGCCTATATGAATGAAACTAACTGATGCACAGAAGAAAGAGATTTGAAATCAACCAAGTGCAACTTAAACATCTTTCTTATTGGGGACTCCAATTCACAACATGTTCTATTTGCCCCATCTCCAACTCTGAATAATATTTATTTTTTTCCCAATTACATCTGAAGACAATTTTAACATTCATTTAAAAAAACTCTTGAGCTCTAAATTCTCTCCCTCCTTCCTTTTCCTCCTTCTTCCATGAGATGGTGAGCAATTTAATATAGGTTCAGATGCAATCATGCAAAATACATTTCCATATCAGTTATGCTGTGAAAGAAAAGAGAGACAAAAAAAAATCATGAAAAAATAAAGTGAAAAATAGTATGCTTTTATCTGCATTCAGACTACATCAGTTGTCTCTGGAGGTATATAGCATCTTTTCATCATGAGTCCTTTGGAATTGTCTTAGATCATTGTTTTGCTCAAAAATAAGTAAATCATTCACAGCAGGTCATCATGCTATAATTGCTGTTACTGTATATAACTCACTTCACTTTGTATCAATTAAGTCTTTCCAGGTTTTCTGTAATCATCCTGCTCATCATTTCTTACAGCAAGCACAAAAGTATTCCATTATAATCACATACCACAATTTGTTCAGCTATTCCCCAATTGATGGATATCTCCTCACTTTCCAATTCTTTGCTACTACAAAAAGAGCTGCCACTAATATTTTTGTACAAATAAGTCTTTTTTGCTGTTTTTTAAATCTCTTTGTGATACGGACCTAGTAGTAGTATAGTTTCATAGGCCTTTGAGCATATTTCCAAATTGGCTTCCAGCATAGTCGGATCAGTTCACAACTCTACCAACAGACTATTAACTATTACTGACTGAATGAAACATACTTTGAGAAGAAATTCTCAGTTCTAATATTCCTTGCTTATATTCTACAGAGATAAAAGTAGAGTCCATCAGGCTTCCTAAGCCAGGAATGGGCCTAAAATTAAGGCTTACTTGGAAAGGGAGGTAAGGAGAATAGAGGCTAACCCATCTAGGCATATTCTTCTCTAGAATTTGAGTGCCTCTTTAATTGCCTGGGGGTAGCTACCTAGCATAATGGATAAAGTGTCCCACCCTTAGTCGGAAAGATTCCTCCTCCTCTTTCTGAGTTAAGATTCTGCCTCATATACTTAATATTTGTATGACCCTGTCTGCCTCATTTTCATCTTCTTTAAAATGAATTGTTGAAGGAAATGTCCAGCTGTATTGTTAATGAATTTTTGCTTATTCTGAAGATCTTTCTCACGCATTAATAGCCATGTGACCTGTTTCAATCACATGGAAGTCTAAGTCACATATGATAGGAGGAGCTTGCTGAACAGGTAGAACAGGAAGGATGGAGCAGAGCTGGGAGGAAGTTGGTGAAAGCAGTTAAGGTGGAGAACAGAGAGGACACAGGAAGGCATAGCTAGTCTTGTGGGTGCTTGCTTGTGGGAAGGCCCCAGCTTGGGGTAGGGGGAGGGCCTGGGGCTGTGTGTTTGGAATGATATTGTCCCTTTCAGTGTTAATGTGTATTGACTTCTTGGTTACTATGATGGATTTGGCTTTCTGGTGTTGGGATTTGGCTTTCTGGTGTCTGAATAAATGCTTTTCTTCTACCTCCTATATGGAGAGTTTGCTATATTTTGTGATTCAGGACTACACCAGGATATTCATAGTTGCCATTGGTGCTGTGAATATTGCCTTGGTGATACACAAGTCACTCTAATATCTTTTCCAAGAAAACCCCAAATGGGGTCATGAAGAGTTGGACATGACTGAAAATGACTAAATAATGAACAATCCATTGTCTAATATGAATTAAATTAGGAAGACTGAGGAGACATATGAGATCATAGATTTTTAACTAGAAGAGATGTTATATGGACATTATACAGATGTCTTTTTTCTGTATACTTTAATGTACAGATAAGAAAACTAAGAAACAAATATGTTAAGTGACTTGACAAGAATTTCACAACTAGTAAACATACAGGCAAAAATTTCAGTCTAGGTCTTACTAATTCCAAGTCCAGTGCTTGATCACCCACACTGTATTGTCTACTAATATAGAAGTCAGTGCACATTTGCCTCTACAATGCCATTTATTGATATTTAACACTCCTCTGGGCTGGGGAGGTTTGAAGGTTGCTAATCTGGGCTAAAGAAGTTATGTGATTTCAGATTTCACAAGAAACTTTAGTGTGAGATTATGTTCTTACCATTATCAGTGGAAACTACTCATTTTTAGCAAGCAGAAGAATAGAAAGAATGAATCTTTCAAGCTGTTTGTTGTCTGGGTATGGTTCCTTAGTGAATAGTTTTTCACTTTTAAAGTACAAGTAAATTCCAGCCTGTACTTTCTGGCCTAATTGAAAAGAATTTCAATTACTTTACTACTTAGAGAATAAGTGACTATTCTGCAAGGAAAGGTCTCTAGGGCTTTTTTGAATTCTAAAAAGCTTTCCAATCTTCAGTTAAAAACTGAGATGGGGAGGGGGGAAGTGTTTTATATTAATGGCATTATTTTTTTCTTTCCATTAACATGATTCAAAAAGTATCACACATATGACTTATCAGTCATATGGGCAGATCATGCATTGGGTATCTAATTCTATTTGTCGAGTCAAGAAAGAAAGTCCCTCCTTTCAGTGTGATAAGTATTGTCCCCTCACTTTACTTCCATTGTCAAATAGAAGTTGGATAGGATGATGATGATGATGATGAATGATAGCATTTCCACAGCACTTCAAAGTTTGAAAATCTATTTAGACATATATCCCATTTCCTATTCATAATAATTATGCAAATTAGACTTCATGATTATCCTTATTTTTGGAAATGAGGAAATGAGGAAACTGGGTCTTGGAGATATGGGGAGGATTGAAACAGAGGCGCTCTTGACTCCAAGTCCATCGCTCAATACATTATGCCATGATGCGTTCCTAGATGACCTCTGAGGTCTATAATTTTCTTATTTGATAGTGACTGAAACCCTGTGAGAGAAATGTATCATATTCAAGTATCTATTTCATATATCATTTTATATCAAATAGAGACAATCATTTGTGAAAAGATGGTGGTCACTAACAAATGAATAAAGATATTTTATCTGTATTCTAGACAATAGGAGTATAAGTTTCATGCATTTTTTTTTACCTTTACTTATTTGTTTTTTTGATTCAAAGCATTAAGATGCCCAATTCTGACTTTTTTGTTTTCATTAAACTCTATTTTCCTTTTAATAGGGAAATTGGTATTAGTACTTTATCAATCAAAGATATCGTTTTCTTGTTTACGTCAATTAACTTCAAGCTTCATTAATATTAACATTAAGTGTCTTCCCTTGTAGTTCTCTCTTTTGGCTAATGGCTGTCCATTTCACAAAGAAAGTATTGGTAAGGAATACTTCAAAACAGGGCTATTGGTAAGGAAAATAAAAAAGATGATAGGACATCCTGGGAATAGTACCCAATGAGGAAAAATGGATGTCAGATACAATCCTTTGGAGGCTAATGTACAATGGAGTGGAAAGAGTGCTGGATTTAGTGCCAGGAGAACTAATTTGGAATCTTGACTCTGGCACTTGTGAACTGTATAACCATGAGAATGGGATAAGTTAAGTGAATCCACAATCCTAAAAAACCAAAATCATTGAGGGTAATTCAAAGAGACAGGCTGGAACACTTCCAAAGGAGGATGATCAGGATTATAGAAGGTTGGATGAAATGCAATACAAATGGCAGATGGAGGCATTCAGCATGGAGAAGAAAAGGGAATGAGGCAATCCGACTTTGTCATTAAAACTTATTGGGATGAAATTTATTTTTGAAGAAGAGGCTGGGTAAAAGGGGGATAAAGGAGAGTAACATTGTATAAGGAAAAGATATATTCATGTGAGGAAATACAGAAATCAGAAAGGAAAGTTGGTAGAGAGAATTTGGATCAAAATTAATGGAGGCAGAAACACAAATGATAGTGGTATTTCTATTGTTATACTATCGAGTATAGACTACCAGAACACAAAGAGGAAATAAATGAGGATGCATAATGGAAGTATAATAGAATTATAACAGGAAACTCCAGCTATTCATCTATATCTATGTCTATATCATCTATATCTACATCCATCCCTCCATCCATCATCTATCCATCCATCCATCCATCCATCCATCTATCTATCTATCTATCTATCTATCTAATCTTAGAGTGTTTTCTCAATATACGATAGAAGACAAGAAATCTAGGCTCATTCTAACATGAACCCTCAATTACATTTTCTTTTTCAAGCAAGGACAATACGATAGTATAAAGGAAATGAGTAAAGCAGGTACAAAGTTGGAAGTGTACCATTCATGACATAAGCATTTGTTCTCATTAAATTATATGGCAATTGCTCCATATTCTCATTATATATACATATATAATATTTAAAATTCTCTTTATTTTTTTATGAACTTAAGAAATAAAAGAAGCATTTTCATAACATAGTAGAATAGAAAAAAAGAAGATTTCGTATGAAACTGCAAATCTATTATGTGCAATTAGATATTCCTTTAAAAAATAAAGTTATCATGTATGTAGCTTTCTTTTTTCCCTTTTTCTCCCTCCCCCATACCCTACCCTAGAGAGGGCCACACAAATAGGTATGCATATGTAAAACCATTCTATTGATACTTCTATTTATCGCCAATAAAAAATTAAAATAATTTATACCCATATGAAAAAATACTCTAAATCGTTATTAGATGTAAATTAAACCTTAAGATATCATTTTACACCCATGAGACTGGCTAAAATGATTGGAGAGATAAATGTTAGCGGGGATAGCAAAAAATTGGGACACTAGTCCATATACATTCTGTGACATTCCTTGAAAACAACAGTTTTAAAACAAAGATCACTATTTTATTCAGGTCTCTCAGGTATAACCTTATCCTTGATTCCTCACTCTTTGTCATCCCAGATTCTAATCAGTTAGAAAATATTGCCATTTCTCCCTCTGCTGCATCTTTCCCATTGGATCCCTTTTCTCTCCTTACACAACAACCACTTTAGAACAGACTTCCATCAAACTTCAACTAGATTATTTCATTGCCCTTTTACTTTACTGTCCTCTCTCCTCATGTCTCTTCCTTCTCCAGTCCATTCACCATAAAGGGCAATCAATGCACTCATATTAGTGGACTTCCACATGCATAAGGACATTCCTTCAAATACTTTAATCTCCTACTTCTTCAGCTTACTCATTTTCTATGACCTGCTTATTCAATTCCAGCCCATCTCAGTCACACATAAAATAGCCATACCCTCCAGAACTGGATGGCTTATAGATTTCTTGAACTCAATATATTCAAAGCTGAATTCATTATCTTTTCCCTGAACCTTCCCTCCTTTCAAACTTTCTTATCACCGACCAGGTTACCATCATCCACTCAAGTCTCTACCAGGTCTGGGGAACTGGCAGCCTTGAGGCCACACATGGTCCTCTAGGTCCTCAGGTGAAGCCCTTTGACTGAATCCAAACTTCAAAGAAAGTCAAAAGTCCAGGGGTCCAACCTCTCTTCCCCTAAGCCATGCTTTATGCCCTGACCATGCTCTCCTGCAAATGCTTTTGCTCTTTTCCCTACAGGGTATCACACTTACCTGGTATAAGCTTTCTCCTCATAGGCCATATCCCCAGACCAGGATCAAGCATGGTTAGCACTGCTACACCTGTCCAAGGATGGCAGAGGATCCTTCCATCTTCTCCTACTCTCATCCCCACTTTGTCATTAGGTGAAAGTTCTTGATGCCTAGGCTGCTTCCTTGGGCTTGTTTGTTTATTCATTGGAGGCAGCATGGAGGTGTCTGTACTTCACTCAGGCAGAACTTCAACCCTGTAGGTCATGGCTTTCTGGAGGTCTTCTAAATTAGGCCCTCCAGGCTCAGAGTGAATGTAAATAGTAACTTTCCCTTTGGGCCAGCTATCCTGAGGGTCTTCTCCTCCTAGTTTTTTTTTCTTTTTTTAATTAAAGGGGCTATCCCTTGACTCACTTCTTAAAGAAGCCTACTCTCTGAACGAATGATGTCTCACTCAAAGTGAGAACTTGAAAAAACTTGAAAAAGTTTAAAAGGCCAGCATCTCCTACTATATCCTGAACCATCTCCAGTCATCTTGATCCATATCTGGCCACTGGACCCAGATGGCTTTGGAGGAGAAAATGAGGCTGGTGACTTTGCACAGCCTTCCCTCATTCAAATCTAATTCACTTGAATGCCATGGCATCACATCCCTGATTTCATGGTCCCCTTGGAAAATGAAGGACAAATCACAACTTCACAAGGATGACAACTGCTTCACCTGTTTGTTCACTTAGAGGCCATGTTCTATCTGTTTGTGGAGGAAATATGGAGAGCATGGAATATTATGATCTACTCCATCTTCCCATAATCCTAATACATAAAATAAAATGTAGGAGATTACAAAGGAGACCAATAATATCGAAATACATGTATATATACACATGTATGCACACACATGTGTTTATATGTGTATATATACACACGTGTGTATATGCATATGTATATACATATTTTATATATATATATATATATATATATATATATATAATATGTATATAATTTTCCAATCCAAGGTCACAGATTCCCTGAAGTTCAAGCATATACCTGTCTGGGGACCTGAGGTTAATAAATTTTGTTGTAGATGCAGTCATGTTTATTATTGTAGATGGTTTTCTGAAATGTCTTAATGTCACTTTGGCTTTGATTTTAACTTCCTGTTCCACATTATTTTGAGGTCTTCATGACTTCTTCCTTTATTCCTTCTAATCTTTCCACAATGGGTAAGTGTGACAAAGTTGGGAGGAGAGGCATTTTACCTGCCAAGTATATGCAGTATTATGTTTTAGTAGGAAGTTTCCCTTAGAAAGCTGCCTTAAGCTAATTGGTTACCTTTTTAAAAAGCATTTGTTATGTGTCCACTATACACCAGACACGCTAAGTGTTTTACAGACATTAACTCATTTTGCCCTCAACTCTTGGGGTTAAATGCTACTATTATGCCTACTTCAAAGATAATGCAATTTAGGCAGATAGAAGTTAAATGACTGAGTAATAAGAATCTGAGACTGGATTTGAACTCAGGTCTTCCTGACTCCAGACACAAAACTGTATCCACTGCACCATTACTTGCCCTTCCTGCATACCTTCCTAAGTTATCTGCTGGAGCAACATCACAAAACAATTGTGAAATTCCATAACACAACCTAATCTTCTTTGGGCTGGACTCATGAATTCTTTTCTTCCCCTACAATGTGTGTAGCTCCTTATTACTTAAAAATTCTTTTCATTTCACTCCCTCCATTTAAAAGGCTTTAGAGAATTTAAATAGAGCCCCCAGGTTCCATTCTGTTCTCTTCCTACAGATTCTCATTACACACTTGAATGCAAATCATGATTCTTCAGGAGTCCCTCCAGGAGTGAAGAAGGAGTGAAATGTCTCAGACTTGGCTTTGTTTTCCATGTAAAACTCTAAGTTATTATGTATGGAAATAGTGCATGCCATTGGCTTAGCAAGCACAAGCTGTAAATGCCTCTCTGGTTGCTCTCACCAACCGGCAGAGGCAGGTGAGAAACTCAGACCCACACTCAGATGTAAGACTGAGGAAGCAGTTCATGAGAGTTGTTTGAAGGTTAGGCAATCGATCAGTCAAGAAGTACTTATTAAATACCTGCTATATGTCAAGTACCATGTTAGGCACTGGGGATACAGGTACAAAGGTTACAACAATGCCTACCCAGAGTGAGTTTACATTTCAATGGTGGAGAAAAAAAGTACATATATATGCATATATGTACATATAAATGCATATATATGTATATATAAATGCATATACCTCAAATATAAAATGAATAAATACAAATATATATGTCTATGTATGTATTTGTATAACAGTTAAATATAACATAGTTTGGAAGGACAGTAGCAATTGGGGTGATCCGGAAACACTTTGTGCGGAATATAATACTTGAGTTGCCTCTTAAAGAAAGAGAGGAATTCTGTTAGCGATTCAGAGGAAGTGCACTCCAGGTATGTTGTATGGCCAGTGTAAATGCACATGGATGGAAAATGGAGTGATATGTGTAAAGAACATAAACAAAGTCATTTTGACTGGATACAGAGTTTGAGAAAGAGAGTAACATCCAGGGAAGCTGAAAAGTTCTATTATGGCCATAATATATAGAGCTTTAAAGGATAAACAGAGGAGTTTAATTTTATCCTAAAGGCAATAGGAAGCCATTGGAGTTGGTTAAGTAGAATAGTCACATGGTCGTCTCTGACTTCAAGAAAAATTTCTTTGGTAGCAGTGTTTAAGATGGATTTGTTTTAGCAAAAATGACAGGGGGGATCAATGAAGAAACTGTTGTAATAAAGTAGGGAGGAGGTGATGAGGACCTGAAGTAAGGTGGTAGCTATGGGAGTAGAAAAAAAGACTAATATGTGAGGGATGTTGTGAATATAGAAATGGCAAGGTTTGGTAATTGTTTTGTTTTTCTGAACCAGAAGTATTTCCATAACGGTAAAAAATAAAGAAGATGATGGCACATGCAACTGCAAAGCTACCGTATATAAGTTGCTATTCCATTCAAATTTACAACAAAGTTACCATGTAAATCTCTTTTTTTCCCTGTTTCTTCCCTCCTCCACCCTGGAAATGACTGCCATTAGACAATATTAATAATTAACAATAATAGTAAATAACAATTAATTGGATATATGAAATAACAGGAAGTGATGAATTGAAGATAATGACAAAATTACAAATTGAGGAGACTAGAAGGATGGTAACACCTTTGATAGAAATAAGGAAATTTAAAAGAGGAAAGCATGTAAGGGAAAAGATAAGTTCGGTTTTAGACATGTTGAACTTAAGGAGACTCTGAGATATTAAATTTTAAGTGTCTGATAGGCAATTAACCATTCAGGGGCATGATTGAAACTCAGGGCAGAGACTGAGGTCAAATACAATTAGGGGTCATTTGCCTGGAGATGACAGTTAAGCCCATAGGAGCTGATGAGGTTACCTAGAAAGAGAGAGAAAAAGAAAGGAGGGCTTAGGATAGAACCTTAGGGAACACCCATGGTGAGGGGACCAACATAGATGATGAGCCAGCAAAGAAAACCAACAAGTAGTGACAGAAAGAGAAAGAGAACTAGGAGAGTAACATTTTATTTAACCCAGAAAGAATCAATTGTCCTGGAAATGAGCATAGACAGTAGTGTCAGGGGCATCAAAAGGTTTAAGAAGGATTAAAACTGAGGAAAATCATCAGACTTGGCAATCAATGGACTATTGGTAGCTTTTGAGAGAGTGATTTCAGCTGAGTGATAAGGCTGGAAGTCAGATTTCAAGGGGCTGAGGAGGAGAGGAAAAGAAATAGAGGCAACAAACTTAGATAACTTTGTAAGAAAAAAATTTGATCGAGAGAGGGAGAAGAAATATAAAATGGTAGTTTCAAAAGATGCCAAGGTCTAGGGAAGCTTTATTTAGGAATGGCTCAGTCTTGGGCATGTTCAAAGGCATTAGAAAAAGAACAATTGAGATGGAGAGTTTAAAGATTCAAGGGGGAGTATGCCTAAGGCTCTTTGGAACAAGATAGGGAGTGATGGAATCAAGTGCACATATAGAGTGGTTGACTTTACCAAAAGGAGAACTGATGTCAATCTGTCCTTCTTATGAAAGAGAGAGTGTCATATCAATGAAAGGGTTTCAGCTTGTTTGAAGGCAATTGGGAAAGAATCAATTAATAGGAAGATATTGAAGCAGTGGTAGGGTGTGTGAGGAGATGAAATGATTAAGGATGCTATCCGTTGAAGAAGAAAAGGAAGAGGAACATATCAAGGCAATGGTCCTAGCAACAGAAAGGCTAATGTAAATCTATGTTATAATTCCTCTTTCACACTCTCTCCACATATCCAATCTGTTGCCAAGTCCTGTCCATTTTACCTCCATAACATCTCTCCTATTTATCCCAATCTCTCTATTCATGTGACCATAATCCTAATCTAATGCAGGCTCTTATCATCTCATTCTTGAACTATGACAATAGCCTTTGGATAGTCCCTTCTGCCTTAAGTTTCCATTCACTGCTTTAGTTTTTCAGTGTTTAAATGGAAGTCATCATATCATTTGTAAATAGATGATTTTGCCTCCTCATTGCCTGGACTTATTGCATTAGTTTATTTTTTCTTGTCTCATTACTGTAGCTGTTCCTCATAGCAATGTATCAAATAGTATTGCACACAATGGCATGCCTCCATTTCAAATCTTAATGGGAAATACCTCCTTTTTTATTACAAGTAGTACTACTCCTGGGTTTCATTTAGAAGCTTTTGATCATATTAAGTAATTTATTCTTTCTCTCTGCTTTTTTGTATTTTTAACATGTTAGAGATATATTGTCACAATTATTTCTATTGATAGATTCATTTTTATTATTGTTAAGAATTTAATTAATATTCTAATAGTTAAACTAATGGACAACTCCACATAATCTTAGTTTACATTCAACTTGCAAGAGTCAATAAATTTTAACATTATGTACTATCTTTCCTAATGTTTTTATACAAATTTTAATTAATGGTAGTCTTTGGATTTCCTTTCTCTGCTTTTTCATTCCCTGGTTTGAGTATCAGGACTAAGTTTTATATGAGTAGTTAGATAGTGAGTCTTCTTTCTCAAATTGTGCAAAAAGTTTATGTAACATGCATTTTTTAATGTTCTGATTAATATAAGTAATAAGGGACACTTTTTTCTCAAAGAAGTGTTTAAGTTCATTCTGAAAATTTTCATTTTTTCATTACATTTGAAGTTATTTTTATTTTTTCCTACGATTTGCTCTTTGTTCCATTTTAATAACATCATTTGATGTTCATTTAAGCTTGTTTCTTTTATCTTTCCTTTATCAATATATCTCAGTTATACTTATTATTGTAACTCATAACAATTATAATATTATGCTATACTATATGATACTATATTATTATAATATAATATAAAATCATTGTATTATTGCAATAACAATTTGTTATGGTTGAAAATATATTTTTTTCATATCTACGTGTATGTTCTGTATACCTCTCCTCATATTCAATTTTTCAAAAGGTGTCATGTGATAAAAATATACATATTCCTTAAGGTTCTTATTTAATCACTTATAAAAAAGTCCATCATATTTAGTTTTTCTAAAATTCTGGTCAGATATATAATTTGCCCTTTTTTTTTCTATGAGATTTTTCTATGATGGAAAGAGATTGATTAAAGTTATAATTATTTTATTTTTTACTATTTAGCTGGTTTTAGAATCATTTTATGCCTTCTATTAAATACTCAATTGATGTGTGTGTGCACACATATATTATATGTATATATATATATATATATATATATATATATATATATACATACACACATATTATTTCATTGTCTCTTTTAAATATATAGTAGCATACCTATTTATTCCTCTAGATAGTATCTATTTTCATTTTTTTTCATATATTTTCATATATTTTTTAGATCATTCACCCATTATCAGGGTTCTTTTCTTTCTTCCTCAAACCCCCATTCATTTTTTTTTTTCAAATTCCAGATGTAATTAGTACAGAATTATTCTTTCTTTCAGGAGATTTTTCCTCACTTTTTTCCCAACAGTATTTCTTCATTTAGTCAACTTTGTTTACTCATTCTTTAATTCTCTCTGCTTGTTTTACTTAGGTAGATTTTTTCTTTTTCTTTTCCCTTCTTTTTATTGTGCTTTTACTTTATTTGGCACAATGCTTGGTGTTTGCATATGATAAAGAGTAACACAGAGAGATTTAGCTATGACCTCTTCCCTAGCTACTTTGTGGGAATTCCCCCCACCTGCCACCCATATTTAGCCATTTTTATTATTCTTGAACATTTTCATTTCTTACTTCGTAAGTGGACTCATCATTCCCTAATAAGATAGTTGTAACTGTTCAGCAACACAAGTCAGAACCAGTAGAGGACATCAGTGTAAATGTTGCCCTTAAATCCTGTAGGACAGTGGTGTCAAACTTGTGGCCCCTGTCCCCAAACACCTTGCAAACTTTCTAATTCGGCTGAAACCAAATTAGAATGTAATTGGGGAATGGTTAAAATAAATAAATAAAAATAACACAACATAAACAATGTGGATTTGTGGGATTTTTAGTCAACATCTATACCATAGGGATTCTTTTCTTCTCGAGTTTAACACCACTGCTCTAGGGGGACTTAGAAGTTATCTGAACTGATCCAAAGGGTGGACTCATTCAGGATTCATGAATCAAAATGGTGGTACACTGATTATGAGCATGACAGAGAAAGCATTGTGGCTTAAAGTTTATTCCTGGAAATGACCTGCTATTTCTGCCTGACTTGGGTAAGTCAATGTGCTTCGTCCATGGGGAGTCAGGAAAGATATTGATCCTTTTAATCTCCGACACTAAACCACATAATCCTGTTACTGCTGAGTGATTACATGCAAGGAAGACAGTGGGGATCAGAGTCACAGTCGGGCTCTGCTGCACATCACATTATGGTTCCATATCCCAGAGGATATGGAGAACTCTTCTACTATCAGGAAGGTTGCTAGAAAAACAGATGGTTTGTATGTCCCAATGGGATTCTTGAGTTCAGGGCACACTCCTCCACTTTTCCTCAGCTCACATTGCCCTGATATCATTCCTCACCATCAACCTTTACTCTAGTGTCTAATAAAGATATGTGCCTTCTCCTTGCCAAGACCAATCCCTATCTATGTAGCCTCAATTCCATTCCCTCTCCTGAATTGCGACCACTAGCACCCCTAGTCAGTCTTATCTTCATTCCTTCCCAAGTTCCACAACTGCCTTCAGTCTTTCTCCTCCATTCCCCTGTAGAAAACATCCCCATGTATTCTTTCAATTTCAGTTTATATGTTATATTTCACCAGTCCAGAAAAGACATTTTTTCTGCTTGTATGTATAATCCAGGTAAATATTACGTACTTAATTAAGGATGGTTGCCTTGATTATTCAGTAAATTATAGTGCCTTCCTGTTACTTCTGGATCAAGTTTAGATTTCTCAGTTTACCACTTTGAGTTCTTTATGATCTAGTTTATTCCTATCTTTCCAATATTCTTTTCTGCTTTGTAAGTAAGCCTTTTCATTTATTATCATTCTAATCCTATCCTAGTATCTTCTCTTTTTTTAGGTTATATATGTGTATCCATGCAAAATATTTCAAATTTAGTCATGTTGTTAGAGAAAACAAACAAAAAATACTTCAAGAAAATTAATTTTAAAATTATGTTTCAACCTGTGTTCAGATACTCAGCTCTTTTTTCAGGGATGGATAGCATTTTTTGTCCTAATTCCTTCTGTCTTGGATTATTGTATTGCTGAGACTAGCTAAGTACTTCACAGCTGACCATTGCATAGTGTTGCTGCTACTTTGTACCCAGTATGCTTCACTTTGCATCAGACCATGCAAATCTTACAGACTTTCCGGAGAGCATCCTGCTGTAGTACGATAACATTCCATCATAATCACATAGCACAACTTGTTCAGCCGTTCCCCATGGATGGACATCCCTTCAGCTTCTAGTTCTTTACCTCCAGAAAAGAGCTGCTATTGATGTTTTGGTACATATAGGTCCTTTTCCTTTTGGTATTTTATCTCTTTTGGGATATCGACCTAGTGGTGGTATTGTTAGACCGAAAGGTGTGCATGGTTTCCAATACTCCTATACATTATTCCTTCCATCTCCACTATTACCCAGTCATACCAAATCATTAATCCTTAATGGAACAACATTGTCTTATCTAGTAGCCTCTTTGTCAGGTGTTCACCATGATTAGAATTCTCTCCATTTTAATATTTGACTTGCATTTCTGTATTCTTTCAAGAGTCAAGTCAAACACTAATTTCTACAGTAGGTAGAATTCTGAATTTCTCCCTTTTCCTTCACCTTCAAGTGTCATCTCCTATAAGCTTACCTACTATCTACTTTGTATGAACCTGGTTTATACCTATATACATATGTGTCATATCCTCTCTTTTTCGTTAAAGTCTAAACTCTTTGAAAATTGAACTTTTTTCCTCTTTCTTTTTATCGTCAGTGTTTCTAACAAATCACATAGAAAACACTTAATAAATATTTGTTAATTGAATGTACCCTATCAGGATTTTTTCTTTTAGCTGTTCACTTTAAGAGTGTATATTCAAGAGCATTCTACATCTGCAAGTAAGGAAGGCCATTAAATACATTCTTTGCATTCTTTATTTTGAATTTCTCTCTAAGGTTGGCTTATTTGACTGCATGTGTCAGTGATATTCATTTTGGACCAAATACTACATCTTTTTAAAAATATATTGTTCCTTAGTGATTATTTTCACTGACTCACAGGATCATAGACTTAAACAGTATAATTACAAAATCTTAAAGTGACAGTTAAAGTTGTCATAATTTTCTAGCCAAGGTTTATTATTTCTATAATATATAATATTTTGATAACAGACATTTGGGGAGATAGTTTTTAACATGCCACAACAACTTAATACAATTTTTTCTAAAGGTCCTTCATAGTTCTGCCATTATTTCTTAGTAGGAGAATTAACTAGCTCAATAGTCAAGGTAGAGCTCTGCTTCCAGAATTTTCTCCTTGAGCCAAAGAAAATATCATTGGGTGCTGGAAATGTGTATTAATTTTGTTTCAAGAAAAATACACAGTATCCTGCTTCCCTACACTGGACACATCACTGTGAGAGGTGATAGACAGGAATATAAAATGGAAAGGTTGAAAAGAAGAGAGTTGCTTTTTTATTGTGTATCTACATCACCACTTATTAGCACATCCCACCTCTGTAACAGATATGTTTAGTTAAGCAATTCAGATCGACCTATTCACTGTGTCCAAAAATGACTTTTTCATGAACCTCTAGTCCAGGAGTTTCCTAAGTTTTTTGATAATTCATCTATATTAATTAAATATTTGATATTATATAGCCTAATATATATCTTTTGATTTATAAATTATATTGTAGACCACTAAAATAATAATTATGTTCAATGTAAAAGGCATATAGTTAAAGACTGAAATTATAATTCCATTGATATAGGACAATCTCAGGTCAGAAAATTCCCTTTACTAGTACAGGGTGGCATCTCCTTGTAGAACAGGGATCACCTTTTGCTTCTCTTTGTATCTCCATCACTTAGCACAGTGCCTGGCACATAGTAGGTGCTGAACAAATCATTGCTGACTGACCCTCTTTAAATATTCAGGAAGATGGCAATGCCCACTCCAAAAGGGCTCCATAGTTACCCACACTTCCCAGAAGTCCCAGAGAGAAAGAACTATAATTCACAGGAGCAAAGGTTTTAGATTTCAATACAAACAAGTATCTCAAGAATTTATTCCAAACTGCATTTTGTATGAGACACTGAGGATACTAGGGCAAAAAGAAACAGTCTATGCCCTCAAAACCCATCCATTCCACTGGGAAGACCCAATCTAAACTTAAATGTGACTTTGTGATTGCATCAACTGTGATCCATGCCTAGAATGCACTTCCTCTTCAACTTCCCTTGTTAAAATTCCTATTTCCTCTGAAACTCAAATATCAACCTTCTGAACATGAGGCCTTTCCTGATCTCTCCAGCTTGTGTCTCACACCCCCATTTTTCTTTGTATTCACTATTAATTTGAATGGTGCTGACTTACATGTGGACATGTTGCTTTACTCATAGAACATGGGCTCCTTAAGGGCTGGGACTAGCTTTTATTTTTCTATTTTTATCCCTAGCATTAAATACCACAGCTGACACATAATTAGCCATTATTCAATCTTTATTGTCTTTATTGATTGATAGTATAAGAAGAAACAGCTGAACTTGTGACAATTCCATCCGTTACTTTTAGACATATTTCATTCCTTCAAAAGATCAAAAATTTAAAGTTCAAAAGGACCTTAGAGGTCATCAAGTCAGACTCCTTCACTTTGTCACTGAAAAAGAAACTGAGTCTCTGAGTAGTTAAGTGACTAACAATGAATATAATTTCTATTGTGGGCTTTAGAAAACATAGCTGAACTTCAGATTTTGCTCCTTCATCTCAAAAGTAAAATTTATTGTCAGGCAATGAATTATGTGAAATAATTTCATTGTTTCTTCTGGGGAGATGGACCAGTATTATTTTATTATTCTTCATTTCTTTCTCATTTCCACCCTCAAGCTGTTCTTCCTTTTTGGTGCAAGTACACTTTGTAAATAGATTTTCTTGTTGTAAAACTCTTATAATATTGGTATTCTCATCTTCATTGCTGACAGTTGAAAGTAGAGGATTTGGAAATTCAAGGTGAATGGGAGAAGTCAGGATACTGGCTGAAAAGAAGATACTAGAGAAAGGGATTTGGAATATTGTTTCTGAGGATCAGGGCTTAAGATAAGGGAATTATGAGATAAGCAGAATATTTTGAAAACCAGGAAAAAAATTTTGATTCAGTTCAAGTATTTACGTGGGAGACACTGTGCTTGGTACAAAATGAAAAAATCTGAGTTCTCAAGGGACTATCATTTGGGGGTGCTATAGGAAATGTACACAGACAAATATAACACAACATAGGGAGTAATGGGGACAGAAGAAATTCAGATGAAAGAAGAAAATTTCAGGAAGGTTACAGGGAAGGCATAAAATCAAAAAACAAAAAACAGGCACTTTATAGCAATAAGAGATGACTTGTATTAATGTTGTGAGGGTGGAAAAATGTGTTAAGAACTGAGAACAGTTAGTAGTCATTAGAATAGTGTACAT
Source organism: Potorous gilbertii (assembly GCA_028658325.1). Lineage (NCBI taxonomy): Eukaryota > Metazoa > Chordata > Mammalia > Diprotodontia > Potoroidae > Potorous > Potorous gilbertii. Next base: position 67,454,580 of record CM053772.1, on the reverse strand, counting down.
GAAGGGGATCAGCATGAAATTAGGCTGGGAGCCAGACTATGAAGGATCTTAAGTGTAAAAACATGGAATTTACATTTCATTATATAATCAAAAGCAAGTCCTTAAAGACTTTTGAGGAAGAGCATGACTTTAAAAATTTTGAGGAGATGGTTATACCTATGATTTAAGGTGGTTGGTTTCCCACCTGTGTAAAGGATAGAATGGAGAGAAGAGAGACCCAAAGCATAAACAACTTAGAAAAATATTATAAGGTCCAGAAAAAAGTGATGTGAAATAGAAGGGAACGATGTTAACTTGGCAACTGAACGGCTATGGGGATGAGGGAGAGAAAATAATTACAAAAAAAGATTACAGAATTTCAAATATATGTGGGTAGGAGGAGGTAGTGCCATTCATAGAAACTGGAAAATTTAGAAGAGGAAATAACGTTCAGAGGTGTGGGGACAAAAGAGTTCATTTTGCTTGGAAAAACTAAGTTTGAGAACTGGTAGGAAAATGGAATGATGAGGCCCAATGGTGATTTGGAGATATAGGATGGAGTTCAGGATCAAGATTTGAACTAGATATAAAGATCTCTAAGTCATTTTGTGTTGAAATAATAACTGAAGTCTTGAAAGTGGATGATATCATCAAAAGAGTGTGGAGAGAAAAAAGAAAGACTAGAGCAGAATCTTAGAAGACATCTATTCCTAAATTGTGTGGGAGAGGACAACAAATCAATGAAAGAGAAAAAAACGGAACAATAGGACAGATAGGATGAAAAACAAAGGGAGAGATGTTATAGAATCTATGCAAGGAGAGTATTCATAGGAAGGAGGTGGTCAGCAACGTTAAAAGCTGAGGTAAGGGCATCACCAAGATGCAAGAAGCTATTTAAGGATCACAGAAGATAATGATAAGAAAACTCAAGAGAGAAAAAGAAAGGTAAGTAAGTACAACTTTAAAAAAAATCAATAGAAACTTAACCCATCTTCAGAGATCATTTTTAAGAAGAAAATGAAGTCTTGTGTATGATAAAAGTTGAGCAATATCATAAAAAGATTTTTTAAAAATGCACAGGGGGAGGAGCCAAGATGGAAGAGTAGAAAGGTGCATCTACTCTAGCTTTTCCCACACAGTCCATAAAATACCTGTAAAAAAAGTGACTCTAAACAAATTCTAGAGCAGCAGAAGACACACAGAGAAAGAGTGAAAGAGATTACCAGCCCAAAGTAGCCTGGAAGGCCAACAGGAAAGGTCTATTACACAGGGCGCAGAGCAGAAGGCAGAGCATGGAGCCCAGACCAGGCTTAGCCTCATGGCACCAGCAGGAACAGGACCTAAACAGGCCTGGGGGCAGAATCCCCAGCAATACCTGGGGTTTTCAGATCCTTCAATCCATAAATGCCAAAGACAGCTTCAAAGGTCAGTGAGAAAGCTATTTCAGTTGGGTGAGAAGGGAACAGGGTCCTTGTCTAGCCCTGGTCCTGCAGCACTGTTCATTTTTGGAGCCCTCTGCCTAAAGACCCTGGGGGAATTGAGACACTGATCTGAGTCTCATCCCTGAGTGGTGGCTCTGGGGTGAATAACAGTGTTGGCTGGCATGGTGGAGCTAGTGAAGGCTCTGGAAAGGGAATTCTACTTTCAGATCATGGGTGTAAAAGCTTTGATAGCTCTCAGACCAGAGTGCAGGCTAGGAAAGGAGTAAATACTTCTCTATTGATTGTGCCACCTTGGAGGAACTGAGAACTTACAGATTCTTAGAGTATACCCCACTCCTGACCAAGGACACAAAAGTCAAGTAACTGGGAAAATGCCCCCAAAAGGGGAAAAATAAGACTATAGAAGGTTATTTTCTTGGTGAACAGGTATTCTTTCCCACCCTTTCAGATGAGGAGGAAAAATGTTTACCATCAGAAGACATAAAGTCAAGGTGTCTGCATCTAAAAGCTTCAAAATAAATATGTAATGTTCCCAGGCCACGGAAGAGCTCAAAAATGATTTGGAAAATCAAGTAAGAGAGGTGGAGGAAAAATTGGGAAGAGAAATGAGAGCAATGCAAGAAAATCACAAAAAACAAGTCAACAGCTGGCTAAAAAAGGCCCCCAAAAAACTGAAGAAAGTATCACCTTTAAAAATAGGCTAACTCAATTGGCAAAAGAGGTCCAAAAAGCCAATAAGGAGAAGAATGCTTTAAAAAGCAGAGGTAGCCAAATGGAAAAAAAAGTTCAATAGCTCACTGAAAAAAATAGTTTTTTTTTTTAAATTAGAATAGAGCAGATGGAAGCTAACGACTTCATGAGAAACCAAGAAATTACAAAACAAGACCAAAAGAATGAAAAAATAGAAGGCAATGTGAAATACGTATTGGAAAAACAACTGATCTGTAAAGTAGATCCAGGAGAGACAATTTAAAAATTATGTGACTACTTGAAAGTCATGATCGAAAAAAGAGCCTAGACATCACCTTTCATGAAATTATCAAGGAAATCTGCCCTGATATTTTAGAACCAGAGGGCAAAATAAATATTGAAAGAATCCACCCATCACCAGCTGAAAGAAATCCAAAAAAAAGGAACTCCTAGGATTATTGTAGCCACATTCCAGAGTTTCCAGGTCAAGAAGAAAATAGTGCAAGCAGCTAGAAAGAAACAATTTGAGTGTTGTGGAAATTCAATCAGGATAACACAAGATCTAACAGCTTCTACATTAAGGGACTGAAGGGCTTGGAATATGATATTCCAGAAGTCAACAGAAATAGAATTAAAACCAAGAACCACCCACCCAGAAAAACTGAGCATAATACTTCAGGGGAAAAATGGCTATTCAATAAAGTAGAAGACTTTCAAGCATGCTTGATGAAAAGACCAGAGCTGAATAGAAAAATCTGACTTTCAAGCACCAGAATCAAGAGAAGCATCAAAAGGTAAACATGAAAGAGAAATCATAAGGGACTTTCTAAGGTTAAACTGTTTATATTCCTACATGGAAAGACAATATTTGTTACTCTTGAAACTTTTCTCAGTATTTGGGTATTTGGAGGAATTACCCATATATAGAGAGATAGACCGACAGATAGATAGATAAATAGATAGAGATGGTAGATAGATAGATAGATAGACAGATAGATAGCACAGGATGATATCTAAAAATAAAATTAAGGGATTAGAGAGGAATATATTGGGAGAAGAAAGGGAGAAATGGAATGGGGCAAATTGTCTCTCATGCAAGAGGCAAGAAAAAGCTTTTTCAATGCAGGGGAAAATAGGGAGGTGAGAAGGAAAAAGTGAAACTTAATCTCATCACATTTGGCTTAAGGAAGGAATAACATGCATACACAGTTTGGTATGAAAATCTATTTTACACTACAGGAAATAGAGGAGAAGGGGATTAGTGGGGTGGGGGATGATGGAAGGGAGGGCAAATGGGAGGAAGGAGAAATTAGAAGTAAAGATTTTTGGGGAGGGACAAGATCAAAAGAGAGAATAGAATAAATGGGGGCAGGATAGGATGGAGGGAAATATAGGTAGTCCTACACAACATGACCATTATGGAAGTGGTGTGCAAAACTACACATATATAGCCTATATTTAATCACTTGCCTTCACAGTGGGAATGGGTGGGGAGGGAGGAAGGGAGAGAATTTGGAACTCAAAGTTTTAGGAATGAATGTTGAGAATTGTTTTTGCATACAAACAGGAAATAAGAAATACAGGTCATGGGTCCCTATAAGACAAGAGAGAAGATGGGGATGAGGGAAGGGAGAGGTGTGATAGAACGGTGGGCAGAGTGAGGGAAGGGGTAATCAGAATGCATGGCATTTTGGGGTGATTCAAAGGGAGGATGGGGAGAAAATTTGCAACTCAAAATTTTGTGAAAATGAATGTTGAAAACTCAAAATAAATAAATAAATAAATATATTTTTAAAAATGCACAGAATTTAAAGAAATAGAAGTAATGATAGCAGACCAGAACTGAGGAGCTATGAACGAAGTTCTACAGCCCTCCACAGGTGAAGCGATGTATAATTTGCTGGTCAAAATTACAGGGTAAAGGAGGAGTTGGAAGACAGAGAGGAGTAGGTGATGAACCCTTTTCAAGTCTCTGGATGATCAATAAATGGATTATAATGCCTATAGTGTCTCACCAAGGATAAAGGTGTAACAGAAGAATGTGAAAGGTGATGGAAACGAGGTAATAATATTAATCCATAGAAAAGAGAAATTGAACTTCTAGCTTAGTCTCCTGTCCTTCTGAACCTCTGCCTGGTTTCAACTCCAGGAAACAAGATTCCCCTCCCAAGATAAATCAATCACTTCTAATCTCATCACATGCTGCTACCTGAAGCTTTGGATACTACTTGTCTCAGGATGGTGGAATACTAAACTTATCTGAAAGTTTTCCTTTGAAGAAGGCAAAAATTAGACTTCCAACAGTCCACTCTCTCTAGTTCTAGTACTACTTGTTGTCCCCTCCATTCCCCACCTCTATTTATCAGTTTCTTTTTATGTTGTCTTCCCCTATTTTGGTGTAGGGTGTGTTCAAAGAGGACTAGTACCTTGATGTGATGGCTGCCGAGCCCTTTTTGGGGCTCTTTCTATGTTCCACCCAACTCTCACTTGTGGCTCCAAGAAGCTACAGCATGTGCAGCAGCCATGCTCCAGTTTTGGCAGATGGGCCAGACCAGGTTTAAGGAAACCAAGAGGTCTCAAACCCATTGGTGAGTTATGGGGGTGTCTACTTCAAGCATGTGAAGACTTCCTCTAATGGAATGGACAGATGAGAACAATTTGTTCCAGTGGCCTTGAAGAGAGTTGAAGAAGGTGATGTGGAGCACTTAGAGCTTGGTTAGTCACTGAAGATGCCAAGGTTATCCACTGCAGCCTGAGTCATTGCCTGCCATCTTGACTCTGTCCTGCTATTGGAATATGATGACTCTGGAGAAGAGAGTGAGACTGATGACTTCATGCAACTCTACATCACTTAAATTCAATTATGCATGAATCAAAAGACATCACCTATACCATTTTACTATTATGCCTCAAAGTCCTGTGGTGACAGGCAAGTGATGAAGAGGCAGATGTGGATACACTGAAAGCTGTAGTCATGACCCTGCACCCAGGCAGTCCAGGTCATAGGATCGTTTCTCACTGGAAGCAACAGTGGGACTTGGTAGCCCCCAGGTGTCTGAGCAGCCTTTTAAGGGTCACAATGCTCACTTCCTGGTGTGAGGAAGGGGCTAGAAAAGGTGCCCTAAACATTATCTGCTTACCCAACCCTGGTATGATTACTGTGGCAGGTGGGGAATCCCACTATGTGGACACAACACAGAAAAATGTACCAAATTTACAAAAGCGTCTTCAAAGATGATTCCACTCACCATTGGCACCATTGGGCACACTTATAGACAATACAAAATCCAGTAGACCTGAAAGACAAACTTCTCTTGTTGCAAGAGAACTCAACACGTATCATACATAAATAGCAACCATGAGTGAAACAAAGCTGGCAAATGAAGGCCAGCTTACTAAGTTGGAGCTGGTTACACATTTTTCTGGAATGGATGCAGTGAAGGGGAGTGCCATGAAGCTGTCATGGGTTTTAGAATCAAAACTAATCTAGTCAGCAAGCTGATATGCCTGTCAAAAGGAGTAAATGACAGTCTAATGACAATGCAATTTCCACTTGCAGAAAAACTGCATTCCACCATCATTAGAGCAAATGCTCCCATCATGATGATCCCTGATGAGGTCAAAGAAAAATTTTATGAAGACATAAAGACCCTTTATCATCAATGTGCCAAAAGAGGACAACCTTATAATTCTGGGTGACTTTAATGCTACAATAGGCTCAGACTACCAGGCTTGGCAGGGAGTCTTAGGGAGGAATGGAGTTGGAAACAACAACAATGGTCATTTGCTGCTGAAGCCTTGTTCATTGCATGACCTTCTTATCACCAACACTGTTTTCCATTTACCTAAACACAACAAAACTTCATGGATGAACCCTCACAGCAAACATTGGCATCTAATAGACTACGTGATTGTAAGAAGAGACAGACAAACTGTGAGAGTGACAAAGGCAATGTGTGGTGCAGAGTGCTAGAATGATCGTAGACATCCTTTCCAAGCTAAATATTCTCATTCATCAAAAGTGCTGCCCCCAAGGCAAAATGACTACCAGAAGAATCAATGTCAACAAATTAGAGCACTTCTCTGAGCTTGAAAAGTTTGTTCCTAACTTGGAGGGAAAGTTGAGTCAACACATAGTTGGCAATAGTAGAGCAGAGAAGGAGTGAGCAGCTTTCAGAGATTTGCATTCCCTCATCTGAGTTAGAACACTTGCCAACACCAAGACTGGTTTTATGAAAATGATGGGGAAATCAAAAGCTGTTAAACAAAAAATGAGAACTTCACAGGATATACCAGCAGGATAGTTCATCAACCTCTAAGAAGGCAGAATTTAATTCCATCAAAAGCAAAGTATATATAACACGATTCCTCACTCAGTAAGAAGGCAAATGAAATTTAGTTTTGTGCTGATAATAACAATCCACAGCACTTTTATGATTCCCTGAAAGTTATTTATGGACCAAAAACCTATGGTGCATCACAGCTACTCAGTATTGATGGAGCCACATTGATTAGTGATAATAGCATGGTACTAGAGAGATAAGATGAACACTTCCATTGTGTTCTCAACAGAACATTGCCAATCAATGCTGTGGTAATTGATCATTTACCTCAGGTTTAAGTCAATCCCTCCTTAGCTGAACTTCCAGCTGAAGAACACATTTTGAGGGCCATTAGGCTCCTTTCATATGGCAAAGCACTTGGTGCTGATTCTATTCCAGCTGAGATTTACAAGGTAGAGGGACATTTCCTCATACAAAACCTGGCTGAAACTTTCCACGTTATATGGCAAGAGGAGGTTATCCCCCAGGAGTTCAAGGATGCCTCCATTGTTCATCTCTATAAAGATAAAGCGAATTGATTGTCCTGCGACAATCACGAGGTGGGGGGGTCTCTCTCTCTTAGTCATTGCTGGAAAAATTCTTGCTAGAGTCCTCATTAATTAGCTGATCTTTCACCTGGAAGATGGTCATATACCTGAGAACCAGTGTGACTTCAGAAAGGATATAGTGATATGGTGTTTGCTGTCTGACAACTCCAGGAGAAATGCTAGGAGCAGAACAGAGGTCTGTACACAACATTTGTAGATCTGACCAAGATCTTTAACACTATTAGTGGCGAAGGCTTATGAAAAATTATGTCAAAATTTGACTTTCCAGAGAAGTTCATCAGTATTGTACATCAATTTCATGATGGCATGTTTGCCCAGGTTCTGGATAATGGACAATACTCTCATACCTTCTCAGTCACCAATGGAGTGAAATAGGGCTATGTGCTTCCTCCCATACTTTTTACCATAATGTTTTCAACCACATTGTCAAATGTGTTCAGTGAGGATGAACACAGCATCAAGATCAAATACCATATTTATGGTAAGTTCTTCAATTTGAAAAGGCTACAAGCCAAGACCAAAGTGGAGGGAGTGTTGGTGCATGATGTTCTGTTTGCAGATGATTATGCATTCGATGCAGTCTCTGAAGCTGAGATGCAACAAAGTGTGGATCAATTCTCTGCTGCCTGTGCTAATTTTGGCCTACGAATTAACACCAAGAAAACACAGGTGCTCCATCAGCCACCAGCACATCATCAATATGTGAAACCATCAGGTACCACAAATGGAGAAGTTTTGAATGCTGTCGATAAGTTCACTTACCTTAATAGTGTACTTTCCAGGGATGTACACACTAACAGTGAGGTTGATGCACATGTTGCTAGAGCTAGCTCAGTGTTTGGGAAGCGCCAAACAAAAGTTTGGGAGAGAAGAGATATTAGAGTGACTACAGAGGTCTGCAGAGCTGTTGTGTTGACCTCATTGTTGTATGCCTGTGAAACTTGGACAGTCTACTCACGCCATGCCAGGAAATAGAATTGCTTCCATTTGACTTGTCGTAGGAAGATTCTGAGCATCACCTGGCAGGATAAGGTATCAGGCATTGAATTCCTTGCTTTAGTTGAAGTGCCAAGTATTTAAACTATGCTTCAGAGAGCACAAATCTGATGGGCTGTCCACATTGTTCAAATGCAAAATGTATGCTTGCCAAAAAGACTATTTTATGGAGAACTCACATGGGGCAGGTGAATGCATGGTGGTCAGAAAAAGCAATAAAAGGACACTCTCAAGGTCTCTCTCAAGAAATTTGGATTTGACTGCAACATGGGGGACTCTGGCACAGGACCGCTCAGCATGGAATGTCCACATCAGAAAAGGTGCTGTGCTCTATGAGCAAAGCAGAATTGAGACAGCACGAAGTAAACGTAGGATGCACAAATTTGGAGTATCCATCCCCAAAATTCATACAGAGTATCTGTGCTCAACCTGTGATAGAGCATTCTGAGCTCCTATTGGTCTGATCAGCCACAGTTAGACACACTGAAACTTCACTTTATCATGGTTATGTCATTTTGATCCTCTTTGAAAATGAAGGACAACAACCAATCCCCCATTATATTGTAAGTTCCTTAAGGGCAGGAGCTTTCTTTCTTAATTGTATCCCCAGCACTTAGTAAAGTGCCTAGCACAGGGTAGGTAACTTAATAAATGTTTACTGAATTTCACTGAATATTAAAACAAATAGAATGAAAGAGGGAGGTTTAAATCCAAAAAAAAGTATATCCCACTGAAGAGTACTTATATGAAAGAAGAGATATATTCTAGAATGGAATAAAAATCTGACAATGGATCCAAATTAGGGGAGAGTTGGTACATAAGGAGATCACTTCCTCTGAGAGAAAATTTTGCTACTTTGAAAGTCATATTCACTATGATCAATGTAATAACCAATCATGGCTCCAGAGACTGATAATGAAGCATCCTACCAACCTACTGACAGGGAAGTGACCAAAGCAAGGTTCAGAGTGAGACATAGTTGGGGCGTGATTCAATGGGGAAATTCCTGAAAGAGCTAAAATATAGTTTCAGAATCAGAGTGGAAGAGAAAAATTAGGTAAAGAAACAAAAGCAAAGGAAGAAAATTATGAAAAGACAATGAACAGCTCTGTAAAAAGGGTATAAAAATACTGAAGAAAATAACGCATTAGAAACCTAATTGGTGAAATAGCAAAAAAAAAAGAATACAAGAATTCATTGCTAAAAATAACTCTTATAAGAGTAGGATTGGATAAGCAAAAAAAGTAGTACTTTCTTCACTGAAAAAATATCCTTAAAAATTAGAATTGAGCAAGTGGAAGGTAATGACTCCATGAGACACCGAGTAACAAACAAAATCAAAAGAATGAAAAACATAAAAGAAAATCTGGAATATCTTGGAAAAACAACTGTCATGGAAAACAGATTGAGGAGAACAATTCAAGAATTTTCGGATTAACTGAAAGCCAGGATCAAAGAAAGAGGCTAGATATTATATTTCAAGAAATTATCCCCCCAAAATAAAAGTACCTTGATATCCTAGATAGAAATGTTAAGATAGAAATTTTAAAAATACACCAATTACCATCTAATAGAGATCCCAAAAGGAAAATTTCCAGGAATATTATAGTCAAATTCCAGAACTCTCAGGTCAAAGAGAAAATATGTCAAATAACAAGAAAGAAATCATTCAAATATTGTGGAGCCACAGTCAAGATCACACAAGATTTAAGAACTAGCATATTAAAGGAGTGGAAGTTTTAGAATCTGATATTCTAAAAGGCAAAAAACCCCTGCAATTACAGCCAAAGATATGTTCTCCAGCAAAACTGAGTATAATCCTTCAAAGAAAAAAAATGTTTACCTAGTAGAATAGAGGACTTTCAAACATTCCAGATGAGAAGACCAAATTCATTAGAAATTTCACTTTCAAATACAAGACTCAAGAGAAGCATTAAAAAAAGTAAATATGAAAGAGAAATCATAAAGGATTCAATAAGTTTACCTTTCTATATGGGAAGATATAACATGTAACTTACAGTGACTTTATTATTAGAGAAGTTAGAAGGATTCTACATAGAAAGAACATGCAAGAGTGAGTCAATTATGTTGAGATGATGTAAAAAAATGGATAGGCAAGAAAGACTAGGAGAAAGGGGATGGAAGAAGATGGATGGGGAAATTTATCTCACATAAAATAGGCACACAAGAAAGAACTTTTACAATGGAGGAGAAAATGTTGGGGAGGGAGGAAAGGCAATGCTTGAAACAAATCTAAATTGATTCAAAGGGGGAAAATATATCTACATACTCAATTGATAATAAAAGTTTATTTTACCCAACAAGGAAGTAGGAGGGGAAGGTGATAAGATAAAGCACATGATAAAAAGGAGGGCAGATAAAAGAAGGCAGTAGTAACAAGCAAAATAGAGTTTAGATGAGGGACAGGATAAACAGAGAGAGAAAGATAAACCCCCAAAAAATATAGAATAGAGGAAAATGTACACTTAGTAATTATAACTGAATGTGAATGGCATGAACTCACCAATAAAACAGAAGTGAATAGTAGAATGCATTAGAAAACCACAATACAACTCAAGAAATGCACTTGAAACAGAGAGATATACACAAAGCTAAAATAAGGGGATGGAGCAAGCTTCAGCTAAAGTAAAAATGGCAAGTAATAGTCATCAGGATTTCAGACAAAGCAAAAACAAGAATAAACCTAATTAAAGGGGATAAGCAGGGAAACTATATCTTGCTAAAAGGAACCATAGACATTGAAGTAATAGCAGGACTAAACATACATGCACCAAATGCCATAGCATCCAGATTCTTAAGGAAAAAGTTAAATAAATTATAGGAGGAAATAGTAAAACTATATCAGTGAGGGCATCAACTTTCCCCTTTCAGAGTTAGATAAATCTAATCATAAAATAAATAAGAAAGAAGTCAAGAAGATGAATAGAATCTTTGAAAAGTTAGACACAATAGACCTCTGGAGAAAACTGAATGGGAATACAAAGGAGTATACCTTTTTTTCCACCCTCAAAAAAACTAGCCTTGTATTAGAGGAAAAAACTTCATAATCAAATGCAGAAAAGCACAATTATTAATTGTACTCTTTTCAGACCATAACACAATAAAAAATATTACAATAAATTAAAAGGATGTGAAAGTACAGATTAAAAACTAATTGTAAAGTAAATAATTTAACCCACTGGTCAAAGAAAAAAGCATAGAAACAATAATTTCATTAGAGAGGGGACAACAAAAGACAACATCTTAAAATTTGTGGGATGCAGCCAACCTCATACATATGGTAAATGTCTAAAGCAAGATTTGAACCCAGGTCTTCCTGACTGCAGGCTCAGCTCTCTAGCCACTGAATATAAAACACTAGTTTTAGGCACTTAAAAGATCAAAGAAAGGCTTTTAAAACTAGCAAAGGTCTGAGTTTGTGTTGTGCAATGAGAGAAGAATTAACCAGTAAATAGAAAGCGAAAAAGAAAGAGAAAAGTGCACCTGAAGGAAACAAGAGGGACCTGAAGAACAGCACAATTAGAGAACAGGGGATACAGCTATCTCATCCTCAGAAGAAGAAATTAGTGAAGGTAGAGAACAGGAGCTCTTAACAGGGGCAGTATTAATTTACTGTTTATTTTGACTGCTGTATTTCACTATAATTGGTTTTGACATAATTGAATTTGTAATGCCAATATTTATCATATATATTAATATATAATATGCATACATATGTATGTATATCATACATGCATACATATATACATGTGTATATGTATATATGTGTGTGTGCATGTGTGTGTATATATATATATATATATTTATATACACATATAACATTTTTCTGAGAAGGCATCTATAGGCATCACCAAACAGTCAAAGGGGTCCATAATATTCCAAAAGTTAACAACTTGTAACAGAAAGAACTGAGGAAAAATCTAGTGGGAAGACACAGGAGCTCAGGGAAGCTTGATCAACTTACTACATTAACTAGAAAGTCAAATTATTTGCTGAGGCACTGGGACTGAGTATAGTTTGCTGAGTCTAAATTTCCTTTCAAACATGGAGGGTTATCAGTGCCTAAGGGAGCTCAAGGAGCTGCTATTCAAAAACAGCTGAAGATGGGTGACAGGCACTGAGGCAAGAGATTAGGGAAGCATAGATTTGGAATAATCTTTTTAGAGATGAAAGTCAAACCCATGGGCCAGAAAATGTGCTGAGGCTCCACTTCTCATGCTATTAGACTAGATTCTAGAAGTTAACTATGGGCTAACAACTCAATCCAACAACACATAAAAGATCTGAGGTTCAAAGAGGGATGGTGGTATATTGGGTGATAGCAAATTGGAAGGAAGGAAGTGATTGATGGCAAGTAATCTCTTTTCCTTTCATACTTACCAATAGCAAGTAATTAAATTCAATTTACCCGTTGGCTCTTTGGCAAAGAGCGGGACATTTCTGTAAAGGCACGAGGCCGTTAAAAGGCACAAATGTCCCTTCAAATGTTCCCTCTGGGTTTAGTAGAGCCAGCTCTAATCTGCTTGCAAGATTATTATTAAATATTCAATGTGAGCATTTCCACTTCAGAAATCAGCAGTAACAAATTGGGATTTGATTTATTGTTCTGCCGATTGTCTAGACTTAAGAAATTGCCAATAACGCAGATTAAACTTAAAAGTGTGTGTGTGTGTGTGTGTGTGTGTGTGTGTGTGTGTGTGTGTGCGCGCGCGCGCATGCATGGAATTTTTTTTTCTAATAAGCCTGGTTATTAAATGTTTACCAACACACCCTTGTATTGCTCAGTATACTACTTGAGCTCAGTAGGAGTTCCGTAGAAGCCTTAGGGAATTAAGTCATCACCAGACAGCAGATCTAGTGACTGCAGGTGAGTAACAACAATGAACTTGTATTTAGATGGTGCTTCAGAGTTTGCAAAGGGCTTTCTATCCATTTTCTCATCTGAACCTTATAAATCTCAAAAGAGTCTTTGAAAAAGGGTTGGCTCCTCCATTAAGGAAACTCTTTGGGTGTAGGTGTGCATATGTATGGGTGTGGGTGTACATTTGCCTGTACACACACTGATGCTTGCACTACCTTGGATTGTTTGTTGAATTGAATTCTGGTACCTGGGGCTTGGTTCCTTATGGAACTTCTCAAGTCATTATCCCTCTCCTCCACTACTCTGTGTCTATGTTGAAATATTTGTTCTGGGGCAGATGGGGAAAGTAATATAAGACTTTCTCATTCCTATTCTCATTCATTGCTGTGAACTGTCTCAGGGGAATGAATTATCTGTGAAGTATCATGATGATATGAATGTCAATAAACCCATGTTACTACTGGGCAAGTCAGCTTCTTCTCTGAGCCTCTGTTTTCTCAGCAAAGAAATAATAACAACTGACATTTACAGAGTACCATAAAATCTGCATAATGTTATATCATTTAAGTTTCAAAATAATCCCATAAGTTAGGTACTGTAGGTTGATGATCTCCATTTTTACAAATGAGAAGGCTAAGGATCAAGACGTTACATTCAATGACTTGCACATCGTTATATGACTAGAAGACATCAAAGACAGAATTTGAACCCAGGTCTCCATAACTCCAGAGACTATACTCTTTTGCTGCTAGGCACACTTTTCCTATCTTCTCAAAATTTTATGAAAATATCACTTAATGACAAAATAATCTGAATATAAATAATCTGATACTTATTTTTACCTCTTGTTTTTGAGAAAGTGCATGGTATGAAAGGACTTAGAATTTATTAAAAGTCATCAAAATAAGCAGTAAGGACAATTCTGAGATGAGGTTAGGCTCTGGGCCGACTGGAGGTATACAGTGTCTACACTGTATGTAAGTATATATGATGTAATTAAAAATTAGGTAATTTGAGGAGGGAACAAACATTAACACCTCTGTGCATTGGAATGCACTAGACGTTATGTGTAAAAGTTGAAGTAGACCTAAGTAAGAGAAAGAATGATTAGGAGTGAGATTGACAGAAGAATTCAATCGATTCTCAGGAGTTCCTATGCGCAGAAACTGGCTATAGCTTATATAGCTTTCATCTTTATAATTTATTTTAAGGATCACAATATGCCTGCCTTCTTTGTAATCACTATCACTGTCTTTGGTTGTGATCAATAACATTTTACTCTGACTTTCTTAACATGTGGGAGGTAAGCAGTAAATCTGAAGTGAAAGACAAGGGGTTAGTTTGTTATGTCTATTATACTCACTCTGTACTGTCCATCATTTGTAAATGATACAAGTTGATGCAGCATTCTATTGATCTATCACTTTTATTCCAAATCACTTTTTTGGAAAACCCAATTCCTTCCCTAGTGAAGTAAATAAGCTTTGACAATGTATGATAAATGTCTCCTGTTAGCAGCCCAGAGCAATATCTAGGTAATTACTGAATTTAATAGAGCAATTTCATTTCTTCCAAGTCCGACGTTTTCATTTTCTTGGCGTGTTTTGTGAATAGGAAAAGCTGATGTATAACAGTTGACTGCAATTTCTTGCTCGATGGCAGTATCGCTTATTGGCAA
>CM053772.1:67405486-67439522 GCA_028658325.1 Potorous gilbertii | reverse complement strand
GTAATTGTATTCTTTTCTAAGTTCAAACTCAGTCTCTTTGAATGTCCCATTTTCTATCATTTTCTTGACCAGAGGCAAGACTTTAGAGTTGGTCTATTATGGTCACTTTATGGGAGGAATTAAAATATTTTCTAGAATTTTTCCAGGAAACAAAGATAAGCTCATTGGCCTATAGGTTTTAGTCTACCCCCCTCTTCCCATTTTTTGATACTTGGAACAATATTCTGGTCCTGTAATATCTCCCCATCTTTCAAAGATTACAAACAAGGTTGGGTATCATCTTTCAACTCTTTCCTTACCAAAGGGTGGTGTTCATCTGGGCTTAGTAACTTGAATTCAACTAGGTCAACATTCTTACTATATATTCTTATTTATCTTGGGTATAAACTCCCTATTGAGTTATGTATGCTTTTCTATCCAAAAATCATTCTTCTTGGTAGAGAAGATAGAAGCAAAAATAAAAATTGTCATAATCAGAGATACAAAATAGTTTTATGTAGTCCCTTTGTACATGTGACACTCTGTTAGATGGTACACAAAACAGGTTCCTTTCCTAGAAGCTTGTTGTAAGATAAACTAGTAGGAAAGTTCTTTGCAGATCCTAGCCCTACATGTTTTACAAAGTACTTTCCTCACATCCTCCTTTCTCTTCCTCCCAGGTTTTCCCTGGTATTAACATTTGGACTAAGTACTGTTTGGGTCAACTAGCTAGAATAAGCAAGCTGAAGAATATGTGACAAAAGTACACATACAAGCTTTTAAAAAATAATAATTTTGTTTGTTTTTTCTGTTTAAGTTAAGGAAAAGAAGCAACTTCTAGCCTGGTTAATGTACCTGAAGTTAAACAGAAAACAAGAGCTTAGTCTAGTGGAATGGAAATGACACTGTGAAAATTTTTAAATAGCACACTCCATTAGGAATAAGATTATTAAAAAATGAGGACATTTTGCTTAGGGGGTTTTAATGTCCATAAAGTTGGAGAAACTCTGTCCCAGCCTGACTCTGAACCTAGGTGAGGATAGGGATAGGAATTGGATCTGTGATTTCATTGATATAGGAAACTTGGAAGTGATGAAGTATGTATAAAAGGTACTACAAAAGATGATAAAGGCCATATCTGAAAAGAGAAGGAAGTGGGCTGTTCATAAAGTTATAATAAGAGACAACAAATGGCCGGTTATCACACTATGTTGCTGTAGTGCCAATGTGATATTCACAGTGCCTACGGTGGCCATTAATATCCTGGCGATTCCAATTCTGAATCATGAAATACAAAAGATTGTCCACATAGAAGACAGAACCAAAACATTTATGCAGACATCAGAAAGCCAAATCCATCATAGTAACAAAAATCTATTTGTAATAACAATGCAGGGAGTACTACCATCCCCAAGCCTTCCTCCTGCTAGGCTTCCCATAAACCAGCACCCTTGAAAAAAAATCACAAACAAGCTCTCCCACTCACATTGCTTGCGGCTTTTTTCAGCTCTGATTGCTCTCTAACTTCTTCTCAGATCTCCTCTAGCTCTGCCTCTTCTTGTTCCACCCCTTCCTGTTCCATGTGACCTGACTGATGTAACTCAGACTTCCAAGTTAAGCAGGTCACATGAATGAGAAAGGCCTTCCCATTAAGAAGCAAAATTACATTAACAATAAGCAAAATGCATTATCAATACAATTGCTAATCGATTACAAAATTAAAATTATCAGTGCAATGCCTCCAGCATGTTCCAAGGATAACTGACAGATACAGACAAGATCTTTGATATCCTTGGACTTATCAAGGTGGCAAAGTTGCCTTGGGAAGAAACAAATGTTAATAATAGTCATTGTTGTCATAATAGGAGACACACAGTGGTCTTTATGGAACCCCTTTGTGTTGACACTCTGTTAGCTGGGGCACGAAACAAGTTCCTTTCCTATAGTTACATTCTATGTTAGCCAAGGTGATTGTAAGATAAGTCAGAAGGGAAGTTCTTGGCAGATCATAGTACTACGTGTTTTACAAGGTTCTTTCCTCACATCCATTGAACAGTTAGGAAAGTAGTATAAATATTATTAGCTATATCTTGCAGATGAGGAAATGTAGCCCTCAAGGACCAAGTGAGTTTCCCAATGTCATATGACTAGTAAGCATCAGAGGTGGAGCTTCGATATACTAACCAAGGGGCGATTTTAGGAAGAGGCTCCCCAATTCCATCTATAATCAATCAACAAACACTAAATGTCTACCATGTGACAGGAACATAATTAGGTGGTAAGTATACAAAGAGAAAATGAAACAGTTCCTGTCTTTATGTAACATACATTCTAGATGGGGAGAAAATAGGTAGTATGTATATGAAAAGTTAATATAAGGTATTTACTAGGAGAAAGGACCAGCAGGTATGAGGACCAGGAAAGCCCTAGTGTAGGTAGCAACTAGGTAGTATAGTGCAAAGAATGCTAGACTTGGAGTCAGAAAAACCTGAGTTCAAATCCTGCCTCAGACTATGGCCCTACATGGTCCCAGCTATGTTACCATGGGCAAATCATTTAAATTCTTTCAGTCCCAGTGTCCTCATCTGTGAAATGAGATCAATATTATCACCTATGTCAAAAGGCTGTTGAGAGAACCATAAAAGATAATACACACATATATATATATCTATGTACGCACACAATATATATTATATATTATGCTATGTAAACGCTATTATTCATATTTGTAATATTATGATGTAGCAGGGGATATTTGTATATGACTCTGAAACTAGGAATTCTAAGAGACGCAAAGGGATACTTTTATCATTGGTTTGAATATAGAAAGAGATTGAAAATGATATGAAGAGTTTTTAACTTGTTTAGAAGAGGGAGTTTGGGGTCAATGACTTCTTTTCTCATTATAAGGTGAGTTCTTCCAATGTGGGAGGTCACAGGAAGGGCCAAAGACAAAGGGGAGTTTTTTAAGAATAGAACGGGTATTCTAGAGCTCACAATGGAAAGGGTGGGCAGAGCCACATTGGGATATGAGCTTGAGGGCTGAGGTGTATGATGATGAGAAAATAGAAGCTTATCACTGGCAGTAGCTACTTAGCCAGCAAAGTATTCTAAATCACTGGGTCTGGAAGAGCTAAGGTTTGGTGTTTAAAAGCTAGAATAAAATAACAACAGATCCCAGAAACTGACTGGTAATATCAGAAAATTGGAGTGCTGGGAATCTCTGCTATACCTTCTGGCATTTGGACTATGGCTAGTCTTCATTTTGGCTCTTGTTGCCTGGATCTATACCTTGAAAAATTAGATTCAAGTTAATTAATTAATTAAAGGGCTCAAGTTAACCCTAATATTTTTCTGGTAGATCTTCCATAGAATTGATTCTTACTCAAGTCAAGGTTGGTGACCTATGAAATTTATCTGTAGACACAACTGGAAACCAAGAAACTGTGACTTTCCTCCTATCCACCCTGGTGAGAGTGGCTCAGGGTGAGGTAGTTCATACTAAGTGGTCTGTATATCACTTGGATAACTAAGTTAATCATCTCTAACTCTAGTTATCACATTTTGCTCTGCAGAGGACCAGTCTAAACAGCAAACAGGAATATAGAGATTTTCTGCCATTTTGTGCCCATATTTGTATCGCTGAGATGGCACTAAGAACTCTTGATTTGGATGTAGGTGGGGCTGCAAACCTGACCAGGATTGATATTTTGATCTTCCAGATATTCTTTACCCTTGGTCACTATAGTGGGGTCATTCAACTATGACTTGATGATGCTTCACTTGATACTTATTACCTTTTGGAAAAGTAACATACGTACACACATATAATTATGTACATTTTGTATATGTGTAAATAGGTAAATACACACACAATATTCTAAGAGTATTAATACTGTTTTATATGCCTTGTCTTCGTATCTGCTCCTGACGCTGTTCTAAACACTCTTGCAGAGAACCTATAGAATTCCAAAACTTCCATTTAATTATAAAAGACAATAATTTCATCCACCTGTAGAAGCTCTACTGAAAATTATACATAAAAGAACAATATGGTAGGACAGCAATTAAGCTGAGGACTGTTTGTATTTGAATTTGTTCATTCATGGAGATGACAAAAAATAACGTTAACAATATAATAATCACCCCTATTTATATAGTGATTTACCACTTTCAAAATGCTTTACATAGTTGATCTTATTTGAACCCAATTGCCCTGTGAGCTCAGCATCATAGGTACTATTGTTTTCATTATATAGATGAGAAAGCTTAGAGACATTGCATGCCACCTGTGATCACACAACTACTAAGTTTCAAAGGGGTAAATGTAGCCCAGATTAAGTCAATCTACCACCTTAATCACCAAGCCCCCTCCTCAGACTTAGAGGAGATAGTCCAGGACCCTGAATCCAAGAGCCTTTAGTATAGCAATGTTTCTAGCCCAATGTCCAAAGCTATCATCCTAGGAAGCAACACACATAGAAATGTAGCTGGGGAACTCCTTCAGGTGCTGCGACCATAATTACTAAAGACCTAGAAAGGAAAGTTCTTGCCACCAAAGTCATTGGCACTGTCAAATGGTTTGACATCAGAAACTGATAGGATTTTGTCAGTGGAAATGACCTCAAAGAAAAGGCATTTAAATATGCTTTGCTGCTGCACCCTAAGGACCATGAGATCGTTCTACCTGACCTCCAGAGATGCTGTCTCCTTCATTGGGATGTGAGTTCTTTGATAGCAAGGACTGTATTATTTTCTATTTATATCCCTAGCACTTAGCACAATCCTTTGCACATAGTACCTAATAAAGATGTTATTCATTCATTCATTCATTCATTCACTTATTCCTAACTCCAAGTTCAGCAATCTGACCCCATCTTCCTTTCTATTATGGCATATAACTTCCTTTCATAAAATGTACATTCCAAGGAAATTGGACTACCAAATCTTCTCCAGACCTAACAGTCCATGTCCTCTCTCCATGTATTTATTGGTACAACAGCTCCTCTGCCTAAAATGCCCTCCCTCCTCATCTTTATCTCTCAGAAAATGTGTTTTCCTTCAAGCCTCAGGTCAGATGTCACCTCCTTGGTGAAGACTTTTCTCATCCTCTCAATTGTTAGTCCTCTTTTTCCTCAAATTTTCCTTATCTTAAGCTCATCTGTATACATGTTGTATCTCCATCCTTACCACAGAGCATGTAAGTTTCTTGAGCACAGAGACTGTTTCAGTACCCCAGCCATCTTGTATAAAATAAATGCTTAATAAATATTGATTTGAATGAAATTTATTGAATTCTTACCAGTTGATATTTCTTCAAGGAAAAGATGATTTCAATTTAAATAGACATGCATAGATTAAATCTTTACTTACATTTCCAGGATAGAGAATAACCCCAACAGTTATTCAAGGCACCTACTCGCAGGATATAAAACTATCTTGCTCTGGAGAAGTTGTGTTACAACCCTGTAAATCCATAAAACAGTAGAGTTCCTAAGCTTTACTGTCAGTACAGTTATATAGCTGTGATCTGTGCCAACTAGCCACCATGCTATCTCCCTCAAACGTCAGATATCCTTTCAGAGCTGTGTATCTGTGTTAACTCTTGGGGAAGCACAGAAACATGTAGCTGCAGCTTAGGAAATGGTCCCCTTTCCTCATTTTGAGACAAAGTATCCTTACATGCTGCTTTGATAGCTTACTTAGATGCTGTCTTTCCATGGAAATGCTCTGAAAATATTCAAATAAGAAGAAAATTAGCAATGCAGTGTTAGCTTTGTGAAAAACTAAATAGTTCTCAATTACTCAGTAATGTTTCCCTCTAAAGATGTATAGGGCCTTTCAGAAAGAAATTCAATTTCTTATTCCATCTTGACGCCAGTGGCCAATGTGTGAGATTTATTTAGAGATGCAAGTCCTTTCCCAGAAAATTTCTCACAATGATTCTTTGGCAATTATTTGATTCCTTCTATAGATCACCAGGGAGGAAAAAAAAATTTAGATGACCTAGGCACACATTTACCAAGTAAGCTACTACACTGTAGGTGGGGAAAGAATTTCTATAAGGTAAGCAGGTAATCAATCACTCAGTCCTTCCCCTCCTTGAAATGTGAGTCCCAACAAAAACTTTGCACTGTCATCAGTACATAAATAGTAATAGTACATACTTTCATTTGTCATTTGTCTGAAGGTTTTTTTTTTGTTTGGGTTTTTTTTTGTTTGTTTTGGTTGTTTTTTTTTTTAAATTTGATTCAGCAATACAGCAAGAATAAGTGCCTGCAGCTTCCAGTTCTGCTTGGAGTCCTCTGGTTTAGCATTTAAAGTTGTTCACAGTGTGACTCCAGCATCTGTCTCTCTGCAAACTGATTCCACATTATTCCTCATCATAAATGCTATGTTCCCGTCAAACTGGCCTGTCATTTCCCATAGACAACATTCCATCTCCAATCTCTTTGCCTTTGTACAAGCTGACCGTCATGCTTGGAATGGTCTTTTTCACCTCTCTCTGCTGGAACCCTTAACTTCTTTCAAGTTCTACCTCCTCCGAAAAGCTTTATCCTATTCTCTAGCTGTTAGTGAACATCTCTCTCCTCCTCAAAAAGAACCCTATGTATTAATTTTGTGCTCCCTAGATTTTTACTTACTTATCCATGAATATGTATCCGCTAAGTAGAATGTAAAATCCTTGGGGTCAGGACCAATAAGGAAATTCATTTTACTTGACTATTCAAGGGTTTCATTTTCTTTTTTCCTATCCCAATGGGAGTGGGACAGAAGGAGGAAAAATTTATTTTTGTTTATTGAAAAAATATGAAATTAAATGATAATTACCTCTTTCTGTTTTCTCCCTTGTCAAATGAAGAAATTTGACTAAATGACTTCTACTGTCCTTTGAGCCAACTAATAAAAAAAATATCAAATACTGTGTACCAGACACTATTCTATTAGTACTAGAGATACAAATACAAAAAATGGGACAGTCTCTGGCCTTCAGCAGCTTATTTCTAATGGGGAAAACAACATGCGTTGTAAAAGAGTGATGACTAGCAAACAGAATTTCTATCTAGGAAATCACATGATGTAGTGAATGTAAGCATAGGACAATTGGTTGACTTTTTACTGTTCCTAGAGCAAGAAATGGAGGGGGTAAAGATGGAATGCAAAAGGGTAATCTCACTTTGGAGCCAGGGCAAGAGAGCTGGGGAACAACTGAATCATGATTTGACCTGGGGTTGCCTAGATACAGTGGGCTAGGTTTATACTTATTTGCCATTGAGTTTAGCCAGTTCCACCCAGGGCAGACCTAGACCAACCAACCTAATATTCCAGATTTAGCCATCATATCCCCCACAGGTACATCCTTTCCTGAATCCCTTCAATTCCCCATTTTGTGTGTTGTTTTCCCCTTTCAGAATATAAGCTCCTTGAGGATAGGAACAGTCATTCATTTTGCATTTAGGTATATCTCCAGACTTCGCACAGGGTCTGGCACATGGCAAGCACTTAATAAATGCTTGTTGACTGAGTGAGTGAAAATAAACCCCTCAGGTATTATGAGCATGATATATTAGGATCTGTTCTAGAGTTTGTGGTACCAATGGAAAGATGAAGGAAATCATCCATTTCTATAATTCATCTATGACACTCCAGGATTATCATTCAAATCTAGTGGGTTTTTTTGGAGCTCAGGATTCATATCTTTGATTGCCTATAGGATAGCTCTAATGGAATGTCCAACCAATCTTTCAGCTCAATATATTCAAAACTTAATTTCTTGCCATGTACATTCTTTAAGCTTTATAACTTCTAAAATTAAAAAAAAATCATTAACTTCAGTCTCTCTGGTAGCAAGGATTGCAGGCATGCGCCACAACACCCAGTGACTATTCTAATTAGAAATATTTTATAATATCTGTCTATTGATCATGCCTCCTAGGTGATGCTCCACCCAGTTGACTAGATCAAGAGATAAAGGTACACAGGCAGGAGTGGGGCCATAAAGGAGGGCATATATAAGGTATTTTGATGAAAGACACAACTCATCTTGCATAGCAAACCCATGAAGGTAGCCACATCTAATGGTATACTGGAGTCAGATTGAGCTAGCACATTGGACCAGTTATTAAATTTTCAATATGAGCATTTATACAAGGGCTACAAATCAGAGCTTGATTTGTTGTTGCTATTCTTAATTCTTTGAACTTCAGAAAGTGAAGGGGGGAAAATGTTCATAATGCAGATTAAACTTAAAAGTGTGTTGTGCTTACATCCTACCCATCCCCTTGTGAGGTGGTTGTTAAATATTTACTCGTACACTACATCACTATTCTATTTCTCTGTACTACAGACTTTGTGAAGAACCTGTAATGTAGTACTAGCAGACAGAAGCAACAGTGGCAGTGCTAATTGGCTACAGTTCTTACCAGTCACATAGTGAAGCTTTTAGGAAAGAATCAAGAAAGATTATAAAGTTGAACCAAATCCAAAAATTGATGACTGCCCCTGACTTTCTATGTGACCCTGGGTCTGGTCATTTATCTTGCCTGGTAGGTCACTTCACCAATCCCAGAGATTCTATGTCCTGGGGCTCAAAGCAACTCAGGTTGCTTACTCTTTGCCTTTATTTACACTGTTCTCTAATGGAATGCCTTCTTCATAGCTCATGGAATAATATAAAGTTATAGTCAAATGTCACCACCTTGCAGAAATATTCCCTAATTCCTCCGTTGACAGTTACAATCTTCCCCATCCTTAGCTTTCTATATTCTTTTGTACTATAATGATATGTGGATGTGTTTTATATCCTTAACTGATAAATTCCAGAGACTTATTTGTTTTTTATCTTCTGTAGTGCTTGGCAGAGTGCTCTACACATTGTAGGTACATAATTAAGGTTTTATAAATTAATAAACATTTGTTGAAATTTCAGGCTACTTACTGATTAGGGTTAAAGCAGGGACTATCTCATTATTCAAGAATTTCCATTATAATGGATTGACTTTCTTAGTAAGGGTTCTCATGCATTAATAGGGGGGAGGAGAAAGTCTATCCCCTTGATTTCTATTGATTATATTTGGACAACAGTAACTAGTAATAGGGTAGCTAGGTGGTGCCATGGATAGAATGCCAGGTCTGGAATTAGAAAGAGTAATCTTCCTGAGTACAAATCTGACCTCAGACATTTACTAGAGGGGTGACCTTGAATAAGTCACTTAACTGTTTGCCTTAGTTTCCTCATCTTTAAAATGAGCTGGAGAAAGAAATGGCAAACCATTTCTGTTTTTCTGCCAAGAAAACCCCAAATAGGGTCTTGAAAAGTCTCACACAACTGAAAAATGGCTGAACAACTAGTAGTAGATCGGTTAAATAATGTCGATGGAATCTCGTTAAGTCCGAAAATAATCAGGGGATGGTTCTATCTAGATGATGCCAAACAACCTTGCCCAACCCTCCCCACCTACCTTACCTCCTATTCAACTGAATTGCTCAGTTGTTTGGCATTGTGTAGACACAGCCACTACTTCCATTCCTCCATAATGAACATATGGTCTGTAATAGCAAAAAAAGGGGTTCCTGCCAGATCAACCTACAGGCAAAGCAGTGAGAGGTTTGCTAAGTAGGAAGGACTTAAAACATTTGGGAAAAAGACTACTCCATTGGTTATAGCAACACTTCTTAAAACAAATTAAGTGTATGGGTAGAATTCATATTTCCTCGTGTCTCCACAGAGAAGGTAAGGGATGGAGTCATCAGTCAATTTTGTTAATGTTTCCAGAGCACAAACAAAATATCCCATTGATGTGGGGAAGATGGGGAGACTATTGATTAAGACGAGATACACAGATTGTCTGCATGTCTCCTTCATTCATGCTATCCCTGTAAAAAATTCAGAGGGATTCTTTCTTCACCCCTAGGCAAATTTAGTTGAAGTCCAATCCATGAAGAGTATAATCCAGTTATTTGTACTGTACATCCTAGAAGGGATGGTACATCCTCCAGAGAGTCAAGCCTCATAACCTTCTTGGGTCTAGGGGAGATTGGATGGGAGTTAGGCAGTAGGAGAGGGTCACCACAATGACAGGACATTGGGGGTGGTGATTCAAGGTCATGCTGTTATGTAGATTGGGTTAGCATACCAGTAGATGAAGTACAAAGATGGTAGTCACCTCAGGAAGAAGGTACCTACCAGAGCTAATTTGGGAGATGCCTCGTACAATGTTACCATAGAATCAGAAGTTTTGGAGTCATCTGTTAGTTATATGAACATGAACAAGTCACTTGATCTTCCTAGACAAGTTTCTTTATCTGTAAAATAGGGTTATTATTAACTTGTCTCTCAGAGTTGTTGCTAGGATGAAAAGAGATAATGGATATCAAGTACTTTATAAGTAGGAAATGTTATTTTGATATTACAACTATGGGTTACAGTATGATAAATGACAATTTAACAAAGCTAAGACAAATTAGAGATTTCTCTATTGCAAATATATGAAAAATCAGTTTTTCTTTCATGTAGATATTAAATATTAAATAAGATAAGATTTAAAGGTCTATATTCATTCTTTATTCAAAAATTGAATGGACATTTATTCAGCACCTAATATGTTCCAGATACTGCTAGGCATTTAGGTGATACAAAGATAAACCTTTCTTCTAATTGTTCACTTACACTTTGTCTCCCTTCTTCTTAACAGGGTTTACTCTATGGGTGACTTGTTCAACTCTGCATTATCAATTATGCCTCAATCCTTTACCCTTTGACCTATTACAAATAATGCCAACTCTTGTACCCCTATGATCTTCTCCATTCCTACTCAAATATTCCTAAACATTTCTAGGGAAAGTCATGCAATCTTGCAATTGGGCTTCCCCACAAATGTGTAATTAATTTTAACTTGGCCCTCATATGGCAATCTTTAATTCTTCCCAGATGTACCCTCTTGAAGTCTCTAAAGAAGTTATTGCAACCCTTGACTTTCCTCCTCAGGTTTCTTATACCATTTCTTCCCTGCCTTTACTCCCTACTTTATTAAGAAAATGAGATCATCTGTTGCCTGTTCCCTCTTCTCCATTCCATACCTCAAAACCATTATTTGTCTTCTTTTAAGTTCTCTTTAACTTCTTCTTTGATGAAGAGGTGATTCTCTTCTTCACAATGTTAACCCTTCCATTTGTACTCTTCTTAATCCCATTTTGTATGTCTTCTAGGAGCAGTCCTCTCCAAATATTCCCTCCTTTTTTCATCTTTAGTTCAATGGCTCCTTGCATACTGTCTAAAAATATGCTTATATTTGTTTTATTTTTAAAATCTTTTCCTCGGTCATTCCTTCCATCTATCATTATTCCCATGTGTTTCAATTTCAAGTCAAGTCATAGAAAGGATGTCTATCCTTGTTGGAAAGATTTTCCTTACATCATGCCTAAGTCCTACTGTTGTCATGCCTGCCAGGGTCAAACAGAGTAAGTATAATCTCTCTTCTAACTAACAGACTTTCAGATTAATAGATAGCTATAGTATTCTTCTGAGTCTTCTCTTCTGTAGATTAGCCATACCGTTTTTATCATATAATATTCATATAGAACCATCCTACTTACTCCCCTCTCGATATCCTCCAGTTTCTCAATGCCTAGAATATGGTGCCCAGAACAATATATTATACTTCAAATGTGGTCTGATCAAAGCAGAGGACCATTATTTCCTCATTTCTGAAACCTAAAGTTTGAAGTCAAACTTTGGCTGTCATGTCATGCATATAATCGACTCATATTGAACTTTCAATCCACTAAAGTCCCCAGATCTTTCCTATGTAGATTACTGTCTAACACTGTCTCTCCCATCTGGTAACTATAAAATGTATTACTTGACTTCAAGTGTAAGAATTCACATTTATCTGAAATGATTTCATCTTATTAGATAAATAGGAATGATGTACAGCCTATTAAGATCTTTTTGGATTTTTATATAGTGTCCATATTTCCATGCCATCTAAAGATCAGTTAAGGAAATCAACTGATATCAGAAAACTTTTCAACTGCTCTTTGGATCTAATGATTTGATCAGTTTCCAAATCCATCTAATTGTGTTATGGTATAGTCTGCATCGTGCCATCTTTTCCACATTAATATCAGCTCCCATGAATTCAGTGATTATTTCTATATAGATTACTTACTAATCTATATATCTGGTTGTAAATTCTATGCTGAATTTAGTATCATACCAATCAAATGCTGGACTAATCTATCTAGATGTCCCATAGGCATCTTGAATTCAATAGGTGGAAATTGAAATTAACTGTATTTTCCCCTAACACTCCAAACTTCCCAGTTTCTATTGACAATACTATTGCTATTCTTCCTTTGTTTTGGTCATATCCAAGTCTTTGTGACACCATTTGGGGTTGTCTTGGCAAAAATACTGGAGTGGTTTCTCATTTCTTTTTCCAGCTCATTTTACAGATGAAAACACCCAGGCAAACAGAGTTAAGTGGCTTGCCCAGAGTCACACAGCTAGTAAGTGTCTGAGACTAGATTTGAACTCAGGTCTTTCTGATTCCAGTACCAGTGCTCTATCCATCTTACCACCTGGCTACCCTATTGAGGTCACTACCATGCTTAAATCAGTTAGTTATACCACCTTAGATTTGTGCTTCATTAATCTTCTTACTCACTTCCCATATTCAATCAGTTACTGAAATTTTCTGATTTAGCCTCCACATTTCTTGCATCCATCCTCTTTTTTTATCCCTTTACATAAGCTGTACAACAGTTCAGACCTTTATTATGTCCTACATGGAATATTTTAATATTACTTCAATTGGTATCCCATATCTAATCCCTTCTCTCTCCAATCCATCTTCCATATAGATGCCAAATTTCTAAAATAAATATGAGCATGTTACCCACCAACTCAAAACAAACAAAAAAACAGTCCTTGCCCTCAAGGGGGAATATATATATATATATATATATATATATATATATATATATATATATATATGTTACTAAGCAAATAAAAACAATAGAAGGCAACCTCAACGGAAAGTAAGTGAAAATAACTGGGGAGAGTGGGGTAGGAAATGCTACAAGGAGGTTGTATTGCCCTAGTTGAACTGTGAAGGAAGCTAGGGATTCTGGTGGAAGTTAGGAGGGAGTGTATTCTAGACATAGTATATGGGAAGGGTGCATCCTCTTTGTGCAGGTACAGACATGGGAAATGGAATGTGGTATATGAACAACAAAATGTGGATCAGTATGTCTAGAGTAAAGCATTCATATGACTGGATGGAGATACAGGTGGAAACTAGATTGTGGAGGACTTTAGATGTCAGGCTAAGGAAATTGTACTTTATTCTAAAATCAATATATATGCATTAAATTTTTTAATTCTTCACCTTTATGAATTGCTTTAATCTCTCCCTACAGACACACTCATATTTCACTATCTTAGGGGGAAAATATAAATCTTTTTTTTCTCAAACTCTACCCTTCCCTTATGCTATCATCCTCTACTTTCCTTCTCTTCACTATTAAATATATAAAAGATATATTTCCACTCTCATCTCTCCCTTCATCTCTGTCTGTCAAGCTGTCTGTCTTTGTGTGTGTGTGTGCGTGTTTCTCTGTCTCTGTCTCTCTCACAATATGGTTTCAGTTATCATTTACTCTAACTAAACTGTTTTCTCCATTTCCAAATCCATTGGTCTCTTCTCACTTTTCATACCTCTTGGTTTTCTGTAGCATTTGACATTGCGGATCATTCTCAGTCTTTTTGATACTTTCTCCTTTAGCGTCTGACACTTTACATCCTCTTGAGCCTTCTTCATGTTGCTGCTTCTTTTCTACCTTTTTTTGTTTCTCTTTTTCTTCTTAAGTGAAGTTCCTGTCCTTGCTCCTCTTATCTTTTTCTTTCTTTTTGCAAAATGTATTAGTCATGTTGTGAAAGAAAACACTTCCCAAAAACAATATGATAAAGAAAGATAGAAAATAAAAAAAAGTATACTTCAATTGGCATTAAGACTTCATCAGTTCTTTCTCTGAAAGAAAAGAATTTTTTTCATCATAAATCCTTTAGAAATTTTTAGATCTTTGTAGTGCTGAGAACAGTTGTCATTCACAGTTGATCATCATACACTATGACTGTTACAATGGGGTACAATGTGGGTACAATGTTTCCTCTGGTTCTTCTCACTGAACTTTGCATCAGTTCACGTTAAGTCTTTCCAGGTTTTTCTGAAAGCATCATGCTCATCATTTCTTAGAGCATAATAGTTTATTTAAGTCTCTGTCTTTATTCTGTGATCTTGGCTCTACCACTCTTCTTATCTTCTTGAAGTCCTTCCCTTGACAATGTAATCTATTTCCCTTGCTTCATTTTCTATCTGCATGTTGATAACATGTCTTCCAGCTTCTTTACTGAGCTACAGTCCTTTAGTTCCATCCTATATGTCTTCTGAAAATTGAGTATGTCCAAAATAGAGCTTATTACTCTAAAATCTGCCCCCTTTTCTATGTATTTTCATGGCACTGCATGATATTCTCCCAATCACTGAAACTCAAAAATTTGGAGACATCTGCCATTTTTCTTTTTCCTTTTTCTTTTCTTTCCTTTTCCTTCTCCCTTATCCATGAGATCCAATCAATCACCATGGTCTTGTCATCTACCTCTGTAGTATTTCACATCTAGCTGTTCCTTCCATTTCTTACTGCCACCATTCTATTTCAAAAGATCCTCATTACCTCTAATCTAAATTACTATGATGACCATCTAACTGGTCTCCCCACAAATCCCCTTCTCCTTAATTCAATTTTTCATCATTATGTCTACCAAAGCAATTTTCTTAAGTCCCTACTCTGATCCAGACTACAGATATTTACAACCTTTTCAATGTTTCCTCTTATATTCCCCATCAGAACAGTAGCTTCAGTCTGGTACTCAATTTATTTACAAACCACATTTTCAGAACTATTTCTTGCCTCTCCCCTTTGTGTATCGATTCTCCATCCAAAATGGAGTATTTTCTGTTTCCCTGATCTCCTTTTTTCCTCTAACCTCTGTGTCTTTATAAGTGCTATACCACACCTACTCCTATTTAGAATGGACTCCTGCCTTTCCTGAACCCACATTTCCACCTTTTGGAATCACATTCTTCCTCTAAGGCTGTAGTGGTTTGCCACCACTGCTGTAGAGATAAAACAGACTGCACATGACTGAAGGCCATTTTTATAGTTTTTGCCTGTTTTATGAGATTAGACTTTTCCAGATCTTGTGCCCCCCTGGCATACCATTCAAGCAACCAGATTCACCTCCAGACCATGATGAAGCTTTATAGTAGGACTTTTTAGAAAGGCTTCCACATAGTAAATACATAATAAATATTTGGTGACTTCAATTAAACTGAGCCGACAAGATATTTTATTACCTCTTATTACTTATTCCCAAATGCATGGTATGGTTTCATGGATAAGAATTATATCTTAGAGCCAATAATCAGGGATTCAAAATGTCTTATTGATGCAATCACAAGATTGTTTCTAAGTCTTAATCTCTGCATTAAATTTCTTACAAGGTCCTGCAACTACTTTCCCTAATTAAGTCTTTAATTGAAGCAAGTCATAAAAATGTGGTCACTTCTAATTTTAATTTAATTTAATTCTAATTTTAAGAGAAACCTTTTTGAAAATGAAGAACCATCAGAAGAGGGAGATGAGTAAAGTATGGGACCTGGAAACCATGCTGTACATGGAATAGTTGAGGGAATTAGGGATGTTTTCTCTGAGAGAAGAAAAAGGAGGCATGAAAGTTACCTATAAATATTTGAAGTGCTGTCTTATAGATGAAGTAGTTATGCTTTCTTGTTCCAAGGGGATGCTCTAAAAAGTTACAGGGAAGCAGATTTTGAATCAAATATTTAGAAGAAATGTATAAACATAAAAGTTTTTCTCCGGTGGAAGGGGATCCCTAAAAGGAATTGGTCCTCCCACCTCTGAAAATACACAAGCAGCATCTGAATGGGGACCTGTCAGAAATGTTGTAAAGCAATTAGTGTCTTAGATAGGCAGTTGGTGTTAAGAGCTGGGGACAATATGAAGACAAGAAACAAAGGAGAAGCATGGGAGGCTGTGGAGTTTGATTGAATGGGGGAGAAATGCAGCTATTTGGAATACTCTGGGGCTAATTAAGAGCATCAAGACTGGCTTCAGGGTAGCTGTTAACTTAATGAGAAACTGACCTGGGAGCAATGAAGAAGGGAATGAATCTAATTGTAAGTCACAGTAAGGTTCAAGAATGAGAAAATATCAGATTTTAGAAGTGAATCTGTGGCAAGAGGGAAATCTTATGTAAGATCGTAGATTTAGAACTAGAAGGGACCTTAAAAACCTTTGATTACAACTTCCCCATTTCACAAATTAGGGAACTGAGGCAGAGAAAGTTTAAGGGAATTAAGTCACAGTCCTTTGTGAAAGGGTCAGAGGGATTATAAATGAGAGAATAAGAGAGGGAGTTGATTTATTTGTTCCAAGTTTCCAAAGCTAGAAATCTTTCAGTGTGCTTTAGGATCTGATTTGAGAGAGACTTCATCAGGAGGATGAACAGTGGTCCAAATCCTAGTGCCCTCCCACTCCTAGCACTGATACACCAGTAGAGAAAGATGTTGAAAACTGTAAGAGAAGATTCTTTTGTGTTGCATATATGATTCATGGATTTCCGAACTCCTTCCCCACTCCATCAATGTCAGTAACACTTCAGTGGGGTGGAGGAGAGTGAAAGGGAAAGAACAGCCTAGGGTGCAAGAGATGCATGATAACAACATTAAAGTTGACTATATGACCTTGAAATGCCCTTCCAATTCCGAGATTCAATCAGTCTGACTGTTTTGGAAACCAAAGGAATTAAATGAACCAGAATTATCTTTCCAATATTTATGCCTATTTATTACTCTTTTGGACATTGTTCACTGCTCTTCAAAGACAATTGATCTCTCTATGTATAGACAGCATTCTTTGATTGTTACTAGTAATGTAATCTATAACCCACTATCAATAGTATTAGTGTCTTCTAAAAAGAGGGATTCAATTTGGAACAAGCCATATATTTAATTCATAAAGGCTTTCAAAAGAATTCATTCATCTTCAGTGTTCTTTCTGGAGATATATATTTCGTATTTGCAACCTGCCAAGGTAGGTGCTTTTTATTAAAAGAAAAATTATATTCCTCTATAGAGGAGAGCTAATCAACCCAAGAAAAGCAAAAGACCAGAATGGTTCACAGGGTAATTAAAGAACCTTTCCACCTGTCTCTTTCCTAAGATGTGCTACAGATGATATTTGAGGAACCAGAATACTAATGATGAGGTTTTCATTGATATTGCTTTAACATCTGCATTATCACAAGACTGAAGACAATGGAGGTATGATTTTATGTTTATGAGAAATATCTTATTAATGATTATGCTCTCTTGAATAACAATGTTCTTTGAAGAGATACCTAAAAACATTATTATAAGAGAGAATAGGTTAACATGGATTGAATTCAGAACAGAAGGCATCTCAGAGGCCACTCAGTGCATTTCCCTCAGATGGCAAATGCTGATCTTCCCAAAGCCTAGAATGTCCTTCTCCAGTCCCTGCTAAATTACTTTTTTATTTCAATTTTATTTTGTAATCATCAAAAATTTTCTCTCCCCCTTCACCTCAACTGAAAACAACAAAAACAATCCCCCATTCCATATATGTAAAGCAAAACAAATTTCCACATTGACTATATCTAAATATATAAATGTGTATCTCTGTGTTTGTGGGCATGTGTGGGTGGGTGGGTGTGGGAGCTTTGAAAGTGTCATTCTGTACTTGGAGTCTTTGACCTCTCTATTAGGATGTTGTTAGCATGTCTCATTATGAGTCCTTTAGAATGTTGGTTTGTTTTTACATTGATCAGAGTTCCTAAGTCCTCCAAAGGTATTTGTCTACACAACATTGTCATCATAAAATTTTGTTCTAGTTGTATTCACTTCCCTCTGCAATAGTTCATATAGATCTTTCCAGGTTTCTCTGGAATCATTCCCTTTATCATTTCTTATAGCATAATGAATATTATGCCGAATAACTTGCCTGAATTATGCCTGAATAACTTACCATAACTTGGTCAACAATTACCCAATTGATGGAGATTCTTTTAGATTCCAATTTTTTGTGACCTCAAACAGTACCTGCTCAGTTCCTAACCGGTTAGCTTGCTTTCAGACTGCTTCTCAGTATCTTTTCCATGTTAGAAGTGCAGTGGTCACTCATGGACTTGATCCCACTACTGATTGGCTCAGGAGCCTTGAGTGCTCCATTTCTGATTTGGGCTGTTCACCCCTCCTTAGATAGTCTGGCTCTTCCCACTCCTAAAGGCTCAGTATATTGGTGTCAGATGATAGATTCACTTAACTGCAGCCCAGAACTCATGACTCAAGAGGCCCACCAGCCTCACTTCCGTGGTGGCAGGAATTACAGGCATACATGACCAATTTTGGGTTCCTGACCATTCTTCAAAGCCTAACACACTGATTTAAATATGAGCTTCTATTGAATATCATTGCTGATTGCAGATGATGTTTTGTTTTGTGGTGTTTTTTTTTAATGTAAGAGATTTAAGGGATTGTCTTGACCAAGCCTCATGCCCATTTTATAGATGAGGCAGTTAGGGCTAAGGGAAGTGAATTGATTTGAACTCCCTTCTAAGGAAAATAAATTGATTTGCTCACACAACTATTGTGCAGCCAACATTTTTTAAAATAATTTTTTGATGATATCTTTTGTTTTGATATTGTCTAAATTTGCCCAGATATCTCTCATCTACCCTCCCAGAAAAGTATCTGATAAAACTTCTGAATGAAAAGAAGAATAGAAAAAAACAACCAGTAAAACTATTTGATACATCAAAAAATATGAAAATATATGCAGTGTTCCACTCCCAGGAGCCTCCTACCTCTGCACCACTGGTAGGATTCTCCCTGAGGTCTTCTTACTCCAAATTCAGTGTTTTCTGCACTACACTAAGATTTGCCCATTCCTGAGCTGCTCTGTATTAGCTTAGAGGATATGAAAGCACAAAAGTTCCATTAACCTTCTGTTGAGAGAGGTAGGAAAGGGATTTTGTCAGTTGATCAGGAAAGGAAAATTGACCCTGTTCAAATTATAGCACTACCCTATTGTGCAAGAATCATAGCAGGCAGGGAATCTATCCTGATTAGGGAACAAAATACCAGACAAAGAGGTAGAAAGATTGTAGTGAGAAAAGAGCAACTGTGCATTAAGAAGAGATGGAAAAATATTATTTCATGATAACACAGTTTTATATAATCTTCAATTTAAACAGCAGCATTGTTGGGAGGTAAATCAGTCATATAACAAGAATAGCCAACAGGTGACCCGAGACATTCCTTGGTAAATCCAAAGTATTAACACCACCAAAAGACCTCCAGGAAGAACTTTTGCAGAAACATTGGAGATAAAAAACTGTCTAAATGAAAACATACTCAAAAAACCTTCCCTAACCACTCCCCTAGTTGCTAGTGCCCTCTCCCAAGTATCTTGTATTTAATACTTTGAATTCATTTATTTTTGTTTTCTTTATATGAATTCTAAATATGCTTTCCTATGGCCTTGTAAGTAAACCTGATGGTCTGTAAGCTCCTGGAGAGAAGGAATTATTTCAATCTTCATATTTGAATCTCCCTTCTCCCCCCAGAAACAATACAATAAGCCTGAAACAGGCCCAGTTCATATAAGGAACCTAATTAATGTTTGTTGGTTGACTAAGGAATCACACAGTATGAGAAGACAAGGAGAAGTTGCAAGCTGCATGGATGGAGGAAATGTTCATTGCACTGAAGCCACAAATTATTCAAAGTATCCCAGAGAAATGGTCATTTCATTGTCCAGCAGTTCTCACTTGGACAGAGACCCAATCTAGTTTCTCCTCCTCAGCTTTTTTCACATTTATTAGCTGCATTTTTCCATGACTGGAGAGAAAAAATAATCACGGTGATTCCGTCAAAGCCTTATAAATTAATGATAACTTCCCATGGCTGCTTGCATTCATAATTCTAAGGAAATGAAGTGTTATCCTCTCTTGTTTGGATCTCTTTCTCTTGGTCTGACTTCTTATGTTAGCTTATTTCTTCCTTTCCCTATCAAAGTCCATGAGGTCCTATGAATTTCAGTCTCAGTTGTTTGTCTGTCTTTCATTTTAGGTGAGGAAAGTTGGAGTCTACAACATTATGGAATTTGATAGGTCAGGAGAATGAACCAACTGGGAGTCTAAGACTCTGGGAGTCCAGAATTTGAATTCGTGCTAGATTTTCAGCAAGTCTAACATCAGTGTTAGCAAAGAATAACCTTTGAGCTCCAATTCCTCAGTAGCTGAGGCAGAATTTACTTGACAGAATTTTCATTAATTGGATCCATGCTATCTAGAAATGGCTGCAAAGTGTGAAACCTCTCTCCCTCAGAGGCTCAGGTCGTATAGGAGAGATTCCTTTGAAGTGTTTGCAGAACGGGAATGTTTATACTCCTATATTTTATATCTTTGAAGTAAATATTCCTTTTTGAAAGCTAAAAATATTTTTTAAAATCGTTCTGAGGTGGTTTAGAGGTTGTACATATATTGACCTGATATCAATAATAAAGAGGTATATTCCTTTCATCTAGCATATATATAATGGGGAACCTCCTACAACATGCTAAATCTAATAACCAAACCTCACTTCTAGTGAATCATTTAGGAACAAGTAATAACAGATAAGGGAACTAGAAAGTATGTCAGTTGGTTTTGAAGTCCTGAGAAGGAAACTGAAGATCTTAAAAGCTCAAGTGGTATTTTCATCACTGGCTGATTGAAGTAGGGGCTTTTGAAGAGAAAGGTGACTTCTAGATTAAGAGGGGACTTGACATTGTGAATCAGGTCTTAAAACCAGGAATGGTTTCCTAGGGATAGTATGCATCAAAAAGATGACCAGTTTGTTTTTTGAATCCAGAGGAACAAGGGTTGGACAATTAATTGACAGAACAGAGAAAGAAAACACAGGGATTTTAACTCCATCATCCATATATTTGTTC
Organism: Potorous gilbertii; assembly: GCA_028658325.1. Lineage (NCBI taxonomy): Eukaryota > Metazoa > Chordata > Mammalia > Diprotodontia > Potoroidae > Potorous > Potorous gilbertii. Next base: position 67,418,441 of record CM053772.1, on the reverse strand, counting down.
CCAGAAGCCCAACCTTCCCTCAACTGGGGTACACAACACGTTTATCCAAACAGGATACTGCTGTGCACTTGGGACAATAGTCTAAGTTGAGTTGCTTGTTATACCTAATTGTTATTTATTATAGTCACAGTAGAAAATGAAGTATCTGTGAGACCAGTATGCTTTGAATCAGAAAGCTTACCCTTTAATAACAGAATACTGACTCTTCAATAGTCATGCATCTTTTTGGAGCCCAGTCTCCTGAGGCCCCTTGTTTTGACTACCCCCTATTTCTCATCTTGGCCTTGGACATAGAAGAATCTTTAACACAGATGTTAAAGTGGTGAGACTCAAAGTTTAGCAAAACCTCTAGCAGAGCAAAATGAAAAGAGATGGGGAGAGGGGCAGGATATTACCCCTTTCCTCCCCCTCTTCATCCCCCAATTCCAAAAAGCTAGAGGATCATTTACTGTTAGTTGATAACTATGTTGGTGCCCAGGATGGCTAAGCAGTCAGGCTCCTAACACCTGGCCCTCAACCTTTTCTGGTTATACGCTGGATTATGGGTTCATAGATTTAAAAGGAACCTCAGAGATCATTTAGTATAATCCTAGCATTTTACTAATTAAGAACTAAGACCCAATAAGATTTGATGTGTTGTCCAATGTCACACAGGTAGTGAAGAGAAGTAGAGACAAAAAGGTGTAATGGTTAATGTACTAAACTGAGAGTCAAGAAGACCTAGATTCAAGTCTTGCTCAGACGCTTATTAGTTGCGTGACCCTGGGCAAGTCACTTGACTTCTCTGGGCCTTGATTTCCCCATTTGTAAAATTAAGGGGTTGGATTAATAGATTCTAAGGTCCTTTTTAGCATTAAATCCATGAGCCTATGAACCCAGATCCTCTGTCTATAAATCCAAGGCCCTTTCTACTTCACCATACTGTTTCCCATATCACTGATGATTCATTTAGGTCATTTCTAGAGCACCAGGCTTCTTTGGCAATACAAATTGTTTATAACTAAAGTTTTATTGACCTTTGCCTTTTGATCATTCAGAATTAAGACTCCTCTGGGGTTCCACGTTCTCAGTTCTGTACCACTGGGAAGACAGTGATGTTTTAAAAAAAGGAGAAAGTTTTTTCAGAAATGAGTAGCTTGGGATCACTACAACAATGTTATATTTATTACATTTCCAATATGTCTTCTTACACAGTGTTTATTAGCCTGGTACTTGTTTTCCTTGGAATATGGAGTCCCATCTCATGCTGTATAATTCTAGCATGATCATCTTTGGAGAAAGGAAAGGATTTTGTTTATCTCTCCACATCACCCACCTGCTCCCCAAGCTCTGGGAACAGATGCCAAGCCTCCTCATTCCACCCACCACCCTCACTCCTCTTCTAACTTTCTGGCATGCTCACATCCACCTTTCCCACTTCCCACTAACAGGTCCCTTTTTCACCATTCTGGGGACTCTTTCCTACCCACTTTCCTCAACTTGCAACACAAAATAGATATCAGTTCCAAATTGTAGATGAAGTTGGCCTGGAATAGCATAGAACCATATAATGTCAAAGCTGAAAACAACTTGACAAATCTTCTAGGCCAATACTCTCATTGTACTTACAAGGAAATGAATTTCTAGGTTAATAAAGTGATTTGTCTGAAGTCACAGAGCTAATACATGACAGAAGGTGGATTTGAACCCAAATCTTCTGATTCCAAGTCTAGAGTTCTTTCCATTCCAAAGGTGACTTTCTAGGTCCTTAGGTGCAGCATTTTGACTGAGTCCAAATTTTACAGAACAAACCCTTTTAGTAAGGGGATGTGTTCTGTAATGTTTGAATTTAGTCAAAGGCTGCATTTGAGGACATAAGGGAACACATGTGGCCTTGAGACTGCAAGTTCCCCACCCCTGCTAAAGGTCTCTGCATTCTTTCCTCACCATGCCTAAAATTGTTGCTTGTTAAAATTCTGTCTATCTTTCACTTATTCAAACACAACTCTTCCCATGAAATGAGATAATTTATCTCCTTTCTCTTAGGAAACTTTTAGAAATATATCTACCCAAAGGAAACTAATCACTGACATGTGGATACTCTGTGTTATCTATAAAAAAATGCTCCATAGTTACTGATTGCCTTTCCTTCATACCTTCTTTGATGCTTTTATTTTCTATGGTTTTACCCTCATAAACATAGCATGAGAAACTGAAATTCACAGGAGGTTTTCCTCAGGGGCACTATATAATTTTTAATTTACCTCATCTGTTCTGTAAATTTCTTGGAAAAGGACCTATCCCACATATTAATAAATTGTAATTATGAGTGCCCCTATCTTCTATACTAGATTAAAAGCTTCTTAAGGGTAAGAATCATATATTTCATTTTTGTATCTGCAACAGCATGAGGGAATTGTGGAAACTGAACAAACTTCCGGATTTCACTCATCACAAGTATCAAGCACAGGTTCTGATTTTATATACGTGCTAAGAAATATTCATTGAATGGCAGAGTGGGTGTATTTGTATCACATGTGCTAGCTCTGTAACCTGTGATCTATACTCTTGAAATGGTGTATCTCTAACCTAGAATTGGAAATGACCTGACTCATTCCCTTACTTATTGTGGCCTTGGACATCATGGAGCTGGACTGTGACAGTTAAGTGCTACCTTTATAAGATTGAAAGCTGAGCAGAAACTCTAGCAAAGAAAAATGAAAACTATTACTCAAAATAATACTTTTATCCTACTCATGGAGTGCCCACGCATATATGATTACATATCCATTGAAGCCTCTAAGGATAATTCTCACAGTGCTCTATGGGAAGTCTCTGCATTGTTGATTTCACTCTGTTCTGTTCTAATGCTGAAAAGCAACATAGCATCGAATAATAGTAGCTAACATTTAAATAGTTCTTCAAGGTTTGCAAAGTGCTTTATGAATGTCTCATTCAATCCTCATAAAAATCCTGGAAAGTAAGTGATATGATTATCTCTATTGTATACATGTGGAAACTGAGGCAGGCCAATAAGTAATTTACCAAGGGTCTGAGTAGGATTTAAATTCAGATCTGCCTGGTTCCTGGCTCAATACTCTATGTACTACGCCACTTTGCTCTAATATAATGGGTAGAACACTGGATTTGGAATAAAGGAAGGACTAGTTTTAAATCATGCCTGATACTAGTTGTGGGATCCTGGGCAAGTCATTTGAACTCTTTGGACCTCAGTTTCCTCATGCGTAATATGAAAAGTTTGGATTCAGCTTTTAAAAGTGATTTCTAACTTGATGCTATGAGGTTCTATCACTGTATGGTCACTCATGCGAAGTACACAAATCTATAAAATGCCCTTTTAAAATGTGGTTTTGTGACATATCATTCAAGGTGACTGATTCTTCAGGAATCCTTTGTTTCTCCTAAGACAAAGGAGCCTTTTTATATACCTCTGTATGTGATTCTTTTAATTCAGATACTAAGGATTCACTCTCTAATGTGCTTTCCAGAGGAAAGTTTTATCAGGATTGTTTAGCTTTGGGTACAGCAGTTTCTACTTGTAAAAGGCATCTACAAAGATCCCAGACACAGCCACAATAAGAGAAGGCATTGGCAGTTTTTGTAGATTTCATATATCAGTACTTGAAAAATTCCTTAATATTGTTATCAAAGCTTTGTCATTCAACAATATAAATCACAATCTCTACATACCTTAGGGACAAGTCTTTGGCATGAAAAGAATCAGTGTCTGGTTTTCTGGTGATAACCCTCTTCAATTTGTGTAGATTGGTCCTTGAAGACAGGGATAACACCCGATCAATCAATCAGCATTTATTAAGTACTTACTACATGACTATCAGCGTGAAGATACCTGCATAGTGGATAGAGAGCTGGCCTTTCAGTAAGGAATACTCACCAGGGTTTAAGTCTTGACTCTAAAATGTATTGACTTTGTAACCCAAGCTAAATCCCTTAACGCTCAGGACCCACAGGCAATTTCACTAAAACCCCAGGTTGACCAACAATTGCCTGGCTACATTTGTACAAGCAATTTCTTCATTGGGAATCCCCTATCCCAGGGAAATCTTAGATCCAAACCAATATGCAATAAAATGTTCCAGGAAAGACACTGGGGATAAGTATCTGTCTTCAAGGAAGTTATATTGTACTGGTGGGATTCAACATGTTCACATATAAGTAGAGGTATGTGTGTGTGTGTGTGTGTGTGTGTGTGTGTATACAAACACATAGTGAATGTATGTATATAGGTACATACTGTTTATATTTATACATAAATACACACACATAATTCAGGTATTATTAGAGAAGCATATTATGTATAGCATGAGAGGCAGAGTGATATAGTATATATAGTGCTGGGTTTGGAGTCAGAAAGGCCTGGGTACAAGTCTTATCTCTCACATATATGCTGGCCATGAGTCCACAAACAAGTCACTTAATCTCCCAATGCTACAAGTAACTCTTTATGGCTAAAAGTTATGTATGAGGTGCCACTTGGTAAGAGGTATTTCCACACTAGAAAGTTCTATGCACTGATGACCATAGGTCTGTAGTGAACCCACAGTTCTAGTTTTCACATATACATATACATATATATATATATATATATATATATATATATGAGTATGTGTGTGTGTGTATCTATACACATATATGTGTATACATATATGTATAGATAAGCACTTGCATATGTGTGTATAGACATACACAGATCCACAGATATGCTTTTATATGTATTGCATACATGGTTACACACTTGTGTGTATGTATATGTACAAATAAACATATATAAATATATGCATAAACACTTTAAAAAAAATTAAATGAACACAGTATGATCTAATAAAAACGTTCCTAGAATCAGAAAACTAAACTGAATTGTACTGAAGTTCTGGCAATTAGTGGATGCCATGGAGTAGTCCAATGTATTCAGATTTGAACTATCTAAAGTCATAATTATGTAAGGTATGGTGATTTGTTCCAACTCAGTGGAAATATGCAGTGACAATTAGAATATTGCATCACCACTTCATAGGATTCAGTATTTGCACCAATGGGGACATAGTAGTGTTTACCATGTGACTTTCATTAAGTTAAGTAAATGCCTCAGGTCCTACCAGAACCAGACATGGTTCTGGAAAAAGGAGATAAAAACACTGGACAATGATTTGAAACAGACACCTTGTTTCTTTATTGAAGTATATTACATTCTGTGATGATCATAGAACTATCTACTTGAATTCACCAAATTGACCATACATTTAATGCTTCTATCAGGTGCTCAGGCTAAGGAACTAAGGATGAGATGGCCAAAAATGAAACTATTCCTGCCCTAGAAGTGTGATAAAGGTGGGGGAAAAGAGGGGGGATGGAAGAGGAAGAAAGAATATATACAAAAATAAGTAAAAAGACAAAATAATTTCTGACATTTACAAAGATGAAGATGGTCAGCACTTGATCTGAATTATCACATGGGATCTCACAACTCTATAGGATGATTACTCCATGTCATAGCATAGACTTAGATATGTCTGAATTACCTCTGCTTTTGTTTAATCAATTACCTCCATTTTAAATGAGGAAACTGAGGCCTAGTGAAGTTACATGACTTGGGCAGAAAGTCAGCATTTCAACCCAGGTCTTCTGATTCCAAATACAATCCCTTTCCCATCTCACTGTCCACCTTCCCACCTCCTTCATTTTTCCAAATGGAAAAAAATCTAAGAGAGAAATTTAAATTAAATGTGTTTTATATGCATTAATTTGAGATTAAAATGGACGTTTTCTTCTAATTTGCTCCACATTTTCCCTTGTCTCCATTTATCCTTTAAGTATTTAATACTTCCAACCCTCTAGTAAGGATTTATGGATTTTTTTCAAACCCCAAAAAATTCAAGGACCAAATTAATTTGAGAGACAGACTTAAAAGATTCAATGACAGAACCCCTGTATTGTGCACTGGATTCTCTGTTCTTAGTAGAACAAAACCTAACAATCTTTTAGAATGGCAGTGTTTAATATTTATGTATTAATTCAGTGGTGTTTTCATCGTTACATTAATTTCCTTCTAATTGCACTGAGCAATTTGTGAATACAAAGATAAGTGCGGATGGTAAGATGATTCAAATAGAACCACTTTTCTAATTTAAGCTAATCAAAGATGCTACATTGTCAGTTGATTTTTGAAGAACATTTATTTCAAGTAAATTGGAATGCAAAATATTAAATAGTGATACACTACTCAGGGATTCTCTCTTGAACACTGTCTTCTTTGAATGTAAAGAAAGTTCTATATTTAAAGATAGAGGACCTGGGTGCAAATCCAAATTCTGCAATTACTGTGCCTTAGTTCCCTCATTTGTAAAATGAGCGGAATAGACTACACAATCTTTAAGGGTCTGTTCAGTTCTAAATCCTATGACCATGTATGTGTATCTATATGTGCTAAATGAAAGTTAAATGAAATGCCTCTTGGCTATCTTTGATATCTGATAGATCCAGTATTCGCATTAAATACAGATCCCAATTCCTCAATTTCTCCTCATCCTATTCCACTCTTGTCCATGCCCTGCTCTAAATTCTCCACAGGGAGTCCCTAACTATAGAACTGTTAACATTATGTAGGTATCACCTCATCCTTGTTACATAACCAGACTATAGCCTTTGTACATCTTGTGTGTACCTGTGTTTTACTTTCAAACGCTTCTAGACTTCAGTGTTCCTCAAAACCTCCACTGAATTGAATTCAGCAGACTTCTGTATGTATTTGAACAACTAGAAGGATCCGTAGGATGATGAAAGAGAGAAAAGAAACAAATGTTCCTTCAGAACCTCAATAGGCTCAAAGTATATTGAGAGAGTTGTATATGAAAAAGAGGAATCAGGTTCCAGCCTGAGGGCTTTCAGAGGGGAAAAAAAGGGGATTATCAAAGGAATACACTGGCATAGAAGCATGGGAAAAGGGGTGAAACTTGCTGTTTACCATATCTGAGGTGTATAAGAAGATTATACAAGCATGAAGAAAGAGATTGGGCGAGCAAAACCTAGCTGAACAGTGGGCTGAGTGAGCACATGATATAATCATAGCTAAATTTAGTTGGAATTATGACATATAAAAGGGGACAATGTGGGATACAATGGAAAAGGTAGACTGGAGAAAGGTTTTCAAAGGTCTTGAATTTTGGGATAAAAGTTTATATATTATCTTCTTGTTTATGGGAAATAATTGAAGACTTTGGAATGGAGCAGCAATATGGTCAGTTAGAAAGTGATTTCTTTGGTAAAACTATGAAAGATGAATTGAAGAGAAGAAAGTATGGTGACAGGAAGACTAGTAACTAGGCTATTTTAGTGGCAGGCAGACTACAGGAGATGCACAGGATGATGAGGCTAATTCCTTGTCATACTATTTTGCTATAATATCAGATATATATATCTAGCCAAATTTCCTGAGTTCTCCTTATCTAGTTCAATTCAATAAATATTTTAAGTGTGTGCTGTATGTAGGACACTGTTGATCATGCTGGAAAAATATAAAAAAAAATGTTTAGCTCAAACAGACCCCACCTTCACAGAGCTTTCAGGCTCAGTAATAACAAAAAAATGAGATCAATCCAAGTGTGACATAATATATTCTTTAAAGAGGTAGAAAACAAAGTGCTGTAGAGATAGGGAGGCTCTTTTAGGCATGGGGATAGTGAGAGCAAAAGCAGAGAGACCAGAAAACACAGTTCATGGATGCGGGAAAGTAAGTATCCCAAGTTAATTAGAACATCCCTAGAGCAGGTGACAGGGAAAGGAAATTGGATTGGAAGAGTGGCACCAGATTATGGGAAACTATATAATATTTGGTTCCACAACAAACGTAGTCATTAATGAATCTGGGATCGTCTATTCCTTCTCGTGTAACTTCTATATCTTTCTAATAAATATTTCATATTTGTAAAATACTTTGGTTATTTTAATGTTTTATTGATGCAAGTGTGGCACTAAGGTGGTACCTGGCACAAAGTGCGTACTTAATAAGTTCTAGTTGATTAATTAAGTCCTTACTTTCTCTGCAAGTCTGGTCCACTTTTTCTACTGAAACATATCCTTGATGTCTCTAACTGGATGTCTTGCACACAAGCCATGATCCTTTCTAATACTACAGCTTTCTTATACCCAAAATGAATCTTCCACTTATCCTTTGGGGGACCCTGCTTATTTTTAATCTTCCAAGGTTGTAGTACTACATGATTCACAGAAAATGAGCATCACTGAACAAAAATTAATGTTAAAGAGATGAACATCTTGCAATCATTGAACGCACTCTCTAGTTTCCCATATAATATTCAAAACACTCTCTTCTTCTGATCTAATTTGGGGCCTATTTCATTCTTCATTTCCAGGGCTTGTCCAGGACCAATATACTGAACGACTTATTATATCTAATACAATGTTGTTATATGTACAACATGCATTATGCATTCAGTATGGTTTTTTCATTATGAAGAACTCAGTTGATTTCCTTCAAATGACTGTTGACTTGATTGAGAAGGATCATTAGAGTTCTACAGCTCAATGTTATATATGAAGCAGAACAAATAATCTTACCATTGATAAAGAATCCTTGTATTTAAACATCAAGGTCATCCTTGATGAGAGTGGTTAATGAATTTTCTTAACACATATCCCTGTTTGACTTGGCATTTAATAAATAGATATTGACTGATTAGTTAATTGGTCAGTTATGCCTCATTTGGTATTGATGCTCAGAGGAAAAGTGAACAAAGTTGTTTCTTTGCATCCAACATAAGAGCTTTTATTGATTTTAAATATATATTATAGAAGCAATTTTTTGGAGGAGATCCTCCAACAATACCAAGAAGGTATGTGTTAAGAATAGTGACCTTTGAATCAATTTTATGATTTAATATATGTTTTCATTACATATTATTAAGATCCTTCTATGCCCAGGCCCTTGTGTTATAGGCTGAGGAGAGAGAGGAAAGCATGGGTGTGTTGTTAAATATCTAACAACTGACTGACTGGGGGAAAATGTAAGCATGACACACTTTTTAAGTTGGATTTCTGTTGTTATTATTTGCTCTTTCACTTTCTTAAGTCTAGACAATCAACTAAAAAGAAATCAAACCCTGATTTGAAACATTTGCTGGTTTCTGAGATGTAAATAAATGAATGCACTGAAAATTTAGTAGTGCTCTTAAGAGTCAGTGAGTAAGACATATTGCCTTGGCTCAAGCACTTTGATAACTTCAAGTGCTATTAAAAGGTGATCTAGCATTGCAACTACTGATATTATTAAGACTGATGATGATGATGACGATGATGCCGACAACAATGATATCTGCCTTTATGGGCAGATTTTTTTCTTTGAATTTCTCTGGTTTTCATCTGGATCTATAGACTCCAGGAAATGAAGAAGAGTCAAGAGTTAAGAAATGAAAGTGAGAATTTTTACAGGAAATGTCTAAAAGCACAGATACACTGCTTGGTAGGGAGACCACAGAGAGAGAGAGAGAAGGATGCCGCATTACCAAGCAGCACGTGATGAGAGATCAGCATTCACCTTACCTGGTAGAACACTACCTATTTCTCTTCTAGACAAAAGATTATAGCCACCCATCACACTGCAATTATGAAACAAATATATTACAGACATTCCAGAAAGAGAAGGTAGACAGACTATGAAGTCAGTTTCTGGGCAAAGATTCTTGGAAGAGGGGAGGAGGGAATTGGAGTTGTTCCTGGCCCTGATTCCTCTGCTGAATGGCTTATAGAACATAGGGAACATAACATGGGCAAAGAACATATTTCTTCAGTTGATGACTTTGCTATTGGTGGCAGGGTACAGACTTAGCTCTGGGAACATCAGTTTCTTTGGGCAGGGTAATGTGTGAAGTGAGTTCTTAATAGAATTTGAAGCATAAAAGTCCCTGGAAAGATGACTGACCCACTTATCTAAACAGCACATAGGCACTTAGAAAGTCTCAATACTGCATTTATTATCTTTCTATTTCACGCAAGAAGTGAATTTTACGTAATGACATGTATGTTCTTTTATAGGTCAAATTAAATGTGGAAAGATAAGAGTCTTAATGGGAAATGAGATAAACTGTCCCTAAGGGATAGCTGGAGATTTTCCTGGAATAAAGCTTAGTAGGGGCCAAAAATTAGTCAAACTAGGCAACTTTCAAAGATTGTAAGTTACAAAGGTACTGACATATCAGTAGGAGGACTTTCTATATTCAAGAGTTATACGTAGGTCCAATACCTGGCCCTAGAAATAATTTTTCTTACAAGATCCAAGACGGAGTCTAGAGGAGCCTAGGTCAAAGTTTGTGGAAAATGGGGCAGGAAAAGGAGAAGGAGGGCAGTTAAATGTTTTTATTATGATAATTTTATACGCAACATAGCATATGACACTACCCGACAGATGAGATCACTCTTGGGATACTCTTTCTCAAAAGTGAGTTACTCTCTACCCTATATATCTCTGTCTGTGAGAATCAAAACCGCTCATTTATTATTGGAGTTGTTATTACACATTAGCCTTATGTAAGAGCAGAATTTGGGCTTTCAAGTACTGTGGAAAACCAAATATCCAGGGGTTGCAGGACTTGGTATTAGCTGCTAGATCCTTGAGTTTCCATTTATGGTGAGAGAGAGGAGGGGTAAGAGCAAAATGATGATGAGAGCCTAAACACCTAGAAGCATCCTTTCCAACCCCTCTGCAATTGTGCTGAACTGCAGTGTTGTCTGATTCCTCAATCTGGGAGAAAGGCAAGGGGACAGATGGGTTGGCAATAAAGTTTTCTAAAAAATTACCACTCCAGATGCTCTGATCCTAGATGTAGAGTGTTTTTTTCTGTTTCTTTTTTCTGGGATGGAGGAGTAGGGCATTTGTGAAGGTAAGGATGGGGGATGTCATGAGCCTCTGAAAACTTGCCTTCCCCAATCCAAATGGCATAACAAGGCCTACGAACCCTATGATTTAATTAACATTGGCATGACTCTTAGGTACTATGGAAACTGGATGGCTTGTAGCTTTCATGGTGAAACTATTCTTATCTTACCTCTGATGTATGGGGTAAGATTTGGCATTCATCTTGTGGTAGCTAGGCGATACAGGAGAATGCCAACAGCCTACAAAAAAGCAAAGCAGATGAGTGCCAGAAATATGATTTTCTTCATAAGGTAAAAAAAAAAACAAAAACCGATTCAACTGTGATATGAGAAGAGCAGCTAATGCAGACCTCTCTTAGTGTTCTTATTGTGTCTATATTCTTTATCCTCTCAATTTGAGTTATTTCTGTAGCTAATTTCATATCCTTTTCCCCTAGATTCTACATGACCATTGTCCTGACTTTCTACAAATAGAGCCTTTGGGATAGCTCCATCCTGGAACAAAGCTGTTCTCCTACCATGGCAATATTCTAACAGAAAAAATGAGTATTATCAGATTCATCCTTGTTCACTTTAATAACTTAGATTCCTATAGGTACAGCTCCAGTGATATCAATAGCAGGCTTGTTCCTGACTCCCCTAGGTGTTAGTGATCTTCTAATACAGGAAAAAGGAAGTTTTCAAAGACTTATGCCATCCTTCAACCCTTCATTCCCAAATTCTTCACTGCCCTCCATTCCCAGTTTAAAAAAAATAAAAAAGAAATCACTTAACACTAAGGACAAGATGATCTGGGATGATGAGTTTTCAGAAACATGTCTTTCATTTTCTCCTTAATTAAGGAACAGTCTATGCTGTGGTCTAGTTTATGTGGGGAGGGTGGGAGAAAGATGCTTATAAACATTTCCTTCCCTCTACTCTCTCCACTGGAAACCAGTCATTTTGTTTCTGCTTAGTGCAAATTTTGCATTTATTTATCTATGTATATGTTGTATTCCTCCAGTAAACTATAAGCTTCTACAGGGTAAGAATGCTTTCATTTTTGTCTTCATCTTCTTAATGCCTAATATGATGTTGGGCACATAACAAGCAATCAACAAATGTTTATTGAATTTAATCAAATGGAATTGCTTTATGCTTTGCAAGGCATTTTCTTCACACCCATTGATGAAATACAGAATCTAAATAACATTATCCTAGGAAACTGACATACCGACAAGTGAAGTGACCTAACCAGTGTCTCACAGATAGCAGTGTCAAAGGCAGCATTCCCAAGTTTACTGACTACAAGTCCAGTGGCTAAGGAACGTAATTTAGATGATAAAATTAAAGGGACACTTTGTACTTTTGCACTACACAAAAATTTCGTGTAAGTTTTAGTTAATTCATCTGTAAAATGGTACTAATGATACTTGTACTACCTATCTTATGCAATAGATATGACAAAAAGAGCTTTGTGAAACTTCAGGTACAATAGAAATGTGAATTCAAATCAATTCAATAAGCATTTATTAAGTACCTTCCGAAAAATAGTCTCTTCCCTCAGGGAGCATTTTACTGAGGAGATATGACACATACAGGATTATTTGAGAGGGAGAGAACATTAACAACTAAAAACAAACAGGAAGCTTTCCTGAAGAAAGTGCCACCTATATAGAGCCTTGAAGGAAGTTGGAGTTCTAAGAGATATCCTGGCTAAAGAGTGCTTTCTAGGAACGAGGAGCCCATTTCCAATCTATGCAAGGCACCAAGACATAAAATGAAATGGCTTTATTACCCTCGGTACAGTTCAAGCAAGAGAGAAAAACCAAATCTACCTTCCTGTTACAACCATAATAAGCTGTGCTGAAGCCAAAAGATGTGAAAAGGCCATAAGATTTAGTATTAAAGGTGACTTTAGAGACCATTTAATTCATTCTTCTTCATTCTACCAATGATGAAACTGAGGCACATTAAGGAAAAGTAACTTGTCCTGGGTATAAATGTTGTAACTTGTAGAATTAGAATTCTATTTGAATTAGAATCCTAATTCAAAATATTGTACCTT
>CM053772.1:67371318-67395777 GCA_028658325.1 Potorous gilbertii | reverse complement strand
GAGTATTGTGGAAATGCAATCAGAATAACACAGCATCTGGCAGCTTCTACATTAAGAGATTGAAGGGCTTGGAATATGATATTCCAGAAGTCAAAGGAACTGGGATTAAAACCAAGAATCACCTTCCTAGCAAAACTGAGTATAATACTTCCAGGGAAAAATGGTCATTCAATGAAATAGAGGATTTTCAAGCATTCTAGAAGAAAAGACCAGAACTGCATAGAAAATTTGACTTTCAAATGCAAGAATGAAGAGAAGCATGAAAAAATAAAGAGGAAAGAGAAATCATAAAGGACTCACTAAAGCTGAACTGTTTACATTCCTAAATGGAAAGATAATATGTGTAACTCTTGAGGTTTTTCTCAGTATTTGGGTAGTTGGAGGAATTACACACACACACACACACACACACACACACACACACACACACACACATACATATAGACAGAGCACAACATGAGTTGAATAAGAAGGGATGATACAAAAAAAATAAAATTAAGGGGTAAGAGAGGAACATATTGGGAGGAAAAAGGGAGAAATGGAATGGGGAAAATTATCACTTATAAAAGAGGCAAGAAAAAGCTTTTCAAATAGAGGAGAAGAGGCAAGAGATGACAGGGGGAAAAGTGAAATTTACTCTTTACATATGGCTCAATGAGGGAATAACATGCTCACTCTATTTGGTATCAAAATCTGTCTTACACTGCAGGAATGTAGGGGGAAGGGGACATGTGGGGTGAGGAGAATGATAGAAGGGAGGGCAAATGGGAGAAGGGAGTAATTAGAAGTAAACACTTTTGGGAAGGGACAAGGTCAAAAGAGAATAGAAAAAATGCGGGGGCAGCATAGAATGGAGGGAAATATAGTTGGTCTTACTCAGCATGATTATTACGGAAGTCTTTTGCAAAAAGACACATAGATAGTCTGTACTGAATTGCTTGCCTTCTCAGTGGGGATATGTGCGGAGGGAAGAAGGGAGAGAAGTTGAAATTCAAAGTATTAGAATGAATGTTGAGAATCATTTTTGCATACAACTGGGAAATAAGAAATACAGATAATGGGGTATAGAAATCTATCTTGCCCTACAAGATAAGAGAGAAGATGTGTGTAAGTAAAGGGAGAGTTGCAATAGAAGGAAGGGCATATTGAGGGAATGGGTAATCAGAATACAAGGTGTTATGGGATGGGGGAGGGAAGAAATGGGGAGAAAATGTGGAACTCAAAATTTTGTGGAAATGAATGTCGAAAACTAACGATAAATAAATAAACTTTAAAAAAAAGAAAAGAAAATCTTCCAAAGAACTTAAAGACAAACAGAAAGATCTTACTTACACTGAAACATTTATAGTAGCACTTTTGTGGTAGCCCAAAACTGGAAGTAAATTGTATGCCTATTAAATGAGGAATGGTTGAATAAATTATAGTATATGGATGTATTAGAATTTTGTTTTAGCATAAGAGATGGCAAATATGAAGAATTCAGAGAAATGGACTTATATGAGGTAATACAGAGCAAAGAAAGCAGAAAGAGAACACACACAGACACATACACACATATAGCTAATGATAACATCAATAGACATCTAGACTAAGATCAAGTACAGTGATACTAATTGCAGAGGATAGATGATAATCAATTACTACTCCATTCTCAATAGAGAAAATGGGAATATTGATGTTGAATACGACATCCTGATCAATGTGGTTTCTGTGTTTGTTGACTCTTTTCCTTTGCCACAAAGAAAAATTTTGGAGTGGGGCAAGGATACATTGAGGGATGGTTATAAAGTAAAAAAGAATCAATAAAACACACAACCAAAAAGAGGCAAGGTATCCTTTGCTAGTGTTAACCTTTACATCAGTCCCTTATAATACCATGGTTGCATAATAAAAGATTGTCAAGAGAGAAGTTTGGTGCAATCTTTATGGCATGAAAATAATCTAATTGGAATTTCAAGACTCAATTTATATTCCATATGAAGTCTTGCATTCTTCTTGGATGTGGTTCTTACTGGGAAAACAGGGTATATTTTCTCTGTGTCTCCATGAGTATCTCATTCATTCACATTAGAATACTTCAAAGTCCAGCACAGCCAGAGCCCATCCAAAGGTCTGGGATTTGACAATTTTATGCTTTTGGACAGAAGAAGATGCATAACTGATCAGTGCTTTCTGAAGCAGTCCATCATATAATAAAGAACATGGAATTCGGAGTTAAAGGGTTCAAAACGTACTTAACTCTTGCTAAGTGTGGGACCAAGGAAAAGTTACTTAATCTCTTTAAGGTATAATTTTCTCAACTACAAAATGAAGATAATGCCAACTACAGATTTGGTTAAATGACTTGCCTAAATAATACTAGTACCAGTGGCAATGTTTGAACTCATGTTTTCTTGACTTGAGGTCTCATTTGTTATAAGGACCAAATGAGATACTACATGTAAAGTGCTGTTATGAATGTCAGATATTGTTGTATTCTACTATTATTTTTTTTATTTGGACAGGCTTATTAAGTGGTTCATCGTGGGAATGTGTTCAATATATTTATTTGGATTTCAGCAAAAATTTTAATGACATCTCTCATGACCTTCAAGACAATGGATCAGTGCGGGCATGATAAGAGTATGGATAGTTAGTTGGATAGTGGGCTGGTTGAATCACTGGATGCAAAGAGCAATTAATCATTAATAGTAGATATAAACTTGGAGGAAAGACTTTAACAGAGGATTCCAGGGATCTTTCCTTGGTCTTCTGCTATTAAATATTCATATCAATGACTTGGAAACAGTTGTAAAAGTTATACTGGTAAACTAGGGGAATGTGGTGATATAGGTTACCTAGATTTTGCAAAACACTTGACAATGATGTAGACAACATACAAAGACAGTTCTGTAGGAGATTTTTTTAAAGCCCAAAACTGCATAAAGAATTTTGGAACATTCTATTTGTATATCACTTTGCAAAACATACTGGGATACTCAGGTAGAACAGGGAAACTAGAAGGTTCAGTGGATAGAGCAGCAGGTCTGGAGACAGGAATATCTGAGTTCAAATCTTGCCTCAGACCTGCTGTGTGATTCAGGGCAAGTCACTTAATCCTGTTTGCCTAAATCCACTACAGAAGGCACTAACAAATCACTCTAGCATCTTTGCCAAGAAAACCCAATGAATCATACTGTCACAAAGAATTGGACACGGACTGAATGATTGAACAACAAACAGAATTTGAGCAGATAGAAAAAAAGCTATCATTTATAAAAATAAATTGAGTATTCAATTCTTCGTTGCTTTTGTTTTCTAACTAGTTGAATGATTGCTCCCAAAGGGTAATTATTAATGTTTTATTAATTTTATTTTATTAATAATATTAATAATTATTAATAAGGTTCACTTGAATTGAAGTCTTGAGTCAAGTGCCCCAGGGATTTGTCATTAGTCCTGTACTGCTTAATATTTTTGATCAATAACTCAGATAATAGAATGAATGATATTTCATTAGATTTTCAGAATCTATAAAACTAGAAGGGATCCCTAACACATTGGATGCCAGAATCACAATCCAAAAAGATCCTGAGAGGCTAGAACCCTGTTCCAGATCTGCTGGGTTGAAATTTAATGGAAAAGAATGCAAAATCTTACAGTTGGAGTCCAGAGATTAACTTCTTGAGTAAAAGATGAAAAGAGTCAATTATAGGCTTGATACAGGGAAAATCTTCCCAACCGTAAAAATCATTCCAGAATATACTGGGCTATTATGAAAAGCAGCATGTACCTCATAGACTAGAGGTCTTCAAGTATAAGCTAGATAACCCATTTCACATGCTATAGAAACTATTTCTGATCAGGTATTGGAATATGATATTCTCCCTATGGTTTAGCTATAAACCCAAATTAAATTCAAAAAATCTGTATTGTGCAACTCCTCTATGGTGTATTCTGCTAGCTTCAAGGGAACACATCAGGATAAACATGACATGGTTCCTGCCCTCATGGATGTTACAACTTAGTAGACATATACACTTATATATCCAAATAACTATAGTATTAAATAGGGGCATGAGATGTGAATGATAAAAGCTAAAATTCTTATGTGGTGTAAAAAAGTGGACAATAACTGATGACTAGTAGAAAGGAAGAGAGAGCTTATAGAAAACTTCCTAGAGAAATTAGCATTTGATGTGGGACATGAAGGAACTCCATCTATGCAATACAATTATATACTCAGAGTTGGCTTAACATCTATTCCTAAAGCAGCACTTTGTTTTGAAATGTCCTTTCCAAGACTTCTAACAGGAAACCACTCAGCTGAAATCGCTAGTGGGGTCCCATCTCAGTAAGCAAATATTCTTTGTTACTATCTGATTACAGTACATAGAAATGGTAAAATAGTTTGAAGGCTAGCAATACTGTGGTTCATGAATTGTTAGATATGTTGCATTGAGGCCCACCACTAACTAATGACTCAAAACCAACATGCATAATATACAAGTCAGAGAAACTCCATCAAGTTAACTTGCAAAATGGAAACAAGTCTTTAGGGAAGCCCTATGAAATGGAGAAATAATTCTGACCTGTCAGTGGTATAAGAATATACATATAAGTTTGGGAGATGAAAAAGACTTGTTTGTGGAATAGCAGAAGGGATTCTGACAATTCACTAGCTATGTGAGCATAAACTAGCCATTTCTTTATCAGACATCTGTTTATTAGAAATATTATAGTAAACAACTATTTCATCAAATGTTGATATTGTATGGCACCAAAGTTTTACAACTATTACTTTCAAACCATGCTTCAAGCTTTGCTCAGACTTTCCAATATCTTACAGATTTATACATTTGTTATGATTTTTCAAACCAGATGCCAATTGGCCCACCTATAAAGTAAATCTGGTGAACGGAGAATAAAGCATCTAATGATGGGCTTTTCTTTTTTTATCTCACAACATGAACTTAAAAAAAGAGAAAATCACTAAAAGAAACCATTCATAGACCAATAAAAATGGAGTACATTGTATGATAAATTTAAATATACCAGTAAAGAAATTTCTACTTTCATGAATACAGGATGACTTAACTTGGTTAGATATATTTCATTCAGATCAGGATCTTTTCATGTAAATCCATTATTTTTCTTCACAATATCTTGGTATTCCTCTGATCATCTGCTGGAATGGGAAAATGAAGGAGGGTTTCTTTGCAAGTTTATTAGAGGCTCAGAATACTGTCTTGGCTACAGCTTTGCTGCTCTCTGCAATAAACACTATATATATATAATGAAATCATGAATTCCATTCTCTTGAATGTTGGAAGTAGAATAATGTTTATTGAAAGTCCATGCAAAGGGGAAAAAGGCTTATAAGATGAGATGTTGCTACATGGAAGAGGATTCCTAATCAGAGTTTCTGTACACAGATATTGAAAGAATAAACTCAGATTATTTATTACCAGAACCAATTTTCTGTGCTTGATAAATCCTTCAAGGTAGGTTTCTACCTATAGAAGTTCCTGGAAACCAACTTTTGCAATTCATTAAGAAGAAATAGAAACTGGGTGATGGCTATGACTGGAGCTTTAAAAGGGTATGCACAAAACTCTCATTCCTTGTTCTAGTCAAACATGTGTACTAGTGTCTAGGCCCTTTCAGGATGAGTTCCTGGATGGTTATGGCTATGTGTGACTCAATGCTTAAGAACTTCTCTTTGGAAATTACAGAGGCATACCCTTATTAGCCACTGAGCAGGAAGAGCTGGTGACTCAATTTCCTTTAAAGGAGTGACTGCCCCTGACTTACCTCTCCTCATCTGTCCTCTTCTCTTTTCTTCTCCTCTCCTCCACCTTCCTCTTTTCTCTCTTCTTCTCCTGATTGTGAAGTCTAGCAGTATCATTCATGTCTCATACACGTAGGCTAGAGCAAAGAGGACTCCACTAAGTGGTTTTGAGTCATCCGTTGGTGGTGTGCTTCAATGCAACATACCTAATAATTCATGAACCACAACATTGCTAGCCTTCAAACTATCATTCAGCCTATTCTTTGTGGTGTAATTGGACAATAACAAAGAATTCTGACTCCACTGGTGATTTCAGCTGAGGAGTTTCTTGTTAGAAGTCATGGAAAGGATATTTCAAAACATAATGCTAGTTAAGGAACAGATATTAACCCAGAGATGAGGTTAAGTTAACCTTCCCCCTTGACTGTATTTTCTGCGTTGTGTTTCCTTTCCTAAGTAGAAGACTAATCTCAAAATGGAAGTATCTAAACTTAAAGCTGATTTTGCAACTTCAATAGGTCTAGGTCTCCTGGGTCCATCAGATGGAGCTATCATAGAAGGAGTTTCTGCAATAAAAAAGATAACTATCAACAAAAGGAGGGAATAAGCCCTTCCCTGGCTGGCCAGTAGACATAGATACTGAGAGAACAGTGCAGAGCTGAAGTGAAATGCAACAATTATGTATTCAACAATCCTATATTCTACTTTATGTTTGAATGAGGTTTAAATCTCAACATCCCAAGAGAATGAAATTATAGTCAGTGCTATTAGTTACTTAGTTTGTTGAAGTGATCATTTCATGTTCAGTGAACATTTATTTCTTTGTTATATAAAAAATTAAATACCCCATATCCATATTATACATTAAATATGTTCCTCCTCCCACTATTGGGAGGACCATAGACAAGACGTAAAACCTAAATCTTAAATATGTTTTCTTTAGGATACCTGGGGTTATGGTGGTACTGACGAGGCTCAGATACTGTCTAGTTTTCTGTACCCTCCTCTGCACACACTCCAGCTTACTATGTACTTCTTAAGCTCTAGCACCCAAATAAGGAGCATATATATCTCTTGTCTAAAAACCAGTCAAGCTAAATGGGAAGAGACTCACTGCCAGACTGACTGTAAAGAGATGAATTTTTCATAAATAGCCACGCTTAAAGACTAGAAAGAGTGTTGTGAAGAGGGTAGCTGGATCTATGAAATCACAAAATCTTGATATATGAATATACAAATATTAATCTAGCAATATTCCTCACAGAGAAAAACATCATACATAGTGTGCCTGTATTTTTTAACTGAATTTGACAAAGCATTTCTTGTTAGCCTTATGAAGATGATCAGCAAATGTAGTAGGGATGATAGGACATTCAGATGGATGCCTAGATGATTAAGCAGCATTTCCTGAAGAGTATCCGTTATGCCAACATGGAGGGAAGTCTCCCTTGTATGAGCTGTATGCCTCAGGCTCCTTCTATTGTTTGTCTCCTGTCCCTTTCAACAATTTTATTAATAAAGACATAAAAGGCATACTTATCAGATTTACAGCTGACATAGAACAGGGAGGAAGAGCTAATACTTGACATGATAGAATCTGAATCCAAAAAGATTTCAGCAGACGAAAAATAGTAGGTAACTAACAAGGTGTAATTTAATAAAAAGAAATGTATACTCCTGCTTATTTACTTGGATTCCTATTCAATTTTGTCCTCTTAGTTTCAGCCTTCATTGTTCAAAAAATCAATTACAGATTCAGGAAGACCTAGGGAAGCAGTGGTTCATGTGAAAAAAAAAAAAAAAAGACCTTACTGTTCCAGTTGGCTGCAGGCTCAGTGGGAATCAACAGTGTGATATGACTACTAAAACCTCAACAGCCTGGGAGGATCTTACCAGTTTAGTAGTTTATGTGACTCCTCAGGGCACAGAGAAATTATTCATAGGAGGTGGCTTGGAGGAGCAATTTCTGGGGACCTCCCTTTCTCTAACCCTTTGAGACACTCCTTTTGTGACAAGACCTGGATGTTATAAAAGAATCAAAGAGATATTTTCCATGTTTGATATTTCTTTTCCTCCTTTGAGTTTTCAATCATCATCAAAGTAAGTAGATGAAAAGTTGTGACCTAATTGAACATTAATGAATAGTCACCATGCTATAACCAGTCATCCAGAATCAGCTAGGGTCAATCAGGTGGTTGAATCTTGTTTGCCTCTGGACTAGTGATCTGGGAAAAGCTTCATGCCCCAGTAGCCCTTTAGTGTCTGAATCTCAGAAAGCAGGATGAACAGCTTTCCTCATCATTTTAGAATGAGCTACACTTGGGTGTGTGCGTGCGTGTGTGTGTGTGTGTGTGCGTGTCTGTATACATACACACTTGGGGTATTTTCTGTACCACCAAAAAGCTAGGAGAGAAGCCAATAGGATTGGGAAAGATATTTAGTGATGACTAACTATGCTTGGATGTGGGAATATTTTGTCTCATTTTTGTCTATGTACAATAAACTACAATGATCATCTCCCCAAAGGATAGGAGCTTAGAGCCAATATATGGTTTTTGGATTTGAAATTTTAGAATTTTATCAATGTTTCATTTCCTACACTGCTTGCAGAAGACAAAAGAATTAAAAGTTCTTTCATTTAAACTCTCTGCTCCTCACTTTTCTCATCTATTGTATTAGGAGATAAAATAGACTCAAAAATACATGCAGCAATGGAGTGAGAATAGGCCAAAAATTGTCATTAAAAGCTAGAGACAAACTACTGGAAATATAATGAAAAAATTGGAATGACAAAAAGCACCAGAAATAAAGATTGGGTATAAAACTAACTTCCAAACAGGTAAACCAATTGTGAGATTCCTTAAAACAGAAGGAAAATGAATGAAAATTTAATTCACAGCATATTAAATATTACATTATGTAGAAAAACAAAAGTATTCAATGAAAAGAAATTCTGTGAACAACCCTGAGATCACAGAAAAACAATAAAAATCTCCCAAATGTTTCAAAGGTGAAATGAAACTTCTAAAAGAAATTAAGAAAGAAATCTCAGAATTCAGAGCCCTCAAATCAGAATTAACAAAATTATATAAAATAAAAACATAAAATACTAAATAGAGAATATTTCCAAAGAACAAGAGACTTTGTATACACACACACACACACACACACACACACACACACACACACACACACACACACGCGCGCGCGCGCGCACACACATATATATTACTCAAAGATTCAAAGATACAGAGGTTAAAGAAAATTTGGCAGGAGAATATTTGAATTCTATTCACATCAAAATGACTATTTAAGATTGGCCACAAAAGATAAACTAAAGATGTGGCATACTTTGGAAGAACTTATATCTTTATCAAAATGAATATCAAAAAATGACATAAGAAAATTACCTATAATTTTTGAGTAAACAAAAGAAAGTAATTCACAAATTTATGCTGGAGAAAGATATAACATTTGAAACTCCAAGGCATCTAGTAGTTAAATTTTACAATGAAACAATATTTTAGAGGTAACCTGGAAAAAAGTAATTAGCAATGAAAAAGTACCAATTTGAATGCCTAAAGACTATTCCACAGACATGAGAAGTAAAAGAAAATAATGGAATAATGTATTCCAAAATACAACAGAGCTCAAGCCATAACACACAATAAAAATTTTAAAGCCAATTCTAATAATCAATGAAACAAAATATAGACCTTCAACAAAAGGGTATTTGAGATATTCTCAAAAGTGAGTAAAAACATTTGACTTTAAAATGCTCTAAAAAGAAAACACAAGAGCAGTAAATAAATAAAATTATCAAGACCTATCTAAGCAATAAAGCTAATGTCCCTATGTTTAGAGGTTACGGTTTACAAATTTGAAAAAAAAAAAAAAAAAGAAATTGAGCTGAAAGGTAAAGAAAGCACAAGGAAAGAATATCGAAGGACAAAAAGTGCCCAATAGGCTATTGATTTGATGCATCTTTAAAAATTTTAAAGGGAAGCTATTAAAAACTGAATTTATATTCCATAGACTAAATCCCATAAGATATTTGCTATATGAGTGGTATATACAATAAGGGCTTCAAAAATTTACAGGTGAGAGAGATCACTATTGCCTTGAGCATTAGGAGAGGGTATCAAGGAGGAGACAAAATCTGAGAGGCACTTTTAAGTATGAATAGGGCTCAAATAAAGAAAGAGCCTGGAGGGGGGATTTCCAGGTAATTAAACAAGTTTTAGAAAGTGAGTTTATTTTTAGTGTCTCTTAGATCCTGGCACTTGTGATTTGTATGGAATACATCAAATGCCCACATATCTTGATTCATCATATGTCCTATTATCAATGCCATGATATAAGCAGTTCTCAAAGATTTTAGATACTTCCTATGCCCGTGCAATATTATTTATTTTTCTTTTTCTTTTAAGAGCTACTATTTCTATTATTAAACACCTAAATTCCAGTATAATTATTTGATTTTAAGTTATACTTTTGTCATGTCTGTTGTTATTGCTGGGGATTACTGGTCATCTTCTTGAGACTTCGATAATTTGTTGTATTGTTTACAATGCCCATAATGTGAAACTAAAGCCCATTCAGCAGGAGGAAGATATTTCATGCATAAATTTGGGGAGGGAGTATCTCATTTAGCCAATTAAACACATTATACGCAAATGAATACATCAATAATGTCCAAGTTGTAAAGCTTCAGAGGTAGACTAGTCTAGTGTCTACCAAAAGAAGAGTGCTTTTCACTATTTCCTCAATAATTGCTAATCACGCAGTCTCTTTTTGAAGACCTCCAGTGATAGAAGACCATAACCTTTTGGTACTGACTATTCTATGTTTGATAGCACTATTAGGAAGGGGTACGTGTGTGTGTGTATGTTTAACATCAAACTACTAGTTGCCTCTCTCCACCTTTCATCAATCTACTAGTTCTATCAGCTAGGTTAAAAACATCTTCCGTATGATAAAATGTCAAACACTTAAAAATACCTCCTCTTCTAAAGGCTAAATATCTCCAGGTCTTTCAGGAAATCTTCATTTGGCATGATAGTGAGGTCATCCTCCATTTTAGATGTCCTCCTCCCATGTGTCTCCAACTTGATAATGTCCTTCCTAAAATACCATAAGAAAAACTGGGAGCATTTTTAGCAAAGAAATCAACCTTTAATAAGAAAAACAAAGGTTATAGTTTGCAGTCTACACAGTATGTTCTGAGATTCCATCTTAGAAGACAATAATTATTTATGGTTTTCTTGATTCTTATCTGGTGAAAAAAAAAGACTTGCTATTGTGCAAATCAGTTCTCTTTTACTCAAGATGACTTTTGTGAGACATGTGGTGATTTTTCATCAGAACCTCAAGGCAAACAACTACGTCAATGTAAAGATGATTAATATAATCACACACTCATAATTATTATTTTTGCACTCCTTAGGTCAACTAATACAGGAATTTCCCTGGGATTACATCATAATTTCAGTTACACAGGCTTCTTCAGGTGTAAATCACAGTTATTTCTTATCTATTAAAATAATTGTAGATGATAAATAATTGTAGAGCAAGGAATTCAAGACATTGATTACTGATTTTTCCTATTTCAGCCCAGAACTCAACATAATAACACACAAATAGCATATAGTGAGATTTTTATATTACTTAATCATGTGAAAGTCTATATATGTCGTCCCCAGAAATATTAGAATTTCTTAAAATTTAGAACTGAAAGGAACTTCAGAGATTGCATTCAATTTCTTAATTTTACATATAGGGAAACTTGTTGCCGGCCCAGAGAATTTGAGTGACTTGTTCAAAGGTCACATAAGTTGAAAATAACAAAGCTGAGATTCAAACCTGTATCTCCTAACTAAAAATTCATTGTTCTTTCCTTTATGCCACACTACAATCATGCCTCTGTTCATTCACTGAACTGTTCCCCTAGATTTATGTCCCATATATTTGAAAGGCACAAGATTTAGGAAACCTTTTACTGTAGTCCATCTGTGGGTCATATTCTGAGCAATATTCATTTTTCATCCACTTTGTGTATCTGTTGTGGATGACTTAGCCTATTTTTTGAAAAATGTAGCTGCAAATTGCTATTCTTATCTTGAGGCTTGATGCCATCAGTGCAACATTTTCCCAAACAGGAACACTTGGCTAATACTACTGCATAATTGATTTAAAAGGCATTGTTAAGCTTGCCTGGGAACTTTGTCACCAGTTAGAATTTATTTATTGACAAAAAATAAATTCTAAATTAGACACAAACTGGCTTATACATGGACTCTTGAAACGGGACTTGTCACAAGTTGTGCATCACCTGCTTATCAGATGAAGAAAGGGAGATGGTAACTGTCAAATGTTTCTGATGCTTTGAATACAAGAACCTAGTGACATGAAAATTATTTTAAGTTCTCATTTCTTTTTTTAAAATTTATTTATTTTTAGTTTTCAACATTCATTTTCATAAGATTTAGAGTTTCAAATATTCTCCCTATCTTTCCCCTCCCCCATCCCAAAACACTATGCATTCTGATCATCCCTTTCCCCAATCTGCCCTCCTTTCTATCACACTCCTCCCTTCCCTTATCCCCTCATTTCTATTTTTTTGTAGGGCAAAATAGATTTCGATACCCCATTACCTGTATTTCTTATTCCCCAGTTGCATGTAAAAACAGTTTTTAATATTCATCTTTAAAACTTTGAGCTCCAACTTCTCTTCCTTCCTCCCACTCCACTCATTTCCACTGAGAAAGCAAGCAATTCAATATAGGTTATACATGTGTAGTCATGCAAAAAATTCCCATAAAAGTCATCTTGTGAAAGACTAACTATATTTCTTACCATCCTATACTGCCCCCATTTATTCTCTTCTCTCTTTTGACTTCGTCCCCCCAAAAGTATTTACTTCTAATTACCCCTCCCCCCATTTGCCCTTCCTTCTATCATCCTCCCACACCCCACTTCTCCCCTTCTCCCCCACCCCCACTTTCCTGTAGGGTAAGATAGATTTTCATACCAAATTGAGTGTACACGTTATTCCCTCCATAAGCCAAATATGAGAATAAGCTTCACTTTTTCCCTCTCACCTCCCCCCCTTTTCCTTTCCATTGAAAAAGTTTTTTCTTCCCTCTTTCATGAGAGATCATTTGCCCTACTCCATTTCTCCTTTTCTCCTCCCAATATATTCCTCTCTTACCTCTTAATTTTATTTTTTTAGATATCATCCCTTCTTATTCAACTTACCCTGTGACTTCTGTCTACATGTATATAATCCCTTCAACTATCCAAATACCGAGAAAAGTGTCAAGAGTTACAAATATTATCTTTCCATGTAGGAATGTAACAGTTCAACTTTAGTGAGACCCTTATGATTTCTCTTTCCTCTTTATCTTTTCATGCTTCTCTTTATTGTTGTGATTGAAAGTTAAATTTTCTATTCAGCTCTGCTCTTTTCATCAAGCTTGAAAGTCATTTATTTCATTGAATAACCATTTTTTCCCCTGAAGTATTATACTCAATTTTGCTGGGTAGGTGATTCTTGGTTTTAACCCTAGCTCCTTTAACTTCTGGAATATCATATTCCAAGTCCTTTAGTCCCTTAATATAGAGACTGCTAGATCTTGTGTTATCCTGATTGTATTTCCACAATACTTGAATTGTTTCTTTCTGGATGCTTGCAATATTTTCTCCTTGACCTGGGAACTCTGGAATTTGGCTACAACATTCCTAGAGTTTTTCTTTTGGAATCTCTTTCAGGAGGTGATTGGTGGATTTTTTCAATATTTATTTTGCCCTCTACTTCCAGAATATCAGGACAGTTTTCTTTTATAATTTCATGAAAGATGAAGATTTTTTGATAATGGCTTTCAGGTAGTTCCATAATTTTTAAATTTTTCTCCTGGATCTATTTTTCCAGGTCAGTTGTTTTTCCAATAAAATATTTCACACTGTCTGCTATTTTTTCATTCTTTTGTTTTTGTTTTATAATTTCTTAATCTTTCATAAAGTCTTTAGCTTCCTTCTGCTCCACACTAACCTTTAAGGAATTATTTTCTTCAGTGAGCTTTTAGATCTCCTTTTCCATCTGACCAATTCTGCTTTTTAGGGAATTTTTCTCCTCACTGGCTTTTTGGATTTCTTTAGCTATTTGGGTAGTCTATTTTTTAAAATGTTATTTTCTTCAGCATTTTTAGGTCTCCTTTAGCAAGCAGTTGACTCATTTTCATGATTTTTTTGCCTCACTCTCATTTCTCTTCCCAATTTTTGCTCTGCTTCTCTTTCTTGATTTTCAAAATCCTTTCTGAGCTTTTCCATGACCTGAGACCAATTCGTCTTTTTCTTGGAGACCTTGGAT
This sequence comes from Potorous gilbertii, assembly GCA_028658325.1. Lineage (NCBI taxonomy): Eukaryota > Metazoa > Chordata > Mammalia > Diprotodontia > Potoroidae > Potorous > Potorous gilbertii. The sequence goes on along the minus strand of CM053772.1, from coordinate 67,381,639 downwards.
TTCTTTATTTTCTGCTGTTTTCATGCTTTGGTCTTCTTTGTCACCAACGTAAGATTCTATAGTCTGATTTTTTTTCTGATTTTTGCTCATTTCCCCAACCATTTACTTGACTTTTGAGCTCTTTGTGAAGGTAGATCTCTGCTTCCATTGGGGTGGAGGGAGTGTACCACAGTTACCCGAATCCCCCACACCTGTGGGCCAAGAACTCTGTAAACCGTGACTGCAAGTGCCCCTGCTGCTGCTGTGCCTGCTGTGGGTTCCTATTCCCCCTTCCCTCTCTGCCACCTTGAGGTTGGAGCCTAAGCACTCCAGTCTCATACACTAGTCCCACAAACTTTTTACATTGACCTTCCAGTTTGTACTCAGTGTTTTGGGTTCCTGAAGTCTGGAAACTGCCACAGGTGCAAGAGATTCAGTTGCCCCACATCTGTTCAAGTCCTGTCTGTGCTGGCACAGTCTATTCTGGACTGAGCTCTGTCTGCAGTGTGAGATGATGGACACTTTCCAGAGACTTTCCAGGCTGTCTTAGCTTGGGGATTTGCTTCACTCTGTCATTCTGTGGGATCTGAATCTCTGGAATTTGTTTAGAGCCATTTTTACAGGTATCTGGTCGGACTTGGTGGGAGCCCTCTAGATTACTCCGCCACCTTGGCTCCTCTCCTCAGTTCTCATTTCTTAAGGAAACAAATTTTATATAAAAAACTAATTTCATGGAATCATGCTTGTCAAACTTAAAGAGACCTTACATATCATCTAACTCCACTCTCAATCTCATTCTGATAAGACTGTGGACCAAGGAGGTTAAGGAACTTTTCCAATGTCACACAAGTAATCAGTGGAAGCATTAGTCTTCGAATGAAACTTCTCTGACTCAAAGTTCAATGTTCTCTTTTAGCTTATTTCATTGTAGGACAGAGACAGTCATTAGGAAAACATCTAGAACTATGTACACACAGTAGGTAGGACACCTGAACACTCACTGTTGACACCCACATAAACATTAGGTTGAGGTACAAATCTCCCAACTGTGATTTCTTTTTGCAATAAAGGATCATCATTTGACACATTAATTACACTGTTTGCTTATTTCTATAGCAACAAAAATAGACAAGAAAATTGGTCTTTTCCTGCTAAAAGGTAAATGGAAGAGGAAGGCATTCCACAGGCAAAGCATGACACATTTTAGCTCTCTGAGTCCTGTGCTTAATCAATACTTACTCTTGGGAAGTAACGCCTTTTTAATTTTCAAAGAAAACTTGACACCAATATGGAGCATCATAAGACTTTAAATAAGCATAATTCATAGTTCCTTCTCTGGGATTACAGTCAGGGTCAGCAAGGAGTTAATATGAAGACAATAAAAGAGAGACCTCTCCCTGACCTATATTGCAACATATTATTTCAAACCTTGCTTTCCATGTAGTGCTAATTCAATTAGGCAGAGTTTATTATAAAGTTCTGTGTTGACACAATTAGCTACTATGCCTTGTCTCTGCTTCATAGCTCACAGCCCAATATGAGGTATCTTCAGCCTGATCAACAATTAATTGCTACACTATGGGAAGAAGATGACAAACAGGTAAAAGAATTAGGTCTTAGCACAGGTTGGCTTCCATGTTTGGAATGCTTTCCCCTGAGTCTGCCTTTTGGAGTCCAGTAAGGTAACATTTCTAGCATCAGATTTTTCAGGATACCCCACACATTAGTGTTCTCAAACCACCCCCCTATGAAATTACATCAACCTAGAAATCACACTGTGTATATGTATATGTACACATTATATATGTATTAGAAATTTATATATATGTACACATTATATATATGTGTGTGTATTATAACTACATATATGTAACACTATTCTCTGAGATTGCTTGCTCCCTCCAACCTGCTTTCCTATTAGGAGTCTATGTTCCCAGAGGCAGATGATGGCTATACAGTTAAATTTAACTCTTTTGGGGATCCAAGAACTAACCTGGTTGAAGGGAAATACACTTCCCCTCCTCATCCCTCATATTGAGTCACAGTCAACATATTTTCTATTTATGTAGCTGACTATTTATAATAATGACACTTTTAGATCTTAAAAATAAACATTTAGTGAAACAAATATTAAGGGAAAACAAGTAATGCTATCATAGATTTCAATATAATAAACCTATTTCAAAATAGACAAAATATAGCACACTATATATGTCATATATCACATATATATTTCATATATATATATATATTCATTCATTCATTTTATTTGTTTTCCCTAATCACATTCATTTGTGGGACTCTGTCAAATACATGAGAGAGAAAAACTCAGGGTAACTCACAACTCAAAAACTGCAAGCTTTCATATAGTTTGTCCATTTGGGGATATCTGGATCATACTAGATTGCTTTTATGCTTATTGCTTATTTTTGGTACTCACCACAACTGCAGAAATTCTATTTTCTACTTGAATGTATCATTTATGAGCTCTTTCAATTTACCGTTGTCCTTAAAAAGGCTTTTAGAAAGTATTATTTTTTACTGTGAATAGCAATGTGTTTTAAGGCAGAGAATTACAAAGCTCTTCAAACTGGCTTTCTGTATGATATTCAAACCAACTCCATCATTTATTTTATTCCCTCACATGGATGTTGTGTTGTTCAGTCAGCATGGAGTTCACAGCATCAAGATCACAGCAGGTCAACTCTTTAAACTCATTAACCAGGATACCAAAGAATCTGCAAAGCCCCCTCTGTCTTTTCTTCTCAATCCAGAGGGGGCAGCAGAGAGCAACAAACACATCTAAGCTTTAATTCTTTCCCTTACCTTAGGTGGTGCTGAAAGGTCATAGCTATCACTGATGCTGTTAGCTAATGTCGATAATTCTGTCTTTCAGTTCAGTGAACTGAAGATTTCTATCAGCTAATCATTGGTAACTAGTACCTCTCCAGAAGAACAGTTTTTCATCTCCTCCTCATTCCCATCCTGCTGAATCTTCAATTTTTCTCAACCTCTTAAATCAATCCTAGCCCCGGTTTCTTTGCCCTTCGGTGGCTTAGATGAGAGTCTACTGACTTTCAGTGAAACATATTTTCATTTAAAAAATGACAGATCCCTCAAATTCTTCTATCACATTCCTTTAAGTATACACAGTGTGCTAGCCCCTGTGAAGATTTGCTGAATGCATTTCTGGGCATGTACAATGGAAGGCACTTCACTTCAGAGTATCAAAGAGAAAAATGAAAAAGTTGCACTGTATGTTGTTCATTTTTGTAAAGATACAATTTATACCCAGGTTATTTTCAAAATAGATTTGAGGAAGCATGCAAAAAATTAAAAAGAATTTTTTTAAAGGAGTCAAGAAATGAATGCACCAGGAACAAAGGATAACTGGGTTGCTATAGCTCACCACTGAATATAGCTCATTCTCCAGGTCAGTTAAGGCAAAAATATGACAAAATATTTTATTTCATGGTCCTCATTGTCTGGGAAGGAGAAATGGTAGAGATTCATCTAGAGAAAAACGTCTTTTTTTCCCTGGCACTGGATTCTAGGAACAATTTATATAAAACCTGGGATTACATCTTAACTTTAAATAGCATTTTGCAAAAGAAATAGAAATGTTCAATATTACATTTTTATATTGACTTTTTATAAAACCTTAGGGCATCATATTAAAACATCTTAGTACAGGCATTTATGCAGAAAACTAAGACATCGTTGACCTAATACTCATTGAACATCTAAGTTTCACAAAGTGATTGGCCCATAGAAAGTTTGTGGCCTCAAAACGAGTAGGTAGAGCCTCTGAATTCTGGTTTAGGTTTATAGAATACCTCCAAGATAAAAGATATTAAAGAAAGCTTTAAATAGAGGCAATTTGGTCTTGCATTTTCCTGTAACAATAAAGTAGAAAGAGCAGTGAGCTTGCAAGCAGGAGATGTGAGTATGGTTCCATTGCTTTTTAGCTGATGACTTTGGCCCCACCATTTAGTTTCTCAGAACCTGTGTTCCTTCTATAGAATGAAGGTAACAGTACATTTACTACGTATCTCACAGATTCTTTTTCATTTTTTAGGTTAAAAACTTATAGATCAACTGCTCCATTAGTGTGTCAATTTTAACTTGACAGTTTGGCAATGACTACTAATATAGGAATCATATGATTCAGCTAACTATGTGTCATCAGGCCATCAACTCTTTAGGGAAAAGGTGAACATCTACTTCAAGTACAAAGAAAGAATAAAGATGAGAAGAGATTGAATGTGATTACTGCAGTTTCAACCTGATGGTTTTCAATTCAATACTCTATCACTGGGAGAGACTACTAATTGCTAATCATTGTAAAGAGTGCTAGGATAAAAATACTAAGGTCCCAGGAAAGAGAACTTGCCTTGTATATTTCACTCTTTTATGTTTATTTCATCTTCCAGTCTTTAACAAGAGCTTCACATTTCCCTCTGTCCCTTTAGTTCTTGATGGTGTTTCATCTCTATGGGCAGAGCAAACCCAAGGTACAGAGTTCCAGTCATCAGAAGGGATATAAATACTACTTATTTATTCACACTAACAGTAATAAAACTACATCTTGGAAGAGTGAAAAGAATATAGGATTTAGAGTTTGAAAAATTGGTTTTGTTTCCAATCCTGTTATTAGCTGTAGGAATGACCTTGGACAATTTGTTTCTCTGTAGGTTTCAATTTTCTCATCTGTAAAATGGGGGTGGGGGTGGATTGTGTAAACAATAATAAATAGCTAACATTTATATAGCTCTTTAAAGTTTTCAATGCATTTTACATGTTAGCTGATATGACCCTTACAATACTCCTGTGAGCTAGATAATATTACCCCCATTTTACATCAATTTTATAAGGAAACTGAGGCTGAAAGAGGTAAAGTGACTTGCCCAAAAGCACACAACTGATTTGGCAGAATTTGAAGTCGGGCCTTCCTGACTTCAAGTCCAATGCTTTACCTACTACACCATCTGGATATTTCTCATATAGTTTCCAGTTCTAAATCTAAAATCTTCTGTCTTTGTGTCCACTTTCTTTTCTTTTATATGCCTTCCTTCTCCCCTGGTGACACATACAAAGCACACACAATAAAAAAGAGAGAGAGAAAAAAACAACCCAGCGCACATTTAGAGTTAGCAGTGTTCCACTTTCATGATACCATGTCTCTACAAAGGAAAGGGAAGATGCATTTCTTTGATTCTTCCCAAACTTGGTAATCATCATTACAACGTTCATTTTCTATTTTCTTCTTTCTGATAACTTTTTGTAGTTGCTGTGTATATTTTTCTGATTTTATTTATTTTACTTTGAATTAGTTCATATAAGTATTCCCATGCTTTTTTATATTGATTCTTTTAATCATTTCTTAAGATATAGTTAAAATTCTAATAGAATTATATACCATGATTTATTTAGCCATTTCCAAGTTCATTGTTACCTATTTCATTTCCTGGTCTTTGGTAATAGAAAAAGTGTTATTATGAATATTTTATCATATATGGGATCTTTCTGATTTTGCTAAGCTTGCATATACACCTGTCAATAAGTTATCTAGGTTAAAGTATGGACATTTTACTCACATTATGTTTAACATAATTACAAATTGTTTTCCAGAATAAGTGGATGAATTCAAAAGTTCTGCCAATAATATATTGGTTTTTCTCACTTTCAAGAGTCTCTCCAACATGGATTTTAATTATCTTTGCCAATTATATGTGTGTAAGGTGAAGTTTTGGTTTGCATTTTTCTTATTATTATTTGGAACAAAAATTCATATGGTTATCAATAGTTTGCAGTTCTCATTTTGAGAATTATTTGTTCATATCCATTGGCCATTTATCCATCAGGGAATAGTTCTTGGTCTTATATATTTGTATTAATTTAAATTTTAATACATTTGAATTAATTCTTTATTAATTAAGGAATTCCTTAATTCCTTAAATAACAGACCATTATCACGGAAGAGAAAACATAAAGATTTTTTTACAAATTGAATTTCTCTTCTTATTCTAGTCTTATCTTACTGTCACTGCATTTAGTACATACAAACGCGTTTCAGTTCATATGATTGAAGTGATATCTTTCATCAGATTGCCTCTCTCATTTGGTTAAAAATCACTTTGGCTCCCCCTTTCCAGATGTGAAAGTACACAAAATTTAGTGATCTTACATTTCTATATCACTTTAAGGTTTTAAAACACTTTCTTCACTACAGTCCAGAAAAGGGTAAAGGGTAAGAGCTTCTCACCTTTGTTGGAATTTAAGGATGAAGGGATTAAGTGATTTGTCCCTGACCACACAGCCTCTAAATTTCAAAGGCAAAATTTGAACTTAGGTTTCCTCAGTCAATGCCCAGTGTCGATTCCACATTATACCAGGGGAAGCATAAAAAAAATGACATGAAGTTCCATCCTGTTCAAATATTCACTGAATCTACGAGTCTATAATGCATTATCCCTCATCCAAGGTGAAAAACATGTCTGTTATTACCACTGTGTGTAAATTAATTTTGATAATGCAAAAGGCCAGTCCAAAAGATCACTGCCCTGGAGGTTCCTAAGTGGTAAGTGTAAGCAAAGGTTAGGAGTTCATTTATCCTGACTGTCCTGGTTTATGTGGGAAAAGTAATCTCTGTAAGGTGAAAAAGGAGGTCTGTTTTGTTAATATTTTCTTTCCTGGGGCCTTATTACTCTTTGTTTTCAAGATCATTCAGAAGCAAAGGGGAATTTGGTTAATTCCTTGGGATCCTGAACAGTGCTAGTTATGGAATAGATTTAATGTTCCTTATTCTAAAAGCAAAGAAACCAAAGATTTAATATTTTTCAAAGAAAAAATATTTTTATGCCATTTTAGTTTTCCCTAATAGATTACTGAATCATAGAATTTCAGAGATAGAAGGAAACTTATAAGACATCTATTCTAAATTGTCTCTGAATTAGAATGCACTTTAAAACATTCCCAGCAAAATGATCATCTAGCCTCCATTTGAAAACCTCTACCAATGGAGACAAGATTTCACTGCTTCCTAAGTCTAATCTATATAGTCTACAAGTGTAATCGTTAGAAGTGGTGGGGCTAAGTTGTTGCTCAGTCATTTTTCAGTCATGTCCAACTCTTCATGACCCCATTTGGTATTTTCTTGGCAGAGACCCTGGAGTGGTTTGCCATTTCCTTCTCCAGCTCATTTTATAGATGGAAAAACTGAGGCAAACAGGGTTAAGTGATTTTTCCAGGGACACACAGTAGTAAGTGATTGAGGCTAGATTTGGTCTCATGAAGAGGAGTCTTCCTGACTCTAGACTTGGCAATCTATGCCCTGTGACACTTAGTTGCCCTGGACCTGTGGCATACTGTCAATGACTCTTTGCAATTTGTAGTCGCTGTTCTTGTATCTGCCCTTTGGAACCTAGTGTGACTCATGCAATCACTCTTCATTTTTCATCGATTCAATGGATATTAGTTAAGCAAATACTATGTGCTAGCCCTTACGAAGTACTAGGGATGAAAGGACAAAAATGAAACAATCCCTAACATTCCCTTGCAGATGACAGTATTGTAAATATTAAAGATGGCAATCTCTTCCTCAAGTTAAGCATCCCTAGTTCTTTTGACAAAACCTACAATTATACGGTCTTTCGTGATTTCAGCATTTTGGTTAGTACAAGCCGGCGATAGTTGAGTTCATCAATGTTCTTCAGAAATGTGACATCCAACTCAGAACACAATGTTATAGTTATGATCAAGGCAGAGTATAGTCTGACTACAATCATGCTTATGCTAGAAACTGTCTCTGAATGCCCAAAACCAGGGTTTTTTGCTGCTATGCTGTGTGATTAATGTTTATCTTGTTATCTAATTAAATCCCAAGGTCTTTTTCATGTGAATTGCTGACTAACCATGAATTTTTTTATCCTGCACCTGTCAAATTATAGTCATTAGGAGTGTCCGGTGATTCAACATCATTAATAGATGTTGCTTGATCAGTGAAAAATCAATCAGTTAACATTTATTAATTGCTAGGAACTGAGCAAGCATTGGGATACAAAAGGAGGCAAAAGACAGTCCAGGCCCTCAAGGTGCTCATAATTTAATGAAGGAGAGAGCATGCAAACAAATATATACAAACAAGCTATGTACAAGATAAAAAGGAAATGATTAACAAAGGGAAAGGTTGGAAATGACATTAAAGAAGGTACATTTCCATCTTTTCCCCTACGCTAGGAAACTTCTTCATCTAACTTACAGTTGAAGCCTTTTATATGTTTTGACTCCCTATTACAACATAAATTTTTAAACTTTTAAAAAAGACTATTGGGATTAAATTACTTGCCAGGGTCAGACAGCTAGTAAGTGTCTGAGGGCAGATTTGAACTCAGATCCTCTGGATTTCAGGGGGCTAGTCCTCTATGCACAATACCACTTTGCTGCCCATGTAAGCTTCCTGAAAATAGAGACTGTCTCTAATTTCTAGCATAGTTCCTTGCACATAATAGGTGCTTAATAAATTCATTTTTTCCTTCACTTTATCAATTCATTCAAAACTATATTTTTTAGCTCATGACACTTTGCATTTATTCCTGCTAATTTCTTCTTCAAGCATTTGACCAATCACTCTAATCTCATAATATCTTTTTGTATACTCATCCTGTCATGCAAGGTGTTAGCTATCCTCTTTAGTTTTACATCATTTTGCTCTTGCTCCTTTACTCAAGCCACTTATAGCAATGTTAATCAGCACAAGACCAATGACTAATCTCCACTGGAGATTCCAATCTGAATTTACCTAAATCTATCAGGACATCAGCTTTGTGAGTTAGAACATGTAGGTAGCTTTAAATCAAACTAAATATATTATCTTTTATCTGATATCTCTGTTTTGTTGACAAGAATAGCATGATGGACTTGCTCAAGGTCAGACAGGTAATATACCACAGCATTTGCTTCCCAAATCTTCTGACTCCAAATCTAACATTTTTCCCACTAGATCATACTGTGACTCCAATACATATTATCCATCTTTCATGCAATTTATCTATGTATCTTTATCTGAGGTTTTCTTTTTTTTTGCAAGAGTGGGGAGGGACAAAGTAGGGAGAAGGAGAACTCTGAACATGAAAGCTCCTTCCACCAGGAAAGATCAGTAGTAACTTTTAGTCTTAGAAAATTGAATAAGGCTAGTAAGAATTTAAGTGACTTGCTCAGTCATATGAAGCACCTAGGTGGCCCAGTCAATAAAGCCCTGGCTTTGCAGCCAAAAAGTTCAAACCCAACCACAGACACTTACTAGCTATGTGTCTCTGGACACATCGGTCAACCTTGGTAGGCCTTATTTTACTTATCTGCAAATGGGAGTAATGATAGCACCTATCTCCCAGGATTGTTTTGAAATGAAAATGAATTTTAAAATGAAATAATATTTGTGAAGTTCTTTGCAAACATTACAATATTATATAAATACTAGCTGCCAGTGTCTGCCAGAGGTAGGATCTGAAACACGTTTTTTCTGGCTCTAAGGATAGTCCTTTTCTTCATGTACATGAGTTTTATTTTTTACTACACGTTTTACATCTACTAGACTATAGCCTCAATGAGAACAAAGATCACAAATCTCTAAAGGGCTAGTTCTATAAATAAAAGACACCAAGAAATGCTTTGAACTGAATTGTTATGGAAAATCAGGAACTATTCAGACCTAAGTAGTCCTGTCATAGAATATGTACATAGTGTGAAGCATTAGGTGAATTAGACATTACCTTGTAGGCCAATCAAACCAGTTATGTTTGTATAAGTCTGATCATAGCTAGGAAAATGGCGGTCGTGCTGGTTGGGAAGAGAAGTGTCTTTCTGAATCCCGAATGTACCTAAATACACTGCCCATATTGCTCTTCACTTTATAGACAAGATAGATCCCCTACTAGCAGAGATGCTGTGAACAAAGGGGCATTGATTTTTTTTGTCAGATCTTTAAATTGCTGGAGTCTTTAAAATATGTTAAATAGAAAGGTTAATTAGTATGCTCCTTCTTAAAGATAAAACTTTTTCTTCTGACCACAAGTGGGAAGAGAGTGGAAAGGTACAGACTGGCTTAGTGATAGAGATATTTTTATAGAAATGATATTTCATGAGCTATGAAAATTCAAATGAATCTATGATGTCACTGATTTGGATATTTCTGTCTTCATTTTTTTTTCTCAGCTCTCCTCTTTTTCTCTCCACTAAAAAGTCTCCTGCTTGCCTCTTCTATGAGAGATAATTTACCCCATTCCATTTCACCCTCTCTCCTCACACTACATTTCTCTCTCACCGTTTACCTTGATTTCTTTTA
>CM053772.1:67355018-67370818 GCA_028658325.1 Potorous gilbertii | reverse complement strand
GCAAAAACTTTTCAGTTTAATGTAATCAAAATTATCCATCTTGCATTTCATAATGCATTCTATGACTTCTTTAGTAAAAAATTCTTCCCTTCTCCATAAATCTGATAAATATGCTATTCCTTGCTCCTCCAGTTTATTCATGGTATCAATCTTTATACCTAAATCATGTACCCATTTGGACTTTATTCTTGTGAACGGTGTCAGGCATGGGTCTATGCCTAATTTATGCCACACTGTTAACCAGTCTTCCCAGCAATTTTTGTCGAACAGTGAGTTCTTATCCCAGAAGCTGGGGTCTTTGGGTTTATCAAACAGGAGATTGCTATATTCCCTGCCTACTGTGTCTTGAGTGCCAAGTCTATTCCATTTGTCTACCCCTCTGTTTTTTAGCCAATACCAAGCAGTTTTGATAATTGCTGCTTTATAGTATAATTTGAGGTCTGGTAGAGCTAAACCACCTTCTCAAACATTTCTTTTCATTTGCTCCTTTGATATTCTGGACCTTTTATTCTTCCAAATGAATTTTGATATTATTTTATCCAGCTCTAGAAAATAATTATCTGATGGTTTCATTGGTATGGCACTAAAAAAGTAAAGTTATTTAGGTAGGATTGTCATTTTTATTATATTAGCTCGGCCTACCCAGGAACAATTGAAGTTTTTCCACTTACTTAAATCTGACTTTATTTGGGCTAAAAGTGTCTTGTAATTGTGTTCATATAATCCCTGGGTTTGTTTTGGCAGGTAAACTCCTAAGTATTTTATAATGTCTACTCTAGCTTTAAATGGGATTTCTCTTTCTATCTCTTGCTATTGGACTTTGTTGCTAATATATAAGAATGCAGAAGATTTGTGGGGGTTTATTTTGTAACCTGCAACTTTGCCAATGTTGTTTATTATTTCAAGTAGTTTTTTACTTGAATCTCTGGGATTCTCTAAGTATATCATCATATCATCTGCAAAGAGTGATAACTTAGTTTCTTCTTTGGCTATTTTTATTCCTTCAATTTCTTTATCTTGTCTAATTGCTACAGCTAACATTTCAAGTACCATATTGAATGATAGTGGTGATAATGGACGTCCTTGTTTCATCCCTGATCTTATTAGAAATGCATCTAGCTTATCCCCATTGCATATAATGCTTGCTGAAGGTTTTAGGTAGATACTGCTTATTATTTTATGGAAAGTTCCCTTTATTCCTATGTTCTCCAGTGTTTTTAATAGGAATGGGTGTTGTATTTTATCAAAAGCTTTTTCTGCATCTATTGAGATAATCATGTGGTTTTTGTTAGTTTTGTTGTTGATATGATCAATAATGCTAATCGTTTTCCTAATATTGAACCAGCCCTACATTCCTGGTATGAAACCTACCTGATCATAATGTATTACTCTTGTGATAAGATGCTGTATTCGTTTTGCTAAAATCTTGTTTAAAATTTTTGCATCTATATTCATTAGAGAAATTGGTCTATAATTTTCTTTCTCTGTTTTTTCTCTTCCTGATTTGGTTATCAAAACCATATTTGTATCATAGAAAGAATTTGGGAGGACTCCTTCTTCCTCAGTTTTCAAGAATAGTCTCTATATATAGTATTGGAATTAACTGTTCTTTAAATGTTTGACAGAATTCACTTGTGAATCTATCTGGCCCTGGAGATTTTTTCCTAGGGAGTTCATTGATCGCTTGTTCAATTTCCTTTTCTGAGATGGGGTTGTTTAAGTATTCAACTTTCTCTTCTGTTGATCTGGGCAATTTGTATTTTTTAAAATACTCATCCATTTTGTTTAGATTATCAAATTTGTGGGCATAAAGAATGGAATAATTTTTGACTAATGAAGAGATAGAAAACATTATGTAGTACAAAATGAACAATTTTGATTACCTTAAATTGCAAAGTTTTTGCACAACCAAACTCAATGCTAAGATTAAGATTAAGAGGGAAGCAGAAAACTGGGATAGAATTTTTATAAGTCGTGTCTGTGATAAATGCCTCATTTCTAAAATACATAGAGACCTGAGTGAAATGTATAAGACTACAATCATTACCCAATTGATAAATCATCAAAGGCTATGAAGTGGCACTTTTAAGAGGCAGAGATTAAAGCTATCTATTGTCATATGAAAAAATGTTCTAAATCACTATTGATTAGAGAGATACAAATCAAAACAACTCTGAGACACCACATCACACCTACACATTGGCTAACATGACAAAACAAGAAAATGATAAATATTGGAGAAGACGTTGGATAGTTGGAACACTAATTCATCGTTGGTGGAGCTGTGAGCTGATCTAACCATTCCAGAGAGCAATTTGGAACTATGCCCAAAGGAATACAAAAATGTGCCTACCCTTTGATTCAGCAATACCGGTTCTAGGACTGTATCCCCAAGAGATCATAAAAATGGGAAAGGGTCCCACATGTACAAAAATATTTATAGCAGTTCTCTTTGTGATGTCCAAAAACTGGAAATCAAGGGGATACCCATCAGTTGGGGAATGGCTGAACAAGTCGCAGTATATGAATTTAATGGAATATTACTTTGCTGTAAGAAATGATGAATAGGAGTACTTTAGAGAGGCGTGGAAAGACATATAAACTGATGCTGAGTTTGAGTTCTGGAGCAGAACCAGGAGAACTTTGTACACAGCAACAAACACAGTGTGCAAGAAATTTTTCTTGGAGACTTATTACTTCATTGCAATGCAAGGACTTAAAAAATTCCCAATGGTTTCTTAAGGCAAAATGTCTTCCACATCCAGAGAAATAACTATGGAATTTGATTGCAAAATGAAGGAGATCATTTCATTTTGTATTGTATTTTGCTTTATTTTTTATTACTCCCATTCATTTTAATTCTTCTATGCAACATGATGAAGATGGAAATGTATTTAATAGGAACGTATGTGTAGAATGTATATAAAATCATACGCCGTCTCAGGGAAGGAGTGGGGAGTTAGGGGGGATGGAAGGAGAGGGATGGGAAAAAAATCTAAGATATTTGGAAGTGAGTGTAGAGCACTGAAAACAAATAAAATAATAATGATAGCAAAGCAAAAATTATTGACTATGTAAATATGAATGTCATTAAACTATTTGAGCTGCAAAAAATATTTAAAAAGACCTTCAATACATGGAATATTACACTCGTAGATAGATCATCACAATATAATAAAAATGACTATTCTACCAAAGTTAATTTGCTTTATTAAATCTTTAATTATCAAATTACCAAGTGGATCCTTTACAAAATTTGATGAAAAATAGTTACATTAAGTTGGAAAAAAAACTCAAAAGATCAAGAAGACCTATTTAAATGATGAGAAGAAGGATGAAGGAGAAACAGCAATTCTCAGTCTCAAGAGATATTATCAAGAAGTAGTCACTAAAAAATTCTGATACTGGTTAAAGAAAAAGAAACAGGTCAACAGAACAGACTAGAAAATTCAGAAAGAGGTAGAACTTAATAACCCACTGTTTGATAAAATATAGAACATAAGTTATATAGGGGAATACTCCTTAATTGATAAAAACTGCTGATAAAAATCGAAAAAATTCTGGCAAAAGTTTGACTTTGATCAGGACTTTACATCACACTCCTCAATACATTCTAAGTGAATATATTACCTCAATATTAAAGATTATACAATTAAAAAATTAGAAGAGAAATAGAACACAAATCTCTGATAGCTACGAGTAAGGGATGTATTTTTAACCTATAAAGAGGTAGAGACAATTACAAATGATGAAAAATAACTGGAGAAACAATAAAAGAATAAAATGGGGAAAATGTATCACTTTTCTTCAATAAGAATTTGGTTTGAAATGATTAAAATTAAAATGATTAAAATATATGATGTACTAATATTGTATATATTACAACCCTATTGATCCTATTTACAAATAATTGATTTTTATCTTGTAATTGTTTTTGTCCTGTAACTACTGAAGTCATGGGTCTCTTTCTCTGAACTTAGTTCAGAATTGTTCTGCCCTTTAATGGATTAAATTTAGAAATCCCCTTCTCCTACTTCTCACTGTTCTATTCTTGCTTCCAAAATTCAATTTAAACCTTCGATGAATGCATATAAACACAAAAGAGTCAGGTCTAGCATCTTTACACTGTCAAACTATTGAAGACCTCGGGTTTGCTTTCCAAAATGTCTAGTCTATTATCTCTAACAATTTATAACTGAGTTAAAACAATGAATTCTTCTTAGGCACGAGGCAGAGGGAAGAGGTTTGCTGATAGCCTATCATTACCAAACTTCCAATCAATAATATTGTTGCATGCACCTTCACTCTTCAAATAATCATAACGTCCACAGCCCTATGTTCTTCTACCTTTTTTATCTACTCTTTTCTTGTTCTGTACTCTCCAAAATTTATAAAAGGGGAACTATTGTCTATTTTTGGGGGGTCTTTGTCCAGAGGAATATCCATTTATATTTTTATTGATGAACACCATGCCCATGCTAATAAACGGCATCTTGCTTAGGAAAACCGTCTCAGTTTACCTTTTTATTAAATATCAATTGCAACAATATCAAGATACCTCTATGTATATCTATTTCTCTCTTTGTCTCTTTCTCCCCCTCTCTCCACAAGTACACATATTTGGCAAGAGGAAGTTATCTCCTAGGAGTTCAAGGATACCTGTATTTTTCACCTGAATAAAAGTAAAGGAAATAGATTGCCCTACGATAATCATGGGTGTGTATTTCCAGAGTCCTCCTTAATAACCTTATCCTTCACCTGAAAAGCATCATTAATCTCAGAACTAGTGTGGCTTCAGAAAGGGACAAGGAAGGGTCAATACTATGTTTTCTTTTTCTGCCAGACAACTCCAGGAAAAATACCAGTAGAAGAACAGAAATCTGTTCACAATGTTTTTTGATCTTACCAAAGTCTTCCGTACTGTCAGTCTTTGGGGCTTATGGAAGATCCTGATAAAATCAGGTTGCTCAGAGCTTATCTGTATTGTACTTCAGTTAATGAAGACATACATGAATGAGTGCTGACCACACCTGAAGTTGAATTATTTAAGTTGAAAAGACTACAGACCAATACTATAGTGGAGGGAGAGTTTGTTGCATGACTTTTTCTTTACAGATGATTGTGTACTCAATGCAAAGACATAACAAAGTATGGATTGATTATTCCTACTGTTAATTTTGACATAACAATTAACATCAAAAAATTATAGGTGCTCTACTAGCCAGAACAATGCCATCAAGATATGGAACCATTGGATAAAGAAAATAAAGAAATATTGAATTCTGCGGATAAGTTCAATTATCTTGGCAGTACACTTTCCCGAGAAGTACATATAGATGATGGGGTTGATGCATGGATTACCAGAGGTAACTCAATATTTGTGAGACTCCAAAAGAAAAACTGGGAAATAAAACATATTAGACTGCTTACCAAATTGAAGATCTAAAGAGCCATTGTGTTGATATCATTTTTGTGTGCCTGTGAAACCTGGGTAATAATACCAGTGACATTCCAAGAAAATGAATTGCTTCCATTCCAAAGAACACATGGCAGGATAAGGTACCAGACCCTGAAGTCTTTTCTTAAGTTAAACTGCAAAGCATTCAAACTACTGCAAAGAGTACAACTCCAAAGGGCTGGCCACATTGTTCAAATACCAAATGCATGTTGGCCTGAAAGACTTCTCTATAAAGAACTCACACAATGCAAGCACTCATAAGGAGGTCAGAAGAAGTGATATAAGAACACTCTCAAGGTCTCTCTGCAGAGGGTTGAAATCAATTGTGTGACATTGGAAAGACTGGCAAAGAGCTATCCAGCATGGTATATTGGCATCAAAGAAGGTCTTACACTTTATGAGAAAATCAGAATTGCAGGGACTCAAAAAAAAAAACATGAAATAAGCAATTTTGGAATCAGACACACTCTACCTTGATTTCAGTATAGTGGTGTCATTTGGTGTGTGTGTGTGTATGTGTGTGTGTACACACACATATATGCATACACATATATACACACATATATATGTATATTATATACACTTTATATATTATGTTATGTAATATATCTGTCAGTCTCTCTAATTAAACAACTAACTAGACATTTTCTAGTAGATACATGGTGAAAGCTATGAACAATTTTCACAAGAAGACTACAAAATATTCACAACATAAAAAGTTCCAAATCACCAATAAGAGTAATGCAAATCAACGTAAATTTAGACGTCATCTTACTCTGTGAAAGTTGTCAAAAATGAATAAAATCTTGCAATATTCAATGCTGACAGTGTTATGAGAAGATGGGCATACTAATACATTGCTAGTGGAGCTGTGAAATGGAACAACCATTTTAGAAAGCAACTTGGAATTATTCAAATAAAGTGACTAAAATGCCCATACACTTTGGACCAGAAATTCCCTTGCTGCAATTATACTTTAAAACCTCATATCCTCCAAAACATTTATAGTAACACTTTTTGTGCATGTTTGTATATGTGTGTGATAACTAAGAATTGTGAACAAAATAGATGCCCATGATTTGGGGAATTGCCAAAGAAACTGTGGTCCATGGATGGAATGGAATGCTCCTATGCTATAGGTAGGAAATGACACATTTGGTGAATATAGAGAAACATAGAAAGATTTATATAAACTGATGCAGAATAAAGTAAGTAGAGCCAAGAGTATAGTATACATAGCAAGAATAATGTAAATGCACAGAACAACACAGTAAAATTCAAAAGTAAATGCAATAAAGTAATAAAGATTTTCCCTCTCAAACATAAACAACAGTTTATCATTTAGTATGACTAAATGATATATTTATAGATGGCATACTATGATATAAGAAACAGAAAATGTCAGTAAAATTATTTTTTGTAAGTAGTTTACTCTATACTTTATTTTTCAGAGAGCTAATTATTGAACATTTACCAGCATAGCCTTGGAGTAATTTTACTTACCTTTCAAACACATGCATCTCCTTTGACGAACTGGCCACAACTGTACTGATCTGATATTTTCATACGTAAGCCATAGGGGTTATAACTGATCCTTTCAGCTAATACAGTGTGTTCGACTGAGGGTAATTTGCCTTTTTCTGTGGACAAAACCTTAAAATATGGAACTTAATTCAATTTAATTTAATAACCATTTATTAAGCACCTGCTATTTTCCAGGCACTGTGTCAAGCACTATGGATTTTTAACAAAATCACAATAAAGTGTGGGTAATAAAATTCTTTAGCAATTTCTATGCACTTTACATTCTGGAATCAATAATTTGTTGATTGATTAAACTGAGATATCTGAGCCTTATGTGACTATGTTAATCGATATGGAAGAGGTAAAACCTTGATCCCATTGCACCTTTATCTTGGGCAGAAAGGGGAAAAAATGATTTCTTTATTATTCCAAAGTACAGCCTAGACACATAACCAGCAAAACTTCTTAGAAGACCTAAACAAAGGGTTACAAAAGTGATTTCAAAAATCAAATGACTGTAGAGGAAATATTGGCAAAAGAAATGAAAGTAATTCAAGAAAATTATGAAAAGTGAAGCAAGATTTTGGTTAAAGAGCATAAAAAGTATTGAAGAAAATTACAGCTTAAAACAAAGAATTGGTCAAATGGGAAAAAAGGAAAAAAATCTCCCTAAAGAAGCTGTCTCCACAAGACTTTTATAAACAATAGAACAAAGCAAAAAAATGGAAAAATTGAAGAAAATAAGAAATGTTTCTTCAGAAAAAAAACTGAGTAGAGCCAGATTAAAGGAAGTAACTAAACCAAACTCTCCTCCAAAAACCTTAAAAGTAATACATCAAATCAAATTTTGGAGTGGAAGAGCCAATAGAAGGTGAAGACAATGAAATATTTTCAAACTTAGCTTAGGAGGTAAGCAGTAGAGCTATGTAACATTAGGCTTAGGATTAACTAGTCCAGAGCAAATGGGGGGGCAGCACCAATGGTGAGCCTGAGAGGTGGGCATACCAGAGGCAGGAGCAGCTTTAAGATGTCTCAGGCCAGAGATGTTAATGTGGTTGGAAAACTTGTTACAACTTCATTATAGTGGCCCTTTGCTGTCCTTGAGAGGGACTGACATTGATTTGGATTGGCTGAGGAAATGAGTAAACAGCTGGGAAAAAATCAGACTATAGAATCTTACATTGGTGAGAAGGAAGATCAAAACATACAACCAGAAGACAACAAAGTCAAAGTTCCTACATCAAAAGCCTCCAAGGAAAAACTATGAATTGATCCAGGTCATGGAAGAGCTCAAAAAAGGATTGAAAATCAAGTAACAGAAGTAGAGGAAAAATTGGGAAGAGTAATGGAAATGATGCAAAAAAGTCATGAAAATGAGTCATCAGCTTGCTAAAGGAGGCGCAAAAATGCTAAAGAAAATAACACCTTAAAAGACAGACTAACTCAAATGGCAGAAGAAGTCCAAAAAGTCGATGCCTTAAAAAGCAGAATTGGCCAAATGGTAAAGGATATACAAAAGCTCATTGAAGATAATAGCTCCTTAAAAATTAAAATGGAGAAAATGGAAGCTAATGACTCTATGAGAAATCAAGAAATTATACAACAAAACAAAAAGAATGAAAAAATAGAAGACAATGTGAAATATCTCTTTGGAAAAAAAACTGACCTGGAAAATACATTCAGAAGAGATCATTCAAAAAAATTCAAAATAAAACCAGAAGACTATGACCTGGACATCATCTTTCAAGAAATTATCAAGGAAAACTGCCCTGATATTCTAGAACCAGAGGATAAAATATAAATTGAAAGAATTCACAGATCACTCTCTGAAAGACATCCCAAAAGGAAAACTCCTAGAGACATTATAGCCAAATTCCGTAACTCCCAGGTCAAAGAGATACAAGCAGTCAGAAATAAACATTTCAAGTATTGTGGAAACACAATCAGAATAACACAAGATTTAGCAGCTTCTACCTTAAAGGCTCAGAAGGCTTGGAATATGATATTCCAGAGGTCAAAGGAGTTCAGATTAAAACCAAGAATCACTTACCTAACAAACCGAGTATAATCCTTCAAGGGAAAAAGTGAACATTCAATGACAGAAGAGAAAAGACAAGAAAAAGCTTTTACAATGGAGAGGCAGAGGTGGGGAAGTGAGATGGAATGAATGAAACTTACTCTCATCAGTTTTGAACTAAGGACGGAATAGCATGCACACTCCTTTGAGAATGAAAATCTCTTACCCTACAGGAAAGTAGGGGGGAAGGAATTAGAAAGGGGGAAATGGGAAGAGGAGGTAATCAGAAGCACACACTTTTGAGGAGGGAAAGGGTCAAAGAAGAGAATAGAATAAACGGGGGTGTGGGATAGGATGGAGGGAAATATAGTCAATATTTCACAGCATGACTATTATGGAAGTGTTTTGCATGACTACACATCTATAACCTGTATCAAATTGCTTGCCTTCTCAGTGAGGGTGGGTGGGGAAGGAGCATGGGAGAAAATGTGGAACTCAAAGTTTTAAAAATTAATGTTAAAAATTGTTTTTACATGCAACTGGGCAGTAAAGATATGCAGGCAATTTGTTACAGAAATCTCTATTGCCCTACAGGAAAATAGAAGTGGATGGGGTAAAAGAAGGGGTGGTGGTGATAAAAGGGAGGGCAGACTGGGGAAGGGATAATAAGAATGCACATTGTCTCAGGGTTGGGGAGAGGAGAGATGGGGAGAATATTTAGAACTCAAAATCTTATGAAATAAAATGTTGAAAACTAAAAACAAATTAGTTGATCAAAAAAAAAACACAGAATACCCAAATAATAAAAATGGTATAAAATTTCACTAATGAAAATCATTCCTTAAAAAGGAGAATTCACCAAAAAGAACAAGGAGTATAAAAGTTCATTTGACGAAAAAAAATAGAGAAGCACAAAACAAACAATTCCTTAAACGTTAGATTATTGCACGTGAAAGCTTATGACTCCATGAGACATCAAGAAACAATAAAATAAAATTGAAAGAATGAAAAATAGGAGAAAATGTGAAACATTTAATTTGAAAGAAATGAAACGGAAAATACGTCAAGGAGAAGTGATTTAAGAATTGTTGAACCACCTAAACGCTATGATTCAAAAAAATCCTAGACATCAAAGTTCAAGAAACTTTAAAGAAATTTTCCCAATATCTTGAATATAGATGGTAAAATAGAAAATTAAAGAATCCACTTATTATCCCTTGAAAGAAATCACATAAAGTATAGCAGCTAGTTAACTAGTAAGTTAACAGAATTGTGCAAATTGAAGGAATTACAGTGACTCCATCTTGTAATTCAAGCATGGATCACTTCCTTTTCTATTCAGTTATGGTTCTGGAATAATTTGTCTTGTGAGAAAATTTTTTTCAATTATGGGAATTAACAGAAAATTTTATTGCATTATTTGAATCTTTGTTTTAAGTGGCTGAGAATATAGACTGTCTCTAATTCAGGACCTTGGTTAGAATGACCAGAATTGTAGTCAGATTTGCATATTAATCAAAGGAATTTTCTTAAAACTATATGTCTCAAGGAATTCATGTCTTATCTGAAAAACTTTTCCATGCTGGTTAATCAATAACTCTTTCTGTGAATAAACATAGACACTTTGTGAAGAATGGGACCTCTTTTTATAATTTCAGGGAATTATATCTGTTCACTCTCCCCCTCCCAACATAGAAAGTTCCTAATCTTTCCTTCAACTAGAAATAAGATGACCTAATTTTGTTTCCTGCTTTGCATTCTGTTATTTTATTTTTCTAATTAATTCATCTTATTAATACATTGCTTGTAATACATAAAATATATTTTGTCCTGTACTTGGGGTTCCAATGCCAAGCTGAAGAAATTTGGTTCTAAATTCTTATGCAATTGACATGCATTGCTTAATAAATCAGTATTTAACCTTTGTTTACTCCTTGATTTCATATTTCACCCATGACAGAGTGCCTATGATATACTAGAAGTCAAAGGAGCTAGGATCACAAGCAAGAATAAAGAACCAAAGAAAATTTAGAATAATTCTTTGGGGGAGTGAGAATGGACATTTAATGAAATAGATAACTTTCTAATAAGATTGGTGAAAAAAGAGGCAAACAGAAAATGTGACATTCAAAAACAAAAATCAAGAGAAGCATAAAAAATAAAAACATAAAATAAAAGCATAAAAGAAAAATTCTGAGACTCAATACAGTTAAACTGTTTACACTTCTATATGGGAACATAATATGTACGTGATTTCCAAGAATTTTATCATTTTTCAACCACTGAGAATTATTTCACATAGAAAGAGGGCATGAGTGTGAGTCAATTATGTTGGGATGATCTCAGAAAACATGTACTAGGAGAAAGGAGAAGTGGTAGAATAGGGAAAGAATATCTCACATAAAAGAAGTGCACAAAGAAGAAATTTTATAGTGAGGGATAAAAGGTATGATGGGCAATTCTTGAACTTTCCTCTTATTGCAATTGGTACAAAGAGGGAAAACATATATGTATACTCTCAACTCAGTATAGAAATCATCTTAACCAGTAGGAAAATAGGAAGAAAAAGGGATAAGAGAAAGGGAGGAGATGATAAAAGGGTGGGTAGATTATGGCAATCAGTGGTTAGAACCAAATAGACTTTTGAGGGACAATGGAATAAAATTAAAAAGAAGATAAGCAGAAAAAATAAGATTAAAAATTATGCAGAAATCATAACTGTAAGTGTGAATAGGATGAGCTCACTCATAAAATGGAACTAGAGAATGGAACAGATGTATTTGTTTGTTGTTTTTTGGAGTGGAGAAAGCAAAGCAATTGGGATTAAGTGACTTAACCAAGGTAACATAGCTAGATTCTCCTGATTCCAGCGTTCTTGCACCACTACTGCATCACTGCATCACCTAGCTGCCCCTAATTGAATGGATTTAGAAACCAGAATCCAACAATATGTTGTTTGCAAAAGACACATTTGAAACAGAAAGACACACACACTTAACAGATATTTTAATATTCAAAATCAAAAGATGAAGGAGAATTTATTATATTTCAGCAGAAATAAAAAAGTAACAAATAGCAATCATGATCTCAGAAAAACATAAAACAAAATAGACCTGATTTTACAAAATCATCAAACAAACTACATTTTGATTAAAAAAAAATCCAGACAATGGAACAATGAAATATTTAGGTAAAGTTTCTGTGATGAAAGTCGTTTAGTCTCAAATATATAAGGGAAAAAATTATAAAAATAAAGAGCCATTCCCTAATTTATAAATTGACAAGGTAATTTTTAGAAGAAGAAATCAAAGTCTTACAAAATGATTAGAGAAAAGCAAAGTAAAATAACTGTAAGGTCCCATCTTACACCTATCAGAAATAACAAATGCTAAACGGATGAAGGAAAGTAAGAACACCAGAATAGTGAACTGGTATGATTATTCTGGAGAACAATTTGGAATTATGCACAAAGGACTATAAAGACTAATATGTAATTTTTTGGTGCGATTTCATGTGTATAATTGGCACAAAAAGCTAATATGTAAGTTTTTTGGTGTGATTTAATATGTGTAATTGGATGTTGCTTGCTTTCTCAGGGGTAAGAGGGAAATAGAGAATATGAAACTAAAAATTAAGAAAAATGTTAAAATTAAATATAATTTAAAAATTATTGGACAATCTGAAAGCTATAATAAAAGGAGTCTAGACATATTTCAAGAAAGTATAAAGGAAAAATGTTCAAATATCTTGGAAACAAAGGGTGATAAAAATATAATGAATCCATGTATTACCTTCTTAATGAGATCTAAAAATAGGGACTCAGTAATATTTTAGCCAATCTCTACAGCTCCAAGGTCAAGAAGAAAATATAGCAAGCAGACAGAAAGGGAAAAACTCAAATATCTTGGAGCTACAGATAGAATCATATGAGATATAGTAGGTACCACGTTAAAGACAGGAAGGCTTAGAATATATTCTGAAAGGCAAAGGAGCTAGCTTTACAACCAAAAATAGCCTATCCCCAAAAATTTGAGTATATTTCTTCAGGGTAGAAATGGGCATTTAACAAAGCAGAAGATTTTCAAACACATCTGATGAAAAGAAGAGAACTTAATAGATAATTTCTTATTCAAACACAAGACTCAAGAGAAGCAAAACAGGTAAACATGAGCAAGAAATTTTTAGTAACCTAGTAAGGTTAAACTGTTTATATTCCTGCATGGAAAAGAGGATACATTTAACTCCTAAAAACTTTATCATGAAGGCAGATAGAAGGGGTATACAGAAGCAGAGAACATGGGTATGAATTGATCATATTGGGAAGATCACAATAAAAGTGAAAGGATGAAACGTACCCAAAGAGAAGAGGAAAAGGAGAGAAAAAATGGGTGAAATTATTTCACATAAATGAAGCATGCAAAAAAGCATTTTTACAGTGGAGCTGAAAATGAGGAGAGAAAGGCTAATAGTGCTTGAAATTCACTCTCATATAAACTAATTCAAAGAGGGGAGAGAGAGAGACAGAGAGAGAGAGCGAGAGAGAGAGAGAGAGAGCGAGAGAGACAGAGACAGAGACAGAGAGAGACAGAGACAGACAGAGAGAGACAGAGAGACAGTGTACTCAATTAGATATAGAAATCTCCCTAACAGGAAAGCAGAAGGGAAAGGGAAGAAGACAACATGGTGAGATTATAAAAGGGAGGGAAAAATCAATAGAGGCCATATTCGGATGCAAAATCAGCCTTTGAAGACAGATGGGGTAAAAGAGAGATAAAGAGAAGGAAAATAAGATAGAGGGAAATATGGATTAACCCATCAGTAAAATAAAAGCAAATAGCAGAATTGATTTGTAATCAGAATCCAACCATTTGTTCTTTACAAGAAACACATTTTAACCAGGGAGAGTTAAAATAAAAGGTTGGAGGAGAATCTATTATGCTTCACCTGAATTTAAAAAAAGTATTGGTGGTAATCATGAACTCAGACAAAACAAAATCAAAATTAGACCTTAGTGAAAAAAAAGGATATTTAGGGAAACTACTTTTGCTGAAATGTATCACAGAAAATGAAGCATTATCAATACTAAACATATATAGCAAATGGTATAGTGTTCACATTCTTAAAGCAGGAGTTAAATAAATTATGGGAAGAAACAGACAATATAACTCTACAAGTAGAGGATGCCAACTGTCCCCTCTCACAACTTTAAAAGGCTAACCATAAAATAAGTGAGAAAGAAATAAAAGAGATGAATTTCAGAAAAATGTGATAACATAAATCTCTGGAGAAAACTGAATAGGAATAAAAAAGAATGTAATTTTTCTCACCTAAATAGCATCTTCCCCAAAAAAAGTTCCTAGATTAAAGCATAAAATTTTCACAAAGAAATGCACAAAAATAAAAATATTTAATGCAACCTCTTTAGACCACAATACAATAAAATTATATTCAATAAAATACCATGGAATCATATATTAAAAATCAATTAGAAACTAACGTCTAATGCTACAGAATGACTGAGCCAAAGCAGAAACAGAAGCAATCAATAATTTTATTAAATATTATGACAAAATTGAGACAGCATTACAAAATTGATGGAATGCTGTCAAAGCAGTACTTAGGGGCAAATTTATATCTCTAAATGCACATGATGACACAGGAGAGAAAAAAAAGACATCAAAGAATTTGGAAAGCAACTAAAAAAAATCTCCAGAAAATAAGTAAATTAAAAACCCTAAACTAGGAGGAGCCAAGATGGCAGAGTAGAAAAATTCACATATGTTAGTTCTGAAGCCACAGCCCATGGATTTCCTCTAAAAAGAACTCCCAACAAATTTTGGAGAAGTAGAAACTGTGCAGCAATGGAGTGAAGGAGATTTCCGTTCCAGAGAGCCCTGAAAAACCGACGCCAAGGGTCCATCGCACACTGGACAGGAGCGGACCCCAGCCCTTCCCTGGCCATGGGGCGCTGAGAGGAGCAGATCAGAGCAGGCTTCAGGGATGTAATCTCCAGCGGCCACTAAGGTACCTCAACCCACAGGCTCACAGGTCAGTGAGAGAGACTTCTGGGCTGGCTAAGAGGGGAGCAGGGCCTCTCCATAACTCAGGCACCCTCGGGAGGCAGCAACAGAGGCAGCAGGTGTCCAGAGGCTCCCTGAGCAGGCAGAAGCTCCATTACAGAAGATCTCTGCATAAACTCCCTGAGGGAACTGAACCTGGGAGGTGGTCCTGCCCTCACCTGAGCACCAGAACTTAAGCTCACATTGAATAGCAGCCACGCCCACCACTAAAAGCCCTGAGGCTGGGGAAGCAGCATTTGAATCTCAGACCCCAAGCACTAGCTGGTCTGATCTAGGAGGGGGTGGAGAGGAATCTCATAAGTCAAGTAACTGACTGGGAAAATGCCCAGAAAAGGGGAAAAAAATAAGACCATTACTTTCTTGGTGAACAGATGTTAGCTCCTTTCCTTTCTGAAGAGGAAGAACAATGCTTGCCATCAGGTACAGACATAGGAGTCAAGTCCTCTGTATCCCAAATATCTGAAATAGATATCCAATGGGCTCAGGCCATGGAAGAGCTCAAAAAGGATTTTGAAAATCAAGTTAGACAGGTGGAGGAAAAACTGGGAAGAGAAATGATAGAGATACAAGAAAAGCATGAAAAACGGGTCAATACCTTGATAAAGGAGACCCAGAAAAATGTGGAAGACAATAACCCCTTGAAAAATAGGCTAACTCAATTGGCAAAAGAAGTTCAAAAAGCCAATGAGGAGAAGAATGCTTTCAAAAGCAGAATTAGCCA
>CM053772.1:67337030-67354518 GCA_028658325.1 Potorous gilbertii | reverse complement strand
GGTAGCAATCAACTATGACTGGTTAATAATTAATGAGAAGAATGAATATTATAAAGAAAGGTGGACCTATTCTAATGGAGGATATGACTGACAACTACTCCCAGACCTCCAGCCTTAGGCAATGTAGACAGAGTACCTGCCTCTATTCAGATCTGGCCAAGTGGAACACCACGAACCAGAATTCACCTTAGATTAAATTCTTTGTCAACTTCTCTGGTTGGATGGGGCAACAGTTCCAAGATTTCATCTCATTATCTACCCTACCCTTCAGAGAACTAAGCTTTGGGAAAAAAAAATCCTGGATCTCCCCAATATTTGGTTATTTAATAATCATTCTCTTAAAGTAAAATGAACTAGGGAACCGGCAGGTAAATCACTTAAATTTTATGAGAGGAAGGATGCAAATAGGGAAAGGGCTATATTCTATTGAAAAGAACCAGGATAGGTAGTGGAGTTGAAAGTTATATATTAAGACATATTCCTGTTAGAAAATAGAGGAATAAGAAGGTAAGAATTGTGGTAGAGAACATCTGGGCAAAGATTAATGGAGCCAGACAAAAGAAGTGATAGTATCATCGAAGTGTAAAGATAAATCATGTCCACAAAATGAATAAAAAAATATAGTGGGCATGATGCTGAAAATACTTAGAAATGATGAACTTTATCCAGTTAGGAGTACCATGTTCTCAGGCATAGGAGCTGACATATTTGGTCAGAGGGGGAAGATGAAGCATGTCAGAAAGATGGATGGAGTACAAAAGAAAAAATAAAGGAGGTGTCCAGTAAACAGAACTCAAACTCAGCAAAAAAAAAAAGTGCATGTGTGTGTGTGTGTGTGTATGTGTGTGTGTATACACACACATATCATTGTGATTGGGGGAAAGAACAGGATTTCAATCATGTAGAATTTTTTTAAATCTTTGCGCCAAGTATAGCAGGCAATCAATCATTTCTTAATGATAATTTCGTACTGCAAAGGAAGGAAAACCAGCCAGGTGAAATTCTATTCTGACTCAGATTTTCACCTTTTTTTCCTTGTATCATTTTAAGAAGGATAACGATAAAGTGAAGAGCCAATGGGAGGACTAGTAGGATGGGGAAGGGCCTCATCTACATCTCCTATGAGAATCACCTAAAGAAACAAGGGATATTTGGCTTGGATGAGAGATTTAGTGGAGTAGGAGAAAGTGAGCATGATGGCTGCATCAAGTATTTAAAGGATATCATGGGCAAGAGAAAGGACATTTGTTCTGCATGATGCCAGAGAGAAGAATTTTGAGCAATGTATAGATGCTGCAAAGAAACAGATTTAGATTGAAGGGAGGGAGAAATGTAAAAGTTAGAGCAATCTAGTGGTGGAAGGGGCTGCCTCCAGAGGTCCTGGGTTTCTGAACAGCCACCTGTCAGGTATATTATATCAGGAATCTTATGTGAGGACACATAGAATTGGTTTGCCCCTCAGGTCTCTCCTAACCCTGAGATTCTGTGATTCTGATCCAGTGAACCCTCTCAGCTCCTTGGGCAGCTTTTATAAAATAGAGAACATTAGGTGGTAACGGGGTACCTCTATCTATAGCTTGTTCCTTTTCCTAAGAAAGAAGGTGGCAAGGCTTGGGGGTAGGAGGAATTTGAAAGTTTCCCTGATGCTGAGAGAATATGGAAATGTATGATTATTAGTTCTGATACAGGATTACTTTCAAGCTTTACACAGTTGTATTTTTATCAGAATTTCTAAAGATACTACATTGAATGTTAACACTAGGCTCATTTTCAAACTTGAATCACTATGGTACAATTGGGAATGCACTGAGTTTGTGGCATGATTTACACAAGCTTTAGAAATGGAAATAGAAATGGACTTTAAGGCTTGCCGTATGTAGGACATATATGGGACACACACACACACATGCTCGCACACACACACACACACACACACACACACACACATATAGGACTCCTGGCACATCTCTGGGGAGGACGTAAGTCCAACTGAGCCAGCTCTACCAGACAGCGCTGGGAAGTCCTGTGGAGGCTATTTGTGAAGGGAGAGGTAAGGAGCAGGAGACCACAAATTATCCCACACTTTGTGAAATTGAACTGAGGCAGAAAAGCACTACTCCTCCCTGAAACCCCTACTTATGACTATATCCTGGTGGAGATTTTAGTGTATCATGAGAAAGATTTAAATGAACCTATAGAGGGCACTGAATCTAAGTTCATTATTTTGTAAGAGAAACTGATGTACAGAAATGTTAAGCAACTTGTTCAGAGTCACACAGGAAAAGAAGCAGCAGAGCCTTGATTCAAACCCATATTCTTTAGCTCCAAACTCATTGTTATAGGTGACTGAGTGGATAGATTGCTGGATGCAGGAGGGAAGACCTGAATTCAAATCCTACTGTAGATACTTGATTAGCTCTGAGACTTGGGTAAGTCATTTCTTTCTTAACCTGAGTTTCTTCATCTGTAAAATTAGGATAATAGCAGCATTTGCCCCCGTGAAGATCAAATGAGATAATGTTAAATGCTTTGCAAGTCTTAAAATACTTTATAAATGCTAACTATTATTTTTATTTATCTTTATAACAGTTTCTCACATACTGTAAGTCCTGAGAAAAGTTCCCAAAGTATACAAAGTAAACTCAAGAATTCAGAGTTAGGTTTGGAGGATTCTATAGCTAAAAAGCATTGATTCATTCACTCATTAAATCGATGAATGAAGATGCATTTATTAAAAGGTTGCTGTGTTCCAGGGCTATGCTATACTCAGAGTAGGTGATCAATCGATAGGTACCCTCTTGTTAAGAGAAAAGCAGCTACTCTGTGGTCAGGGAGGTCCAGTAGATGGAATTAGAACTCATCAACGGGCATGGCCAGAATCCAGGAGGCTGATGACAGCTCATAAACCCAGTCCATTTTATTCCAAGGAGAATAATGCTGAATTTAAGAAGATAATCATGTTTTTGTTTGGAGCATAATGGTCCTTACAGGCTAAAAAAAAAAATGTCATCCTGATTTCATTTCAAATGGGCGTCTATAAAGCTCCTTTAATAGGGAGACACTACCCTCATATGTTTTCCATCTGTATAGGGCACAGTGGATGTTAGAAACATACTCCAAGGGTCTATTTTATAATGGGAAGAAGGTACTCTGACATGCCACTACATTTATCTTCCTTCTGTCAAAACAGATTGTATCTCACTGACTAAACACTAGTTGCTACATAATTTATTATATGCTCTGCTGTGCATAATAGATCACTGCAGTTTGTCATTTGGCATTAGTGCACTGAGGAGCTGGGATGGTCCATACGTGGAAGTCACACGCCAAGCATACATCTGCAATTGGAATTTGGTACAATCCCCAGGGTGCCAAATGTCACATTTCTCAGCATGTGCTGTCCTCTCCCTGAGAACTGCAAGTAAATGTACATCTCTAATGGGATTATTAATACTTTATGAGTCAGGAAACTTTGACAAGGGAGTTATAGGCAGTCAGGAATCTCTATTAGAACTTTAGCATAAAACATTGCTTTTTGCATTCATGTTCCCCATCCATTTTTATCTGTTAGGAGAATGGTACATTGTACTCTTTGGATGAAAAGCAACCAATGAAATATGTACATATCTCATAACTCAATTGTATAGTCCTTGGCTTTGGAGCTTAGTTCTTAGTTAATGTATAGAGTGTGTGTGCTTTGGAATTACAAACAAATGATTGAAGACTGATTTTCTGTCTCTAAAGGATTAAGACTGTGTCTACATTAGAAATGTTAATTTCTGTTTTTGACATGGGTTTTATTAATAGAATTGACCGTTGATACCTATATTAAGAATTCCCTCTAGCAAAAATCCCAACCCTGCTTCAATTTCATGTCATAAAATAGACATGTCAAAAACTACATACTCTTAAGATTGTAGCACTAATTACAAACACAGTATTCTGGAATAAGAAAGGATTTTAGAGATCATCAGATTCACTAGTTTCCTTCAAAATTCAGCGCAAAATGAAGGTCTCCTACATGCATCATTTCTTCTTCCTCCTTTAAACAGCTAGTGCCTTCTCTCTTTCCCTCTTACCTCTCCAAAAAGATTACCTGGCATTGATTTTGTTTTTATACAGACTTGTTTTCTATTTACTTTTAATTATATATGTTGTCTCCCTCTATAGAGTCTAATGTCCCCAAGGCAGAGAATAGTTTCACCTTTGTCTTTTTATTTCCAGTACCTGGCAGAGAGGCTGACACATAGTAGGTGCTTAATTAATGCTTGTTTTGTTTTTTTTTTTTATTGGTTGTTCACTTAGCTTATTCTATCCCCACCAGTTTCACAGATGGAAAAATAAAGTATAAGGCCCAAAGAGTTAAAGTGACTAGACCAAGGTCATGCCTCCCAACTAGTAGCCAAGTACTATTCAAGAATGTTCCATTATAAAGGGATGACATTAGAACATTTTCTGTAAATTATATACTTTCTTTTTGAAGAATTATTAATAGATTCTTAATTTTATTGTTGAGTCGTTTTTCAGTTGTGTCTGACTCTTCGTGACCCAATGTAGGGTTCTTTTGGCAGAGATACTGGAGTGGTTTGCCATTTCCTTCTCTAGTTCATTTTACAGATGAGAGAACTGAGACAAGCAGGATTAAGTGACTTGCTCAGGCTCACACAGCTCATAAGTGTTTGAGGTTGGATTTGAACTCACAAAGAGGAATCTTCTTGACTCCAGGCCTAGCTGTCCAGGGAAACTTTGACCTCATTCATTTCTAACTGGACTGATTATTCCTTCCTTAAGAAGCCTGGTATACCCTCATACCTCAGCCTTTCCCCAATCCAGGAATTTTACATTCCACTATTTGACCGTAAACCTCTATGGGAAAGCGGTAATTATTATTGCAAACTAGCATAACTTTATAAATAATAGGTCACACTGGAATAACTTCTTTTGCTGAAATAATTAATTGAAGAGAGTCCTTCATACCCATCTTTGTAACCCCAGCTTCGAAGCATAGAAAATGGCCATAGTTAGTTCTTAATAAAATACTTGTTAGGTTCAATTGACTTGGCAAGGTAAATATTATGGCCACTATGTAGCTAAATTTCAATGGATCATTTGACAAAGTCTATCTATTGAAAAGATGGAAAAATGTTTTACATCAAAGATGACCAAAGTGAGAGTTGTGGAATGACACCAAGTTATTAGAGGGTAGAGAAGCAGGCTACATTTCATTCACCCCCTCCCATATTAACTCTTTTTACATTTGGCTCCAACTCAGCCACACCTAAAATAATCTTTTAATACTATAATACTACTCCCTTTCTACTTTCTTCTATGAACACTACGAAGCTCTCAACTTTTCCTGTCTGCATTGACATTTGAGGAAAGTTATGATATAGCTGTAAATCTAGGTACCAGTAGCAGAAGTAGCCTGTGAGAAAATTCCCCCTGCCCCACTACCTTGTGTCTATGGCATGTGCTCCTTAGATGGTGGTTACTGTGCTTTGGAGTAGAGATGGCTGGGAAAGAACCCAATCTATCCTCTTTTCCTTTTGGGTATGGCAATGAGTCAAACAAGATGAGCAGGCATGGATGGGTTATGATCTGCACCTTAATTCTCCTAACATTAACTTTTCCCCTAAACTTACCCCTTTTTTAACATTCCTTATATATATTGAAGGCACCAGCTTCTTTCTAGTCAACCAGATTCTCAAATTTGATGTCATCTTAGTCTCCTCACTTTTACTCACCCCACATAGCCATGCAGTCATTAAATCTTATATGTCAATCTTCACAAAACCTTTCACCACCCTCTCTCCATTCACACAACCACTATCTTAGTTCAAGTCCTCATTGCCTCTCTGATGAATTACTGCAATGTTTTCCTGTTTGTTCTCCTTGCTTCAAGTTTCTGTCCCAGCTATGATCTATCATCCAAACACCCACCAAACTTATTTTCTTAAAGCTCAGGTTTGATCATGTCAACCTGGTACTAAATAAATTTCAGTGGTTCCCTATTACCTCCAGGTTCAAATGTAGAGTCTTCAAAAGGTCTTCATAACCTAATCCCTAGCTATTTTTTCATCTTCATTGGTTATACCTACCCTTTCTATAATCCAAATTTGAAGCACAACTGAAATATCCAAAAGCAGAAAAGAGATTAAGGCATGATGCCACATAAAGAAAGAAGAATGGATTCATATTGAAAACTCTTTTGTGAAGTTGAAATCAGAGCCAATTCATTTTTTCTTTTTGCATTTTACATGGTCATTAGCTACATACAGAGAAACATGACTCCTGCTGAAAAGTTATGAAGATTGACTAATTATGAGCCCTTCTTTTGTTATCCTCTTGTGGAGCTTTCCATTAAAAAATCTGAAATGAATAGAAATTCACCTGCTTGGGTTGGTTGTTACACTGATAAAATTAACTGAATAATTAATTATTATTCTTATTTCAAATCTACCAGATCATACACAGAAGCATTTTAAAATAATATTTCAGCTTGTTTTTCCCTTTTTTTGTATCCTTAATATTTATCACAGTGCCTGACAAACTGTAGGTGCTTCATATATATTCTTGCTGACTTGACTTAATGAAGCTTAGTCAATTGCATGGTCTCAAGAGCAAAGCAAGTGGGCTTTTTTGCTACTATTAACAAATGAAACGGAAATGTTTAAAATATCTTATGTTCCATCTTAATCTCATTCTTTTTACATTTATTTCTATTTCATTCATGTTTTAATGCATATGATATGTCAGCGTCATAGTGGAGATATAAAATAAATAGATGAATAAATATGCCTAGATTGAGAAATAAACTTCTTTTCAACTGATATGTGAGTATGATGAAAAAAGCTTTGAAGTAGCTGGTCTAGCTAGACTGGATAAATAGATTAAAAGAGTGGTCATTAATTGAATTGCTGTCATCTTAGAGGAAGAGCTCTGTCTTTCATTGGTCTTGTGCCATTTATCACTTATATAAATTATTTAAATAAAAGCATGGATGGCATACTTATCAAATTTGCCACAAAACTGATAGTCATAGCTGACATGTTGGATGATGGAGTCAGGGTCCTAAGAGATGTTAACAGGCTGGGATTATGAGCCAAATCAATTAAGATGCAAATTACTTTGGGTAAAAAAATAGTCTTTCACTTGGGTTCAAATGGTCAACTATACAGGTATAAGAAGGAGGAGGCATACGTGGATCCCCCAAAAAACTACTATGATCTTAGACTACATTGAGAGAGACGTAATACCAGAATGAGTCACAGCTAGGTGGTGCAGTGGACAGTTACTGGATCTGGTGTCAGGAAAGACTCAACTTTATGCATTCAAATCTGGTCTTACTAGCTATGTGGCTCTGGGCAAGTCACTTAATCCTGCTTTCCTCAGTATCCTTGTCTATAAAATGAGCTGAAGAAGGAAATGGCAAACCACTCTAGTATCTGTCAAGAAAACCCCAAGTGGAATCACAGAGTCAGATACCACTGAAAAGACTGAGAAACAACAACAGCAGTGGAGTGAGAGGAGTGCTTATCCCATTGAACTCTGCCCTGTTTACTATATATAGGTCTAGAAGTCACATTTTAAGAAGAATTTGATGAAACTGATCACATCCAGAGGACAGTAACTGGAATGGTGAATGTAACCACACCTATGCCAAATGTGGATTAATCAAAGGATCGAGAGCAGAGGTTCTTAATCTTTTCTGTGTCATAGACCTGTGTATGTGTACGTGTGTGTGTGTGTGTGTGTGTGTGTGTGTGTGTGTGTGTGTGTCTTGGGGTGAGTGGAGCATTTTAATACAGTTTTTGTTTGTTTACTAGGAAGACCTAGATGGCAAGTTTGAGAAAGAGATTTTAAGTGTGACTCAGAGGCATAACATAGTAAAGATGGGAGTCTTCCACTACACAGTCACATTTCTTCTCTTCTTCTATTTCTTTGTCTCTTTCCCTTCCTCCTCTTTCTACCCTTCCTGCTCCTTCTCCTCCTCTTCCTCCTCCACATTCTCCTCCTTCTCCCAGTTCTAATCCCAAAAGTAGAGCATCATCTAGGGGAAATTGTATTCTAGCTCTGATTCTGATGAAAAGGAAAAAACTGATTTCTGGGGTGGAAATTTTGGAGCCTTTAACATAGGTGACCATTTTACCTTAACATTTGTTATAGAGGCAAGGAAATCCAGGCATAGACTGCCATTTGTATGAGAGATTTGAGGAGAGCTGATTTTAAAAGATTTAGAAAAAGGATAAACAAATCCCATGGACTAAATTTCTGTAGCGTAGCAAGGATAGGAAACTCAGAAGAATTAAATTTGTGAGACAAAAAGATAAACGCTATATTAGGGAGGGAAAAGAGGATTTCTCTGCAGAGACCAATACTATTTTTCAGAGAACTCAATAACCAACTTATATTTTCAAAAGATGCATGCAGAATATAGTAGTATAACTGCAAAAGTGCAACCTGCTATTCTAAGAATAATGTCAGAAATGCTGCTCAGAATGAGTTGAAAAGGATAAATAAAAGCACGATGACAACAAGATGTGGTTTTAAAATTAGGGGAAAGAAAAGAGAAGAATCATAAGAATTAGAACCATTGATCAGAATGGATGGAATGATGGTAACTGACAACAGAGAAGAAGCGTGCTCCATAATAATTTTGCATGTTCTTTCTGCCAATCAATCATGAACTGGAAAAATAGAAGAAAATGAATAATAAGGAATTGATAAACAGGATGAGGAAGGAGATGGTCAAATACCCAAAACCTTTAATGAATTCAGTTTACTTGACCAAGATAAACCACATCCAGAAGTACTGAAAGAATAGAAAAGTGATTTCTGTTCCACTGTCCATAAAGTTAAAGGATCTTCGGTTATTGAATTCCTACAGAATTAAATAGCAAAGGGCTTCTTATTTATATTACATCACATGCAGGTTGGTTAAAGAAACAAGGAATAAGACAAGTTTAGCTTGGAGATGAGATTCATGTGGCCAAGATATCTGCGTTTATATATTTGAAGGTCTGTCACTGGGAAGAAAAATTAAACTTTTTCTGTTTGACACCAAAAAACAGAACTAGGAGTAATAAGTGGAAATTACCACTTCTTTATAACTAGATCTTAATCTTTTATGAGTCATGGATTCTTTGGACACTTTGATAAAGTTTATGGGCCCCTGATCAGAATAATGTGTTTAGATGCATACAATAAATTGCACAGGATAAGCAATTATATTAAAATATAATTTTAACTATAATTAATAAAGAAAATGTCAAGAAATATTAATAAAGAAAATTTGATTAACAAAGTTAATAAAGAAAAATTTGAGGTCATGGACCTCAGACCAAGAACCCTGGAATTAGAGTCATCCATAAGAAGACTCCCCATTATTGGAAGTCTTCTAAGTTGGATGATAATTTATTGGGTATGTTGTAATGAAAATTCTTTTAGGGGTATGAGTTAGAATATATATGACCACTAAATTTCTTATAAATTCTGAAATAATACACACACTCATATACACATACATATATAAACAAATACATATAAATATGTATATATGTAAATATATTTCTTTTAAATCAGAAAATGTTCTGCTTATTTGCTTTCAAATTTTTTAACAAAATAATTTATTCTATAGCTACAACTCCCTACAACTCAAACATCTACTTCAGTCACCTTTAAATAGAGAATGTCCAAGACTGAAAGCATAACTAGACCTCAGGAAAGAAAAGACATTAGTAAGACAGACTTCCTCCTTTCTCTTACCTGGATCATGTCTTCCACATAAACAAGGGCAGTCAGGATGAATGAGCTCAATGAAGACCCTTGTTTAGATTATTTAGGTGCCTCCAAGTTAGTGATCTCCCAGGCTGACCTTTTTACATTATCAAAATTAATTTATACAAACAGTGTAAAATAATAAAAATGCTTTCTACCTAGGGAGGAAAAGGTAACAGAATCATAGAAGGTAGAGACCTTAGGTCATCCCATACTTTCCTATGCTATACTATAGAAAGAACTCAGGAAATCTGAGGACGAATCTCAGTTTTGATGTTTACTAGTTGCATGGCCACACACAAATAATCTCATTTATTTGTGCCAAAAATTTCACATCTGGAAAAAAATAACTTGTTTCTTTATGCTGAAAATATTCACATGTGGCAAGATGGAACTTGGCTACCTCCTGCACGTAGCTGTTGTTAGGAAAGTGCTTTGTAAACTATAGAATGGAAAAACGACACTGAAATATAGTCATTCAGAAAAACTGGAAGAGATCTTAGGTATAATCCCTTTATGGAATATTCTTGAAGGTAGATTATCCAGCCTAACTCTGTCATTTTCACATAAGAAAACTAACTCCCAGAGAGAGATGACTGCCTTAGAGTCACATGGCCACTATGCAGCAGAGTCAAGATTATGAACCCAGGTCCTCTGACTCTAAGTTTCACAATGTTTTCACTACCCTATCCCATTTTAAATTGGAATTTTCTACTACCTTCTTCACAGAAGTCAGATCAGGCCAGTGTCTAGGAAGCCCCAGAATATCAGGAAGAGGTGTCATCATTGATCCAACTAGGGCAAGGACTGAAAAAGACTAATAGTCTGTTTCTTTTTTCTTTTAGAAATCAGAGGGAAAGCCTTTGATTTGTATCAGTAATACCTTCTCACAACCTGCTGTACTTAGTAGAGCATCAGTGTCTATCTGAGAGTAACCTGATTCTTCTAACATTCCTGCCCTCTGCCAACCCCCCAGGCCTGCTATGATTTTGATTTTCCCCCACAGAATGGTAGGGAATAGGGCCATCTCCTCCCGCAACTGAAATAAGTTGCAAAGTTGGGGATAAGGATTCCTAATGGTAGATTGTTGATGTAAGCTGTCACAGCTGGGCTTAATGATTAGTTGCTCAGCAGGGCAGGAGCAGCCCTACACTCATAAGAAAAGTATAAAATACAGGCTATGAGAGTAGGTAGGAACAGATTTATAGATCAAAAGAGCTGCAATTGAACTTAGAGAGCACAGTCATGGCAATAGTTCATAAAATTTAGATCTGAAAAGGACCTTATATATTTTCCAGTCCAAGCCTCTTGTTTCATGGACAAGGAAGCAATCTACCTAATGTCATATAGTTTGGAGGTAAAGCTCAGAATTGATCCCAAGTCTTCTTGGCTCCTGGTCCATCACTTTTTTTTCCACTGCACAAAGTGTAAGTTACATGTGTTTTCTTTGGTTTAATCAAGGGTGTTGCTTTCCTTTTCCAAAAGGATTAAGAGTGAAGAGTCAGGCAGCTAAAGGCACAGGGAATTCAGATCCTCAAGGAAGAGAGATGGAGGAGCAACCCTTAACCCCTTGCTACATAAAGAAACACAGCAAACTGTCATACTTAAAGAAGAAGAAAGGAGTAGAATGAAGCACATATTTCCTATATGGTATTTTGTAATCTCTCTGTTTATCTCTCTCTCTCTCCCTCCTTCCTTCCCTCTCTCTCTTTTTCTCATACACACACATATATCTTCAAATCATTCATATTTCTTTTTTGTTATTCTGTTTGGTTAAAAATCTTAGTAATCCACAGTTGTCAATAAATAAAAAGGGTAGATGACCTAAAGGACAAAGAAAAGACACATAGTAGCAATAAGTTGGCTACATTGTATTTCCAATGGCCATTTATTCCCAAGAAGTACTATCTATCTATCTATCTATCTATCTATCTATCTGTCTGTCTGTCTATCTATCTGTCTATCCAACTGCCATTGGTAATATAATGCAGCCAGTCCACTCCTAGTGTATGTCTTTCCTTTATCCATTAGGTCACCTGCTATTTTGATTCTTTGATATCATAGATTTCTAAGATTTGCAACCAAACAGCATAACAAGGAGTATACTGATGATAAAAAGATGAATTTATATAATGAGAGTTTGGCAAATGTTCAGACAACTTGAAGAGGAATCTCTCCATATCAAGGACATTAAGCTCCTGCTACTAGGAGAATTGCGATGATGTATGAGGAAAGTGTCTTGGAGATTCTGAAGAGTGCATCAACACTCTGAAACTAGTTCTTGTTGCCTCTTTGATTGGATTTGGAGATATTCAAAAAGGATTCCAGTTTTTAGGAACTTCCTCTCTGATTCCTCTGCCACTCTTTTCATTATTCTCTCATGTTGTGACAACCTCAAGTAAAAGAAATATACCATAAAGAGAAGGGCCTTTTAATGCTCCCTTAAGGTCATAGGGTCCCTATTAAAAAGGTACTCTTTGACCTATTTGTTCATTTTTTCCATTACAGAGAGAAGGAGTAGAGTTTCTGAAAGAGACTGAGTTACAGGAATAAAGGAGATAAAATCCTATCCAGACCAACTTGATAAGAGTTGGTCACTATGACCTTTGGGACTCCAGTCCAACATAAGTCATGCTGCCTTTGAAAGTAGTGGGACTGATGCTGTGTAGGAACTGAGGTAAGTTATGGGCTCACATTTGGTAAATATATATCATCTTGTATTAGGCTCCATTTGACAGTTTCTTATCAAAGGTTGTTGAAGTTATCTCTCTGCTTGCTTTTGTCAAGAAATCTAATATGAATCTTATGACTCTGAGATTTACCAGAGGAAATTGCTGTACAGAGTCAGATGTTAGTTTTGTAATCAATGGGTAGAAACTATGTGGAGATTTTGTATTCTCTGCCCCTCTTTATCAATTGTGTGGTTATGGACGTCCATAGAAAATAAGTTGTGTATGTTTCTCATATTTTAATCATAGATCATTCTCATGAGGATTTTATATTCAATACCAATACACTTCCCAGATTTTTCCAGGATAACAACAGCCAGGAGCATGTGACTTCGGATGGGGGATAGTTTGGAGTTTGAAGGACAAAGATTGAGAAGTCCCTTAAAGGTACATTTATTTGAGTACCTTAGTGGTACTCAACATTATAGCAGCTCCTCTGACGTATTGGTCACTAGATAATGACTTTTGGTCTGTGTCATGTTGTCATAGCCTGAAACTTTTCTTTTTTACCTATACTGTGATTCAACAATTAGGCTTATAGGGACAGACTAACTTCAGTGGAATGTCATACACTTAAGCTGGCATCATAGAGGGGAGTTGGACCTGAGCAGTCCAAATGAATGAACAGATCATATATAAGTTTCAATCAAGGAGAAACTATTACACTTAGAGCATATTTATCTTTAGAGCAGTGAATGAGAAATTAAACTTTAGATGGTGCAAACTATGTGAGTTGGGAGAAAGGCAATGTAGCTCCTAAGGACTCACGAGAACCTGAAGAATACGTTCCCAAGTTACTTTTCATATGCAATCTAAAAAAGAGAAATAGTCGGTAAGATTTTAGTCCAGAAAGGATTTCCTGTTTGGGAGGAGGTGGATTTAGGGATCTAATGGAATCCAAATCTTATGTTACATGTTGAATAATGTTTTTGTTTTTATTACCATTTATCTAACTCAATTAAATGCTTATGTAACTCTCAACTCCTGAGCTGCAGCCTGGGTGTTGTCATAGACATGTCAGATTCAGGAAATAGATGAAGAGATTCTTTCCCAGAGTTCCCCAGTTTGGTGACCTTTTTTTGAAACTTGGCCTTGAAATCTTGTGGGAGACAGAAGCTGAAAGAGATCATCCATCTTGGCACCTTGTGGAAATAAGTATGGCAGGCAGAGTTGAGTGGTGCAACTCATTTCTAGATATCTGACCCCTTGCCCCTTTCCTCTCGACTCTGGTGGTCTACTGCTGCAGGAAAGTAGTAATCAGAACGGATAGCATGCTTGCCACAAGTCCCCAGCATGCTTCTTCCTCAATTAGGGGAGGAAAAAGCAGCAGGAAAGTGAGAAGTTTGATCCTCTCAACTGTTAGCTAAAAGCACTCACTGTTCATTCATTCTATTTACCTCTGGATAGGGACCCCCTTATGTTATTATATATCCCTGTTTGTGTTTATAAATAAAAACTCTGGTCATTTAGAAGTGAACAGGTATGTTTAATATGAGGGAAAATTGAGTTTTAGGAAGATTGATCTTATTAAAAAGTAGGGAAACATTATCTCTGCTTCAGTGTGAGCTAAGGTATACAGCAGTTGACAAGAATGGACGACAGTCCCATTTGCATTTCCTACAAGTAATGAAGACACATTATAAAGCTTACCCCTACACAGATACAAGTTTCATAAAGAGATATCAGCAGATGCAATGATTTATGCATTCCTGGAACTAACATAGAAAAACCTTTAGCCTGAGAAGGATGGGTTTCACAAAAAGAGTTATCAGAAACAAGTTTTTCTTGTCCAGTTCCATGGATTGATATGGAACAATCAGATGGCCACTTCATTTGAAAGTCCACTTTCCATCCTTAAACTCTTTCAGGGACATCTGTGATTATTCTACACTGAAGCCTTCCTCTAGGTAGGTATACTTAATGGGCCATTGATTACATTTATTACAATCTGTTCTTGATTGAAAACTAAATAAATGAATCACACAACTGCATAGTGACTGGGAGGAACCAGTAGAATAGAACTTCAATCCTTGATCTGATAGATAGAAATACCAATTTTTACCCTAGAAGGGAGAAAACATTGATATTATCCACAAATATTGGGGGCTGTTGAATAAATGTACTTAATGGGATACATTCAATATCGAGGTAATAAGAAAACAAATTGGATAATACCAGTTGCTTCAGAGAGGGAGGGTTTTGAGTTGAGGTTATAGAACTGAAAGAAAAATCAGCAAAACTTGGGGTGGGGAGGAGTGGAGGAAAGGAGGAACAGACTATGTGAAGTAGCAGAAAGAAAGTAGATGTGGAGACACGTACAGTACAAAGAGCCAAAGAACCATGCTTCAAAATCCATCTCTGTCACTACCTGTGTGACCTTGGGCAAGCCACTTAACTTCACCTCTGAACTTCAGTTTTCTCATCTTCAATATGTGTGGTTGGGCTAGATGCCCTCTGAGTTCTTTTCCAACTCTAAATCTATGATCTTGTCATTCAAACATTAGAAGATTTGTTGTCTAGTTGGTACTGTGTGTTGGAGGCTTGGATTTAGAGTAAGAAAGAAACCCAAGTTTAAATCCTACTTCACTTTCTTGGTTGTAAGACTCTGAGAAAGTAAGTTAACTGCTCTCAGCTTTATTTTCTTTATTTGTAAAGTAGGGATAATAGCACCTATCTCTCAAGGTTATTGTGAGGATTAAATGGAAGAACATGGGACCTACTTTACAAACCTTAAAGTATTTCATAATGTTAGTTTATTGTTACTCCTTAACTGCAAGGTGGGGACAAGTCCAGTACTGATTGCAGTAAGTCTGCTGTGTGTGTGCGTGTGTGTGTGTGTATGTAGTTTTAATGGATAGAGTGCTGGATCAGGAGTCAGGAAGATTTATCTCCATGAGATCAAATCCGGCCTCAGATACTAGCTGTATGACTCTAGGCAAGTCATTTAACCCTATTTGCCTCAGTTTCCTCATCTGTAAATGAGCTGGAGAAGGAAATAGCAAACTACTCCAGTATCTCTGTCAAGAAAACCCCAAATGTTTTCATGAGGAGTTGGACATGACTGAAAACAACTAACAACAACTCAAGATGAATCGATGCTGATAGGCAGCCAAGAAAGTTCATGCAATTTTAGTCTTCAGTAAGAGAAGCCTACATCTCAGGTCCAAGGAAGCTAGAGGTCCTCTATTCTGCCCTGGTCAGATAATTTCTGAAGTCTTGTGTTAATTCCTTGCCTTGAGTCACTGGGGATGCTTATCCTGGGGAAGAGAAGACTCAGGAGAGATAGTGTAAGTGACTTCAAGTTTTTTCAGTATTGTCATTAGGAGGAAAGGTTAGACTTTTCCTACTTGGCCCTGAATAGCAGAATGGGGAGACAAGGGCAGAAGTTATAAAGATACCAATTTAGGGAAACCTTCCTCATAATTAGAGTTGCCCCAATGTAGGATGGGCTTCCACAGAGAATAGGAGATTTTCCTCGTTGGCTGTCTCCAAGCAAAAGTTGGTTGTATCATTGGGCCAATTATAGAGGAAATTTCTTTTTCAGCTATGTTGGAATGATGGCATCTGTTGGTCCTCCCAACTCTGAGATGCTATGATGTTGGTCACATAATTATGGCAAAATTAGTTCACTTCTCAGAACCTCAGTTTCTATCTCTGTATAATGAAGATTTCCATCTGGATTTCCAGCATCCTCTCTATTAGTATTTGTAAAATTATTAATAAGTTTATTAAGACTTGGAGTTACAAGGGACTTTAGATATCACTTAATCCAAGTCTCTCTTATCATGGATGAGGACTCTGAAGCCAAAGGGTTTAAGTGGCTTGCTCAGAATCACTTAACTAGTTAAGTGTCAGAGCTGTGACTCAAATTCAGGTCTTCTGACTTCCAGTCCTGAGCTCCCACCACTCTCGCATGTTCCAGCTCTGATACTCTGATTCTGTGAAGATTTCTTTAGCTATTATGTTCCAGGAATCTGAGCCATCCCATACACCAAAGACAACCTGGCCTGTAATCATCCCTGCAGTGACCTAATTCCAAAACCTTTTGTCATTCTATTTCAGTAAAGCTTTGCTTATAGAAAAGGGAGTTAAAAAGAAGAAAAGGAAGAAAGAAGGGAGGAAAAAACATTTTGAGAATTACTGATATCCAGTTCTCTATTCTTAACTGACAAATACACTTTATATCTGACAAAGGTCAAAATCTCAAGGGAATAAAAAATGGAGGTCAAGAAGAATATGGTACTATGTTTCTGGATCCTAAGGGAATAAAGAAACTGATGTCTCCCACTACTAAAAATAACTGATTATTCATTCAGAATTAGTTTGAGTATGATCAATAACAATGGGAAGAATTCTTGAGTCACAGAACTTTCTGAGGTTACTGTAGACCTGATATCCTTTTCTTTATTGTTTGAGTCATCTGGAGGATCCTGTTTAAAGAACAGCCACAGAGGGTATAACTATACCTTTGGTTAAGATAAACATCAGATATAACCCATAGCTCAGGACTGTTGCTCTGGGTTTAATTGTGAGGTCGTTTCACATAGCTCATCTTTCTGAAATATTCTCCCACCGGGGATCTCTTTTGGAACATCAGAATATAGCTCATATCTGTGCCTCTACAGAGAAAGCAAGTGGGCCCTCAAGTCCTTGAGAAACACTCATAATAACAGTGGTATGTCAAATACAGGACAATATTTATTTCACCAGCAAAAATGACAAAGGACTCACATGAAAGTATATATGTTAGAAAATCGAGCAAATGTTTTCATTCACTCTCTGGTGCTCTTTACCTCACTAAAAGGTCTATATAGTCCTGGAGGGTTAAGGCTCCATAGCTAGAGGAAAAACATTTGGGTCTGATGAAGACAATCCCTGAGTCACACCTTACTCAGGCATCTTTCCAAACCTCTATACTTAAAATGTTAAACAGTGGTTGAGGACTCCCTACAAAGGGAAAGAATTGAAGATTCTCTTTTAAC
>CM053772.1:67291948-67336530 GCA_028658325.1 Potorous gilbertii | reverse complement strand
TCTGTAAATAGCCATGGTCAAAATAACTTCTGATCATTTAACTAGGTTGACCCTTAGATTACAAATGCATATGTGCAGGTCTAGACTTAAAGTCTTTCCCGTTTACATGCTACAATTTAGGTTCTGTTGATCTAGCCTTTAAGAACTCAAGGACACTCCCCTACCACTATCAGACAACAGAGAAAGTAAGCAGAAGTAGCAGAACACTGTAAGCAATGTAACATATTAGCAACATTGTAACAATAATCAACTGTGAAAGATTTAGTTACTCTGATCAGTACAATGATCTATAGGAAAGAAACAGGCTACACCAACTGTAATTAACTGTTACTGTTATTGTTACTGAACTGTATAAAAAGAAACTAGCAGCACAAGCCTCACACAAAATAGGTGCCTAGAGATGTTTGACTGATGGAATGATGAGGACGCTAGCTAAACATGATTGAAATTCACCTTAAAATGAAAAATATAGAATGATTTTAGTTTTGTAAATTAAAACTTACTGATTGAAAACCTTGGTAGAATTGGCCTTTATTTTTTCTCCATCTTTTAAAGGGTCTTAAGAGTTAATGAAATCTGTCTTCAATCAGAATAAAGGCTGAAATCTCGCTCCTTAATTTCTATCTCCCCATCAACTGAAAGGACTCTGGTATTATACAACTTGTGGCAGAGAATGCAAGGCAAGAGAGGCTGACCTGGCATTGTTACATAATGAAACTGCAGTTCCATTAGTCTTTGTCTAGAGAGGGCCGGGATGAGGCCATACAATCTCACAGAAGCGAAATACAGATTCAGGACAAACATTTTACTGAAGCAAATTTAAGCATCTCATCTGACTCAATGAATTAAATAGAACACCAAACACACAAAACAACAAATCTCATGGTCCC
Organism: Potorous gilbertii; assembly: GCA_028658325.1. NCBI lineage: Eukaryota > Metazoa > Chordata > Mammalia > Diprotodontia > Potoroidae > Potorous > Potorous gilbertii. The sequence goes on along the minus strand of CM053772.1, from coordinate 67,335,640 downwards.
AATTTGAGGCCATTCATGTTTCTGTATGGCTATTCTTGGCAGAGGTAGTTGAGCTAATCTGTGTCCAAATCTTACTCTAGTCTGGATTCTTTAACTGGCTCTGCTCCACCCCCTTGCAATTTGACAAATTAGGGATAAAGAGGGCCAAAGTGGATTTTTCAGAGTGACAAAGCTGGCTGAAGGAAAAGCAAGGGCCACGTGAACTTGCCCAGAATGACTGATTACCCTCAGACAGTTTTGTTCTTCAGGGTGCTCAGGAGCTAAAGGTGGTGCCAGGAAATAAATCAAAGACAGAGCAGCTAAGATTTTTGTTGAGAAACTATACATTTATATGATTCAATTAATAGAAGCAAGTCACCTCTTCTCTCTCATTCTGACATATAGGTCGATAAATTAATCCATCAAAAAGTATTTATTAAACATTTACCTAATTGCCAGGGACTTTGTTGGTTATAGTGCCCCAAAATCTAAAGCTAGAAATGACCTTGGAGATCATTTAGTTCAACCCCCTCTCTTTACAGAGAAAGAAATTGGAATACAGAGAAAGGAAATAACTTTCTCAAAGTCACTCTAGCTTTAAGTGAAGGGCTCAGGATTAAAACCCAGTGAGTGACCCCTCAGGTTTCTGAAGATTGTCAATGGAGCTTAGGTTCTGGCAGGAAAGACTTGTAGTCTGGTTCTAGTGATACACTATGTCTGTCTTTAGAAGACTAGCCTGGCTAAGAGTGCAGAGGTTTGCTGAAGGGTATATATTTTCACCCATCTCATAAAGACCATCTATTTAGTCATGAAAGGGTAAAAATCTTCATCAGTGGGGCGGGGGAGGATTTTTATTCTCATGCAATCATAGGCTCTTGAAATTCTAATGCTCTATTAAGATAATTTTCAAACAATGCCCTATAAGTAATAACCACAAACTGATTAACAAAGTGGCAAAATCCATTATGTCTCCCCAACTGGCAACTCAGCAATCACTCACAGACTGAAGCAATTTGGAGAGGAGATAACTAAAGGAGAAGGCTACTCCAATCCAGGTCATATCTGTCTGCCTTTAGTACTTTAATGCACAAATTGAGAGGAAAAGAGAGGGGAGGAAACATTACATAGAGAATCTAAGGAAGGGAATTAGGTAAATAAAAAAAAAACACTTAGAAATATAGCCAAAATATGGGCAGAATATCATTCATTTACCATACACCAGTAAACTATAGATTAGCATAGCTATACTAACTATACTAGGATCATTGAATGCTAGAAGTAGACAGGATTTTGAGACCATCAGTTTATCCTCCATCAGTGTTATCTGGATGCCAAAAAAAAATAGTTAATGCAGTCTTGAGTTGCATTAAGAGAGGAATAGCTTCCAGGAAGGGGGAAGTGATAGCCCTGCTGTATTTTGCTCTGTCCTGATGACATCTGGAGTATTATTTTCAATTCTGGAAAGCACAATTATAGGAAAGACACTGCTAACCTGGAGAGAGTCCAGAATAGGACAGAAGGGTTGGTGAAGAGTCTTATGTTAACCTCATGTGAGAGTCACTGGGAGAAATTAGAGTTCTTTAGTTTGGAGACAAGAAGACTCAGGAAGGGTCATGAGATTTGTCTTCAAGGGGTTGAAGGAATGACATGCAGAAAAAAGCTCCAACTTGTTCTACTTGAGCCGAGGGGCCAGAACTGGAAGAAATGAGTAGAGATTACAAGAAACACATTTAGGCTTAGTAGAAGAAAGTGGGAAAAGCTTCCCACACAATCAGAGCTATCCCCAAATGGAGCATACTGCTTTTGGAATTACTAGGTTGTCCCCTATCCCCCAACAGGGAGTCACCAAATAGAAGTTGGAATACAAGGGATCACATATGTTATTGAAGAGATGCAGATTTAGGATGAGACTAAATGATCTCTACATATCCTTTGATGCTGAAATCCTGTGACTTTGATCTAATTTGGTCTCTCATTTGGCAAATGAGAAAACTAAGGTTGAGGTAGTTAGAATTGCCTAGGGTCATACAACTAATAAATGGCACAGCTGAAACTTGTGCCAAGTTTATGAACTTCTAAAATTTGTTGTAATTAATTTTAATGTCACTCTTCTGGTGATTATTTATCCATGTCCATTCTGGTGACTAAAAGAGTGACTTTGATGATGAGTTTAAGTCAAGGTATGGGACCTTCTCCAGTTGTCCTGATCTATTTCTTGCCATTAGACACAGATGACTCCAAAGGAGAAAGTGAGGCTGGCGACCTTGCACAGCCTTCCCTCCATTAAATCCAATTCACTTGCAAGTTATGACATCATCTTCCTGATGTCATGGTCCTCTTTGAAAATGAAGGACAAACAAGTCAAGGCAGGATGTGTATATGTGTGGGGGGGCTTTGTTTTTTTCAAAAAGACCAATGTCATCACAGGGTTATGTCTTGATTTGCATTTGAATTGGATTTTAATGAGGCAGAGTTGCACAAATCTGGCCAGTCTTACTTTCTCTTCCAGAGTCATTGAAGTCCCACGGCAAGATAAAAGTCAAGATGACTGGTGATGGCCTGAGATGCAATGGATGACTTTGGTGTCTTTGAGGTCTAAGCGAGCTCTAAGTGCCCCACTATGCCTCCTTCAGCTGTCTTCATGGCCATTAGAACAAATTGTCCTTATCGGCCCATTCTGCTGGGGTAAGTCTTCACATGTTTGGGATTCAGGCCTGTCAGTTACCCTCAACCTGGTTTAGCTGATTTGCTGAGATGTTTCTTTCTTTTGTTTTTAACCCGGGTGTGGCTGCTTTGCATCCTTCCAGCTTCTTGGAGCCAAGGTGAGAGTGTGTGTAGATGATATTTTGTTAGTTCATTAAAAGAGCTATTGGGGTGGGGGGGGAAGAGGAAGGAAGATATGCACTTGTTGTTCTCTTTAAGTTTTGTTGGATAGTTATTCATCTGTTCTGCTTACATATTTGGCTAGGCTTGTCAATATTTCTTTGGATAAAGAACAAAGTTCACTACAGTCAAGGGGTACTAGAAAATTCTACATGAGAACTCTATAAACCACATTGCAATTCTTCTCCCATTTCTCTTTGCCCATTTCTTCTCAGAAAGTGAACTTTTGGGGTTGATTGGATTCTAATCTAAAAAGACGGTAATTACTATGGAAAGATGAAGTTAAACAGTTTCTTTTTATGTTTAGAACAATACAATTTGTAAGCCATTCAACACTGATCATTGAAATGGTTGTAAAAGCTTTTTTTAAATGAAGGATGACTTGAATAGCCCACATTAGACAAGATGAATGTTGCCAGAGATCATGAATCAAAAATAAAGCACCATTTATTATAGTGAGAAACAGCTATGTGTTAACAGATTTTTAAGCTGCGGTAGCTTTGATAACAAAACCTACCACAAACCTACTTCAGATTTAACAAAATATTTCATTTTGAAAACAAAACATAATGAAAAACATACTGATATGGTCAGGAGATCTGGGTTCTAATCTTTTTCTCTGATACTAACCTGTGTGATGTGAGACAAATTTCTTAGTTTGTTCTAGCCTCAGATTTCCTATCCACTGGACTAAGTGAAAGTCTCTTCCATTTCTTTGTTTCTATTATCCTAAAAGCTACAATTAATTTGTTTCATTAGGATGCCAATTGCCAAGTTATCACCAGTCAGCAAAGCCACAAAGCATCCCAATTTAAGCTTTAAGGAAAAGACACATAATACAATAACTGACATGTATATAAGGGTGTATCATTTTCAGACTTTCATAGATTTGCAGAATGTAAGGGATGAGATGGAAGATGAGGTCTCTTCATATTTGAATGCATCTTCCTTTTCTTATCTTATAAACAATAAAACTTGCAGTAGCCTCCTTTGTGCCTTATAAAAGATGTGAATCTTTGAGCAAATCATTTAAATGTGAACACATCAGCAGAAACAATGGACTTGCCTCTGAGATGCAACTTCATTTTCTCCAAATATTCATCTGCACAGACCAATAGGAGAAGCACAATTTTTTTTTTAACAAGAAACACTGAACCTCAGAGCTGTTCATTGATTAAGTGGTTATTGCCTAAGTATTATCTAGTCTACAGAGGTGAAAATTTGGGAAAGATATTTAAGAGTTATCATAAGTTATGTTGAAGTCTCTCACCAAGGGTGTCCATTTGAAACAAAGAAAAATGATTATAAGCAGAGGCTAAACTTGTGTTCTCTGCTTTTATAGCTGGGAACTAGTAGCCCTCAAAATTGAGACCATAAAGGGACAGCACTCTTTTTCCATTCCTAGGGTCTTGATTCTTTTTGCAAAATTGGAAAACAGAGTTTGTAGAAACTAAAACAAGGCCACAGACGCTAATTAAGCAACCTACCCACCACAGACATTGTTTCCTCTGAGGAGTAAGCGTACCTAAGAACCCATCAACCACAGATATGATGATTTTCTTCAGAATTCTATAAAGGGATAAAGTACATCAACAGCCTATAGTTCCAAAAGTGTGATTTGCCTTGGTCACACGTATTCCATACACATATACTTTAATGCTTTTGTGCTCTAACCTTGAGTCTACTCTTTCCATAGATATTGTATTTGTGGAAGATATACCTTAGATTTAGGGAGGGAATTGGTAACTACAGTTAGTTTGTTTGTTTGTGTTTCTTGAATCAATGCCATTGCTAAGAGTTCATTTAATCTACCAGCAGACTGTTAATTATGACCACACCAATGAGGGCTTATGAATTGCAGTAGTAGGAACAATTACCCACATAAAACCTGAGGTACCATTCATACCTCTTAGTGACATAATATGTGAGTGTAATTTGAGGAGGTAACTTAGTTGGGTACTGTGTGTGTATGTGTGTGTGTGTGTGTGTGTGTGTGTATGGATGGATGAATGGATGGATATATGTATGTATGTGTGTATACATATATATACATATATCTCTTAGATTTTTTTGAATTGCTTTGTATACATTATCTCATTTGATCATCATAAATACCTTGTACTATAGGTACCAGTGTTATTTTCACTCCCCCCACTTTCTAGATAAGGAAGCTGAAGGTTAAAGTTAAATGGTTTATCCACAATCACACAACTAACAATTAAATTTTGAATATGTGCTACCTACACATAGCAGAGAAATGTCAAGCTCTGACTTTGGGGCCTCAAAGAGCCCCAAAGTTCTAAGAAACATATTAAAATGAAATTGAAAAATGTTTGGCAAAATAAAAATAAATGCAACACAGATAATGTTAATTTGTGGTTTTCTAAGACAATATGCATCAGGGATCTGTTTCTATTTGAGTCTGACACCCCTAAATGCAAGCAGACACGGAATATCCATATCAATTGTTATCTCTGCTATTTACAGAACCTTAGGACTTGCCACACATGACAATTGAATGAGAGCAGGAGGGGCATGTGTTTGTTGTTATGGGGAACTGAAGTGGACTGGCTATTAAGAAGCAAGTGCATGAATTAAGAGAAGATTTAAGAGGAACCATTTGTATTCTTTCTTAGTAAAAGTCTCATAATTTTATTGAGTTATGATATTTCTTGTAATGAAACTCCCTCTACCAATACAAACCATCATGTTTTACAATGTGTAATCCTAAAGAGTTGCCTTGAGGTATTATAAAATTAAATAACTTGCCCAGGGTCACAGAGGTATGTGTCAGGGGTAGAGCCTGAACCCAGGTCTTCCCCTATTTGAGGCCAGTACTCTATCCATGCTCCATTGTTGGAAGGAACTTATCTTTCCTTAACTGTCCAATAGGTTGTCATATAGGAGAAAGCTGAAAATTTTGCTTGATTCTGAAGGGCAGAACTAGAGTAATGGAGTAGAATCTATAGGGAGGTAGAGTTTGAATCAGAGAAGGACTCCCTAGGATTAAAGCTGACCAGAAATATAACAGGCTGATGATGAGTTCTCTAATAGGGGATGTTCAAAGAAAAGTTCTATGACTAATTGTCAGAGACATCATGGAGAAGATTGATTCATTTAGCCCAGAGATTCAAGAATCAGACTTATTTACAATCCTGACACTTCTCTGTGTCTTACCACTGGGCTTTGGTGACTCTGGAAGAGAGAGTAAAACTAACACCTTTGCTCAACTCCAATACCTCAAAGAAAAACTAATTTTCCTCAACAAGTCTAATTTGTCTTCTCTCATCTCACAACTCCCTGCATCGTTTGCTACTGATTTAGTCTCTCTGATTACATAGTCAGTGGGGTGGGGACTTAAGGGTGTTCTGGTAAATGTTTAACAAATGGTGTCCTGAAAAAGACATATAAGTAGCACATACTTTTAAGTTTAATTTGCATTATTGACATCTCCCTCACTTTCTTAAGGTTAGAAAATCAACACAGCAATAAATCAAGCTCTGATTTATTTTTGCTGATCGCCCAAGTGTAAATCCTTGTTTTGAAAATTTAATAATTGACTCTCTAGAACCTGTATAAGCTGACTGTATGAGCACAGCCCTGGTGGGGTAGGAAAGTGTGATATTTCCTCTAGGTTTGGTCTCCCCTCATCTCAAAGACTAACCCTCTGGTTACAGGTACAAAGGTCTTAATCATCAAAACATTACCAATGCTTAACTCTTGAAATAATTCTTGGAAAGAACCTCTAGGAATCTCCTTATTTGACATACTTAAGCACAGAGCAGAATCTAATTCTTTCTACCAATCCCAATACATTTTGTCACCAGATTTCATCCAGTGGCTCAACAGATACTTCACTCCTTCCCAACTTGATGAACCAGGTTGTTTGCCTTATATATGCCTTTATTTGATTCATTATGTAATTCAATCAAGACATGTTTTACTTGATAAAAGTTAGAGTGTAGAGCCTGAGGACATAGAGCACTTTGCTATTTACATTAAAAGGGGTATCATCTATGTGAGAAAATTGGCCCCTGCTTTACTTGATGGTGAGATGACTCATCTCCCTCTACATCAGGAACAATCAATGGAAGATTTTTTTTCCTCAGCATTGTTGTGATGCATATACTATATAATCCATAGACTTCTGCTCTTTTGGCTCTTTCTTTCTAATGGAGGAGAAATTGAGGGTCAAAACCATAAAAAAATGACACCTATGGAAATAAAATGAAACAGCTCATTAAAGGAATCAGGAACATTTCATAAGGTTGTAGATTAAAGACACAAAGTCCATCAAGTCTAATTCCCATTTTATAGAGGAAAAAACTGAGACTCAGAGAAAGAAAATGACTACCCAAGTAGTAAGTAGCAAAGCCAGCACTCAAACTCAGATTGTTTGACTCCAGATTCATTATGCATTCTCCTATAGTTCTTCCAAGCATTTTTACTTGCTATATAGCAAACAAGGGACGATGTTGTTAGTATGCTTTTTAGGTAAAAAACAAACACAAAGCCTTCCAAAGATATATGATATATGGGGAAATTATTTCTAATTAGAGTATTGGGACAAAAGAACAAGAATCAAATATCAGGAGAAAAGTAGCCCTCAGGAATGTGATAATGAGATGTGGATCTAAATCAGCACATTTTTCTGGACAGATTCTCTGAGGAATATGACAAGACAACATTCACATTGAATCTAAAGGGCAGCATTTTGCATCCTCACAGAACAGCATCTGTAACACCTTGAGAAGGTAGGGCAGGGTCCTTTCCTCCTCATCATCCATCACTTCCCCCAAATCTAGGCACAACTATGTAAGGATGTTCTCATCAACAGTGGCTGACTAGGAGAGAGACTTCCGTGGATTCCAGGAGCCCAGGAAGAGTTGTGGAAATCCTTGGCAATTTATTTGATTTCCCAAGATAAAAATCAGGATACTTTCCCACACTAGGAACAGTGCTAGGCCATTGTGAAAGAGGACATTGGCAGGGTAAGTATAGTTAGAACGGGAAAGGGTGGGCCCCAATGAAAAGAAAGCAAGCCATCTATTAGCTTCTCATTTTAACAAATTATTCTTGCTAAGTAGGTGTTAAATTCAATTGCTTATACACTGCAAAAGGAGTTTAAGTGCTACTGGCACCCCCTAATTTCATTTCACTGGAGCAAAACTTCAGTAACCCTATTTACAACTATTAGCCCTATTTACAGCTATAAAATACTGAGACTTACAGAACCAATTCCTTAGAATTTTATGGAAATCTCTCTGTGTGTCACACCTGGTGCCTCTCTCTTTCCTTCTCTGCCCCTCACTCAAAGGAGCATCAAAATCACTGAAATATCCTCATGGAAACATTTTCTGGGCATAGTGACATTCCCTCATTGTTGCAGGTCTTCAAGTGCTGGGTGGATGTCACTAGTTAGTGATGTTCAAAGCATCTCAAGAACTAAGAATTATAAGGGACCTCAGAAGCCATCTAGCCCAAACTGTAACTGACCCAGAAATGGCAACAAGAGACCATAGTGCCTCCACTTGATGGCTTCCCAGGAGTGGGCAATGTGTGACCTCCATTCTATTTTGGGACAACTCTTATCATGTTGAAGGTTTTCTTCACATTCTGTGAAAATCTGCCTCTGTGTAACTCAACCTGTTACTCTTAACCCTCCCCCAAAGGCTAGAACAAATCTAGTCCTTTTCCCATCTATTTGATGGTAATAAATGATACCTTCTCAACTTCATTTGACATCACACTCTATGGTCCATCCCAAATGAAATCCTAGCTTAGGGGTGAGGAGTATGCAGTCTTAAGGCCACATATGGCCCTCTAGGTCCTCAAGTGTGATCCTTTGATTGAATCTAAGCTTCAAAAAACATATCCCTTTAATAAAAAGGGTTTTTTCTGTAAAATTTGGATTCAGTCAAAAGGCTGCACCCAAGAACCCAGGAGACCACAGGTTCCCCACCCCGTCCTAACTCTTTCCCAAATACAAGGCTCTATCTCTCACATCTGTGTATTCATTCAAGTCTGGAATTCACTACCTTCTCATCCTCACCTTTCAGAATATTTACTCACAGAAAGGATTAACTCAGGTGCCACCTCTTCTGTGAAAGCTTCCTTCCCCCTCCCTCAACGTAGAAGTTAGTATTCGCTGTCTTCAAATTATCTTGTATGATAATTATTTGTTTAAATGGTTTATCTATCAATTAGAAAAAAAATTTCTTTAACTTCAAAATTATTTTTGTTCTGAGATGTAAAGTACTTTATAAACTTTAGAACACAACATAAATATTAGTTGCTATTATTACTAAATTTCACAAAAGAATCTTTCAAATACTTGACGACAGTTATCATGTTCCATTTTTTTCTTTTCTCTGGATGAAAAATACCCCATTCTTTCAATACATCTTCACGTGTCATGGTCTCTAATCTCCTTACCAGGCTGATCACAATCTTGTGGACATATTTCAGCTTTTAAATATCTTCCCACCGTCTGGTCAGAAAATTAGTTTCCTCCTTGGTTTTCATCACGGTCCCTTTTGATAGCATCACTTGTGTGCCATTTCTCTGGTAGAGAACACTAGTAACTAAGGGGAGATGAGAATCAGAGACAGCTTTTTGGAGGAGGTCGCACCTAACCTAAGTCTTGAAAGAAGATAAGAGTTATAAGAAGCAGAAGTCAAAAGAAAGTGCTGCAAGTATTGCTTGTTTTAAGGCCCAGAGGCTTGGCAAAGAGCTAACATATTAACCAGCCAGGGCAGTTCTGGGGCTCTTTTGACCTCCTCCTTGTGGCAGCATTATATCGATGTTTCCTTTTTCAGAACTGTTGATAATTCAAGTCAATGTCTTCACATTTATCTGTTTCCCACTTCTTTTAGTCAAAAGTTTAATCAACTTCAGCAGGTTGTTGCTGTTGCAGCATCATATAGTATCTTCTCTTCTTAATCCCTTCTAATTTTTTTCTCTAGCCAAGTAAAGAGATCTGTCTACACATAGAAAGGCAATTTTGAAATTATTTCTACACCAGTAGTCTGTTGTTTCCTGTCCATTAAAACATAGGAAAGCCATGAAAAAAAATGAAAAACATCAAAGACACAGGTAAATAAGATGCCGAATAAGAGCCTTCAGTTCATGGCATGTGAGGGTAGATTAGAGGAACTGGAGATATGTTACTGGGGAAGAAAAGACTTAGGAGATACTGGATACTCTTCAAGAATTTAAAGGACTGTCTTATGACAAAGGGAATAGATTGATTTCATCTGCCCCAGAGAGCAGAACTAGAAGTGATGAGTAGAAATTTCAAAGAAACAAATTTAGATTTCATATAAAGATCAACTTCCTAACTGGAACAATTCAATTCAGGATTTTTTTCTCACTGGTGGTCTTCAAGATAAGGCTGAATGACCACTTGACAGATGTTATAGAGTGTTTTTATATAGAAATATGTTGGAATGGATGGCTACTGGGGTCCCTTCCAGCTCTGATATTCTTGGATTTTTTGATATGCGGTTTCAATTTTTGTACTTAGTTACAGTGCCTGGCACAGAGTAGGTTCTTAATAAATGTTGATTGATGGTCAGTACTCTCCCACATCCATCACCTTTTGTTCTCTTCTTAAAGAACATGATCATGATATAAATTATGAACAGCAAGCATGAGGGTTCATTTGAACTGGGGCTGGGCACAAGGATTATAAAGAAAGTGTTCTTAACACTTAAAGTGTCCCTGAACTTCTTTTAAATTTTAATATTTTGATAACTATTTCAATATAGTTGGTTTTCCTTATACATTTAAAAGCATCATCCTGAGAAGGGGTCCATAGGCTTCACCAGACTGCCAAAGAGACCTGTGACACACAAAAAAAGGTTAAGAACTTTATCATTATGTTAGCAACCAAGATAGGGCAGAACAAATCAACTGAAGCTGTTAACCATAGATCCAGATATTTAGGCCACCTGTATCCCAACTTAAGGACTTATGTAGGCTGGCCAAACAAGTCTCAAGTCTTGTGTGAACTACATTTTGCTCTAGAAAAGTAGGAGACAATAGATGATAGATCAGGTTCTCACTTGGGTGGGCTAAGGCTTTTTTCTCATCTCTTACTTGATGTTTTCATGTGTGATCATCACTTCCATTTCACGTAGAAGGGAAACCTCAATATCTCTTGGGGCCTGATCATGGATTTAATTAGGGAAGAAAGGTTAAGTATGATTCATAGTTTGATTTATAATCTGTCCTCCCCAGTATCCAGGTCCCCACCTTGGACAGTAACCGAGATATTAAAAAAAAATACAAAATTTTCATAATAAACAGGAATGATTTATAAAATTCCACATTCACCATACCCCCAAATATATCTTTCTTTATGCATTAAGTTTATCATCTCTCACAGCATGTTTCATCATCAATTCCCTGGATTTGTGATTTATTATTGTTTTGCCCTGAGTTTTGGAGTCTCTCAAGCTATTTTTCTGTACAAAATTGTTATCATTGTGTAGATTGTTCCAGTTCTGCTCACTTCACTTTTCATCAGTTTGTCAATTTCTTCCCACTTTCCTCTGAAATTTCCCATTTCATCATTTCTTATGACATAATACATAATATGTTACTTTCATGTCCCATAATTTACTGTCCATTCCCCAGTATGAAGACAGTCCCTTACTTTCAAAATTTTGACTATTACAAAAAAAATTGCTATATATATTTTTGTGCCTATAGATCCTTTCCTTTTTTCTTTGATCATTAGTAGCTACATTGGTAGCATTCCAAATTGATTTCTAAAATGACTAGGCCAATTTGCATCTTCACTAAGTGTATTAGTATGCCTGTTTTCCTACAGTATTTGTCATTTTCCCTTTTTGTCATCTCTGCCAGCCTGAGGTGTATCAAGTAAAACCTCCGTATTTGCATTTCTCTAGTTATTAGTAATTTAGAGCTGTTTTTCATATGGCTCTTGATAGTTTAGTGAATCATATTTCCTAATACAGTTCTTAAAATCCATCTTTGTGCCCACCTTTGAATTCAAATATCCAAGTTTCTCTGTGTAGGTTGACTTATTTTGGAGTATCTTGTTACATTTTTCAAAGAATGTCTCTACTTCATCCTCTTCAACAGATGTTGGTAGAAGAGCTTCAGTTGTCTTCATTGTGGTCTGTTTGGTCATGCCTATGCTGTATGAGACAAGACGGCCAAGTATTCCATAAAATTATTGCTCTTAATGCCTTCAGAGTACTTAATGAATCAAATCCACTAAGCTCTTCATATTCACCTTTCCATTAAGGACCTATGAGATATTCTTCTAATTTGTAACAAATTCTTTATGTCTTCTGGTTTCGTTTATAGTAAGAATGTCTATCATCTCAGTTTCTGAAGAAAAAGAGAAAAAAACTTTGAGCAATAAGAATTAAGTTAATGTCCATAAACAGTCTAAAAATCTAGTGATTCTTAATATACTCTCTTTGTTTTTTGTTTATTTGCTCTTACTGCTATGAGAACTGTATGGACTCACACAGGCCCTCTCATCATTTTATATTTCTATGTGTCTTATGGGGAAGCAAAACTGAACAACTGACTACCTAGTGGACAAATTACTAGTGATAAGCATCTTTATACATAGTACCACAAATACAGTCTGTCATAAGATAGAAATTGGACCTGTGATTTCATCAGTACAAAGAACTTTTATATGAGAAAACTTTCTCTGCCAGTGCAGCTCAATGCCTTCTCTGAAGTTTATACTCTTAAAGAATTTCCCAGGATGCTGAGAAATTAGGCAGTTTGCCCAGGATCACATGGTTAGTAGGTGTCAGAGGCAGGACCTTAACCCAGGTCTGCCAGGCGTCATGGTCAGCTTTCTAGCCACTTCCTCTCTGTTGCGAGAATGGTGCTCTAACAATTTCCATTGAAGGAAGAAACATCTAGAGTTTATACTCTCCTATATTCATTAAGAACAAAGGGTCATCTTTATGATAGGATAAAGTATAGGAGGCTATCATGAAGGTGTATAAACATGCACACACACAAACACATGTACACAAAAGTATATATGGCTTTATATATAATTATATTTCTAAATAATAAATACACTAGAGAGATAAAAACAAAATGTTATGAGTCCAAGGCAGGAAATGTCATTAATTACCAAAGGCAGTAGGGAAGGCTTCATGGAGACATCTATACTTAATTTAGGCTTAAAGCTCAACTAAAATTTCAAGAAAAAGTGTAGGCATTTCAGGTCTAGGGACCATCATGAGCAACATTACAGAAGTTGAAAGTACGAAGAGTGTTGAGATAACAGAAAATAGTCAAATTTTACTGGATAGTAGTAAACCTTGGTTTTTCTAGCCTTTATTACATCTGGATAAACTGATCATTGCTATAATCTGAGAGCTGCATAATCTAAAAAATTGCCATTCTCTGTCCTGAGGCATTAAGCAATAGGGACATATCAAGTAGGCTGGTCCCCACAGAGCCAGGAAACAGCGTAGTGTTGAAGAGATGGGAGGCTAGGGTCAAAGATCTTAGGGTCTTTGTCAGAATTGGAAAGGATCTTAGAGGTCATATAACCTAATTCTTTTTAAATTATAAATTCTAAGTTATTCTCATTAGGGAATAAATGTAATATAGCCCCTTTTGATGGTCAATGAGATGGATCTTACTACCTCATGATGTAGCCCACTATAATTTTAGATCATCCTATGATCTAAGGCAGTAGCTAGGAATTCTCTGGAACATCAGGAATTGGAGGTGAAGGGTAATGTAGAAGTTCTGGTGCCTGTATATACACAGTTCCTTGCTGTATCATGCCACCTTTTCTGGAACCATCATCAAGTAACCTGGGCTCCCTCATCCTAGACAGGTCAGCTTTTTCTTCATATTGATGTTTTCCTTATGTTGATGGGTGTCAGACCTAATGTAGCACCTCCCTAAGCCCTCCATTTCATAGTTACCTCTTCTCCTTCTCAGCTCTCCTTTATGATTTTTCTTCTCCCATTTGAATATAAGCTTCTTGAGGACAGAAACTATCATTCTGGATTGTATCTGAACCCCCATCACTTAGCAAAGTGTCTGTCATGTAATAATCACTTGATAAATCTTCTATCAATCAGTTAGGAAACATCTTTGGGGGTATCTAATCTGCTTAAAAACACTTTTAAAAATATAGTTCAACTGACATAATGTTTTATAGTCTAAAAATCACTTTATAAACATTTTATTTTTGCTTCATAACAATCCTTTGGGATAGACATTACAGGTATTATTGCCCCATTTTGTGGATGAGGAAACTGCAGGTCAGAGTGGTTATGTGATTTACCACAAGCCACATAGCTAGTGAGAATGAGAAAAAGAGACATGAACTCAGGGGTCTGGTTGCAGATACTCTGATGCATATTTATTCCTCTTGTCGGTACGTGCTCCAAAAATCTTCACTGCTGCACACTAACATAAGAGTGCTCCTTGAAATTCTCCATTGGCATTCAATAGCTCTTTCCAACACATTCAACCTCCTGATTCTGGCTTTCAAGCAAGTTTACAGCTTGCTAATCTGCCTCTTCTTTCCTCCTCCTTTCTCCATATCTTTGTGTATTAGTTATATAAAATTCTCTGCCCACTCCTCAGTTTTGTTCTCCAACTTACAAGAATTGCCACCTGTTTCAAGCAAAGTTCCAACTATCAATTTTGACACCCAAGAAACAATTAATTTCATGGTAGGGGGACATGGGGCAGACCAATCATAAGACACTACCCCATAATGAGGTAGAAAAAGACCCAAGGATGTTAGGTCCCATGGGGAGATACCCTGGAAGTCCATTGGACTATTGGCATTGCTGCTACTGAGGGGGAAGATAAGGTGGACTGGTGGAACAGCTTACCTGGGGTATGGCCACAGGATAGGGGAGAGCAAGGCATCTGGTAGTTTCCAGTTTTAACTAATGATTCCTTTTGAACTAAGTGTTAAATTCAGTTGTTTCTCTCCTATATTGGAGGAGTGCCAAGTGTTCACAACAGGCAATCAAAAAACTTTTATTAAATACCAACTAAAATGTTAGTGTCAAGTGGAGAGACCTTGACCTGCCCATCCTTGTTATGACTCCATTTGTAAGATTTCTTTAGTCATACTGAAAGGTTCCATTAAGACCCAGTATGACTTTTCTCTCAGAAACTATGTTCTTTGATTACATGAGGAAAGCCCATACTGACAACACATCATACTGTTTTCCCTAACCACATCCTTTGTGCTAGCTGCCCAAGACAACAGAGATCAAAGAAGGCTTGTTCCAGATGGCTTTGCCAATTCTGAACAGAGAGATTCATTCATTTCTGATCTATCCCTTGTCTTTCTGACATGCATGGAGATCTTTCTAATGTTTTCCTTTTACCCAGGTAGTCATCCTTAAAAGGCTGGACTGAAATATTTCATCTACCACTATCATCAGCAGTGTCTTTCTACGTGAAGGCTGCCATATTTTAAAAAATTGTAATAGCCAAACTAAATTGAAAACATAAACTTGAGAAAGAAGAGTATCCCCACAGGATCCAGTCTGGTCCATTCCACTCAGAGTTCTGCCTCCAGCAGACTCATCAAGAAATACTGTGATATAGCAAAGTTGTCAGAAAATGAGGCCCAGACTTCACCCAATCACCTTTTCAATTGTACCTTATCAGTGTAACAGTAACTCTTATTTGTATTGTCTTTTGAGATTTATGAAAAGTTCTATTCACCTGTAAGGCAATGGCTTTGTTTAGAGTCACCTTTGTATCTCTGGTGCTTAATCATAGTGTATACTTTATAAATGTGTATGAACTGGAATTAAATGTACTGGGAGGTAGGTAGTATATGCATTATTATACCCATTTTATGGATTAAGAAACTGAGATACATAGAAATTGTAACAATTCTTATTAAAATAATATACATACCCTAGATACCTGGCTTTAGGTCTTGTGTTACTTTCTGTTTACCACTGTAGAGTTATTACCCCTAAAGAGGAAAAATGTTTATTGCTACCTAAGTTGACTATATTTTTATTTTCATATCACCTTATGTTTTCCTGAAACTCTATGAAGTACTAGATCCACAATATCATCTCATCTTCCCTATCCTGATGACTTTAGTGTGGTACAGAAATCTGGATATTTCTCAGTGTTTACCCTTCAAGAATATTGAAGGAAAAGTGTATTTATACATATGTACATATATATATGACATATTAATATATACATATATATGCACACATAAGTATTGTATTGTGAATACTCAATAATTTCAAAATAAAAAGAAAAAAGGATACTATATGAAACTATGACCTTCTGTATAATCTTCCCTTTCTCTTCCTTTCTTTCTCTCTTTTCTTCTTTCTTTCTATTTAAGAAAGATATATAATTAGCAATGTACCAGTGTACCTAGAAAATACAAAATCATGATATGAAAACTGTAGCCACAATCTAGTACATTACTCAGAGACTCCCTACCCAGGAATGCCACTCTTCAATGGAGATGTGATGCTGAGTCCACAGAACAGCAAATAAACCAGTTGATGGGATGTGGAACTTCATTGTTTGATCAGAACTGCATAATGACTGATAAAACTACCAGTTGGTAAATGTTCCCATCACCATGGCATGGTGTAGGTATGGAATTTCTTCATGCCTTAGGGCAGAGTCTGTCCTTGAGGACTGGAGTGCTAGACACACACCATGTCCTCAGATGTCTATGCCTTTCCATGTTGACCTGTCACTGTGACTTTTTTCTGGATTTTCCCATCAGATTTCAGTCTGGTATATTTTCTAGATTTATTTGGAGGAGTTTTATGGAGGAGAGCTTAATTCCCACTCGTGGGCTTTTAATAAAAAGTCATTGAATGAATGAACATGAGGTCTAGAAAGGCTAAGTGCTTAAAATCAAGGTATAAAAACTGATTCCTGACTCCCAAATTTGTATTCTTTCCACTATACCATATGGCTTTCCTTCCTCTGAATATATTTCATACTATTCAGACCTCTTTATTTTATAAAGAAGTGTTTTATTTCTTCACTGATAATTCCGTTGATTATTCAGTGGTACTAAGAAGGAAGGCAGTAGGCTGATAACTCTAGTATAACTAACAATGAATCACTACTTACCTTTTACCATATGTTACTTCAAAAGCAATCCATCAAATATAGGTAATACAATTAGAGCGTGTCTACATGAGGGCATATTATCATTTATTTATATTAAGATGTAGCCAGCTCTCTTTGTGTGTATATACATATATATTTTTTAAAAAGTTCACATATTGACTTAGTGCCACATTTAAGTTCAAACATGCAAGTATTAGCATGGGGAGAATTGGCAGCAGTTTCCATGGGATATATAAAGCAAACTTAATATAAGGTAGCCAAATGACAGACACATTAAAAAAATCAGTGTCATGAACAAGAGAAATCATTGTCCTCTGCCTTAGTCAGACCACATCTAGATAATTGTGTTTGGTTCTAGATACGACACATCTAAATGAGTACCAATAAATTAAAGGATAAGGAAGATAATGAGAAGAGAACATAAGCATTTAATGAGGAGAATATCCAGCATTTACACAGGCTTTAAGGTTTATAGAGCAATTATAAATATTTTCTCATTTATCTTCACAACAACTGTGGCAGGTAGATGCTACTACTATCCCCATTTTAGAGATTAGGAAACTAAAGCAGACAGAGATCAAATGACTTGCCCAAGGTCACACAGCTAGTAAGTGTCTGAGGTCAGATTTAAACTCAACTGTTCATGACTCCAGGTCCAGTGCTCTACCTATCACATCACCTAATTGTGATAACTATCTTCAGGTAGATTGTGGCTAAGGGCATCAATATTTTGTCTTTCTTTTCCCATATTCCTGCCAACAGGGTTATAGGATCATAGATTTAGAACTTGAAAGGGGCACTGAGATGATCTAGTTCATCCATGTTCCCCTCCAATGGGAAGATTTGGAAACTGAGCCCAGGAAATTTAAGTGCCTTACCCAAGGTCATCCACTTAACAAGTGGCAGGGCTGAGAATTAAATAGCAGTCCTCTGACTTCACTCACTTCCTTTACTCTAATTTTTTTTTTTATGTTCTACAGACCTCCCACACAGTATGGCTGTAACTGCAAATGAGCAGTCTTATGTCAACATGAACCGCACTCCCCCTACACCCCCCCAAAAAATACAAGCAAAATTTGATCCAGGTACAAGAATTTCGAATTAAGGCTCTCTCTCCCATTTTTAATGATATCATAAAACTACTTCTTTTGCTACTCTTCCCCCACTTCCTTTTACCTATTTCACAATATTTGCCAATTGCCTAAAAAACCTGAACTATGCAGAGACAAGAAATTGCTAAATGATTTTCTTTCATTCACTCAAAGAAAAGGAATTAAGTACCTGGAGAATATGCAAAGCATAGACCCTAGGGGAGATATAAAATTTAGATAAGATCTAGTTTCTGTTCTTATGGAAATTATATTCCAAATACAGATCAGTCTAATAAATAATGTTCCATGATATATACTTTAATATTACCAGCTCTCTGAGGAAGAAAGCCATTTATTAACAATGAGGAAGATCAATGAAGTCTATACTGAGCAGGTGGTATTTAAGTTGGTCTTTAAGGGATGGGTTGGAGGTCAGTGCAGTAACAAAAAGAAGGCCATCCTAGGTACAGATTATGGCAAAAACAAAGGCATGAAATTTGGAAACTTCAGTGCACATTTGGGGGACAATGTGTAGCTCAGTGTGCTTAAATCTCAGAAGGGAATAATACACCTTTTTCCCCCAAGACATATATATTTTTTTCTATTCCAAATTTCTTAACTTTAATCGGTAATTTATTATATCAAACATTCCACATGCAAATGTCTTGCCCAGACCTATTTCTTACAAATTTGAAGCTACATTTATAATGTCTTCTTAGTCTAGTGCAGGGGTTTTTATTCTTTTTTTCATATCATGAACTCCTTGGGCAGTCAAGTGAAACTTGTGTACCCCTTCTCAGAATAATGTTTTTCAATGCATAAAATCAAATATGTAATATTACAAAAGGAAGCCAATTATATTGAGGTAAATTACCAATTTTTAAACAAGTTCACAAACTCCAGATTAAGAATCCCTGATCTAGTGTATCATATTTTCTTTCGTAAGGTTAGGCTTCCTTTGATAGATACTTTCTTGGTTCTCCAAATTCTTTATTTTCATATTTGAATTTTTCTGACATACTTTACAATATCTTAAACCCAACCCTCAGGTTTATTTGTCATTTCCACTATGAAGCCATATAAGCTATACTTAGGGCAGGTAGAGGGTGCACTGGATGGAGCACTCATCCTGGCATCAGGAGGATCTGAGTTCAAATATGGCCTCAGACACCTACTAGCTGTGTGACCCTGGGCAAGTCACTTAACCCTGTTTCCCTCAGTTTTCTCATCTATAAAATGAACTAGAGAAGGAAATGGCAAACCTCTCCAGTATCTTTGCCAAGAAAATCCCAAATGGGGTCACAAGGAATCAGATATGACTAATTGAATAAATAACCATAAAAGCTATATCTGGTGCCATATTCTGCACCAGGTCAGCATTGTATGGCTTTCAACAAAAAAGAAAGGATTAAGAAAAGAAGGGTAGAGATAATATAAAATTTAAAATCATTCATGAAGATTAAAGCAGAACAAATTGGAATGCACTTCAGAGTGCTGAGATAGAATTGAACTATCAAAAGGAATCTTCAGAAAAAATATAGTTAAAATTGTATGGTCTGAAATAGCTTTGGTTTTGATTTTTGAAACATCCCATATAAATAGATTCTAATAGTTATATGTGTAATTCATAGCTTTCAGAGATCATACAAAGAGAATTCAATGTTGGGGACCCCTTTTTAATAATTTTTCTTTAACTCATGCCTTCACCCATGTTTCCCCAGGAAACATCCGAAATTGATTTATTCCTAGGTTTTGCTTAGTTATATTCAGTATCCTTGAAAGCGTAATGTTATCAAAAGAGTCTTTAAAAGTAGGTAAAGAATAAGAAGAGATTACTATCCTATCATATTTAGTGAAACAATAACTACATCTCATTTTCAGAGCAACATTTTTTCTTACCCTCTTACCTTAGAGTTTCAGTTAAAAATATATGCTACCAATAAGTGAAATTACAAAGAAATAATTATAAATAATTAAATAAATATAAGTAAAAATAAAGAAATTAAATATAAAGAAATATGCATACAATTGATTTAAATTCAGAAAGACCTTGTTCATTATTTTATTTTATATTATATATATATATATTATAGCTTCTGATGTTTAACTATCTTGTAAGTCACTTTTCGCATTTCCTTACTACCCAGAAATTATTTTGTATATATTCTGTGTATGTTATGTTTTTGGTTTGTAATGAACCTCTGGAAGGCAGGAACAGATTTATTTTTCTCTTTGCATCCCAAGCACCAAGCACATGTTTTGTACATAGTAGTTCAGTGACTTTTCAGTCATATCAACTCTGTGACACTGGGGTTCTTGGCAAAGATATTGGAGTGGTTGGCTATTTCCTTCTCCAGTTCATTTTGCAGGTGGGGAAAGGAGACAACCAGGATTAAGAGATTTGCCCAGAGTCACACAGCTAGTGAGTGACTGAGGCCGCATTTAAACTCAGGTCTTCTAGTCTCCAGGTCAGGCATTCTATCCACTGTACCACCTAGCTGCCCATAGTAGGAACTTGAAAAATGTCTATTAATTTGAACTGCATTAAAGCTTTGGTCAATTTCTATCTAACATTTGACCTTTTAAATCCTAATTCACAGGCCCCTTCCTTCATCACTAGTTCCCTCTTCCTCCTGGTGGTAATAACCTTGCTTCTCAAACCTCTCATACAACTTCATTTCACTGCTACATTTACTTTGTAATGTCATGACAGTGTTATGAGTTGGTGCCTTCTTGTTTTATTATGAGGACAAGGATAGTCTTGTCTAGACCCTATTTCTTCTCCCAGTGTCTAGCACAGTGCACTGTACACTTATTTTCTAAATGCTGTTGACAAAAGTTAGCCTGTTGAATGTAGTATTTCTGTTCAAGTTCTTATCATGCAGATTATCACCTGCTTAAGAAATAACCTATCTGTGAATGTTTGAGGATGGGGTGAAACTGATCCCATCCATTCTATTGATATACCTGTTTCTCATAGTTCCGTTACTGGCCATTGAATTACTTGTATAAGTGATTCACATTGGAAACTCCTTTCAGGAAGTATTGTTTAGGCTTTGCATCCCCAGCCTTTTGCACCATGCCTGGCACATAGTAGATAATAAATATTCATCTACCTCTAGAATCAAATATTTAGTCCTCTGTGTGGCATGTAAGCTCTTCATAGCTTTACCTCTTCCTACCTTTCCAGGCTTTTTATACCTTCCTCCCCTCCCTGCACTCTACAATCTGGATTTACTGGCCTTTTATTGTTCAGCCATTCAGTCTTGTCTGACTCTTTCTGACCCCATTTGGGGTTTTCTTGGTAAAGACAGTGGAGAGGTTTTGCCATTTCCTTCTCCAGCTCTTTTTTTTAACCCATAGAAGACTGAGGCAAAGTGTTAAGTGACTTGCCCAGGGTCACATAGCTATTAAATTTCTAAGGCTAGTACTTGCAATTTTTTGAATAGAATATTCTATCAGCCATCTCCAAGCCTTTTCATTGGCTATCTCCCATGTCTGGAATGCTCTGCCTTGTCACTTCTACTTTTTCATTTCCTTGGATTCCTTCAAGACTCAGCTTATCCTGCCTTTTTCAGGAGGTCTTTCCTTGTATTCATAGTTACTTCTGCCTTGCAAATTATATTTTAACTACTCTGTCTATATAATGCGTACCTAGGCATTTGCATGTTGCTCCCCCCCATTGGAATTAACTCTTTTTGAGGGTAGAGAATGTCTTCTGCCTTTTTTTATTCCCAGTACCAGGTACCCTTAATAAATGTTTTTTGATTGACCGATTATGATTAACAGAGTATGGGTTCTAATAAAAAAAGATTCCGACCTCTTCCTGGATTAGGGTTGCTACGGTACTGGGGGAAAAATGCAAAGGGTTTAGAGGATATCATTCTGGAAAATGGCCAAATTTGGGATCTAATGTTGCTTTTGCCGATATGCTTCCATTTCATAAAGAATTTCAGTCATGTTTTATCACAGAAGAAGCTTAGGACTGAAGTAAATGTTCACTTCTGGTGTGACAGAAAAAGGGGTAGTTTAGTGTTATGGACGAAGGGCTAGTCTTTGAGGAAGAAAGATTTGGATTCCGGTCTTGCTTTTGACACTAACCAGCTGTGAGTCACAACTAATTCCACAGGCTGTTCTCTAAAAAATAAATCTCAGTTGAGCTACTGATGAAAGTGATGAAAGACATTGCTAAACTACTAGGATTAATTCATCAAGCCAAAATTGGCTAGAATGACAAACAACTTTTATGGTTTTAGTAACAGTCATCCTTATTAATTTGATGATTTCATTGAAATAGGCACATAGCTCTTTAAATAAATGGCATTGATTGGATAATTATTTATAGCTCATGAAACATTACTGGGATCACAACCAAGAAACATCCATTTTTTTTGAATAATTCATACTTAAAGATCCATTTCTACAATAGTTACCAATCAGAGATTTAGACTGAGAAACAGTCTCAAATATCATTGAATCCAACTCCCTCCTTTTGCAGATAAGGTAGTTGAAACACAAGAAAATTTAGTGACTAGCTCAAGATTACAAAAGTAGAAAGCATCAGAATTAGGATTTGAACTTAGATCCTTTGACTCCAGAACTAGTGGTCTCTCCACTTTGTATCATGTATGCCTATGCCTTTGTGTGTGTCCATTGTATCATGATGCCTATGGAGACATAGTGAGTAAAGGGTGAAGACCAAAAGAAATAAAAAAGGATGAGGGGTAACTTTTAATTCTTCTCTAGTTGTCATATGCAAGGAATGATTTTTTAAAAAGTATTTATTAAACACATACATTATGGGAGGTTTTATGCTAAGTGCTGAGGATACAAACATAAAAAGAAAGATGGTATCTGTCCCCAAGGAACAGAGAAAGAGCCAGGGAGTATGCACACAGCAGGAAAATAATAAAATGGCCTGGATAGCTGAATGGGGTATTAAGAAGGACCATAGTCTGGTATCTAGGGCTAGCTAGTAGATATGGCAAATAGGGATGTTTTATACTCTGTCACCAATAACCTGGGTTGAGTTTTAGGACAGGAGCTCCAAAGAATAGTGGATGGATTTCTTGAGGGGTGGGATAATCCAGACAAAAGCCCAAGAATAACAATTATAAATTTCCTTACCTTCTCGATCCGCCAACGTCAATGGTCCTAGTCAAGAGTCAGTATTTATTGGGGATGACTTTTGAAATCAAGTAATGTTTATTAAGCACCTACTCTGTGCCCAGGAACTATACCAGGCTCCAGAATACAAGGACAAAAATAAAATTGTTCCAGATCCTCAAGGATGTGGGGAAGCAATTTGTACACAGATAAGTTACCAAAGCAACAAGAGCTAACATTTGTATAGCACTTTAAGGTTCACCAAGCGCTTTTCATACATTACATCCTTTAATCCTTACAATAGCCTCAAATAGCAGAGGAGAAAACTGAGACTGAGAGAGGTTATATGACTTACCCAGAGTCACATAACTAGTGAGAGTCTGAGGCAGGTCTTGAATCCAGATCCATGGCTCCCAATTCCAATACTGTCCGCTGCACCACTGGATTACTCTGTATATGCATCTTCTAAAGGAAGAGAGTGTTAATAATTTGGTCCATGGAGACTGTGCTTCTGCTGCAGATTCTAAAGTTACAGACTGATCGCTGCTCAAAAAAACCTCCAGTCTTCAGGGAACCAATTGATATGACCCAGCTTCTCAGATTGAAAGTTGAAAAAGTCAGTTCCAGAGAAGCCACAATGACCTATACCCATGAATAACAGCAGCGAGCCAGTGTCCTCAGGCTCTAGGAAGGGAGCTTTCAAGCAATATGGAAGAAATTATTTTATATCTACAATTGTTTGCCATACAAATGGAAAGATTATCTACTTACCCACATATACATATGTGTGTACATACACATATGTATATATGCACATGTGCATGTTTTGTGTGACTATGTACACCTATATAGGCAGTATTTATTTGGATCCTTGTTACCTTCAATATTTCAAGGAATTATAATCTTACTAACATGCACATAACACCTGCCCACCCCCCCAATACAGAATACAATCACTCAATATCTTTGTAAATTATCTTTGAGAGTTGCTAAGACCAACCTATCTCACTAAACTTATTTAAGTAGGTTGGTTGTTGAACAGTAGATATAGAATGACATGAGACCTATACAGGAAGCCTTTCCAACTCAGTAGGACCTCCCCCGTCTTCCACAGACATAAGATCGAGAACTAAAATGGCTCCCATTTTAATATTTTAGTGAGGCTCCAGTATCTTACCTTTTAAAAATATTATGGAATAATACCCCTTCCTCACCAACAGGAAAACTCTCATGCTGTTAATCTGTGTTAATTAAGTGAATATCAGAGACCACCAGGTGGGAAATTGTTTTAATGTATTTGGTGGCAACACAGTTTTTTCCAGTTATTTGCCTGAGAACTTTAATTTCTATAGTGGGAAATGGGGGTCACTGAGGTAAGTTGGTTATAGCTACTAAAAAATAAATGCTATTTACATGCTCAGGATATAGTCTTCAAAATCTTACTCTAATTAGTTGATTAAAAGCTGGACTAATTGACTGGAACTAGGCTTGAATTTCAATTCTATTCCTGATTACTTGGCATTTTTTGCTTTTTTTTACTCCAGGCTGAGTGGTTCTATTGTGTAAGCAGCCTTCTAAGGGGGGAAAGGGATAGAATTATCTCATAGTGCCTGGGTTCAGCCTGAATATATTTTGCCTTTTCATCTCTGCCTTCCATTTCTTCTAAATTTTGCTAGATTTTCCCAAGAAAGTGTCACAGCCTCCATGCAGAGTAAGGAACTCTGTGGATGGCCTTGTTTCACTCTCCTTTTCATTTTAATTTTTTCCCCATCCATTGATCAAATGGCAGAGGAGAGGATGGATAGTAGTCATGTTAGTCTCTCATGTCCTCACTTATTTTAGCACCTTAACTAGCACCCTCTCTCTACATGGTCTCAGAGAAAAGAAATTCAAAGGTTTTTTTTTTTTTTAGTTCCTGATCAAAGCTTGTTTCTCCATGCTATCACCCTCTGGGATATTGTATGAGTCCTCTAAAATTCTCCAAACAGTTCTCTGTTGCCTGGACCCTAGTGGTTCTCTGCCTCTCTGTGCATCCTACAAACGCTCTGCTATTATTACAAGTTTTTCCAACAGAGTTTCTACGAAAGCCTTATAACAGCACCCAGTATTTCCAGTGACCAAGTCCAGGTTTCAATATTTTTCCCTCCTTTTGTACCTGCCATCTTTTTTGTCCATTGCTTATTCTTGTGCACTGGTCCAGTCACCTTTAACAGGTGTATCTTTCAGAATAGTTCATCAAAAGCTTGTTCAGACCACCCTCAAAACCTTGGTAACAGGAATCCCTCAGTCCCATGAGCTGTTTTCTCTTTGACAACTTGACTGTGTTGTTCTTGCTTCACAAAGTGGTGATATCTTCTGTTAAATCATATATTTCCCTCTCCGTTGACAAAGACCTAGTGTGAGTCCATGTTGTTTTTCTTCTTTTTGCACCTTCTATGGTTCCTAAAACTATTCTAAGACTTCCTTCCTCATACACCATTTCTCCATTTTCATCAGTCCGTTGTTAATTTCTTTAGCTCACCATAACCAAGAGACCAGTCACTGCAAGGCATTGTGGTAAATATTCAGAATATGAAGACAAAAATGAAAAACAATTCCTGTCTTAAAGAAATTCACCAATACATGTTAATTCGTGGGTGAAGAGTGTACCAATAACCAGGGAGATGAGAAACCACTTTCATTCACAGTAGCATTTGAAATAATTATTGATGGAACCTACATATTGTAAGAGTTCAAGATGAGGAAGGTGAATATTCCAGGTACAAGGGACAGCTTAGTCAAGGCACCAAGGCTGGGGATGAACTGTCTAGTTCAGGAAGTAGTAGTCACTACCATTTGGCTGGAGCATAGAGTTTAAGATAAATAAAGTGAATTAAACTCAGAAAATGATACTGGAGCCATATTGTGAAGCCCTATAAAAGTCAAGCTGAGGAGTTTACTCCATGGACAATAGGAAATCACTGAAGATTATTTAGGAGGGGTTATCGTGATGATTAAATATATGCTTTGGGAAGATAAATTGAAATGTAAGACTAAAAGCAAGGAGATAACAGGAGTGGGTATTATAAGAATCCAAGCAAGAGGACAACCTGACTGAGAATAGTGATCTAGAGTCACCTGAGTGGGGAGATGAGGATGAGAGAAGACTGGTAGAGAAGGATAAAGAGAGAAGAGGTCAGGAAGATAAAAGGATGAAGATGGGTGAAGAGAGTGGAGAAATGAAAAAGAACAAGAAGTTGAAGAGGAGGAAGAAAAGAAAGGGGGTGATCTTTTGGAAGAAAGAGATCAGATACGGGAAAGAAAGAAAGAGAAAAAAATGGAAACAAGGCAGCCCAGAAACAAAGCCTTTGAATCAAATATCTGTAATTACTTCCTTCCTGAAGCTGTTGGTCCAGGAACTGAGGGTGCCTGATTTAATGGACCACAGACTCCTCCATCCCCTTGGAAGATTGTCATAGCAGGAAAGCAGGAAGAAGATTAAGAAAATTTCATAAATGTGGACTCAGGCTCAGCCCCTATCACCTACTTCTTCAATCTCTTTTAAGGGTTTTTCCTCTTCACTCCTCCACTTTATCACTTGCCTGTAGACCACAGTCTGCTAAGAATTTAACGAACCTGAAGTCCATTTGAGAATAACCACAGGTACTATCTAGGCAATGAGTTGATTTGGTAAGGAGTAAATTTGCCATTACTGGAGGTCTTCAAGCAGAAACTTGCTGACCACTTGTTTGGGTACTAAAGAGTCTTACGCTCAGTTAAAGATTAGATCAGATGGTCTCCAAGCACTGGAGAGTCTGTAAATTCCTGTCTAGGATTCAGATTTAGGTCTCCTGAACCTTCATCCAATGTGCCAAAGCATGCTATTTGTAATATTGGGACAGTTATAGAGAAGACCCAAGCCTCCTGACACTTGCCTTATTTCACATTATTTACACTCAACAGAGTATCTCATGTCATATCTCACTGGGAAAGAAAAAGAGACCATCTGTCTGGAGCTCCCTTTTGACACCTAGTCCATACTTAGTATCACTCTACCATCAATCACCATCCACCCCAATTCAATGCCTTTTTCCAGTCTTGGAGGACTCTCTCCTTGCCAACACAAACTTTTACATTTGTGCCCTGGACCTAATCCCTTCTCAGGTCCTCTAGTAGCTTACCTCTGTGATCATCAGCTCTCTCTCTGCTTTTCAATCTCACTTAGCCACTAGGCTTCTTCCTATCTCCAAACACACCCAAACTTTTCCAGCCTTAAAACAGCACAGTAACTCTCCATTTGACCCTGTTATTGCTTCAAGCTATCATTCTGCACTTCTCAATTTTATAGTAAAACTCCTAGGAAAAAAATATTTATATTCCTTGACTTTACTTTCTTGCCTGTCACTTCGCAATCTGTATTTCCTTAGAGACAAAACCCAACTCCTCTGGTATTTAGACCCTGGTATAACCTGACTGCAAACTAATTATTCCAGATTGATTATTTATTGCTACCCCCTACATGTGCTAATAATGCCCCATACCTACTGTTTCAGTCAAATTGACTGTTAGAGCACAATGGTACTGACATAAGATAATTGAAGCCTACACTACTGCATTGTCATATAAAATTTGAAATTTCAGTCCCCAAGTCGACATGTCACTTACACATGGAGTGAAAAATTGAGCCACAGGTGGCAAAAATGGAATTCATTTAATAAGCAACTTGAGAAAGTTTTAAAAAATACACACTTAGTTGCCATACCAAAAAAAAGTGCTGCGAAAAACAGAACTAAATTTGGACTGCAATTGCTTATTGGCAAAATATTACAGCAGATGTTGGAGGAGAGATTAATTGAAGGAGTAGGCAAAAACAGTTCCCACAGATTCTATGCTTAATGGGACTTAATTGTCAATAGAATATGAAATGAAAAAGGTATCGTATGTTTTATACTCCAGTCACAATCCTAAAAGTGCTTTTGTGATATTTCTCATTACATGAGCATAGGCTTTTGTTCACTTATTTATTTCTTTTTATAGAACTATCCTCTTGGGGATAAAAAGAAAAGTAGATTAACTGGACTAGGGAGGGAGATATAAAAATATTTACTGATTAATGTTATTGGATGAACTCTTCCTTATAAAATTCTATGAAATTGTAATTTTTTTTTAAAGAGTAAAAATCAACATTTGGCTTGAGCATGTGCTAACAATGCTCTATCTCTACTGCCAGGGGAGGGAACATTTGAGAGATTTTCCATTTTGGTGTATAAAAATTGATTTTGACCAAATTGCTAATCTCTTCTCCTATAGAGACTTGCCAGATTGTCCTGCTTTACCAGATGTCTCCCATATATCATTTCATCTTCTACTCAAGTGAATCCAGGGCTCTGTGAACTGTGCCATGTGTCATTAGAATTGAAGCTCCTTAAGGACAAGGTCTATTTCATTTTAGTTTTCTGTGCCTGACAAAACATGCAGCACATGGTAGGCATTTAATCAATGTTCAGTGAATTATATACATGAGCATGTTTAACCCGTAGAAGAAAAGACTTAGGAAAGTTATGATGGCCGTCTGCAAATATTTGAAAAACTGTCATGTTGAAGATGAATTATTCTTTGTGGCCTGAGATTTTCTAGTGGAAACAGAAAGGAACAATTAAGTGAAACTTTTAAGAGAAGCAACTTTTTTACTTAATATGAAGAATTTTATCAGTCATATCTGTCCAGAAATGGAATTACTCATGAAAGAATTTAATTCTCATTTTTGTAGAGCTTTAAGGTTTATAAAACACTTCTCTCAATCAATGCAGTGAAGAGAGCAGGTATTTTCACTCAGGGCAGCTAAGAGGCACAAGGGAAAAGAACACCCATTCTGGAATTAGGAAGAGCTGAGTTCACATCTGCCCTCAAATGCCGACCAGCTGCGTGACCCTGGGCAAATCACTTAACCCTGCTTGCCTCAATTTCCTCATCTGTAAAGTGAGCTGGAGAAGGAAATAGAAAACCACTCCAGAATTTTTGCCAAGAAAACCCTAAATGGGGTACAAAGAGTCATACATGACTGAAAAATAACAACAACAAACATTGTTACTCTTATTTTACATATATGGAATCTGAGGCTCAGGATGCAAAGCACATGGAGCTACAACACATTGGAGTAAAGGTTCAGATGAAGGGGTTTGAGTCTTAGTCCAGTTCTCTTTCCTTTATACCACAGGCATCTCTTCTAATCCTCTGTCCTCTCTAAATCCCCTTAAAAAAAGTGTTTTGTTTTGTGAAGTTTGGATTCAGTCAAAGGGACACCCTTGAGGACTAGAGGGCCACACATGGCCTCAAAGCCACAGGTTTCCCACCCGTGCCCTAGAGGTTTCTTTATTTTCTCCAGATATTTGAATATTAATGGAGCAATCAGGCTGCCCTGCTGTCCCTTCCTCTCAGTTTTGTTCAGTCCTTCATTTGTATCCAACTCTTCATGACCCCATGTGAGGTTTTCTTGGCAGAGATACTAGAAAGGTTTGCCATTTCCTTCTCCAGAACATTTTGTAAAGAAGGAAACTGAGGCAAACAGGGTGAAGTGACTTGCCAAGGGTCACAAAACCAGGAAATGTCAGAGGTTGAATTTAAACTCACAAAGATGAGCATTCCTGATTCTAAGCCTGGGAGCTCTATCCACTGTACTACCTAGTGGCTCTGCCCTTACTCTCATCATGTGACAAATTCATTTTTCTCCTCTTCATTAATACATTTACCTCGTCCATTCCAAATGGTAGTTATTCTCTGAAGTTCCTTGTCATTAGATGACATCTTGCTTACACTAATTTTGGTCTCTTTATGACCATTTGTTTTATTCTTAATTTTAATTCTTCAGAGGCTAGAAGGTTCCATGATGCCAATGGAATTAGACTATGCCATTGGATACGGGTGTTAAAAAGACATCTTTGTGTTTGGGATCGTTAAAGGAGCCTTGCATTTTCCCAGAAGCTATCCAACCCTTTTTTTCTCTTCTAACTTCTATTTAGTTTTATACCAATTTGTACCCATTTTGAATATGTAAAATATGTATACCTAAGGTATGTACACTAATGAATGAGCTCTGTTGATTGTCCAAGCAATTTCATGTCATAATAAAGTCAATAGCACTTTTTCACCCACTTATCTCATGTGGAGAGTTAGGTCATACTTTTTTTAGTGACTACAGACGTCCTCCAGGAGACATTGTGGTGTATCAGAAACCAATCCAACTTGCACAATGCCATGGAAAAATTAAAAGCATCTAAAAGGTCTCACCATTCATAGGGTCTTCTTCAATTTGAAATCTATGATAGATATAATCATTGACAATGACGAAACATTTTCGATGGGCATAGGCTGAATTTTTTTTTTAATCCCTCTTCTCATTACATGATAATCGAAGAAGGTTACCTTTGTTATATCACTAAAGAAATCCTGAATTATTTTGATATATGTAGGGGAAACACCTTGGTGAAAGCCAGATTTTAAGGCATGTTTTGCTCTCAAAATCAATTTTTTAATGATGAAAAACACAATAGGATCTATATTCTCTAAATCATTTAGTAAATTATATGAGGATAAAAGTATTTAACCACATTTAGGAACACCTTCTTGTTCCCTTCTAATACATTCATTAATGATGCTTTTAACACATTTGTAGATGATTCTCAAAAAAATGTTTCACAAATGAGAATATGGGCATGTAAGTTAGTATCTGCTGCTATTCTCTTGTTTGGTTCCTTTTGCCCCCATGCCTAGGTCTTCTTTTATCCATCAACATTTTCACAATTATATTACAAATTATGTACATTTTTCTGCCTTTAGACTGTTTTCTCATCTTTTCCCCACTCTTTAATGCCATCCTAAATCCTATATTAAATATCTAGGACAGTTATGTTAAAGTGCAAATATTGTCGATCTACTTGTCTTCATGATGAAATAATTTCTATGATGAAAATCTAGGCAGATCTTTTTCATTTTTCTTCAGTTTGTTTTCCTATCATTTTCTCCCACAAATAATTTCAAAATAACTTTATGTCATAAAGTAAAGCACATAAAGTGCCAAGCACACAGTAGGTACTTAATAAATGTTTATTTATTGATTGTTGGGTCTCTTACTGAGCTTTTGGGAATTTTTTAAATCTTCTTTTTAACCATCTCACTACTTTTCTCTGTTTTTCTATTATTCTTTTCCATAAGATGTTACAAATGAGTTTATATTTTTTAATTGACAATGCCCTTGGATGACACATCTCTCTGGTTGTAAGGCTAGTGCTAACTGACAAGAAGGTTTTAAGGCTTTTTTTGACTCTGTGTTAAGATAATTGTTTTATATGGATTACAGATGCAGAATGTCACATGCACTTTCGGATGAGGTCACTATCACTAATTTTACTTCTGCAACAGCTTTCTCACAGGGTAGGGGAGGAATATGGAATTCTTTTAAATATAAAAACAAAATACATCAATAAAACCTTTGAAAGATTTACAAAAGTTGAACTTTTCTATGAAATTATTAGGATAAAGGAGAAAAAGACACCTGGAAATAATGCTTTTATATAAAATTATATGATTATATAAATAAAATCATTCACTTTCAACACCTCCTTGGATGTGCTTAGTTTGCAATTCAAATGCATTTTCTATTCAAATTCTTTTGTCATCACTTTTACAGAATGTCTTTATCTGGCTTATATATGTTTTATATATATGTATGTATATATATATATGTATGTGTATATATGTATATGTGTGTATATATGTGTATATATATGTTTTATGATATGTATATTGTATAAAGCATTTTACATAAGATATCACTCTTTTATCCTACTACTATTTTGTTCTAAATTTTGGATCATCCTAAAAAAATTCACTGAAGACAAAAACATCTTTTCTGGATCCCCCAAATGTTGGTGCCTTATCCCAAAAATATTTCACATATTCTGCATGTGTATGTAGGTATAGGTATAGATTTTTTATTAGTTATATCTGATTATTCATGACCTTATTTTGTGGTTTTCTTGGCAAGATACTGGAGTGGTTTGCCATTTCCTTCTCCAATTCATCTTGCAGACAAGGAAGCTGAAACAAATAGAGTTAACTGACTTGCCCAGGGTACAACAGCTAGTAAGTGTCCAAGGCTCAATATCTGAACTCAGGGTCTTTCTCTCTCTTTCTTTCTTTTTCTCCTTCTTCTTCTCTCTCTTTCTATGTACACACAATACACACACACTTTTACTGTCTTCAACTAAATTTTAGGTTCTTCCAAGGCCAGGCCTGTCTCACTCATGTCTTTGTATTTCCAACAATTAATATACTAAATGGCACGCATTAAAGAAGAGGAAGGAAGGGAATAAGCATTGATATAGCACTACTATGTGCCAAGAACTATGCTGAAACCTTTTTTTACAAGTATCTCACTTGATCCTCATAACAGCTATAAGAGATAGGTGCTATTCTGATTCCATTTTACAATAAAGAAAACAGGCAGACAGTAGTTAAATAACTTTCCAGGGTCACAGTTACACAGCTAGTAAGTGTCGGACAGATTTGAACTCATGATAAAATGCAAAATCCTCATCCTGGCACACTCACCATCTGCCACCTACTTAACCTTTTTAGTCTAGTTTTATATTATATCCCTTCATGCACTCTTCACTGTAAGCAAATAGGACCACTGATTGTTCCTTGCATACAACATTACATCTCCCAAGTCTGTATCTTTGGAGATGCTGTCTTTCTTTAGTTTCCTTCAAAGTATCATTCATTTGTTATCTCTGATACTAAACCTTTTCTAATCTCTCCATTAGTTTGATCTTTCTTCCCCTTGAAATTATTTAATATTGCTCTTTGTATATGTTATGTTGTGTTGTTTGTTGTTCATTCTCGACCGTGACATCAGGAAGAAGATGGATGCTATGACTTGCAAATGAATTGGATTTAAGTGAGCAAGGGCTGTGCAAGGTCTCCAGAACCATCTGGGTCCAGTGGTAAGATATAGATCAGGATGATTGGAGACGGCCCCCGTATATTATGTGTTTACTTATTATATTCACACTTCCTCCAATAGAATGATAACTTCCAGAGGGCAGGGAAGCATTTTCTTTTTGATTTTGTAACCCTAGTGTGTAGCACAATACTTTGAACTGTAGTAGGGGGTTCACACAGGTTTTGTTGGAATTTAACTATATTTTTATATTGTTTTTCAGCTTGAACAACTCCCAATTAGCTTTTTATGTTGCATTCATTCTAATGCTAAGCTCATTTCCTTTGGTAAAGGAAATAGAATCAAAACAAGAGTTGGGCAGCGTTGCCTTCTCTTTTCTGTTTCCATCACATTATCCACCATTGTTGTAGTGCTACCCCTTCTTTGGTCCTGCTCTTTTCTCTAATACAAAATAAGTGGAACCAAAGACGCATTATCTTTAGCTTTCTTCACCATTCTTTACACATTCTGAGTTTTAGTATTCCCAATATCATGGTTTACTTTTTTATTTATCCCATTACTTGTGGTTCTAATGTAATGTATTTTTTCTTAAAATCTAAGTTGATCCTATTTGCTGTATCTACCTGGCAGACATGTTTTGAGAAAAAAAGTTTGTTCTCTGTGACATACAATATAAAGTTCACTTATCCTTATCATTGACTGCAGATTGAAAGAGATAATTATTGAATTCCAATGGGACTGAATGTTGTCACTTAGGCATCTGGCTTCATGATTTAATTAGCGTACAGAGAGTTTGAGTAGCCAGTGGGTTTCAGAGTTCTTTCATCACTATAACAAATTGAATACTCATCACAAAGGGTGTTATCCTGTAGAAAAATTTATGGGGAATGGATAGGCAGAGAAATGCAACCACTTTTCATTATTGACAGCCCAAGGATATATAGAGCAATTCATTAGTTGGGAAGATATAGAGACTATCTGAATAATGACTAATACACATATCATGTTGAATACATTCTCTCAATTGATTCAACGTCATTATCTGGCAGGTACTTCAGGTGTTATTATTCCTATTTTATAGATGGGGAAATTGAAATTTAAGGAGGTTGTGACTCCCATAGTCTCATAGCTGACAAATGTCAGGTGGCGTTTGAATCCTGGTCTCCCTTGCCTCCAAGTCCAGTAAACTGACTGCACGTATTTAAATTTCCATTTCCAAAATTTCCATTTTGCAGTTCAGAGAGTTTAAGTGATTTAATTACGGTTACATAGTACAGCCAATTCTTCTATAACCTGATGCTTGTGTTTCCCAAATTGTCAATAAAATCCACAGAGCTTTTGGGGAAAATGGGTTTGGAAGCACAATGCTTAAAAACTTTCTCAGTGACACACACAGACACATACAAAAAAGACAGTAAACTAAAAATAATTGTGACCCAAGATTTTACACGTTAGATGGTTAAGAGATACAAAATACTACGACATGAGGCCTTGGCTGCTGTTCAGCCTGTGCCTTAGACTGCATGAGCAAGTTGGGCTGAAGGAATCTTTACTAGCATGACTGAGGCCACGACAGAAGGGAGCATGGGTGTGGATGGTGTGGACTAGCCTTTCTCTACTCACAGATCCTATTGAACTCAAAGATGTATAATAAATATGGGACCTCACCTTGAAAAATATGGAAGGTTGTTTGTAGAAGTGGGCAGTGGGAGCTTCACCACTTGTGACTTATTTGGAAGTGGTGCAGTTTTCTGATTTCTCGTATATTTCTTGAGGATGAAGCCACACAGATGCAAACTCAAAATCCTGGTTATGCTCAAGATATCCTCCTTAATATATCAATCCTGTTAGAACAAATTCAAGTTTTCAAAACACAGGTTATACAGAGCGGACATAAATGTTGAGCAAGATTTGAACCCAAGATTATTCTGTTGTTGTACACAGCAGCACAATGCCTGTTATACCACAGGAACTCTTAGGACGTAAATGACCAAACGAACATGGATATGGTGAAGACTTATGATTTTACTGGTACAGAGACTCCCTGGTGAAGAAACTCCTACTAAAGTAGAATGACACTATTTCTTCCAATTGTCTTAGAGTTGATTAGAGCATGAAGAGATTAGATGATTTCTCTAGGGTCACACAGCCAGAGGCATAATCTTCCTGATTCTGTGGCCAGATATTTATCTACTATGCAATGCCATTTTGCTATAAATGGACAAATGTGGTGAAAATAGCATCAGACTCTCAACATTTGAAGGAAGCTCAGAGGCCATCTATCCTAAACAAGATTTCCTCCTATAATATGCCTCAAAAACAGCCATCTAGCCTTTGCTTGAAGAGTTCTAGTGAGGGAAAGTCCATCAGTTTCACTATGATATAATAGCAACATAACATGTTGAAAAAATATTATCAGCTGTTAACATCCACAAATCACAATTCTCAGCTTCGGCAAATTGGCAGAGGCCCTAGAGGTCGCCTGGGGCAACCTGTACTCAGAACAGGACGAGTCATTGTTTCTTGATGAGATGCCTTAGTCCATTTGCAGTTTATCAGTTTAATGTACTTTATTCAGGAATGTATTTTCTGATGTACTTAATATAGAAGAGTTAGGACATAGCCTCTGCACTTTGTTCTATAAATTTATTCATATTTTCCCAATCAACAAAAATCTATTTCCTCTCCTCTCTACTTCACTCCCACTGGAAAAGAAAAGAAAAGCCCTATAACAAATATACATAATGGAACAAAACAAATTCCCATATTGGCCATGTCTAAAAATGTGTGGTCCATTCCGTACCTTGAATCTATCACCCCTTGGTTAGAAGTGGGCACTCTATGTCATCCTCGGTCCTCTGGACTCATGCTTGGTCAATGATTTGATTAGTGTTAATTCTTACGAAGTTGGCTCTCTTTACAATGTTACTGTTATTGGATAAATCTTTCTCCTGCTTCTGCTCATTCAGCATCAGTTCATACAAATCTTCCCATATTTCTCGGAAACTATTTTTGTATCATTTATTACAGCATAGTATCTGTTCATTGTAGAATAAAAAATAGTAAATCCATGTGAGAAGTGTCTTATGCTTCCAAAAGGAGGTTGTACCTAATGGTACCTGACAGCCTAGGGAAGGCATACATTCAACAGAATACGGCACATAGAGTCTAAAAAATTATGCTTGGGGACCCTGGGCTATTCGCTTAACTGTTTCAAGACTCAGTTTCCTGTTCTTTCTAAAGTTCTTTCACTACCTCCATGGGTTATTTTGATTTTCTAGAGAGGATTTAGGGGTTAGGACCATAGTGAGATCCAGCCCCTACGTTTGCAGATGAGATAAAGAGAAGCAAATGACTTGTCTAAGGAGGTACAAGTTAAGAGCGGCAGAGCTGGAATTTGAGTCTAGGGCTTGTGCCTTTGGTGTTAATACTCTGTTCACACTATGTTGTCCTTTATACAAGGAAGGCTACCCAATTTTTAATTTTCAATTTGTATCAGCATCATTATGCACATGAACTTGACATTTGTGATACACGGTATCAAAATCAAAGAATTTTAGAATCTGAAGGATCCTCAACAAGCACATAGTCCAACTAGCACCCAGACATGGTGTAGTAGAAAGGATGTTATATTGCTAGTCATGAGGGGTCTTTGTACTCACTACCTATCCCTTCACCATTCCAAACTTCCTTCCTCTGCAAAATGAGGATGATTGATAATGCCTCTAAAACCTACATCACTTTATAGAGTTGTAGTAAGGATAAAATGAAAAATGTTTTGCAAATTTTCTAGCACTCTATGTCAGTTATTAGCTCCCACAAGTGGTTTTATAGACTCTGTATGAAGACATTCAGCGGCTACCATTCCCAGGTAGTTCATTCTGTTTTGGAGAGCTCCAACTGCAGGAATTTTTCCTTTACATTGAGCCAGGATTCACTTCCTAATAATTTAGATCCTTTGTTCTGCCCCTCTGGGACTAAGCAAACTTTGAGGATCACTTCCCTCTTCCACATGAAAGCCCTTCGTATGAGAGGCCACTTGACTTAGTGGGAAGAGGGCTGGATCTGTAGGGAAGAAAAACCTGGGGTCAATTACTGCCTTGGACACTTCCTAGCTGTGACCTTGGGCAGCCTATTTTAACTCTTAACGTTTCAGTTTCTTCTTTGTAATAAAGAGATTGTGAAGGAAGTGCCTTTTATGATTTCTTCCAGGTCTAAATGTATGATACTATATATATTTGTAGAGAACTGTTATGTCCTCCCATCCCATCTTTCCTTCTCCAGGCTGGGTATCCTCATTTCCAAGTGTCAGCCATTGGTATAGAATAGTCTCCAGTCTCTGCATCATGCAGTTACCCTCCTGTGTACTCACTTCAATTTCATCATATCATTTCATCAAGATAAACCTTGATGGGTTTGATCCCACCTGCTGTTTACTAAATTATAGCCACAAAACTGAGACCCTGGAGACTCTAACCACTGAGCACACCAATGTTCCATGTATATTAGCAGATTGCTGTAAAGCTCTGTAGTTTTTATTTGCCCTTGGCTGATGAGAAATAGTAATTTTCATTGATTTCAGTTAAAATGAGAAATAGACACACCACAGAATGACATTTCAAGGACATTTAATATTGTCAAAAGAAACAGAGATTTTCCAGCCCTTTGGCAAAGTCCATTTTCAAATAAATATGTGAACCAGAGTCACTTACATCTTACTGTGGCACAACTAATGGGTCACATACTCACCATGTTCATATTACTCTCTCAATGTAAATTAGGCACCTTGGGGAAATTCATTGACTCTTTCAGGGCACTAGGATTGAGCCCATGGCAAATTATTTAACCTCTCAGCATCAGTTTCCTCATTTGTAAAATGGGATGATAATGTTTATAATAACTACATTACCTTGTAAGGTTATAGTGAAGTTCTTGAACTCTATAACCAACAGTTCTTTTCATTACCTTTCAGGAAAGCTAGGTGGTACAGTGGATAGAGCACCAGTGCATAAGTCAGAAGGACCTGAGTTGAAATCTCACCTCAGACACTTGACATTCACTAGCTGTTTGACCTTGGGCAAGTCACTTAACCCCAATCACCTCCTCCTGAGTCATCTTCAGTCATCCTGATGAATATGTGGTCAGTGGATTCAGATGGCTCAGGAGGAGAAGTGAGGCTGGTGAGACCTGCACAGACCTCCCTCACTAAAAACAAAGTCAAGTGCAAGTCATGTCATCATTTCTCTGATGGCATGGTCTTCTTCGGCAACAAGGGACACACACACACACACACACACACACACACACACACACACACACACACACACCTTTCAATAACCAGAACTCGCCTTTTCCTTATGCTCTGTTAAGCACTACTATATAGTTAGACCAGAACCCCTTTTTGCAGCACACTTGGATTGCTTGGTATTCTCTAACCGCTTGATCTGAAAGAGACAATGAGTTCAACAAGCATTTATTAATCACCTACCAAATTCAAGTGAAGAATTATTAGCTGCTCTATTTTGTTCAGAGAAAAAGCTTCAGAAAATGTCTGAATTATTGAAGTTTCCAGAGACATTTACATTACATAAGTGATATACAATATATACATATTGACATATGTACATATACACACACACATATATATATATACATGATATATGTACCTATATGTATATATAAGTGATATACAATATAAATATCATATTTCCCAGATAGGTACTATGGAAATAAGCCTCCCCCCACAATGAACTAAGAGAACTATTTAGTTTTTAGCCACAGAGACATTTGTAGGGATTACTTAGTAGTATGTCCATCTGTGCCTTATCTGTGTGAGTCTTTAAATTACTGAGGTTATTAAAAGCTAAAGGAGAGAAAATAGATTCTGAAGGAAGAATCTTGGTTTGGGTAGCATCTAATTCTGGTTGTAGACATTGCTTCACTCCTGTTCTGATCCCGACTCTCTAAGTTTCTGTATCATGTTCTGGCTTCCTTTTTACCCTGGAAGATCCCTCCACTTCTGCACCCCTTCTTGATGAGTGAATTGGTCCTGATCCATTTAAATTCAAAATGGAACATCCATTTTAAAGAAGTGCCCAGGACAGCCATTCTTACTTCTTCACTCCTTTCCAGATTTCTCCAGTCTTGCAGAGATACCTTCTCCAAACCCCTCCTCTGCCCTTCAGTTAGATGTTATCTTTGTATGTTTATATGTTAACCTTTAACATCCAAGCACAAGCTCCTTCGAAGGCAGATACTTCCTTTTTGCCTGTCTTTCTATTTCTAGCACTTACTACAGACACACAGTAAATGCTCTACCCATGCCTGTTGACTTGATTTGACTATATATACTTGCATAAAAGGACAATTATTCCTGAGTGAAATTATATAGAGAGAACATTTATCAGGTATGTACTCTGGTCAAGTCACCTAACCTCTGTTTGCCTCAGTTTCCTCAAGTATAAAATGGGAAATAATAGCATTTACTTCACAAGAGAGTTATGAGTGTCCAATGAAAAGATATTTGTAAATTTCTCAACAGAGTGCCTAATACTGTGCTTTAATCGAGAAAAATGCTTATTCTTTCCCTTTCCCCTCCCTCATTCTGATTAATGAAGAAAAGAAAAAAAGAGAATGAACACCCCAGCAGCTACTATGAAAAAACACAGCTTCTGCTTCTCTCTCCCCTTACTTCTTCTTAATCTTTCATTACATGTGAATGAACATGCATGTGTGTATGCAAACACATATATATGGCTCAATCAATTAATACATATTTTAAAACACCTATTATGTACCAGACACAGTGCTTAGTTCTGGAGATACAAAAATGGCACAAAGCAGTCCCTATCCTCAAGTTACTTATAATCTAATGAGGAAGACAACATACAGACAAGTATATACAAAGCGATTGTATATACTATTTCTCATTTTAACTGAAATCAATGAAAATATACAGAGTAAATGGGAAATTATTAAAAGAGAGAAAGTCCTACAATTAAGAGGGTTTAGAAAAGGTTTTCCATAGAGGGTGGGAATTTAGTGTGTATATACATATACATATACATATATATATATATATATATATATATATATATATATATATATACATATGGGGGTGTGTGGGGTGTGGTGTGTGTGTGTGTGTGATTTTCTGAAATCTGTGATACACACACATATACATATATACTGTGTATATATCCTATATTGCCATTAAAGTAGTAATGGGACAAAATAAAGCACAAATAGCTGCTTAAGAAAGATGCTGTCCTTTTCTATTGCTCACATGTGGCAGCAATGTTTTATTTTGAATTTTTTTTAAATGGACTATATGGTTTACAAGTAGCACAGCCATGCCCATGTACACTGCTCATTCCAATGTAAGTTGGATAGCTCATCCTATTCTAGCAACCACTTAAATTTCCAAATCTTTACAATGAAAAGGGAAATTTTCTAAGTCACCTCCAGTGATAAGCTATTTATATTGGTACTTTTCACCTAAATGTGAGAAATTATAAGTGTAATAAAAGAACCTATAAATTTCATAAACTTCATTCACCTAACAAAGGGGTTCTTGAAAAGATGCACAAGAAGACCAGTCAACTCTGAGCAACATGGTGAAGTAGTTCATCTCCTAATTCATTGCCTTTTGACTGTTTTGCAACACAAAATATCCTACCCCTTATCCCTGATGCTCTTCCAGAAGCAATTACCTTTACATATTTGTACTTATGTAACTTTAAGGTCAAAATGACAGTGAGAAATGGATCAGGGACAAAAACCATGGCTTTAAATGTCTATGCATTAATACACTAGGTGAGAGGAGTTCAGATGAATAGAATTTCCCCTTCTTGGTTCTTCTACCTTTTGAAGGATGAAATTATTATAAAATGAAGTAAAGAAATTATTAGCTGCTCTATTTTGTTCAGAAAAAGTTCGAGAAGCTGTTTGAATAATTGAAGTCCCCCATCACAACTATGTCAAGCCTCTGTGTCAAATGCGATTTATTTCCAAAATTCCTCATCTACTTTCTCATTCTATGCAATAGTCTATAGTTTATATTTGTGATAAAATCTTTTCTGCTTATGCCTCATTCCCCCCACCTCCACTTTGATTCCTGGATTTTATCAAATGTTTCCTTTCTTAATATATGATCCTACTCCAATTCTTCTTTTGCTGACCCTATTTCTTTTTTCAATTCATTATTTATTTATTTTTAACATTTTTTTCAAATTCTGAGTTCCAAATTCTTTCCTCATCTCCAACCCCTCCCAACCAATTAAGCAAGCAATACCATATCAATTAAACATGTGAAATCATGCAAAACATAGTTTCATATTAACCATGTTGCAAAAAAGCAAGAAAAAAATAAAATGAAAAAATATGTTCCAATTTTCACTCAAAGTTAATCAGTTCTCTCTTTGGAGGTAAAGAGCATTTTTCATTATGTGTTCTTTGGAATTGTCTTGGGTAATTGTATTTATTTGATTTATTGTATCATTTGTAGTTGATTATCACTATGAAATTGTAGAATATTCTCTGATTTTGCTCACTTCACTTTACATCAGTTTATATGAGTTCAAGTTTTCCTGAAACCATTCCTCCCCCTCATCTCCAATTATTTCTTAAAGCAAACTAATATTCCATCACAATCAGCTACCACAACTTGTTTAGTCATTCCTAATTGATGGGCATCCTCTCAATTCCCAATTATATGCCACCACAGAAAGAGCTGATTTTCCCATGATTCCCTAATTTGCTTAAGATGTCACCTTTTATGTCTAAATCATTTATCCATTTTGACCTTATCTTGGTTATGACGTGAGATGCTAGTCTATTCCTCGTTTCTGCCAAACTGCTTTCTAGTTTTCCAGCAATTTTTGTCAAATAGTAAGTTCTTGCCCCCAAAGCTTGGGTCTTTGGGTTTATTGAACACTAGATTACTATGGTCATTTACTACTTTGTGTTGTGTACCTTACCTATTCGATTGATCCACTACTCTACTTTTTTTCTAGTGCCAGATTTTTCTTATGATTACCAGCTTGCCTTCTTTCTTTTGAATAATATATACCCATCCAGAGGAAGAAAAGTATTTCTTAAGTGACTACTATATGCCAGGCAGTAGGCTACATGTTTTACAATTACTGTCTCACTTAATCCCTACAACGACGAGAGGAGGGAGGTAGGTACTATTATTTCCCCATTTTACAGTTGAATAAACTGAAGCAGAAAGGTTGTTACTTGCCCAGGGTCACATAGCTAATAAATGTCTCATACCAAATTTGAATTTGAGTCTTCCTGACTCCAGTCTCGTACTCCATCCACTGTGCCATAGAGCCACCTTCCATTCCTAAATCTCATCCCAATAGGTCTCAATCATTCCCGTGGTATCAAATGTGTCTCCTTTTATTAGAATCTCTATTTGTTATCTTTCTTGTCATTTGTGAATTGAGGAGTTGAATAACTGAAGCACTTGACTTCAAATATTTCTTTCCTCAGAGTCAGAACTCCTAGTTCCCAAACTAAAGCAAATAGCTAAACACTCTTCATTACTTTTTCATATGTAAGGAGAGGGGAACTGGACTGGATGGTGTCTTCTAACCTTTATATTTCATGATTCCAGATTAGCTTTGCCAATAGCTTGAACAAGCCTCTTAACGTGTCTGAATTTCAGTGTCCTCACTTTTCAAATGAAAGTGTTGGACTAAATGAAGGGTGAGGAACCTGCAGCCTCAAGGTCACATGTGACCTTCTAGGTCCTTGGGTACAATCT
The DNA here is from genome assembly GCA_028658325.1 of Potorous gilbertii. Classification (NCBI taxonomy): domain Eukaryota; kingdom Metazoa; phylum Chordata; class Mammalia; order Diprotodontia; family Potoroidae; genus Potorous; species Potorous gilbertii. The sequence continues at coordinate 67,292,748 of CM053772.1, read as the reverse complement.
TTTGACTGATTCCAAGTTTTACAGAACAAACCCTTTTATTAAGAGGGTTTGTTCTGTGAAATTTGGATGCAATTAAGGGACCACACTTGAGGATCTAGAGGGCCACATATGGCCTCGAGGCTGCAGGTTCCCCACCTATGGACTAGATGATCTTGAAGGCTTCTTTCTCTATAATTCTATGATGTTTTCTATGACTTTGAAAACTGCTACATAGGATGATTCAAAGGCCTTCACAGTTTTACTCTAGTGTTATGCAAGATCCTTAGGATCTGCCTGGGTCTATTTCTCTATAAGGATACTGGCCCATCTACCATTAGTCATTAAAAACCTGAACTGTACCCTCAAAAGGGTGTTGTGCTAATTGTGGTTATGGAATAAGTCTGGAAGTAAGATCAAATGAAATCATATGCTTTTCAAAAGCAAAATTTCATATAAGGTAAGCTTCCATTGTCTCCATTATTAATGTCTGTAGAATGGGAATGGATACTCTTCTATTCTCATCCCCCAATACACGCATACTGCTAGGAGAAACAACTAAGATAGCTAGAGGGAGTTAAGGTTTATGATAAGTCCTCTCATATCCTCTGGCCTCTTCCTTCCTTCCTTTCTTCCTTCCTTCCTTCCCTCCTTCCCTCCTTCCTATGCCCAATAATGCACTGAGCTAGATCATACAGAAAACATATTTTTACTCCACTTAAGCAATAGGACTCTGGAAGGGTGAGTACCTGTTTTGTAAAATGGAGAGCTATTTGCTTAGCAATCTATTCCACTAGGTTGATGAAGTGATGAGGACTGCTGTA
>CM053772.1:67271324-67291448 GCA_028658325.1 Potorous gilbertii | reverse complement strand
GTCACCTTTTATAGAGTGCATATAGTATCTTCCCAAAATATCACCTCACGTGTGAGGGCTTGCTGAGCCCTTTTTCAGGGCTACTCATTCACCTTTGGTGCTTAACTTGTCACCTACCTCTCACTTGTATAGGGTTGAACGGGCAGCACCACACCCCATTAAAACTCTCTTGGCAGACAGGCTAAATCAGGTTGAGGGTAACTGACAGACCTCAAACTTATTGATGAGTTAAGGTGATGTCTACCCCAAATTTGTGAAGAGCTCTCCCTCTCCACCAGAAGAATGGGGGGATGAAAAGGCAGCGAAAGTAGGCTCTATGGAGGCTTAGAATTTGGTCAGACCTCAGTGATGCCAAGGTTATCCACTGAACCCTGGGTCATTGCCAGTTTTCTTGATTTTTGTCCTGCTATTGGACTTCAGTGACTCAGGAAGAGCAACTAAGGGGGATGACTGTGCAACAATGCCTTGCTTAGACCCGATTCATGAACAAGTCAAGATATCACCCCATAATGTCATTGTTCCTTTTAAAAAGGAAGGAAAAACAAAAAACAACTGGCTCCCATCAGTAGAATGTAATGGAGGTAAGAATTGAATTATTTTTCATTTCTGTATCCTGAGCACCAAACACAGTCTCTTCCACTTAGTAGGTGCTTAATAATTTGCTTGTTTTTGTTGCATCAAAACACTTTTACAGAACTAGAATTGGGTATGATGACACATGTTTGCAGCTAGCTACATGGGAGATTGAGGCTGGTGGCTTGCTTGAGGTGCAATAAACAAGCAGATGTGATGTTATGGGAATGCTTATTTTATTTCATAAGTTAAAAATAAATAATTTTTAAAAAATTTATCCCCAATATAGTAAGGTCACAGGAGGGAGGGGCAATCAGGCTGGCTAAAGAGGGCTGAACTGGCTTAGATTGGAAACAGAGCAGGTCAAAACTTCCATACTGATTATTAGTGGGACTGGGCTTTTGAGTGGCTGCTGCTTTTCCTACCTGGGTGAGATAGGAGAAAAAATAGAAAAACTGGGATCAGACTTCAGATGTTCAGATATTGCATCACATGCTGTGACCATATGTCCCAGATTTCCTGGGATGGCCCTGATTTCAGTAAAAGAAGCGAAAGTACACTTTTTAATGAGATTTTGCAAAGGGAATATCCCTTGTCCCTATTTTCACTTCCAACTATGTCACCATGCTTATATATCATTATTAAAAGCTACTACTGTGAAAGACTTCTCTTTGGGGAGGGGGTAGTAAGTTGAATTTATAACACAGTATCTTGGCTAATCAATGAATGGTTTAAGGTTGTATCTTTTATCATTGTGACAGTGCTCCGGTCTCCTCAGAAATAGAAAATTTACCTGTTCATATATTCAAATAGATTTTTTTGTGTGTCTTGGGTATCATTCTTGGTAAACAAAAATAAAAATCTGTCATTACAATGACAGAAAAATACAACTATTTTCTCTTTCTAAAGTTAGACATATACATACGCATGAATGTCAGAATAGAATCAAAATTTGAGAACATCATATGAGTAAATATTGCAAGTTATTATGTTAGGTTGGCAACTAGGTAGCACAGTGGATGGAATGCCTAGTCTGGAGTCAGGAAGACCTGAGTTTAATTCCAACTTCAGACACTTAGTAGCTGGGTGACCCTGGGCAAGTCAGTTAAGCCTGTTTGCCATCAGTTTCCTCATCTGTAAAATGAGTTGAAGAAGGAAATGACAAACTACTCCAGTGTCTTTGCCAAGAAAATCCTAAATGGGGATACAACTTAAAAAATGACTAAACAACAGTTGTGCTAGGTGACTAAAAACACCTTTGGGAAACAAATATCTTCCTCTTTTATGACTTGCTAACATTAATAACCAATAGGTCATCAAAATCACCGCTATAATTAAATCTTTTGAAGACTCTTGTGTGATTTTAACATACATGAGAAATACCTTATTTGGGGAGAGAATTTAAGATGACATTTTGCTTAAACAAATGAAATATATTTTTATGGTCAACAAACAATAGAAACAGTAGATTTTTATATTTTCTACACCACAGATTTTTAATTTGGGGTCCACAGACCTCTAAGGGATATTTGGAATAGATTTTAGGAGATGCATGAACTTGAGGGGGGAAAACAAATTAAATCTTTGCTTTCACTAACCTCTAACTGTATTTAACGTTTCTTTCAGCCATGAATTTTAAAAATATTCTGAGAACTAGCCCACAGGTTTCACTTGTTATAAACCTTTCAGGCAATAATGTGCCTTTAAACATGTGAAATACCATTTATGAAATGCTGGTTGTTTCCTTTTCATATATTAATCAAATGTATAACACATTTCATATTATAGTAATGAAAATTTTGTAGAGATGGAAAATAGTCACATGGAATAGTAGATAGGGAAGATATTTTAATTAAAAATCGGAGATGAAAAGAACATAGAATTTTAAAAAAATTGGCAAAGGTACTGTAGATGCATACATATATCTATGCATATATACATATAGTCATTAGCATTGTGCTAACTTATCTAGAAAGTACATGTAAAATTTCCTTTTTACTCTCTCTCATGATCTGTACCAACTATCCCAGAGAATTTTCAAATCTTAAAATAATGACTGTTGGTCATGTTGTTGGATCAGTGATAAAGTATCTATGCACTTTTATTTTCTACCATGAAAATAATACATAAATGTTGTATCCAAAAAGAATCCCTGAGAAATCAAAGTATTTCTGTAGTTTGGGTATTTCTGAACCACTTTTCTATAATATTGTCTTTATACTTATCCAAGTATTGAAAAGCACTATTAAAAATTTTTTCAGAGCTGTGAATCATTTTATGCCTCGGTTTCTTCATCTATAAAATGGGTATAATAATAGCTGGCTATCTCACAGTGTTGTTACAAGGATCAAAAGGGTTAACATATGTAGTGTTTTACAAACCATAAAGTGCTATATAACAGTTATTATTGCTATTGTAGTTTATAAAGTCTAAAATATATATATAATAGATATATATATATATATATATATATATACATACAGAATTTGGAATATATACATATGTATGTATGTATACATACACAGAATTTGAAATATATCTATAATCCAAATTCAGTGTTAGAGATAATTAGGAATTCATGGGGTTAGAAAAGTTATCCTAAAATGAACCTGAGGCATGTCACAAAAAGCACCTTTAATTCATTTTGCCTAGGAGAGGAAGGAGTTGGTATAGAAGTCAGGAGGTTGGTGTGAGGCTGCCTTCAGAGATGCTTCCAGGGTAGGGGGAGGACAAAGAAGGAGATCACTACAGCCCACTCTCTGGTAGCTTCCTGTCTAAAATAAGTTTTCTTGCTAAGGAGGTGCTAGTGTTGATCCCACATTGCTGAAAATTCTTTTAAGCACTCAACCCTAAGGCAATTTCTCAGTTACACATCCTTTTTTGGTTCTGCTGATTTTATTCCTTGCTGATCTCCATGTAACCACTTCTTGGGTATATCATTACTCAACCAGCTTCTAGAGAGACAGTACGGTCAAATGGAAAGAGCTTTGAAATTCAACTTTAGAATCAGAGAAATCATTTACTACCTGTGTGAAAGTCCCTGAATCTCAGAGAAAAATGAAATGTTTAGACTAAATGAACCTATGATTCTAAATTTTTCTCATTCAATGAATCTATCCACTTGAGAAGCTGACTGTTCTTTACTTGAAGGACTCAGCTCAATTTTTCATTATGAATAAAGTAGTATGGTAGAATATATTAACCATAGGGTCCCCTCTCCTACAAGGGACTCTAGCTCTGAACCTTTAAAAGACGGAATCAGGTTTTTCTCACTTTATCTGCCCCAAAATGTCACCATGCCATTTTAAAATTCTGAAAAACTTCTATATATTGAAGCCTAGGTATGGCTTTTATCTGTGATGTTCCTTGTAAAGTATTGAGTGTACCTTATAAAAAGGTATTTATTATACAAGGCAATATACCAGGAATAGGATTTCTGTGTATTTCCTCTACCACAAAATAGGTTTATAATATAAAAGTCTGACAAATTTGTTTTTAACAAATACTTAACCATGAATCAAGAATCCATCACCTCCATCATACTCTCTTGAAAGACAGAGTCCTGGGAGATGGAAGACTTGCGGAATTGCAAAACAGATATTTCACTTTCAAATTGGATCTGTACTCTCTGAGCAATTCATAAAGTCCCAATCTTTTGACCATCAAGAAATAGCTTAGACTTTTATGGTTCCTTTAGCTGTATCAACCTCCTGGAAGTGATCTTCCCCTGAAAGAAACATGTAGTTGCCCTATTTCTCTTAGGGAAACTAACCCTAACTCATGAATTCCAAATCTCTTGGACTACCAAAGTAGCCAACAAAAATGGAAACATTCATCACTCTGGATTGTTGCTTGGTGACCTGTGTTCAGGGAAGGAGAAACAAAACACAAGAGGCAGTTAGGGACCCAAGGGTCTGTCTTGTCCATACCCAGGCAAGCATATATGGTTTGCCATTGCCATATGCATACTGAGGACCACTATGGTCACTGCAGTAGGGCAGGAGTCAGGTAGGGTAGAGGGTGTTATAGAAACAAAGAAGAAATATCTCTTCTTCTTGCTAAAGGTCCAAGAGAGAGTTGACTTACATGTGACTCTAAAAGAGCAGTGATCTACCCAGATGAGTCAGAGCTTTTCCTTATCTTTTGTGCTCTGCTGAGGGGATAGCTATTTTCTTATTTGTTTGCCAATTATCTTCAACATGGCCCTCAATCATGAAGATACATAGTGACCAGGAGCTATTAGTCACTTATACTCTTTAGCAAGAGACCAGAGTATGCAACTCACTGGGAAGGACCAGAGCTCAGGTCTTGACCCATTTGAAGTGCAGTGGAACAGGATGGCTCCCCTGCTTACCTCTCTGTCAGTGTCTAGAATGATGGATTAGGAATCAGTAGACCTGGATTCTAATTCTGGCTCCACTGTTAAATGATCTATATAAAATTGGGCAAATTATTTAATGCCCTGTCTATTTACCTATCTTGCAATGTGTAGTATCTCTCCTTTCCTCAAAGAAATAAACACCAATCACAGCAACCTAGTAACACATTTTTCAATAAATTACAAAAATTAAAAAATGTTTCAGTACTCTCTTTCTGCCTGTCAAACAATACAAAATTAAAATGTAGTACCCTTAAAATTATCCAAAAAACAATCAAGTTCTTTCTTTTAAAAAAGCAACAAATATTACTTGATGTCAGTTGTCTGAAGCGAACTATACAGGGCCTATCACTTTAGATTCATCATTATCTCTATGGACTACATAGCTGCAGAGGGCTACAGGTCCATTCTGCTTCTCCTATAATAAGAACTTACACTTCGTAGCACTTTATGTGAAGCACTATCTTCACATCAGTCCTGTGAAGAAGGTGGTGCTAGTATTATCTTGAGTTTTTTTTATCAGATAAAAGGATCATAAATTAAAACTGAATTCAGCCTTAGAAAACATCTGGTGAGTCCAACAACACACAAGGAAACTGAGTCCCAGAGAGATTAAATGATTTGCTCCTGATAACACCTTATCAATGTCTGATAGGGGTTTCTGACTAAAGTCTTTCCCTAGGGGGCCACAATAACTGCTGGTGAGTGAATGTATGAACAATTCTTAATTCAATTTATTCTTAACCAGTACTTCTCTTCCCAAAGACAATGTTTTCATAAGATATTACAGAAAATTGAGCTAACAACTCACCAGTGAAAAAGACCATTTATTCACAGAAAAAAGCTCATTGAATTCAATTCAACAAAACTAAGTTAAGCACCTACTGTGTGTGTGTGTGTGTGTGTGTGTATGTGTGTGTGTGTAGGCACCAGGCAACAAAAAAATCAACAAAAGTTTCCTTTACAATGGACTGCCTTTTCCATATTAGATTAATTTTCAATGGTTATCTAGATACATCCAGAATAACTAGATTGATACATTTACTTCACTTCAAAAGATTTAATAACTGGAACAAATCTCTAAGGCTAAGATGTGTTTATGGGTTATACTGTTATTACTTTAATTTATTAAAGAAAGCACACAGCCTTGTTTATTCAAGTTGATAAGGGATTATGGTTTCCTAACTCTTCTAAATTTATGTGCCCAGATTATGCTACTTATTGATTTTTTTTTAAGCAAAAGGAACATGTATGTTATAGTTACAAGAAGGGAGCCAAATTTAATTGTTGTTGCTGGCAATACATGCCATAATGCAATTAACAATGATATTAGTGCTTTTATATTTGTTTAATCTTTGATAGCAAGAACAGATGGTTTCCCCAGCAAAAGCAGAACACACTTGTTGTGATCACGTATATAGCATGTTTGTTTTTGACTCTTAAGGGTTGTTGTTATTCAACATTTACTGACTGCAGGCACTGGGTGTGTATTCTCATGGACAGGGAATTCAACAAACGTAAAATCTTAATTGTTGTATGTAACTGCATTCTAAAGGCTTCATACTTTAAAGAAAAAGAGCCTAGTTGTCCAAAATGAATTGGCAAATTCTTTTGGCTCTTTCCTGGAACCTACAAAAGCCAGATTTACCAAATTTCAAATGTAGTCCAAATCTGGACAGCTACTGTTTACTTACTATACTTTTTAATTCAAGACCCCTAAAGAGAAGGCAAATTCCTCAAGGGAAAGAATTATTACATTTTTATTTTTTACCTCTGTAGGCCCAAGGCCTTGAACAAACTTAATAAATCCTTGGTAGAATTAAAGGCATAATTATGCACAGAAAAATCCCACTGAAGCAATTAAACCTATCTTACTTATAACACCTCTGGATTAGGGGGATAAATAAATATATTTTATGAGAGCAGAGATTGTATATATACCTACACATAACACACATATAGATATAGCTATAGACAGATATTTATTCTATATAGCCTTTGCATCCCTAGCTTCTCACTGTCTTGCACGTGATAAACTCTCAATAAACATTTGTTGAATTAAACTGGAATAAAATATATGGCTTTTTGAGGGGTTCTTTTTGGCACATTAATTTATATAGACCCTTTTCATCTTTGTGTTTTTAACATAAGTTTGAATGTTTTCAGCCTTACTTTTACAAAAGTAATTAGGGTAGAGTAATATATTTTCTGATTTAATGAAAGAACGCAGTTATAAAATGAAATAATGAGGAAGTATTCTTCCATATAGTTAACATTTAAGGATGGATGTATATAAAATTAGACCATGAAAGAATAATATTGTAGATATGGCCAGACCTTAATGAGATATAAGTAGTCTCCTCTCCCAGAAAACAAAAAAAAAAAAACTGCAATGAAACTCAAGTTCTTAAAACATATAGTCACCAACCTGACCATCAAATAAGTCACTATTAGGCCATAATTTATGTTGACTTTCCTTTTAGGGGACATGATGTCTTTGGGGGGCTGATTTGTTGCCCTATTCAAATAGGGGATCTGATAGTTGAGACAGATAATAAGGTCTAAGAAGCCAGGGGATGTGGAAAAGGAAAGAACCTTGAAGTGTGTGGAATTCATGATAATATTTTCTATGATTAAATGGAGCATTTCCTTTTTTCTTTCCTCTCACTCTTCACAGGGTCAAAGGAGGCACACTTCTTGCACAGCACCTACCACTGGTATCCACTACCTGACCCGTTCTCTAAGGTGAGACCCCTGGGACTTAGCTGGATCTGGCTTCTTCTCGGGCCCCAGTAAATGATCACAGTCAAGGATCTTTTGCATTTGTCTTCTCTTTCGGATCGTCTTGGGACCCACGAGTTTAATCTTAGTTGTTTCTCAGAGAGGATACACCACAATAACCTTTCTTCTCCCCTACGGAGTGTCTGTTAGGGAGATCTTGTCCCCCTCACGTCTGAAAAGTATGATTTATTGTGTTCTGCCTTTTCCCGTCTCTGCGCTTCATTCTCCTTGCATTTCCCTCACTCTTCCTACGTTCAATACTTTGGGCGAACTAGGAGAACCATCCTCATTTTACAGTCCCTGCCCTTCCCTCTTACCCCCCACCAAACACTGGCACCACTGATTTCCGCCACCCCTCTGCGTCCAGGGGAGTGAAATTCCTTGAAGGTCTAGCCTCCTGAGTAAATGAGGCTAATTTGACTGGGATGGGAGGAGGGGGTAGTTTTTGCAGGGTCCTGCTCTGACCCGCCCCAGGCAAGGGGGATTTGGCTGGCTTCCTTCCTTTATCGGTTAGGAGACGCACAAGACTGTTTACTGTAGGTGCAGAGCTGCTCCGCTAAAGTGGAAAGCGAGGCAGCTGGAGAATGGGGGTGCGAGGGGATCGGGGAGCTCGCAGCCCAGCATGTGTGGCCAGGAGTAGGTGAAAGAGGAGGAGGAGGAGGAGAGCATGGCGATGGGAGCCTAAAGCGGACTCCAGGGTGGTCCTGCTGCCAGATCTGTGTTTTCTTCTTTTCAATCTGCTCGGATTGGGGAGACGTGTCTGGGTTCTCAAGCAGCCAGTGCGCAGGCGCAGGCCAGTCGGCGCCCCAGAGAAATGCTCTTGAACGTAGGAAGGAAGGGGATCACCCTGTGTCCCTGCTTCCCTCTCCCTAGCTCCTTTCCTCTGTCCTCCTCTTCCTGTGCCCGCTTCTTCCCGGGGCGCGCTCCGGCCGCTGCCCACCTCCCAGCCCTCGCCCTCTCTGCCCCCTGACGCTCGGGCTTTAGCCTTGCCACCACGGAGAGCGCGCAGCCCGCTGCCCGGAATGCTCCCGGACGCGCTCCTCTTCCTCCGCAAGCAGAGAGGAGAGCGGAGGAGAGGATAGGGGGCAGGCTAGGCTAGCTCCGCCTAAGCTACCCCGTCTCTCGCCTCTGCATGACTTTTTTTCCGTCTGGCTTTGCTCGATTCCGGCTCTTTGGATGGTGTTGGGGATCACCGGGAGCTTGTCATCCTTTGAGCCCAGGGGAGACAAGGGGTGACTCTGTAGCCCCGGTGCTTGGCTCTTGGAGAGGCGGCGGCGGCGGCGGCTTTGGCAGCGGCCCCTACCTCGGAGGCGCCCTGGGAGCCCCTCTATGAGCTGGAGAGGAGCGGGGGAGGAGGGGCCCTCGGAGCATCTCTTCCCTGGGGTTTATGCATGGCACTGACATGGAGGAAACACCGTTTCGGAAAGTCAAAACGAAGAGAAGGAAGTGTCCCCCTTGCGGTTGCGCCCCTCCGGGGGGCTCCCCGGTGTTTCTGGAGGCCATAGCGTGCGAGGACGAGTTCGACTGCAAGGAGCTCGAGTCCCTTTTCCGGAATTACAACCTGAAACTGGAACAGACCTCAACGCTCAAGGCGCTGGCCGTACTCATCGTCCTGACGGGTACCCTGGCCCTGGGGGAGCTCATGTCCGGCCCCAACCTGACCATCTCCAAGGGCTCGCACCCCGTGCATTGCATCATCTTCCTCTCCCTCTTCATCGTTACCAATGTCAAGTACCTACAGGTCACCCAGCTCCAGCAAATCGTCAAACTCACATTGCTTTTCAGTTTCACCTTCGCCTTTCTCTGCTGCCCTTTTTCGCTGGGGGCCTACGGCATCGAGCCTCCCACCTCCCCAGAGCAGGGAATGTGGCAACTCATGCTGGTCACCTTCGTTTCCTATTCCCTGCTGCCTGTGCGGAGCCTCCTGGCCATCATCTTTGGGATAGTGGTGTCCGTCTCCCACCTCATAGTCACTGCCACTTCAGTGACTGCCAAAAGACACCGACTCTGGAGAACGGTGAGTCTATGGCTCCCCAAGTTCCCCAGACTCCGTGCTTTCCACCTTGCTTCCCCAGTTCTTCCTTCCCTCTCTTTCCTCTCCAGTCATTGCAAGGGAGTAGACACCCTGGGTCCTACTGTAGGATACAGAGAAGGGAGCCTGCTTAGAAGACAGGGTCGTGTGTGTGTGTGTGTGTGTGTGTGTGTGTGTGTGTGTGTGGACTCAGGACAAGGGTCTCATATGCGCGTGTGTACACACATCAAGGGGAGGCGGTAAAGGAGAGTGACTATGTGTGTAAGTGTGTAGGTGTGTTCCACCCCTGGAGCGGTCTCGTGTCTGCCCGCGCGGCAGCTTCAGGACGTGTATACCTGTGTGCGCCTACCCCTTGCAGCTGGATCCCAGTCCGGCTATTGCGCGTTTGCATCAAAGGCGCCTTCACAGAGACCGCAGGCCACTCAAAGGCTTGGGGAGGTTGGGTACCTGGCTCGGCCAGGGTGCACGGAGTCAAGGGACCATCGGAGTTTAGGCAAGAGTCCCACAAAGCCCACTGACCCTACTTTGCCCTGACAGGTCAGAGGAGCAAGGATTGCCGAGTATTAGCAGGCTAACCTCCCAAATGGGAAATATACCGGGAAAACGGGCTAGGTGAGGTCGTGAGAGCTGGCGAGAGGAGGGGGCTCCCGGAGGCGTCTAGGGGGATTGGAGAGCTAAGCGAAACTCCGAAAACCTGGTCCAGAGATCGCAGGATCTGAGTTTTAGAACTGGAAGGAATCTTAGAGGTCATTTAGTGCAAAACCTTGTTTATTTATTTATTTTTACACATCAGGAAACTGAGACCTCGAGGAGCAAAGTAAATTTCTGGGAGGTGTCCTTGCCCTACTCTTCCTGTCCCGGTATTTCTTTCCTCTAGCTCACTTGCGCTTACTCCCGCATCCTTCTGCCTTCACGCAGTTCAGAGCCTGCAACTTAACACGGCTTCCAACTTTCCACCTGCCCAAGAACGCGAGAAATATTTCCTTAGCTCTGCAGCATCCCGGGGACCGGGCCCAGCTAGGCGGTGGCAGATGCTGCTACTGCTGCTGGGGCAGCCTCCACCACAAACTCCTTTCCCCTTAACCCCAGGAGCTGCTATTTATTTATAGCTTTTCGGGATTCGGGACTTTCTCCTGTGCCTGGAGCAAAGAAGGCTGTGTGTGTGTGTGTGTGTGTGTGTGTGTGTGTGTGTGTGTGTGGTGTGTGTGGTGTGTGTGGTGTGGTGTGTGTGTGTGTGTGTGTGTGTGTGTGTGTGTGTGTGTGTGTGTGTGTATGTCTGAGGGCCTTCGGACTGGAGAAGCGGAAGAGGAATGTGTATACCTGTTTGCCTGTCTACCACCAGACGCCAAATGTGTTATGCTTTGCGTTACACCCCTCCCAACCCCCTGAGCAGCCGCTTCCATTTGTGTTGGGCATGCTCTGCACTTGGGAGAAATGAGGGGCGTTTCAAAGGGACCGCGTGGGGACTAGCTTTGGGAATGGAAAAGATCTAAATCTTTTCCGGACAAACGTGATGCTGTGGGAGGGAATTTCTCTGCGACATCCGAAATGACTAAATTAATAGTAAGCAAGGACTGGGAGATGGATTTCGTGGATTATTGGCGTTGCTTTCCCCGGCGGGTTTACTTGAGCGCTTCCAAAGGAATGGGTCGCTGTCACCCAGGCGAACGCTAGCCAAGTGGTTGAGGCCAAGGCACAGACATAGGGCATATTGCACACACTCTCATGCAGGGTTGAGCTGAACACATTCACTACAATTAACCTGGGAATCACAGCTGCAGAGACTTGCCTAGTAAGGATTATTCTTAGGCACACAGCCCTGAGCTGAGACCGAAATAAGGTTTTCTAGTGGGGGCAGGGAGGAAAAGGAAGGGATAATCTGGGCTTTACAATGCACCCTAATAAGCCAATGGTCTATTTTTAAGTGCCCGGTTAGCATTTGCCTTTTAAAACACCAGGGACACCATATGTGTAAAATGAAAATCTTTTTTCCCCCTCTAAGAAAGAAAACGTCTGTTTAATTCAGCATCCCTTTTGCAGCATCAGAGATTCCTTAAGAAATAAGAGATGGGACTAACAAATTTATCTCCTACATGAGAAGACAAACATGGCATGCCGAGGACCTTTGGTATCTTTGGTATAGGTGAAACAACCAAAAGCTGTAGGTGGTAAAGCAGCCTGGTGTAATGTGGGAAAATCATTGAACAAGAAACCAAAAGGCCTGCGTTTTACTTCCATCTGTGCTGATGACTAGATGCTCGACTGTCCCTTAACCTCTTTGCAACCCAGTGACTCGACTAGACTATCTCTCATGTTCCTTCCTTCTCTGGAATTCTGTTTTTAATGATAAAATGAATCCCTTCTTGTTCATTTACAGTCACATAGTCCTACCTGTCTGATCTGTGGCTATTAATTGACTCTAGTTTCAAAACTTTCTAAACCACCTGATAGTTCCTTTTTTTATTCAATGAGAGAAAATATCCTACTTGCATATAGACGGCTAGCTTGATGATGTGTCTTTCAAGAGAAAGATGTGGCAAACTAAGGCAGAAGCTTCTGAAGTTGAAAAGAGATGCAGTTTACTTATCTGTGTGAGGGTTAAATATATGTGAGAGTTAAAGTGAACATTTGCATTTAGGTAGTATCTCTGTAGGGCAAAACTCTATATTGAGGGAGCTCCTTGAATAAATGGATCCTGCTTTACGATGTTGTTTTGGGTGGTAGATAAAGGCAGGATCCTTTTCAGTGCAACTTTTATTTATTTTTGTTAAATGCACTGCATAATTAGAACAGTTATTAATATGACTTATTTATTAGATGTTAAAACTATCAATAGGCTTTGTGTAGAAAATATCACAATGAAAGTTTCTACCACCAATGGATAGCTTTTGATTTTTTAAAAACTGCTTGGTTGGATTTTCATTTATTCCTTTCCTTAGTCTTTGGGGTCCCAAAAGGATAGGAGGGGGAAGGGATGATATTCACTGTAATTTTTCTTAATTAGCTATGTAAACCTTGTATACTTGAGATGAGAGATAGTCCATTAGTATGACAGAATTTGATTAAGATGTAAAATTAGCACAACTGCAAATAACTATGCTCCCTCTTGCTATTCTATGCCCCTGTCCTATTTCTTTGTGTAATTTAAACATTTGGAGTCACTGATTCTTGATTGTTCCCAGAATAAAGGAATATTTCTTAGGGAATTACCTTTGTGGGAGGGAGCATTTGCTGGGATTCAAAGGCCTTCATAGATACTAGGGTCATCTGACTGGATCACTTAGTCCTGTCTCCTCCCAATCCAACCCTCTGTGAAAATTAAGAGTGTGTGTATTTACACATGTACATAGATACACATGCATGCATATATACATGTATAACTATTGTTTATATATTTAATACCTGTGTATATATGTACACATATATAGTACATATAGATATACATATTGAGCATACATACACACAGTGGAGTGAAAAACAGATTAAATAAGTTGAGAGGCCATGTTAAATAGAAGAAAAGTCAGGGGTTTTGGGGTTAAAAGACAACTTTTAATCTGACTCTGTAACATTTTCCAGTTGAATGATCTCACACAAGTCACTTTATTCTTCGGGCCTTTCTGGCCCTGCCTTTCGCCACCCACTGCTAGCTAAATCTGGAGCCTATGACAATACTCATAGACCATCTGAACTAAAAGCAAGTAGTTCATTCAACTTATTTTACAAAGCAAATAAACTGAGGCTAAGAAAATTGAGTTTTTCAAAGTCATTCACAGCTTGAGCACAGCCTGGGTCTCCTGGTCTCAGTTCAGTGTTCTTTCCATCATATCATCACATTGATTTCTGTAGAGTTACCATTTCTCTGGACCCTCAGATTTGGTGTTTTGCCCCAACAATGATGGTTTTGCAGATTCTGGTTACTTTCTTTTCTGAGAATGGGGAGATTGGCTTCTCAGGGCTACTCCCACCAATTACATGTGGCAAGAGCTTGAATCCAGGAAATGCAGTGCTAGCGTGACTTTTACCATCTCTGATGGTGTGGTCAAGTGATACTCTCAGATGGTCTTTTCAACTGGTCAGAACTGCTCTATTTTACACCGTAATTGATAAAACTCTGCTCTCATATATGGAGGAGTATATATACCTTGTGTCAAAGATGCCTGTGGTGTGGCAGGTATATTTGTGGGATTCTCCATCTCACGTAGCTCCAAGTCCATCCAGAAACTTGAAGAAATCTCTAGTGGTCAGTCTGTTAACATGGACAGCTGAGTAGGGAGTCAAAAATACCTAGATTCAAGTTCAACCTCGGATACTTCCTAGTTGCATGACCCTGGAAAGTCACTTGATCCCTGCCTCAGTTTCCTCAACATTTTGGCTATAATAATAGCATTCACTGCATAGGATAGCTGTAAGGATCACATTTCATGCTATTTACACACAGAAGGCACTTAAAAAAACAAAAAACTTGTTCCCACCTCCCCAGGCACAATAGTTTTATCAAAAGAAAAGTCTTTTGTTTTCTAAAGCAAAGAAAGTTCCTATAACATAATACCCTATCTGACAAGTGAATCATAGGAATGTTGCTTTTTTACTACTTAAAGTCCCTGCATAATGCATCTTCTAGAAAAGATATTGCCCCAGGGGATCTGCTCTTTTGCCTCTAGGAGGTGGTTTTAAGGTCTGAAGAGCAAACAGATGTATTCGATTGTTCCCTGGTGTATTTTACTGCCAGTAATGCTGTATTGTATGTGTTGCCCTAGTTGGTAACTCCAGGCATCCTGGCAGAGATTCTCTCTGCAATCTTTTTTATCCACTAGGTGCTAGTGGTAGGACTAAGGGGTGGGAGTCTTTAAGGTTTCTTTTCTTGCTGGGGCAGAGGTTTATCCTTTTTCATTAAACCACTCTCTAGGAGAGTTGGTAACTCTTGCATCATGGCCTAGGAAAAAGAATAATGAATTTGAAATCAGAAAATCTGGGTTTGATTCCTGATTCTATTGCTTATTAATTCTGTGATCTTAAAGGAGTCAATTAATCCATCCATCTCCTCATGGGTAAAATTAAAGAATTGATTTTTATGTGCTGTTTTGCTGCGATAGATTCTACCACATTCTTTGCATATAGTCACCAAGACTCATCAAGCATATTTCCTTTGAAGTGTCACTCCAAGGACTCATTTCTGTACTTGGTTGAATGAGGCGGCAGAGCACTGACTCTATGGATCAAATGAGGTAGTTGCCCTTGCTGTCCTCTGAGATCCTTTCCAGTTCTAAATGCTGTGAATTTATAATCTACCCCAACTCTTAGATCTCCCTTACATCTGAGAGTAAAGTTGGAGATCCTTGCCCGCCAAGTGCTCCCTACCCCCATTAGTTCAAAAGGTTGATCAGAAATTCTAATTCTTTCTTGATTTACTTCCCTGAAATATTTAGGTGGGATGATACACGTCATTATTTATACTGGCTTCCCTTAGGGGTAGTAGCCATTGTAATCATATAGATTATAGTTGTAGAACTCTCACTAGCCAATGAGAAAAAGAAACTTGAACTCTGCTCAGATTAAAATTTTTATCCAGGTAGGTTTTCTAGTTTAGAAGAACTATGTCTCCTGCTTGGCTCATGGAGCATCCATTTAGTTGCCTGTTAAGAAAGTATACTCTAGATAGATGTTTCGCAAATGTTGTGTAACTTGTGATTGGAGAACTACAATTACTACAAATTATTACATGCTTTAGCAGAATAAATAAGTAAATATTCTTTCTATAGATGTAACTAGGGTGAGGTAAGGGGGAGGGGTTCAACCCTTTTCCATGGACAAAGTCCATGACACTTTCTGCCATGAAGTCCTCATCTCTCTCCTGCCTTACCATTTTCTCTGCCCCCTCCATTTTTCCTTTCCCCTTAACTTTCTGGCACTGTGTTTCTCCCTTGGTTTTCCCAGTCAGTGTTATCTGCCTGATAACATTGTCCTCTGTCCATCTGCTTGATCCCATAACAGAATTTGCCTTATGAATGTATTGCTAATTATGGTTTTGAGGCAGAACAAATAACGTGTCTCATACAGAGCTATTTTTCAAATACACACAAACAATGTGTGATTAACAAAATTTAGATTCACTTAAAAGTAGTACCAAATTCCTGACACTGTTTTTACCATCATGTATTTTTCTCAGTCACTAGATACCAAATAGTATAAATAGTATTATGTGAGATCCTTGAAAATTTTCAGCATTAAATGTAGGGTCCTTATACTTTAAAAGGTTAGGAAACACTGAGTTAGGTGATGTTCAGAAATCAAGACTTTCCATTAGATGGTCAAAGGACATGAACAGGCAGTTTTCAGATGAAGTAATCAAACCTATCTATAGGCATATGAAAAATGCACTAAATCACTATTTATTAGAGAAATGCAAATCAAAACAACTTTAAAATACCATCCCATACATATGATTGGCTAATATGACAGAAAAAGAAAACAACAAATGTTGGAGGGAATATGAGGAATCTGAGACAACGTTGGTGGAATTATGAACTGATCCAACCATTCTATAGAGCAATTTAGAACTACGTCCAAAGGGCTATAGAACCACTCATACTTTTTGACCCAGCGATACCACTACTAGATCTATATCCCAAGGTGATAAAAAATAAAAAGGATCTATATGTCCAAAAATATATATAGCATCTTTTTTTATTGGTGGCAAATAATTGAAAATTGGGGGAATGCCCATCAATACAAGAATGGCTGACCAAGTTGTAATATATGATTGTGGTAGAATACTATTGTGCTATAAGAAATGATGAGCAAGATGCTTTCAGAAAAAAATCTGGAAAGACTTATATGAACTGATGCAAAGTGAGCAGAACCAGGAGTACAGCATACACAGTAACAGAAATACTATATGATAATCAACTATGAACAACTTAGGTAATCTCAGCAATAGTGATTTAAGACATTTCCTAAGGTCTTATGCTGAAAAATGCTTTCCAGCTCCATAGAGAAAACTGATGGAGTCAATGCACATTGAAGCATACTTTTTTAAAGCTTCCTAATTTTCGCGGGGGAAGGGTCTATATATTTTCTTTCATAACATTACTAATATAGAATTATGTCTTGCACATGTGTAACCTCTATCAAATTTCTTGTCTTCTCAGTGAGGGTAGAGGAGAAGGCGGGAGAGAATTCTGAACTCAAAATTTCTTTTTTTTTAAATTTATTTATTTTTAGTTTTCAACATTCATTTCCTCTGAACTCAAAGTTTTAAGAAACAAATGTTAAAAATTGTTTTTACATGCTGGGGGAAAAATAAAAAATCAAATTGAAAAGAAAAGATTTTCCATTAGAAGTAACTAAAGAAAATCAAATTAAAATAACTTTTAGATACAGTCACACACCTAACAGGAGTATAAATTTGTAGAGTTTGGTATGGAGAACAATCTGGTTATACACAATTCAAATTAGAAAATAATTATACATTTTGACCCAATAGCTCCATTGTTCAAGATTGTGTCCTGAAATTGTAATCAGAAACAATTAATTTAAAAAGAAACTATCCTATTTCAAAATTGCAAGGGAAAACCTGAAAGCCACCTAAATGTTCAACAATAATGAAATGCTTAAATAAATTATGTTAAATTGATATAATGGAATACTATAATGCAATTAAGACTGCATGCAAATAAGGCAAAAATGAGGAATATAAAGAACTCTTGAAAAGCCTTTTGGAAATAATGCAGCAAAATAAAAGAATAGAGCCTCACCAATACCATGAGATGAAAATGAAAGAGAATGGACAAAACATTGGAGGTATGATGGAAATGCTTGGAGTTTTTTTTTATAATACTTTAGGCTTTGAAATTAATAGTCAAATGTGTAAATAGTTAAAAATACATTTCATTAGTTCCATTGATGTTCAATGTTCAATTTGTAATAAGTCATTTAATATACTTTCATAGTGGAATAGGTCATTGTGACATGAGTACTAGGATAGCATTTAATACCAAGTTTTTTGGGCAATGGGTAATAATTATATTTTGATTTCTATCTACTTAGGTAAATGATATTTTAGTGGAAATGACAAAATCTGTACATATTCTGGTATAAACAGAAGATACAGTTTAGCCTACCCCTTACCTCTAATATATATGGTAGAATGTTTCAGACAATTAGAACAACTGAGAGGAAGATGTGCAATGTTTAGTATTAACGTAGGAATATGCTTCAAGGCCAGTCTAGAGGACAATTTGGAGGGTTTATTAATTGATTTGCCAATCATGGGGTTTCTATGGTATTCTAATCCACTGGTAAACATTTCAGTTTAAACCATTATTTGTAGGATCCATAGATAGCAGAACTTCTTGGAAACCTAAGAATAGTACAATCACATTCTGTATTTGTGAAATTAGAAAGGATTCTTCATGTAGGACCTATATTGGAATACTAACCCAGTCATGATTTACTGAAATCTGAATTGAAGTCATGAAAATATCTCCTGAGTTTGGGGTATAGGACAGAAGTACTTCACCGCTTGACTTCCTGTTGGTGATAGCTGATTCCAGGAATGAGATGCCTGGTATGATATATTCTAAGGTAGCCTCAGGGTCCTCAGACTGAACAAAACTTTCCAGCATTCTCTGGTTACCTTTATGCCATAGTATGCCTCCAGGGACAATTCTTATGATGCATGTGATTCACGAACTGGTAGGGAACCTTACTCCTTTCTGTTTGACCTATCCACTGAGGACTAGATCAAGACTGGCATGTGTTGGGAGTTGGATTGTGAAGGAAGCCAATTGTTCTGCAATATTTACAACTGATCATCAAATTTGCACATTTAACTTTGCTACTTCAACCACTCAAGTAATTTATTAGTAACCTTATTTTCACTTTTGCATTGCCAAAGGCACACATGTGTGTTTGCAACCAAGCACATGTGCAATTATGTGCAATAGAGAAAAAAATGAGAGGGTCCATGCATGCGTGTTTGTGGAGTGGCTTGTATCCTACTAAGCAGTCTCAAGGTCAAATGCCAACTTGCCTTTGCTATGCTCCCATACTCTGAGACCCTTAAAGATTTCAAAGAGCACACAAAGCATATATTGCTGATGGATTATTTCAAGCTGGTGCATCCTTCATGATCTTCAATGCCAACCCCCACTATCCTGCTGTGGTTTCAGTGATTTTTTTTAAGCTGATTTCTGCTGTGAAAGCCCATCTCTCTTATTAGTGCCAGTTGTCCATGGAACTCTATGGCAAGAAATCACAGAATATCATGATTCCAGAAAAATCAAACTTACAAGCAACTCTCAGTATGATGAGAGGATGAATGTTGAGTATTAATAAACAGCAACATGTTACCAAAAATGATTTGCATTGAAAAGTGTTATAAAAGACTTGACATTATCCATATTGTTAAATTGAGGGATAACACATAAACAGCTTGACTCTCTGGCATTCACAACTTGTCAAAAGAACCAGAGGAAGGTCTCCGGTACATTAAAGTTTGTGAGTAAATTGTGATCTGAACTAGTGGGAAGAGAATTTAGATCCATGAATCTTTTCAACTCTCTTAAATTTTATTAATCCATTATAATGCTTCCATTTTCTTCATTGATATGAAAGTCATCAAACGCTCAGAACCAATGTATTTCAAAATTACTTCGAAGTCTAGGAGACTGTCATGTTTAAATGAGACTATAAATTTTTGTAGATACAGTCATCAGTCACCATGAAAATGGATCTCATGGAACGATTTATTTGTATAGCACTTTGTAAACCTTAGAGTAGTTTGCATATATTGTCTCACTTGATCTCCATCACAGTCCTCTGAGTGGGATGTGGTATGTGTTCATCCTTACTTGCCAAAGAAGACCATACCATCAGAGAAATGATGACATGACTTGCACTTGACTTTGTTTTGAGTGAGAGAGGGCTGTGCAGGTTACCAGCCTCACTTCTCCTCCAGAGCCATCTGAATCCAGTGACTAGATATTCATCAGGATGACTGGCAATGACCCAGGATGAGGCAGTTGGGGTTAAGTGACTTGCCCAAGGTCACACAGCTAGTGAGTGTCAAGTGTCTGGAGTGAAATTTGAACTCAGATCCTCCTGACTCCTGCACTGGTGCTCTAGCCACTGCACCACCTAGCTGTGAAAGAGCACTAGATTTGGTATCAGAGCACACGAATTCAAATCCAAACTCTAATTATATCTGCCTGTGTGACCTGTGACAAGTTACTTCTCTGGACCCTGGTTTCCTTAACTGTAAAAGGAGCTGATGGATGAGATGACCTCTGATGTCCTCTTTAGCACTAGACCTATGAACCTATGACTTGAATTCACATCCACGATCTACTACCTAGGTGAC
>CM053772.1:67141391-67270824 GCA_028658325.1 Potorous gilbertii | reverse complement strand
TTAAAAATTTTTTGCTGCTATGTTTTTATATTATAAACCTTTATGGATTGCCTATGACTGGATACTTGAGATTTTATCATCTTAAATTTATAGGTAAGGAAACTGAAGCTCAAAAGTTAAGTGACTTGTCTGTGGTCACACAGTAACTGTCAAAGGAAAAGCTTGACCTTAGATCTCTCCTTTCTGCAGTATCACACAGCCTTTCATAGCCCCATTGTTTCTCAATTCTCTCATTAAGTGATCAGTGATCATAAGTCATGAAGGCAGGTAAAAACTGAAGAGTTTTGTCAGCAGTCCCTCTCTATGTCTGCTTATAAGTGGCAGCTTGAGAAAGCCTATTTGTCAGCCTGGACTCCATTCTAAACTGGATCTAATTGGATAATGATTATGGCTGACAGATTGAGTAAAGAAATTGTGTATGTCTTATGGTCAGTTTAGTGGGATTGATTTCACAGGAAATGTTTTAAGAGTAACACATCACTTACTCTTAACCTCCTACTATTAACATATCTGGCTTGTGGATTTAGTTGGATTTTGGAATTTCTGTTTCATTTTGCACAGAAAGATAGTAAATGATATGCTTTCCTGCTGTATTCTCTCTTTCCTCAATTTCTCAAAGATATTGATATTTTTTTCAAGTGTGTACCATCTCAGGCAAGATTTATTATATCACTACATGTTTTGGATGTTACAGCTTTCCCATAATGTCCTCAGACATTTGTACAATGAATCAGATCCTGTTCCCTGGAGGCTTTTGATTAGATTATGAGATTCTTGAAGGTGAATACATTAAGATATTCCTTTTTTTTCTTTAAATAAGTGTACATGTATTTCTTGTCTCCTTATATTACTTAAAATATCAAATTCTAAGATTTCTTACTTTAAAGTTTAGATGTGTTTCCTTTTGATGTTGAATCTGGGAAACATTCTTTTGTGATGACAGTACAGAGGTATGCAGTTGGTTGCCTATCTGTGTCAATGAACTACATTTCATTATGCTGAGTTCTCCTCTATAAATAGTAAAAGTCAGATAGCCATTGGCAATATGCAGAATTCATACTTATAGGAAGAATATTTTTTTAAAACTCCAACTAAGTGCTTGTTTTAGAAGGGGGAATTCTGCTGAGGCAAAGATAACTGAACTAACAGTTCAAATAGTGACCATGGAAGAGCATTTGACAAAATAAAAGCAAATCGCTTATCTGGGTTACAGTGGTGAGCCTGAAACTCATTCTGAAAAGTGTGAAAGAATGAGCATTAGATTTGGTGTCTGAGGACATAGGCTAGAATTCTATCTATGCTGTTTATTCTGAAACCAAACCCTAAAGGTGGTTAAGCCTGAGGTTCAAAGTCTTCTAACTGTAGGTGGAACCATCATCCTCTGGACTCTCTAAGTACCCACAGAGTACCTGTAAGGATGTTTCATTAGAATGATGCATGTTGGGGTACATGCCTGAGATGCTTAACTAAGGGTTATGTCATCTATGGGGGCACTGATACTAGCAAAAATAGGTAAATGCTGGGGAGAGGGTGAAAAATCCATATAGACAGATTTAGTTTGACATCATGACTTATTTTAAATTTCCACAAATAGGAAAGTCCTTTAATACTTTGGGAGTTTTAGTTTGCTCATCTTTAAAATAAAAGAATAGACTTGATTTCTAATTCTAGTACTGGAGACACGAAGATAAACATAAACAAAAATTAACCTTGCCCTTAGGGAGTTTTGCATTCTAAGGGAAATTGTATATATACATTGATGAGAAAATACTAGATACTTGGAGGAGAGAGAGCAATAACAAATAGGGTAATCAGGAAAGTCTTTGGAGAAAATGGTACCTGAGATGACCAGTCAGCAAAGCTAAGGTAGAGGTAGAGGTAAAGCATGGGGAAAGGTGGTACATTGCTCTCCAGGCATGGGAAACCGCCTAGGCAAAGACATAGAGATGGAGTACTGATATGGGGAACAGTAAATATGCTGGTTTGGCTGGAATGTGGAGTATGAGATATGGCTATAATTCTGTGGGAGTCAAGTGAAATATTATCTGGGAAAGCACGTTGGAGTCAAACTGTGAAAGGCTTGAAATGCCAAGTTGAAGAGTTGGTGCTTTGTTCTTGGTACTATTCACAACTAAAGATATTCAATCAGCAGGGTCTACAGTTTAGGAAGATTATTTTGTCAGCTTGCTTGAGGATGGACTCGAAAGAGGAGGGCCTGGAAATAAGAAGAATCATAAAGAAGCACTGTAAAAGTTCTGTCACAACCTCTCAGACAGGGGTCTTGTCTTATACCTTGATCAAGAATAGGGCTCAGTCAGGAAGACCTGGGTTCAAATATAACCTCAGAGACTTATTAATTGTGTAACTTTGAGCAAGACACCCAACCTGTTTGCCTCAGTTTTGTTCATGTGTAAAATGGATGTGATAATAGCACTACTTCATCTCTCCCTCCCCTTGCTGCAACTGCTTTCTCTGAAAGGAGCCTTGGGATCCTTCTAGTCACCTAACTTCCACTGTGTGCATCTATTGTATATCCACATGGAGATCAGCAGATGAAAATTCCTAAAGGACTAGTGATAGTATTATATAATATTCTTATACTGACAAAACATGATTCTTCCAACATGCTACCTCCCTGTGGTCTTTTTATCTTTTGCATGTCAGTATCCTCTCTCATGTTGCTATAGCTTTTCACATATCTTTTAAAAATCTTCTCCTCCTTTATTTCCTTCTTTCCTTCTGCTCTCATGTTTTCCTCTTCCTCCTCCTCTTCTTTTTGTCCTTCTCTGTCTCCTCTTTATTCTTCTTCATTACCGGGTTTCAGTAAGTGTTCGTTGAGTGATTGAACTAATCATGTTTCAGAAACTATTAGAGGTACCATGATTGACGTCTGGGTAGTCCATTTAGCATAAAGAGAACATTCTATGGATGTTCACTTCCCAAATCTCCTAGAATGTCAAATGAGGTCAGATTTTTAAAAGAGAAATGAGATATTATAGCAACAAGAATGAGGATATAGATTTTTTTAAAAAGACCACTGGGAGGGAGTATGTTGGAAAAATCGCATTTTGTCAGCATAAGAAGGACAAGAATGTCTCCGTATATCTGTATAAACATATATCGTCTCTGATCCACCAAGAATTTTGGTCATCTTATCTCCCTGTGGATATAGAATTGATGCACACAGTAGAAGTTATATGACTAGAAGGATCCCATAGACCTTTTAAGTCAAAGGGTCCACTTTCAAAAACAGGAATGGACTCAAAGTAGCTGTGGCAAGGGAAGGGAGGGAGGGATGAGGAAAGAAGTCAGAAAGCAATCCTTCTAGGATGTAGAAAGCATGAGAAGAGAAAATTTTTTTTAAAAGTCATATTTTGAATTTGGGGTTACTGAACTCTTTTACATGGCTGTCATAGCTATGCTATGCCTTTGGAGTACTTTTTTGGAAAGTAAACTCAATCTTCCTAACTACAAGAAAGTTTGTATTGTTATCCATCTGTGCTAGCCAGGAACCATCATGTTAAATATTAAATGATTTTCTAAGAATTTCTAAGGAACTTACTATGTTTATTCTGTTTGCTATTCAAATTTCCCTCTGACCTGAGAAGAAAAAGGATTTTTTATGTTTATAGGTGAATACCAAATATAGAAAAGTGAATTTATTATTTCTCCATCACCATATATATTAAATACAAATTTAGAGAGTTTCTCACTCTTGGTTTTAAGAATATATTAAACTACCATCTTCCTCACACTGTGAGAGGGCTTAAACCTTTTGATAGCTACACAACTTAAATAACAATTATTATTGAAATATAAGAGAACTTGATATAAGCAGAACCATAATGAAGAATTCCAGGGCTTGATGGAAGCAATGAGTGAAGACTGAAGCAATTGGTTACATTTGTGCTAGGAGAGACCAATGTTCTAATACCTGTGGCACAGTTGACTCCTAGCCTGCCCACACTGTAGGAGACGTGATAGTGGAGCAAAACGAGTCCTATGAGAAGAGTGAAACTCTTTAAGGTGGTGTAATGAAAGTTGGGACAGACAGAAGACTGTCAGGGAGCAAAATTTCTTCTCCCCTACAAAGTTCCCAGGATGAAACCTACTTTCTATACCATAGTTATGATTCTGGATAAAAGTCGGTTTCAATAGGTGTTTGTTGGGGTTTCTTGCTTTGTATAGCTTCAGTCAAATATTGAATCATAGAACATCTTCATCCTTTCAAAATGAAAATTACTCATAAACGTTTCCATGAAGACAAAACAAAAACAATATAGGTGCTGTTGTGTACTATCGCACTAATCAGTACAAGAACATTTTGTTTAAAGACTTATTTCCCCCAATGTAAAGTATTATTTTTGTAAAAAATCATTTTTAGGTATTTTAGAGTCTCTTTCAAGTATTGATAAACCAGAAAAACAATATTTTAATTTAAAAATATTCATATAATTGACTATAATTAAAATTGCAAATATGCTTTAGTGATAGCATGTCTTTCTGTGATTTTTATCCATGAAACATTAAGAACTGTTGGGCTGAGTTTAGAAAGGATCGCTTGTTCACTTAAAATCATTAGTGGAATAAAAGGTAGAATTTAGGGTGCTGGCACATTTTATTTTACTTAAACCATAGTTGCTTTAGGATAAATTTGTCTGGCAAAATCCACTCAAATTTTGAAAGAGCTAAGTGGGACCTATTATGGGGGAATACTATACTGAAAAATGCATCTTTCTTAGAATATTCACTGCTACCCTGTCATTTGATTGTATTGAAATATAGAGAAAACAATTTTGAGAGAGGTAGATTTAGCTTACCTGTCGTGTATGCACTATTATACTCCCTCATTACTCTGTCGCATTTGTAGTTACTTTGATATAATATTGAAAAAAATTATGCTTCTGTAAGAGTGTTTTGAAGCTATACTGAAATTCCCATTGGTTACTATTGACTTGTGTTGCATGTTTGAGTTTTCCTATCTTAGGAAACTCTTTTCAATTCAACAAGTATTTTTGAGGTAGACACTGTTCTCAAGGCACCATGTTCTAAGTGCTTGGGATGCAAAGAGGAAATCAGCCTTCCTCTATACTCTCAAGGCACTTGCAGCATAGTCATAAGAAAAAAAAATAATGGCATCTGTAATAATAATGGCTATCATATCTAAATGTTATATAGCTCAATGATGTTTATAACCCACTTTTACTAAGTAGCCCAGTGGGTAGAACATTGGATCTAGGGCCAGGAAGATCTGACCCCAAATCCAGTCACAAACACTTACTAAATTAGATGGACTTTGGGCAAGCTTGACTCAATTTCTTCATCTGTAAAATAAGAATAATATAGTGTCTACCTCCCAAGCTTATGGTAAAGATCAAATAAACTTAAAGCTCCCTATAAGTAGCTAGTTATTGTCATTAATATTTGTGTAGCACTTTTAAGATTTGAAGAGTGCCTTACATTTGATAGAGAAGGGGACAAGATATATGGAACTATCAAAAAGAGCTCCCTCTTGCCTCTCCTCGCAGAGTACCCCATGCTCAAAAAAAGGGTTCTTATCCTTTCTGTGGGTCACAGACCCCTTTGTAGCCAGGGAAAATCTATGGACCCCTTCTCAGAATAATTTTTTAAATTCATAAAATGAAATTCACGAGATTACAAAGGAAACCTATTATTATAAAATACAATTATCACTATTAACAAAAATAAGCTCTCAGACTCCAGGTTGAGAATCTTTGAAAATTATTCTGTCTTTGTCATAGTCAAACAACCATAGATTAAGAGGAAACAATCTCACAGCACATAACAGACCCTTAATAGATGTTGACTTGAATCCAACTAATAAATATTAACATGTGAATGGCTGTTCCAATCCAAGCAGAAGTATTTGTCTTTCAAAAAAGGAGACTTGTTAACACACATTATCCACTAATTTATGGAATTCAAATAGTGCAATCAAGATCAGCATTTAGTAACCAAGTTGGGACTCTGCTTGGGGTCAGGGAAATAAACATAAGTAGGTCAACTATGTTTAAGAGACTATGTCTGACTGTTCCCCCCACCTCAGCCTGCTTTTCCTAGTTTTCCTCTCTTTCATTTCTGAACCTACTGATTCTCGAAGAGTTTCTAAATATTTTTTTCTCAGTATATTATGTGGTAGTTGAGTGGGGCCTTTGGATGGAATAAGATGGCAGTAGTTTTTTTGTATGAAAGTACCACTTACAAGTGAGGGGAGGATATGTTAAATAAAGTTCTATGAAAATAAAATGAAATTTTGCCTTCTAGGAACATGAATCCACTCACACTGACTCTGCTGATCCATTAATCTTGATGAAATTTTCCTTTTAGAAGTGGAATATTAAGAGATCCTTGAACCCTTTTTTCCCCTACAGTAAGAGAGAATAAAGATAGCTTATAATTTAAGCTCTATTTCTAGTTATGGATTTTAACTCTCTTTTACTTATCAAGCTCTTTCAAAAAAAAAAGCAGACAAAGCATTGACTCTAATTGCCATCATTCTAATGGAAATTCTAGATACTATGTGAATGACCCAAGCAAGCAAGGGATAGAGGAGAGAACCATGAAACCAATTTTGATTAACCAATAAATAGTGAACATGGTCCTTGAATACTTAAGGGTGAACTCTAGTAGTCTTTCATGAACAGAGAAAACTGTTAGTGAGATTCTTGAACTGGTCATCATGGCATAGCAGAAAGACCCCTGGATTTGTAGTTGAAAGACATCAATTGAAGTCCAACTCTTGTTGGACTTCCTGCCTGCCTGTATGACTTTGGGAAATTTATTTTACAGCCCTGGGGCTCAATGCTATGAGTTTGGACTAAACAAGCTGTAATGACATGCGTGTCTCTAAATCGTATGTTACTAAGTTCCTGCAGTCATCAGAACTTGTATGTACTCATATATGCTCATTCTAACTTAGTGTGTCCTCACTATTTAATCATTTGACAAGCATTTATTAAATACTTCATATCTTCTAAGCACAGTTTTAACCACTAAAAATACAAAGAAATACAAAAAGGTGATTTCCTCCTCTCAAGAGACTCAAAACTCAAAGGAGATGACTATGTAAAAGGAGTATTCAAAGGAGGTAAACAGAAGGTAATCTCAAAGGAAAGACACTAGCAATGGGGGTGGAAGGCCAGAAAGAGGCATCTTGCTGAAATTTGAATTTGAGTAGAGCCTTGAAGGATGCAAGGAGATAAAAGCAAAGAGAAAGATAACTATATGGGGAACAGGTGATGAAGAGACATGGTATTAGGAGACACTGTCTCATGTGTTTGTAATAGCCAGAAGACCATCTAGATCTTACTGCTTGGAGCAGAGAGGAAAGTTTTATAAGACCGGAAAGGGAGGAAGTGACTAGATTTTTGTAAAGTGTCTTAATTGTAAAACATTGCATTTTATATTTGATCATAGAGGTAATAGTGAGCCACTGGAATTTATTTAGTAGGGGTGTGACGTTTAAATCTGCATTTTAGGAATAGCATCTTTGAGGTTATATAGAATATGGACTGGAGTGAAGAGAGCTTGAGGAAGGAAGATTAATCAGAAGGTTATTGTAATAGTTCAGGCATGAATTTGATGAAAGTGTACAATAGTATGCCAACTATGAGTGAAATGAAGGTAATCCATCTAAGAGATATTATGAAGGTCAAAATAGCAAGAATTAACCACAGGTTGGCTACGTGGAGTGTGAGGAGTTGAAGATGGTACTGAAGTTTTGAGCCTGGGTGATTGGAAAAGTGATGCTGTCTTGGAGAGTAATAGGGTAGCTGGGAAAAGGGGAGGTCTTGGGGAGAAAGATAATGGGTTCAGTTTAGGACATGTTGATTTTGTGTGGTATCTCTGGGATGTCTAATTTGAGATGTCTAAAAGGCAATTAGTGATGTGAGACAGAAGACTAGGAGTATTACATATACACATCTGGAAGTCATCTGTATAGAATTAATTATTAAACCCATGGGAGATGATGAGATCACCAAGTGAGGGAGGGAGAAGAGAGGGGCATCTGGGACAAAATTTTGGGGGACACCTAAGATTTGTGGATGTGATAGGGATGAAGGACCAGCAGCGAAACCTGAGAAGGAGTGGGTCAGATGGTTAGAGAGGAACCAGGAATGAGTAATGTGACAAAAACTATGGTGAGGAGGGAAGAGAATGATTGTGTCAAAGTCTGAAGAGAGTTCAGGAATGATAAGGATTGAAAAAACATCATTATATTTGACTATTAATATGTCATTTGTACCTGGGGAGTTGAATGAAATCAGAAGCCAGATTGTTGTGTATTTAGAAGTGACTGAGAGAGGAACTAGAGAAACCTAGTGTAGAAGGCTTCAGTTTAAGAATGGAAGGAGAACATAAATTAATTTACTTATTCGGTGCCATACCAATCAAACTATCAGATAATTATTTTCTAGAGCTAGAAAAAAAATAATATCAATTTCATCTGGAAGAACAAAGGGTTCAGAATACCAAGGGAACTTATGAAAAGAAATGCTAGGGAAGGTGACCTAGCTCTACCAGATCTCAAATTGTATTATAAAGCAATAATTATCAAAACTATTTGATACTGGCTAAGAAACAGAAGGGTAGACCAGAGGAATATGTCTGGTACTCAAGACACAGTAATCAATGAATATAGCAATCTACTGTTTGATACACCCAAGGACCCCAGCTTCTGGGATAAGAACTCACTGTTTGACAAAAATCCTGGGAAAACTGAATAACAGTGTGGCAGACACTAGGTATAGACCAATGTCTGACACCATACACAAGAATAAAGTCCAAATGGGTACATGATCTAGATATAAAGATTGAACTATAAGCAAATTAGTGAAGCAAAGAGTAGTGTATTTATCAGATTTATGGAAAGGGGAAGAAGTTTTGACTGAACAAGAGATAGAGAATATTATGAAAGGCAAAATAGATAATTTTAATTATATCAAATTGAAAAGTCTTTGCACAACCAGACCCAATGCAACCAAGATTAGGAGGGAAACAAAAAACTGGGAAACAATTTTTTCAACTAGTGTCTGTGATGAAGGCCTCATTTCTAAAATGTATAGAGAACTGAGTCAATTGTACAAAAATGTAAGTCACTCCCCAATTGATAAATGGTCAGAGGATGTGAACAGGCAGTTTTCAGAGGAAGAAATTAAAACTGTCTATAGTCATATGAAAAATGCTCTAAACCACTATCGATTAGAGAGATGCAAATCAAAACAACTCTGAGGTACCACATCACACCTATTAGATGATGGGAGAATGATAAATGTTAGAGAAGATATGGGAGAGTTGGAACACTAGTTCATTGTTTGTGGAGCTGTGAACTGATCCTAATATGCTGGAGAGCAAAAATGTGCATACCCTTTGACCCAGTAATAACACTCCTTGGACTGATGATCCTTAAGAGGTCATAAAAATGGGAAAAGTTCCCACATGTATGAAAGTATTTATATCAGCTCTTTGTGGTGGCCAAAAACTGGAAATCAAGGGGATGCCCATCAATTGGGGGATGGCTGAATAAATTGTGGTGTATGAATGTAATGGAACCTTATTATACTATAAGAAATGATAAAAAGGAATACTTCAGAGAGACCTGGAAAGATTTATATGAAGTGATTCCGAGTGAAAGGAGCAAAACCAGGAGAACTTTGTATACAACAACAACCATAGTGTGTGAGGAATATTTCTGGTAGACAGGACTTCATTGTAACACAAGGACTTAAAAAATTTCCAATATTCTCTTAAGGCAAAATACTTTCCACATCCAAGAGAAAGAACTATGGAATTCAATCGCAGAATGAAGTAGATCATTTTCTTTTCTATTATATTTGATGTGTTTTGTGATTTCTCTTATTCATTGTAATTCTTCTATGCAATATGACTAAGGTGAAAATGTATTTAATAGGAATATATGTGTAGAACCTATATAAAGCTGTATGCCATATCAGGGAGGGAGTGGGGAGGTAGAGGGGTTGGGGGTAGGGAGGGGGTAAAAGTCTAAGATATATGGAAGTGATTGTAGACCACTGAAAACAAATAAAATAAAAAAAAAACATTTAAAAAGGAATGGGAGGAGAGTTAAAGGACAATAGCTAATGGGAGGATTATTGGATCAAGTTAAGTTCCTCCACCGCCACCCCCACCCAACTCCCAAGGGTGCAGGGTGTAGGAAAGGAGACAGTAGACACTGAGAGATAAAACATTAGAGAGAAATAAAGTGGGGAAGATAGAGGTATTGGAGAAGACAGGAGGGGATGCAATCAAGGGTGCATGTCCATGAGTTTCCCTTGGTGAGGAGGACTGCCTTTTCATGTGATATGGATAAAGGAGATAATGGGGAATGATATTTGAGTTATATGACATGAAGAGGAAATTGTCTATTTTTTTGTGAAATATGAGTCAAGGTCCTTAGCTAAGAGGGTGGGAGGAGGGATGCCATGGGAGACTTGAGGAGGAATGAAAAAGTTTGAAAGAGCTATAGTTGCTCTAGCAAGTAAAGTGGTGAGACAATTATGGAGGCTTAAAAGTATTGCCTTGCTGCAGTGAGGGACCAGCTGAGATTATATAACATATATTTGTAGAGGCACAAGAATTCCCAAGGTATAACACAGGGTAACATCAATACAAAATAGAAACCTTTCTGGAGCATCATAGACTCAAAGCTACATTTCTCTGTCGTTCTTCACCTCTTCTGTTCTCCACATAGGTTTAAAAGGAGATCACATAGCACTTGTGCAGATGCAGCAGAATCTCATAGTTTTCTTAGACCCAAAGCAAAGATTGGAACTACTTTCTCATCATCATCCAAGTTGTTGTTGTTTAGTTAGTTTAGCCAAGCCTGACTTTATAGAACCCCACTTTGGGGTTTTCTTGGCAAAGATTTTGGAGTACTTTGCCATTTCCTCCTCCATCTAATTTTAAAGATAAGGAAATGGAGGCAAATAGAGTTAAGTGACTTGCTCAGGGTCATACAACTAGTAAGTGTCTGAGGTCAGATTTAAATTTAGGTCTTCCTGACTCTAGGCCTCTTGTTCTCTCTACTGTGCCACCTCGCTGCCCTAGGTTCCATGAACTTGCTTTAAGAAAAAATTTTTATTACTATATTTCAATATAATTGGTTTCCTTTGGAACCCCTTGTTTTTATTTTCTGCATTTAAAAACATGAATCTGAAAAGGAAACCATGTGCTTGACCATGCTGCCAAAGGCAAGTGTTTGTTAGAATTAGCTCAAACTGGCCTTTTGGTAGTTAAATTTTTAGTGTAAACATTTGTAGCTAAGAAATGAATGAAAAAAATCAGGGCTTGATTTATTGTTTTGTTGGTTGTCTAGAATTAAGAAAAAAAGAGAAAATATCAATAATGCATTTCAAACTTAAAAGTGCATTAGTACATTTCTGAGAACTGGTTGTTAAACATTTACCGGTACAAGGGGTCTAAGTTACAAAAAAAGGGGAAGGCCCACTGTGTTAGATGGAGTAATTAGTAGGTCACAAAAACAGGAAAGACCCCCTGTGTTAGAGGGAGTAACTAGTATTCTATACCTTGGAAAAAGATTGTGTTGATGTTTGTCAAGACAAACTGTACAAGATTGTCAGCAGTATTGTACTCTATTCATATTAAAGTGATTGTGCAGAAAAAAATTGGGTGTTCTCTTGTTATTAATAAGCTCTTTCCAGTCATAATATTGGGGACATTCCTTCAATTTTATTTCCTAAAATAGGAACTACTGAAATGCCTAGGCGTTGTCTAGGGCAGAGAACGGGCTTTAATTTCCATTGTTACAAGGATTTCTTTTCCTGGTTACTAAAGGTGAAAAAACTGAAGAAATCATCAATTTTTTTTATTCAGAATGTCAAGATTGCTTCCTACCACTTCATAGAATCATAGGATTCAGATTTAGAAGACAGCTTTATGGCCTTTTAGTCCAACTATACCTGAAAAAACTTCCCTTTATAACACACTATGTAGCCTTTGCTTGGAAACCTCCAGTGATAGAAGGATCCAAAGCTGTCTGGAGCAGCTCATTTCCCTTTAGAAAAAGTCTAATTTTGAAGAATTTTCTCTTTGAATTGAACCTAAATTTGATTCTCTGAAACTTCTATTAATTGACCCTTCTTCTGCCTTCCAGGATCAAATAAAACAAATTTAATCCCTTTTCTCTGTGACAACCTTTAAAATAGTTGAAGACAATTATTATTTTCTCACTGGATCTTCTTGTCCTCAGGCTAAATGAACATCCTCACTTGCTTCAATCTGACTCTTTCATGAAATGAGCTCAAGTCACTTTACTGTCCTGATTCCCTTTCTCTATATGCTTTCCAGTTTACCGGTGTCCATCCTTTGTTTCAGTGAAGTTGGTGGTAAAGAGAAGCAACCTTTGTATCTATAGAAGCACTGACTTATTCATATTCTTATTAGTGATTGCTTTCCCTCTGAGCCAGAAAGGCCTATGTTCAAGTCCAATCACTGACACATAATGTTCTATAATTCTGAATAAATTTTTACCCTCTCATTGCTTTAATAAACTTTTTAAGACTATAGGTTGGGTTGTATCTGACTCTTCTTGACCCCATCTAGGGTTTTCTTGGCAAAGATGCTGAAGTGGTGTACCATTTCCTTTTTCAGCTTGTTTTACAGATGAGGAAACTGAGGCAAATAGAATTAAGTAATTTACTTAGTGTCATACAGCTAGTAAGTATTAGAGGTCAGATTTAACTCAGGAAGATGAGTCTTCCTCTAGCTGCCCCATGTAAGATGGAGTAACCTCATGCTAATGAAATCACAAGTCAGTGCCTATCCTGATCCCTAAACATGGGAGAAGAGTGTACATTGTTGTGTGTGACATTGAAAATAATTCTAATTTCCTCATAGAAGTATAGAAGAGAATGTCTAAAGATATACATAGGCATCTTCTGGGGCTGGGGGCAAGAAAATCACCAGCAGGCTGTGTTGGTGTATAATACAGAAGATATCTGATAAGAACTATTCTTTGTGCCAAAAGGTTACAGTTATGGCTCAGTGTCCTCAGTATCATGTTTAATTGTTTGAGTTCCTAAAGGTTGAAAGAATTCTCAGGGATTTATTTCAGTCCTTTATTATCCTATGGAGGATAAAGTTACCACTGTGTTGTTAATGGCACTGGAATATCATGGTGAGTTTAGGAAGATTAACTATAATGAGAGTATTAAAATATATAGCTCTCAGTAGTGTGTGTGGTTTTTGTTCCCCTTTTCTGAAGTTTATGGTCAGAAAGATCTTTTAATATTAACTTTGGCATACATATTTATTAAATATGTACATATATACATAGATCTATAATTCTTGGAGTGCAGGTGCTATTGATATAAAGATACTGTAAACAGATTAAAGAAAGATGTACAATATCTGATACTTTACTCTTCTCCCTGCTTGACTGCCTTTCTCTGCCCCATCCCATGCCCATTATTGCTATGATGTGCTAGAAACTTTTGACAGGAAAAAAAGACAAAAAAAAAAAACCCAAACAGCAACACAACCATCACTATTTATTATTTACTCACTGAAAATATAACAACATATGGTACTCAGTGAGGGGATATCTAGAGTAGTCTGAAAGGGAACTGTTGTATTTCCTTTGATGTCCCCAAAGACATCAAAGGCTCTATTTACTCAAACTGATCACAAGTGAGGGTTCCCCAAGAAGAAAGAGATGAGTTGATAAGGGAGCTTTTCTTTTCAAGGTCAGAGCTAGTTAACAAACAAACCTCTTTCCTTTTCTTACAGCTGAGCATCACTGTTTGATGTGGGCTCTGACTCACTGGAGTTTGCCCTCTTTAAGGTAAAAAGCTACAGTAATACATTCTAAGAAGCACATTCCAAAGCATATGTGGATATAACTAGGGTTATTACTTTGTCTAATTCCACCCCTCATTAGGAGGATGTCATTACTATATCATAATTTGATGACAAATACAGATGAAAATTGTACAATTATCAATGAGCGGAACAGGCTGTTATACCTATGTAATGTGATTTGAGTGATTCTCCAGGTTATTAAAGCTTCTTGCAGAATTTGAATGCATTTTCTTAGTAACTTAGCTCTTTAGAATGCAAATATTTCCTGAGGAGGGCACAGTGGAAAGAAGAATCGGAAGATTTGCCATCTTAACTTGACTCTTCAATTTACTAGCCAAGATTAGGTCAAGCTTGCTTAACATCTCTGAGCTCAGTTTCCTCATCAATAAAATGTGGCTAATATCTGCTAAGTCTGCTTTGCAGGGTGTAAAGATAAAATGAGAGAATGTGTACAGAAAGCACTTTGAAAACTTTTAATATTATATGACTATGAGATGGCCATCGTAGTGGTGGTAGTGGTGTTTTGCCTTTCCAAAAGGTTTGATATCAACCAGCCATCCACATCTACTTGACCTGAATCCTCATTATTAGTGTATCATTTTGGGGATACACAAGAAAGACAAGGGCATTATTTCCCGAAGGTTCTTATTAAAATACCAATATGTTATCCATCAGTCCTCAAAGTGATGAAGTACACAATAAACAAATTGTAGAATGTCTGTTTGTGGATATGTGTGTTTAGTGGTTCAGAGATGATGGAGATTTGGAGGTGTCTTTAAGAAACTCAGTATGTTGACAGACAGTAGTCTTAGTTCACCAAGGAATCAAGGTTGGACACCTTTCATTTGAGAGGTGGGAGACCAAAGACAAAGTGGTCATTTCACAGTTTTGCCCTGGGGTGGTCTTTTCTACTGGACAGGTCTTGAACTGATGACTTTAGCATATCAATTTTTAATCTTGTTTACATTTCATTAAAAAAAAGAAAAAATCAAGATCTCTCAAGCAACTTCTCTTCATGTGAATCATCCAAATAGAATAAAGAGATAATTGGCAGATGTCATTCACCATCAAGAATACCCCCAGGAAGCAGCAGAACCATTAGACACTGATGCTGGGCAAGTCCGATGAAAAGACAGAAGCTTATACAACTGAGGTGTGTTTGAGAGTGAATTAACCTAAATGGTCTAGCATTAAAATGTAGAAAGAAAATGATTTAGGCCAATTGCATCAATCTAACATTATTTATACCTATGTGTTTATTCTAGAGAGGAAATTACATACAAATAATCCAATGGGTAATATGGTATATCCTTTATTTTCTTTCTAAATATACTAAATATAGTCTAAATTCTTTATTATAACAACATCAGTCATTACTTAATGAGGTAAATTTATTCTTAGTACCTCAGAAGAGGCCTCAGCTTGAGAAAGACCTAGCAAATGTTCACTTCTCCACACATTCAGACTTTCACATAAAATATTCATCTGTAGAATTAACTTTATCTTTTGTTAGTTGACATTGTCAATATTAATGATTTCGTAACCAAGGCTGTTTTTAGAGCAAACTTCCATTGTCCCTGAAGGGTATTCTGCACCTGTACTCAGAGAGGATGTTGAGCAACATAACCTTTGGGCTATGCTGAACTTACCTGTACCATTCTGTAGAAGTCTAGGAAAATGGATGTTAGGAAAGAAAAATTGTAAGTCAATAATACTAAAAATGTATTACATATAAAATGACTAATTCAGATAAGCAGCTAACATGACGATCCAATGAAAGAAGAAAAACATCCACAGTATGAGTACAACTTGTCCATGTCTCTTCAATGACAATAGAGCACGACTCTAGTCTTCTCTTCGGGAATGTGCTTTGATCAGTGCCCTAGAAATGCTTCCTGTCCCATTTGTGTTCCCAAGATAGATTTTCCATAGAACTCTGCAACTACTTAGAGAAGCCCCATAACCGGAGTCACAGCTGTTACATTTGCCCTTTCTTTTGTCTCTCTTCAGGCTTCAGGGACTTTAAGGAAGTCAGAGAAGATAGAAATATTGTTCCCGGCATTGAGTAACCCTGGGAACACAAAAAGTGAAACAAACTGAATCTCTCCACACTCTTGTTTAGTATAGAATGCTTAAGGCACCGTCAGTCCCTAGTTTGGGACAAAAGACTTCCATGTTTACTGAATCTGGAATAAAATGAATGCTTGATATAAACCTTGCTGTGTGTGCTTTTCAAATATCTATTAAAAATAGCTGATAAGTATATGCACCTTTGTGGTGCTCTCCATAATTTTTCCTAGTCCCTCCAATCTTCCATTCTCTCCTATCACCAACAGAGAAACACAGTCACAGAATCTCATATCTCAAAGAGGATATCATGTCATCT
Organism: Potorous gilbertii; assembly: GCA_028658325.1. Lineage (NCBI taxonomy): Eukaryota > Metazoa > Chordata > Mammalia > Diprotodontia > Potoroidae > Potorous > Potorous gilbertii. The sequence goes on along the minus strand of CM053772.1, from coordinate 67,254,578 downwards.
AGGATGGTTGAATTTAAACCTTCTTGAGAACAGGGACTATTTTTATTTTTGTCCCCAATTCTTAGCACAGTGTCAAGCACATAATAAGTATAGGTAAGAGGTAAATATTTGTAAAATATGGAAAGTCTTAAATTTCCTTTATATTTTTTGGAAAATGAAAATAGTAATGCTAGTGGTGCTTCCCTTACATTGTTATGAGATTCAAAGGAGATAATGTGAATTACATACTTTGCAAGCTTTAGGGACCATATAAACATCTGTTTATTACTTTATTAAATGAGTTCTTTTAGCCTGAGGTCTCTGAACTTGATTAAAAAAAATGGAAAACTGTATTTCAGTGCAATGGGTTTCCTTTACACTAATGGTTAGGTGTTGCAGTGGATGGAATGCTAGACTTGCAGTCAGGAAGACCTGAATTAAAATCCAGCCTCTCACATTTCCTAGCTGTGTGATGCTGGGCAAGTCACTTCAGGGTTGCCTGCCTCAGTTTCCTCATCTGTAAGATGGGGATAGTGAAAGCACACTCAATTTTCAATGTTGTGACAATCAAATAATATATTTATTTTAAATATAAATATATATATTTATAAAGTGATTTTCAAACCCTAAAGTACCATATAAATACTAGATGCTATTCTTATTCTTAAGTATTTAAAAATATTCTTCTGAAAAGGGGTCAGTAGACTTCACCAGACTGCTAAAAAAGTTCATGACACAATCAAGGTGAGGAACTTCTGTTTTTTTCAATGATTCTTGCCACAGATCCCAGGATTCCTATATTAGTTCATTATTCAGTATCACTGAATTAACATTAAAAGTCTCTTTTGGAACATAAAAGTTATATGGCTGATAACACATTAAGTCATTTTTCAGTTATTAAAAACTTAGTTGGATTATAAAAAATCAAATAGAAGAGCTTATCATCAGGCAGAAAGCAGTGGAAGTTAAGACACAGAATAGATAATTTAGGATGAGGGAAAGTAGGACATGATCAGTCAAAAGCATAAAAACATTTCCCAGGGAAGCCAGGACAAGAATGTTACACAAAAGGGTAGATGCCTCCTTTCTAGTTTTGCTTTGGGAATAGGGGGGTGCCTTGTCTACAATGTACATGAAAATACATAAAATGATAAAATCAGGTTGAAGGTCAGCTTTTAAAGGTTAGGAGATCTTTAGCATCCAAAAAACTGTCATGGTTGTTTGACAAAGATCAGGGAGTGGTTTTGTCCATCTAAGTGTCAGGCCCTGTTGCATTAGATTGTTGAAACTTGCTGTTAAACATTCCATGACTCATGAGATAATGAGATTTGTATTGTGTTGAGTCAAGCTTCTTAGAAATCTTTAATGCATTTTTCTTGGTATCTTTACTTTTCAGATTCCAAATATTGGCTGGAGTTGCCCTTTTTGTTTAATCAAAACCACCAAGGATTAAGGAAGAACCATTGTAATAGTATATCCAAATTAACCAATGTGTTTTCCATCTCTCTTAATAACCATCTACTATATCTTACGTTTTTACCTTTCTTTCTTATATTTGAAAACCTTTGTTCATTTAAAAAATCACATAGAAAAATTTTGAATTCCTGAGAGTTATGACGAAGGCCCATGGCTTGAATCTCAAATTACCTTTGTGCTGGACCATCTCCAGTCATCCTGATCCATATCTGGTGGACTCTGGGAGAAACTGAGGCTTGTGACTTTGCACAGCTCTCTCTCGGTCAAATCCAATTCACTGGTATGTCATGACATCACTTCCTCATAGAGAACAAAAGGCAAACAGCAACCCTTTGTACTTCAACATGATCGTACACATATGTGTGACTATGAAAAGGAGAGAGGTGGTAGTAGAGATAGAGACAGAGAGAAAGAGACAGAGACAAAGAGAGACACACAGACAGAAAGACAGAAAGAAAGTAATTATAACATTGAAAGGAGTAAAGGAGGCTGGATATATGAAAAGAAAAACATACAGTAGGGAGACTCAGACTTGTGACAGTGTGAATTTGCCTACTTCCTAACTTTAATGTCAAGAAGCTATTTACTTATACTGATTGGAGATCATAATCTATTTCTTATGCTTAGATTTTTATTGAATGTTATTTTGGCCATTTGGAAAGTGTAGAGGAGTCTTTTGGGGAGGCATATTCATTTTAATGGACAAAACATCATTTAAAATGTTGGAGCAATATGTAAAATTACCCCCAGGGATGACAAAGAGTTAATGTCTCTACAAAAAAAAATTACCATGTCAAGAGAGATAAAAAAGGAAACTACATTGTGCTTAAAGGCATAATAGACAGTGAAACAATATCATTATTAAATATACATGCTCCAAATGTCCTAAGTTTTGAAAGGGAAAACTAACATAATGGTAAATAACATGCAGCACAATAACATATATAATAATACCATCATCGAAGGAGGCTTTAATAATCTTTATGGACCTGAATCAATGTAAGAAAAAACCAAAAAAATGTAAATTAGAGTTACGTAGATTAAAAAAATAAATATAAAAGATTTGTGTTGTCTTTCAACTTAGAACATTAGACACTATTCATATAACTGAGCATTAATTGTATATTGCATCTTTAGAAAACCTGATCAAGTGCCAGGACATTAAGGAATGAAACATAAATATTAAAAGGAAGAAATACTAAACATTTTCTACAGGGCTTAACACAATAAAAATTGCAATTAATCTTGCTATCATAAGTAAAAGACAGCCTTAAGTGGAGACTAAGAAAGGACATTTTTAATAATGAAATGTGTCAAAAATCATACAAATGATAATTGACTGTGTTAAAGAGAATGGCAACAACCAGTTCTTGTTGATCAGTTATTTTAGTCATGTCTTACTCTTCCTGACCCCATTTGGGGTTTTCTTGGCAAAGATATTGAAGGAGTTTGCCATTTCCTTCTCTAGCTCATTTTACAGATGAGGAGTTGAGGAAAATTAGGTTAAGTGACTTACCCAGGGTCACCTAGCTATTAAATATTTGAATCTGATTCAAACTCAGGAAGATGAGTCTTCTTGACTTCAGTCTGGGCACTCTGCCCACCGTACCACCTAGCTGCCCTGACAACAACCAGACAGCATTTCAAAGTTTATGTGTTGCCTCTAAGTATTCCTTAGAGAAAAGTTTATATCTCTGAGTCAATGAATTAGCAGCCTCAAAGTAAACACACAAGAACACATTACAAAAATTAGAGAAGTAGCTACAGTTTTCTTTTAAAAAGTAGACAGATACGAAATAAGTCCACATAAATCATTAGCATTGCTTTACAATACTGACAAAGACCAGGTGTAAATTATAGAAAGGGAAAGTCCATTAAATTACTACAAGATACATAAGGTATCTGTAAATAAGCTTAGCAAGACATGCTTAGGACTTACATAAATATAACAGAACAAGCCTTATGGACATAAAATTATGCCTAAATAATTGGAGTTTATTGCTCCCTGTTGGACTATGCCAATATAATTTTTAAAAAATATAGCATCATTAAAGCATTATCACAATCAAAGTTAATTATACAGTGTTATTCTTATTAAACTACTAAGTTATTACTTTATAGAAGGAAGTACAATCCTAACAAAATTCATTTTGAGGAATAGTCTCCAATGAACTCTTTTGTCCCATGTACTTTTCATTTATGGTCTCTTAAAATATAGCTCTGGAAAATTAGGCTTTGACCAAGTCCATTGGGATTCAAATGAAACTACTTGACTATGCCTTTAAACCCAAATCACTCTGGTTCTGGTAGATTGGCCACTAATAGGTACCAGTCCAAGCCTCATTTGCTCCTTGTTTGGGTTATCATAGCTCATAGTGAGTGTAAATAGTATTTGTTTCAGTTTTGGACAAAAACCCTGAGGTTCTTCTCCTCCCAGATGGATTTTTTTTTAAAATTTTTGAATAGGTAAAAGAGACCATCTTTTGCCTCAATTCTTACCTAACCTTAAATCAATGGATGTTATCTCAGGTAATTGATACCTAGGAAAAGCCTTAGCTTAAAAATGCCAGGGTCTCCTACTGCATCCTATACCATCATCAGCCATCCTTACCTGTGTCTTGCCACTAGATTCTGATGACTCTGGAGGATACAGTGAGGCTGATGACTTTGCACAGCACTGCCTCATTAAAATCCAATTCACTTTCAAGTTGAAACATCACCCTCCTGATGTCATTGATCCTTTTAAAGAGTGAAGACAACATTCCAAATAATGAAAACAAAAATAACCAGGAACCACAGAGGTCTAGCATTTCCAGATTTCAAACTATACTAACAAGTTATAATCTTACAAACTATTCCCTTTCTTAATTCTCTTGTTCCTTTGTCTTATCGCTGATTATATCTGACCAAATCCTAACCCTGGATTACTTCCACTATCCTCCTTCTTTGCTCTACAGTCTGCTGAATGGATCTGGGAGAAGTCAGAGAACCATGATGTATCGAGTCAATTGTCATATTTTGTCCCTGTGTTCACAATATCACTTAGATATGTCCCATTCTCTTCATTCAGTCACCATCCTAATTCAATCCTTCATTTCTTACCTGGTCAATTAATACAAGGTTCTCCCCCCTTCAATCTTCCCTCCATACTACTACTACCAAAAAGTGGATTTTCCCTAATGCATAGAATTGACCTGTCACACACTGCCTCTTCCCCTACTCAATAAACAACAATGACTCTCTTATTTCTGGAATCAGATATCAACTTCTCTGGTTAGAATTTAAATCTCTTATCTCCTCCTTACTTTTCTAGTATTCTTAATATTCTTCGACCATCTAGGTAGGGTCTGGCCTCACTGATCTACTTGTTGTTCCTCAGACATAGTTCCATCTGTCATCTTTGTGCCTACTATCTCTTGTTTTTGGAATGATTTTCCTTCTCATCTCTGCCTCTTAGAATCTCTGGCTTGCTTCAAAACTTAAATTCTGCAGGAGGCCTTTATTGGTCTTCTGGCTACTACAGCCTTTTCTACTAAGGTTGTTTTATATCTACTTTGTACATACCTGGTGTGTGTATGTATGTATGTATATATACATGCACACACATATAAATAGACATAGAGATATAGATAAATTGATATAAAGATTTATATATCTATATCTATCTGTATGTGGATACATACTGTCTTCCAAGTTTTTACTTTGTATCACCAGCTCTTAGAATGGTACCCAGAACATGATATGAGCTTAATAAATGCTTATTAATTAATTGATTGATATTGATTAAAAACAAAAAATAGATCAGCAGAAGAGAGTAAATACATAACTATATGAACACAAATTCTTTAATGAAGGATCCTCCATTCAGCAACTACTATATAAAATCTATAAATTAGTTTGGCAGAAAAGATGCTAAGATCATACACCCTCTACCTCAATCAGCAACAAATGGACAAGAAGTCTTAATGGGAAAGGTCACATATTTCTTTTTATGAGGAGGAAATGAGACATTTCCCCAGATCTATTATTAAGGGGAGAATTTATAATCAAGGAGATCACAAAAGACACAATCAGTAAATTTAATAATATAAAATGTTTAGTCTTGCACAAACAAAATCAATGCAACTAAAATAAGACTAAGATATATTAAGTACAAAATCAAACACTGTTAATAAAAGTTGTGTATCTAAAGAAGTTTATACAAACATAAAGGACCAAGAGTCATTCTGCAATACAGAATGTTATTAAGCTTTCAAAATAAGAGATGAAAAAACTAATAACAACCATATATTTCTTACATTTACTTATCTTTGTGTATGTTTACCTCCTTTGATAAACTATGAAGTACTTGGGGGTGGACATGGTGTGGGATGGAGGTGGATGGTTCCACTTCTCCTATCTCTTAGGACCCAGAGTAATATCAGGCACATAAAAGGTGTTTAAGTGATCAATATTTGAATTAACTACAAAATGTAAATGAAAACAACAAATTTTAAAAGCAATTGACTCCAATTTATTACTTTGATCAATTTTAGTTTAGAAGACATAAGATGTATACTTCTCTACCCTAGGTAGGAAGGTAGGAACTAGGCTGCTTACACTGCTGGATCTATTGGATCTGTTTTTTTTGTTTGTTTTGCTTAATTTTCCTTTTCCCCTCCCCTCCCCTGCCCTAACATGTTACTCTAGCCTACCTTTGCCTTCCTACCCTTCCATATCCTGATTCCTTCCCTTTCACTTTTCTCTTCTCTCCTTTCCTTTCCCTTCTCTTTTTTCTTTTTCCTTCTTTTCTTTTTCCTTCTTTTTTTCTTTCTTCCTTCCCTTCCCTCCCTCCCTCCTTCCATCCATTCATCCATCCATCCATCCATCTATCCTTTCTTTCATATCAATGGGTAGAGGATTTATGGGGAAATAGCCATTATAAAAAATAAAATGGATAAAGAATAATTAAAGGAAAACAAAACAACCACAAAAATTATGAACACTGCTCCCAGAGTGCCTGACTTTTTTACTGACAAATGCTGGATCTGGCTCATAAAGTGAATCTTTTAACTCTGTTTTTTCAGGGTAAAAATGCAAGTCTTTAAAAATCATTAAGTATATAATGAAAAAAGTATTGAACAAGAGTGAAAAAAGTACAGCATAAAGACTCTAGACTCCCTTTCCAAACTTACTGGCATTAATAGGCTAGGACTGGAGAGTGTCCCCTCAAGGTTCTAGGGATGACTCTGTGGCATTACTTGTGAGCCTCTAACCAGCATGTTACTTTGCAATCATTTGGCCAGTTAACATCTCCCCAGTTAACACTTATCAAATTAATACCAATTAGGTTTGATAAAGAGACTTTACTGAGAAGGGATAACAAGTACTGAAATTCAACAACCTCCCAAATGGAGAGCATACTCTCCTCTACATACCTTGATTTCTGAAAAAAGTGAGTTCACACCTGAAGTGATTATTACAATACATTGAGGGATGTATCACATTCTTGGGATATGTTCAGTTGTTTTCCAGAATAGTTGTCCAATATGGAGGGGAGGGGCTGCAAGGCAAATGATAAGTTCCTGGTTTTGGCTGATGGTTAAGGCTTAATCAAATAACTGTTTATTAACCAATATCCTCCCACCCCCACCAAATAACTGGGTGGCTAGGTTCATTCTGTTGCCTTCTTCCCAATCCCTAGTTGGTTTTCAGGCTGATTTATTTATGTATCATTTGAATGCTTTCACTTTAATAATTCTATGGAAATGTACCAGAATCAGTTTTTTTTGTTATCAAAATAGTCATCCTTTGGACAAAGTATTTCCACCAACCCAAAATGACTCCTCATGAACCACACAATAAGGATGAGAATTGGGTCTCGGATTTATATGATACCCTTTGTCTAAATGCCTCAAGATATTTTCTTTCACTTTCTCAAACTCTTTCCTTCCAAGGTACTTGGAGACAGATAACATTAGATCCATTTACTAAAGATTCAGAAGCACATAGAGGTTAAATGACTTGCCACAAGTTTCACATTGAATAAGTGGATCTGTACCTTGAAGTCAAGCGCCCTCTCCCCTTCTGAATACTTGGTTATGTATGCTTCATCCTATCTGGAGCATCGTGGAGTAAAAACATAAACATTTAACTAATTGATGCTTTTGTCTTTTTAGCAAGCAGAAAGCAAATAACTTGCATTTCATGGCAAGATATATGGGCCATTTTACATGTCTAAGATGTATTTCTTTTCATTTTAAAATAAATCCTCAGTAATACTTTCTCTTCAAATTGATCCAAATATATTTTTAAAATATTAGTGTCAATTAAAATATTAATGGTTTTTTATAAATAACTTTGCCTCCTGGGTAACCAAAGGGAGTATTAACTGACATACCCTGGTGTCTCAGTCCATTCACATATATTTCAAAAGCATATTTTATATTGAAGAACATTCACTTCGAAACCACATGGCTAATGGGAAACAAAAAAAAGGTCTTTAAAGTTAGTATTATTTGGAAGTAATATACTAAGAAATATAATTTTAAAAAGGAACATTTGTGTTAAAATTATCATAAATATGATTCCTGGGGCGGAAGAAAGATACTATGCTTTTTCTCCCAACTGAATATTTGAGTAGTGACATGGACACATTGCTATACTGTCTTTTCTCTTTTTCTTGTCTCCTCCTTCTCCATTTTCTCCTCCTCTTCCTCCTTCTCCTAGATGGAATCCCACTTGAGAATCATTTTCCTCCTGGAACTAACTAGAAATGTAGATATATTTAGGAGAAGAGAAATTGACAAGGTGAGGTCTCTGTAATGGAATTTATCTGTTGTTGATGGGTTACATGTTTAGCCTTCTAGTCTTAAAAAAAGTGTATGTTTTTAAGTATTGCTAATGCAATTATAGTGCACTTTGCTGTCAGAAAAATCATTCCAGCATTTGCATTTGTTAAATAACAGATTAAATGAAAGAAGAATTGCCCAAAGTTCTTACCCAAAGAATTATTTGTTTTAATCAGGGTTGTGTTTTAAGGGAAGCTCTGAATGTGTCCATTGACCTGTGGGATAATCTGCATTCTTGACATCACTTGAAGAGAGTAGAGCAATGGAATCAGCTTTTAAAAATCTCTTTCTAGACCTATCATCATAGTAATTTGCCCAGCTCGCTTAATGAAATTCACCTAACTGTGTCTTTTGTTAAACTTCTAAAATTTGATTTTTAACTGATTCCAATATTATCTTGGATTTGCAGTAAAGTTGTTATGATTCTCCTTCCACCACCATGCATCCACCGCCACTAAGATGTTATTTCAGTATCTCATCGTGGTGAGAGGGTGACCTAGAGGTCTCGAGATTAATAGCAGTGGAGGGTGAACTCTAGCAGCTTTTACTGAGATGGAAAGGTTTTGAGTATGTCACAGTGGTGGATTGTACAGCTATCATTTGAGGATGAGTCTAGTTGTGTGTGGAGAGATTCATCACTAGAAGATGGGCCACCAGGGGATGATTTTGTTCCACTCCAGTAAATTCCAAAGACCAATTACCAAGACCTAGAAGGATTTTAATCTGTACCAGTGGTGGAAAGACAGACATGGACGAAGTGATAGATCCTTGAAGGTTAGAGGTAGTAGTGATTCACACCTATCCAGGACAACCTTATCTGCACAGTAAGAGGCATGTGTTCCTTAGCATAAAGGAGAATTGTTCTCTTGGGTTCAGTATGGCTTAACAGAGAGAGTGCTCTACTTAGAGCGAGGAACACATCGCATCAAATATTGCATCAAATACTTACTATCCATGAGACCCTGAGCAAATCACTTAGACTCTGATTGTCTCAGTTTTCTCATGTATAAAATGGGGTTAATAACCCCACTTACCTTGTCAAGATCAAGTGAGGCAATTTCTATGCAAAGCATTTTGCAAACCTTAAAGTGTCATATAAATATTAGATACTATTTTGTAGATAAGGGAACTGAGGCTCAATGAATGGCTTAAGGTGACATGGTTTTTGTATGTTGCAGTGGGGGGGGTTGTAACCCAGATACCTCCTTACTTCGTGCCTGTGAATGTAAGTTGATGGCAGATAAGCAAGGGTTGTGTCAAATTTATATTCGACTACTTAATATGTTGTTAGAGTTGAATGATCAATGAATTATTACTATTAGAATATTACCCCTAGTCGTGATAATAGCATTTATAACAGTGCTTTCAGATTTACGAAGTGCTTTCCGCTGGTTACTGAGACAGAGATTAAATGACTTGCCCAGGGTCATAATAAATATCTTACTTTGGATTTCAGGACTTCCTGACACCAAGCTCTATGCACAGTATCACCTGGCTGCCTAAATCTATAAGTAAATACTGAATAAGCACATCTATTTTCATCCCAACCACAGTATTTCTGAGGTCACTGGGCAGCTAGTTGGTACAATAGATAAGGTACCAGCTCTGGAGACAGGAAGACTCCTGTTTCTGAATTCAAATCTGGCTCAGATACTTATTATGTGACCCTAGGCAAGTCACTTAACTCCATTTGCCTCAGTTTCCTTATCTGTAAAATAAGGTAGAGAAGGAAATGGCAAACCACTCCAATATCTCTGCCATGAAAATGAGGTCAGGGAGAGTCAGACATGACTGAAAAATGACTCAACTGAATAACAACTGAATAAAGCTGAATTCTTCCCCTCAACCTTGAGTTAGATCCTCGGATCATATACCCAGATCTGGAAGAGTCCTGAGAGGTCTAGTCCAATTTCCTCACTTTATAGGTGAGGAAACGAGATTCCCATAAAGGTGAAATGATTTACCCAAGGTCACTAAGATAATAAATATTAATGCAGCTATTCAGACTAAGATCCTGTAACCCCAAGTTCTTTCCATTGAACTTCGTTGTCCTTGACCCCAAAATGAAATCTTCACTGAGATAACACATATATACCTAGAACATGAGAAATAAAAATATGATTTAATTGTGTTTTTCACAAATTTCATTCTACTGAAAAATAAAAAGTTCAATTTAAAACTACATCATTTTATAAATAACACTTTCTGAAAAGACCACTGTGCCCATAGTATAAGATCATGAATATTTTAGAGGTTTTTTCCTCACTACTATTTTAAGAGAAAAAATCTACTTTTGCTTTTGTTCCTTGATAAAGATATAATATTATATAAGGATTGAATAAGATACAATAGCATTGTTTGGCCCAGGAGCACTTGGTGAGGAAAAACGAGGAGAGAATGTAAGACTACATTTGATGATTTCAGTCCTTTCCCCAAAGGATACTTTAGTTGATTTATCATTGCCCAACTTAGGATTTTTTGTGGTAGTATCCCTGCTGTTTGTCAGACAATCATAGCAAGAATATTATGATTCATAAAACAGAGATCTTATTAGCATTCTTGTGGGGGAAGAGTTTACAAGTTTCATTGTGTTTTCAAATAAAAGACTTTTGTGTCCAGAGTAATAACATACAGTTCCTAGAAATGCATCTCCTTGAGAACTTAGTAATAAAAACACAGTTTTTTTTTCATATCTCTCTCAGCACAGGAACCATGACAGTGGTAAATCTGGGAAATTTTAAAAATGAAAGTAACCATAGCTGATGGCATAATTTTTTTCAGTAAGAAAAACACAAGGCTGAAAATCCCTTTACCTATATTTCCTTTACTTTAAATAGGTTATTTTTGGTCTCTATGAGCTGCTTGTGAGGAGGGATTGCTTCATTCTTTGTACTTTTATCTCAGTTCTTGGTACTATGCCTAGGATATTGTAAGTGCTTAATAAGAGGTTGATTTGTTAATTAGTTGAACTTGAAAATAACTGATAGACGCCTTTGTATGGTCAAGATGGCTGAAAAGGGATAGAGATAAAATAATGGTAAAACTGTTTATGGATATTAATCAGTTTTAATCCTTTCCCCTTACCATATGCAAAAATTTCTTTGGAATGAACTCCAGAGACCAGGGTTGCTAAAAAAGGAACCTTAGTGATAATCCACTTCAATACATGAGAATAGGATGGCTGGCAATCATGGCAGAAGGTATCCTACTGGAGGGGACAATTATTGGAAAGTGGTTGTTTTCTAAGGTCCTTCCAGTCATGAAATGTAATAATTTTCTTGACATTGGTGCTGAGGTTCTTTAAACTAAAGAAGTTAATGACAGAACAGTGTTTTGCAGACTTCTTGGTCTTACCACCCTTTTACACTCAATATTTTATTGAGACTCTGCCCTTCCCCCCGACCAAGAGTTTTTGTTTATATGAGTTATATTTATGAGTATTTAGTATGGTTGAAATCAGAACATCTTATTATTGTTGTGAAAATAGTTTTGATCTCATGAACCCACTGAAAAGTATCTTGGGGATCCCCAAGGATATCCAGACTAACTTTAAGAACTTCTGTGCTAGGAATGATGGTGTGTCAATAAGTTAAAGGATGCCAGTGTAAACAGAATGGTTTGGAATTATAGTTATTTGGTTGAAGACCTTATCGACAGGACCTCTCTGCATATATTAGGAACATTGTAAATTCTTATTTTCACTTTCCCAAGTACACTGAATTCTTAACAAATATGTAACCTTTAAAGTCAATAGGTGACTTGAAAGTTACACTTACTTAATAACTGTTATTTGTAAAGTGATAAGGGAAAATGTTTCTATATAGATTATACTGCCCATCTTGAGGACATAAGAATGAGATACGTTTCAGTTCTTTTTGTCTGAGGTGGGGGGTAGGAAAGTGTGTATGAAATTATTTCCCAGACTGAAATGTTCTTGGTTATGATGTTCTCTATGTTCTACAACCCAGCCTAAGCTCTCTCCTACATCCCTCTTTTTTTTTTTTTTTTTTACCATATTCTGCTTTGGGGGGAAAATATTATTCTACCTTAAGATGTTCAAATAAATTCTGTGCTCATGTTTCACCCCTCATTACTTCAATAGGGTCATGACTATGCCATAGTCTTTTTTCTATGTCCTTTTATTCTTTGCCATACTTTCTCCTATAAATTCTCCATAAAAGAGGCATCCTACGTAGCAGAGACTCTGTTTATCTCTATCTTTTGTCATTTTGTGACTGTCAATATAGCATTCAAATTGTTCATCAGTTTTCCCTCTCCAAGTGACTACTTCTGTGCAAAATCATAGATTTCCTGGATGATGTCTTCGATGTTACTCCTTGCATTCCAAATCCACATTAGTAATGTGCCATAGCCTATTTACTTGACCTACATCTAGATTGTCCTTTGAATGACCTGATGTGTATTTATACATGCATACACACACACACACACACACACACACACACACACACACACGCATATACACACTCTATTTGTGTTACCCACCATATATACTTAAAATACTCATATAACTGTGATTTCCTCAATTTGGAAGTGCCTTCCAATAAGGCAGATACAATCCATTCTTGCCCAGTCATACTTTTGTTTTCTGTCCACACCCCTCCATAGGTTTTATGTAGGAGGTCCCTCTAAAGTGCTGAAAGTCTTTAATTTCTCCCAACATGACTTGGGTACCAATGGATCCCTTTGACTATCTTGTCTGTTACTCTTTATCCTCACCATGTGACTGGTGCATGTGTTCTCTAAAGATACATTTTCAGGTCAAATCCATTTTTTAAAAAAACATTGATTGTAATGGTCATAAGACTTAGAAATGGAAAGAACTCTAGAGTTCATAGATTTAGAACCAAAGGGGATCTTGGGTAGAAATGATCTATTCTCCTTCATTTTAGGGGTCAGGAAACTGACTTGCTCAAGGCAGTATAGTTGGCAGAATGATAAGGTAAAAAGTATGCTAGATTGGAAGTCAGAGATCCTGGGTTCAAATCTCATCTCTCTCTTGTGCTACTTGTGTGACTTTGGTCAGTCATTTACCCTCTCTTGACTTCAGTTTCAATGAGGACATAGGACTGGATTGCTTTTAAGGTCTGTTCTGAACCCAAATTCATTATCCTAAGGCTGATTACTTATGTGTTTCACAATTCAGTCTCAGTTAAGTCCTTTTTATGTCACCTGTCCAGTTTGTGAATAGAGAGTAAGTACCTAATTGAGGGCTCAAGTCACCTATTTCTTCTATACTACAATCCCATATGGATAGTAAATAGTACAGCCCAGATTTGGAACCCAGAACTCTGCTACATGATTCTTCCCTCTTCCAACCTCCTATTACCATCCAGGAATTCCCTATATGAGAAAGAACAGAATCATGAACTCTTTGAATAGGAAGGGACCTCAGAGATCATTAAGTCCCAATCGTACCTAAATCATTAATCCTATCTACCATATCTTACATGTGGTTAATTATTTTCTGCTTGAATGCTTCTAGAGATGGAGGAATCACCACCACCCAAAGCAAAAAATTACAGTTTGGGGCAGTTCTAATTAGTGAGATCATTCCTATATTGATCCCAAACTTGACTTCTCTTAACCAACAGATTTGTTTGCCTATTTGTCCCCTCTGGAGTCACAGAGAATGTCAAATTCTGCTTCCACATGATGGCCCTTAAATTATTTGAACATAGCTGCCCTATCTCTGATAAAATTCATTTGTCATCTACACATTCCTTTTTCTTCATGTTTTTGTCACATGACATGGTTTCAAGTCCCTTCATGATCTTGATTATTCTCTAATTTGCCCATATCTCCCTTAAAATGTGGTTCCTAGGGACAGAATACTGCTCCCTACATAGTCTAAATAATACAGAAGAACCCAGATCGACAGGTTGGGGCCTAGACTTAAGGTGAAAAAGACCTTAGTGATCATCTAGACCAACGTTTTCATATTACTTGCTTTATTTCATACCCTGCATTTCTATTAATGCAGTCTATTTCCATTATTGTCTTTTGTGGCAATCATGTCACATTGATGACTCTCAAAATTCAATCAAATAAAACCCGTATCACCTACATGAACTTCTCTCATATCGCAGAGGCAGATCCTATATGTATACAGTTGAAGTTTTAACCTAAATTTCATTTATTCAAACGTGTGTATGTTTTGTGTGGGTCTTCCTACCTCACCCAGGCTGGAAGTACAGTGACTGTTTATGGGCATCAACCCCCTCTGATCATCATAGGAGCTTTGACAAAAACTTCTCCTTTTCCTATTCCTCCCTCCTTGGAGAACCTAATGATCCAGTCCCTCATTCCCAGGTGCTTATCAAATTAATATCTAACAAGTATGGACTCAGCATACTACAGATTAGAACCCCCTACCTGTCTGGGTTCTGCTGAGCCTTTTGGCACAAATGCTGCCTGAGTGTTAAGGACAGAAATGATGCTCCTTTAATCTCTGCAACATATAGTCACATAATCTTAATATCTTCCATTTTTCAGATCCACTATCCTCATCTTCCCCATTATAGGCATTTACCACTGATCTGGCTTTAAATTTCTTCTTGTTCGATTTTGTTCATCACTGCAGACTACGTCTGTCTCTTATATCTGTTTCTTCTCTGCCAGATTTTTTTCCTTTCCAGTTAAATATAAGTGAATCGAGGCCAAAGTTGTTCATTATAGCTAGAAGAAGATTCTAGGAAACCTTGGTTCTGGTTAGAGATGGAGATAGATATACTAATATATCCTAAAAGGTCCTCATCTCAAACAGACAGGTCTCTTACCAGCAAGGCCATGTTGTGCATGATTTTCTTCCTGCTCTCTTAATGTTCTTAATACACTTTGTTAACAATTACAATGTCATTTTTTCATTAGGGATCTTCAAAAGAGGGAGAGAAAAATGTCCTCTTTATTTCTTCCCTTTCCTGAAATTTGTATTTGCTTTCACCAAGCAGTGGTAGGTGCCCCCAGTAGTCCGATCAGAAATATAAAAAGTTTGCGAATAACAGCCCTTCATGTGGTCCATCTTAAGAATATCTAATTACAAGCTTTTAAGAAATGAATATCTTTTAATGTGCTTGAAGCTTCATATCTTTAAAAAGATGAATTAAAAATAGAAACACACAATTCACAAAATAAATTGATTGTGGAGGTAGTGTGGAGGTATAATGTAGTGAAAGTAATTGTTTTGACTTTCATTTTTGGATAATTTTGAATCACCTTAGTAGAAGTTTGTAATATGATTCTGAGATAGGTTTTGATCAGAGATGTTCTGCAGTAATTAAGTCTAGTCATGCTAAAGGTATGCTCATTCCTTGCTTGACAGGGATACCTGACTCAGCACTTACTTTGGCAACAAGGATGTTATACATGCTGTAAAAACTGCAGACAGTATAACTTCTCACAAATCTTTTATACAATTAAACACGGTGCCTGTTCTGGGGGAAAAAAGTAAATTGTTGTTTTGGGACATATTGAAAAATCTTATGTCAGTTACTGTTTTCTAGAATCCTTATGCAAAACAGTTATCCATCTAATTGGATAGCAAAGCAAAAGCCTGACTAGAAGGAGCATGTTGTGCTTCTGATGGCATGGATGGACATTACTAAACATATGCTATAACAAAATCCTCTACTGCCTCTGATTCACCAAAGACCAAGTCATCTGATGAACATATGGATTTATTGGACATATATCTCCCCAGTCCAGGCTCTAAGAGATTTGAATTTCACATTAGAAATCCACAATCTTGTGAGAATTTTGCTGCATAGAGCTGGGACATCTGTTTTCTAGTATTTCAGATGTGAAATGCTAGAATATTTCAAATTTCTTAGATGACATGTCTTAAGACATGCCATAACTGGGATTTAACTGTAAGTTTTCTAATCATGCCGCTTTGTTGAATTAAGTTGGATATTGAGAATACTTCAAGGAAAGATGGTGCATGTTAAGACAATGTGACTACACTTTACAGAGATTAAGGGAGCATCACTTCTGTCCTTAACACTCAGGCAGCCTTTGTGCCAAAAGGCTCAGCACAATCCAAGAAATCTATGTTCTACATTGTCTGCCCAGGCTTACCCTCATTTTCTTTTTTTTTTTTTTTTTATTTTTTTCAAGCTGCAGGGAAGTGAGGGAAGTCGGGGGGAGAGTGTCACACAAGTTAGTGGAATGCAGGAAATGGGCCACCTTGAAAGCATATGACATTCAGGAATCCATCAGAAGAAAGGCCAGGAGCTGTCAAAGGAGTTTATATCATCTGGGAGGAAGTGATATTGTTTACATGTGACAAGAAAATCCTGCAATTGTATGGAGAGATGCCTCCGGATACTGATTTTATTACTTACTGGATGATCATTCAGGTCCCATCTAGTCTAAGACTCTGACCCTGCAGGATAATTTTTAGACATACTCAAGTGGTACATTTATGGCTTTGCTTTTCTGTCTCTTTTGCAGCTAAAGAGGACTAGAAACACAACAGAAAATTGAAAATGAAATATTTTAAAGTAAGAATTTAAAAATGAAAGAAACGGAAATAAAATGGAAAAGCATTTTTTAGGTGCTTACTATATGATAAACACTGCGCTAACAATGGGAGGATAATGACAATCCCTGCTTTTTCTCCCAGATATTCCATTTAAGGAGGGGCACAAGCCAGCCATCTCTTCATTTCTACCCAGCTGCATTCCTTTCAACTTCTACATCATGCCCCTACAATGAGTCCTTTGTTTGCTTTTCACCCACTTTCTGAACTTCTTTGTGTATGTTTATGTTCCTGTACTGGACTGTAAACTCCTTGAGGGTAGGGACTGTCTTCTTCATATTTATATCATGGCTACTTAGCATGATGCTTAGCATATGATAGATGCTTATTGTTGGTCAGTAGTTTCAGCTGTGACCAACTAACTCTTCATAACCCTGTGGACCTCTGTCCATGAGGTTTTTCTGGCAAAGATATTGGAGTGGTTTGCTATTTTCTTCTCCAGTGGCAAACAGAGGTTAAGTGATTTGCCCAAGGTCTCACAGCTTTAAACTTTCTGAAGCTAGATTTAAACTCATGTCTTCCTTCCCAAAAGCCCAACGTGCTATCCTCTGCATCACCCTGCTGCCCCTAATAAAAGTTTTTTAAATTAACTGCTTTCAGGGAGCTCACATTCTCATGTTTGTTGGAGAGTTTGGGTTCAGGGCATCTGGAAAGGATGAACAACCAAAAGAGTGCAGTGGCTGGACATATGACAAAGTCCAAGAGTCCTTTGGTTGTCAATGACTGAGAATTAGAAAGACATCACAGCAGCATAGATGAAAAAGTCCGGGGAACCTTACGGAACAAAGGCAGGAAAGATTGTCATGCTCAGTTGTCTGGCATCTTCCCAGAAGGATTATGGCTGCTGACTCCATGTTTATCTATTTTCCTTGTAATGCCAAACCCCAACTTTCCCTCTAATTCCTGTCCCTTCATTCTCTTCCTCAGTTACCTATGGTTTTCCATGGCATTTATTCTTGGACTTCTCTTTTTCAACCTAACCTGTTTCCACCCTTCCCTAAATTTAAACATCTCTTTTCTTTTTCATTTCTGTAAGGGCTGCTCTTAGCTAATACTGTTGCATTTCAATAGAGTCAAAGCCATCCTGCTTCTACCTGAGGCTAAGTCGGTTCAGCATTATAAAAAATGTAAGCATGACCTGAAAAGCCAGATCTAGTTGGTACCAAGTTATTTCTAGAGCATTGAGATCCAAGAGACTGAGACAGGTTACTCAAGCAAAGATTCAGGGCCAGGGAATTCATATTATAATGGGGAGCCCAAATGTCTCCAGAATATGAAATATGAGGTGACTCTTACTCAACTAGTTTCCCTAAAGTTGTAGTCTTTTTATTATGAACATTTGTGTTCACTCTCTCTTTGTCTAGAAAGCTGAGCCTGACTTTTAAGATTGCAAGACACCAGAGATTGTGTAACAAAAGTATAGAGTTTTTTGAAAGAATCTTGGGCCAGGGCTTCCACTAAGCAGGAATGGCTAAGTAGCTACTCTAGCTCTAGGGATGTATGTCCACAGAGGTCAGCAAGGCAAGAAGAATCAGGTAGGTGTTTTAGGTCTAAAAAGGGAGAGTACAAAGCAGCAGGAAGGGAGAAAATAGATGTTGCATTTTCAGGCAGCTTAAGGTCCAACGTCCTGGAAGTCAGATATCAGAGATACAGCAGACAGCCATCATGTCCTCTCCTAGTCATGTCTTGTCTCTTTCAACCAGTCTCCACATGAGGCAGTTTTGAGTCACTTTCCTCTGGATGATCCTTGTCCATCTATGTCCCTCCTCTTCATCCTCAAAACTGGATGCAAATATTGCAGGTATTATCTGACTGGGAAGGAGTATATATAATTGGATTCTGCATAGGATGGTTGCCCACGCTGGAAATAAACTCCTTCTTCATTCTTAGAACCTTCAGATTCCTTTAAAGCAGAGCTCAAATGTTGTCTCAGCTCATTTCTTTTCTGTCATTCATTCTCTCGTATCTACCCTCACTCCCCAACTTCATTTGTATCTATTTTGTATACTTATTATTTGGACTTAATTGTTTGTGAACTTGTTGTTTTTTTCCAGTAGAATGTAAGCCTAATGAGGACAGACAGTGTTTCATTTTTGCCTTTGTATCCCCAGAGTCTAGTACAACAGTACCTTTCTTCTGCCTAGGTCACACAATGGCTACAGGGCTTGGAATCAGGAAGACCTAATTTCAAATCTTGC
This sequence comes from Potorous gilbertii, assembly GCA_028658325.1. Taxonomy (NCBI): domain Eukaryota; kingdom Metazoa; phylum Chordata; class Mammalia; order Diprotodontia; family Potoroidae; genus Potorous; species Potorous gilbertii. The sequence goes on along the minus strand of CM053772.1, from coordinate 67,235,535 downwards.
CTCAGATATTCGCTGGCTGTGTGACCCTGGGCAAGTCACTTAATCCTTCTAAGACTCAGTTTCCTGACAACAATGAGGTTACTAATAACAGCTACCTCCTAGGTTTGTTGTGATGATACAAGAGAACATATATGAAACACTTCCAGAACTTTATAGTGCTACATAAATGCGACCTCTTACTCTTAATGCATTCTTGCGGATTGATTAATTAATTACCTTTGGTATGGTTTTGAGGAAAGAATTTTGTCAGCATCCCGTTGCTTTAGAAACATACGTTATGAACACAATTTCAAAACCTCAAAACTTATCCTGGAAGTATAAATCCCAAATGGTGTAAACTTGGGGTAAAGCAGAGGGGAGGGATCTCCAAAAGTCTGGGAGTTGTCAGTTGAAGTAGTAGCAGTTAGGAAGAGGACAAAAGCTACCTCTTCTATTATTTGCTTGGTAACCTAAATAAGCAGGAAACTGCAATTCAGCTTCCTGACCAACAAAGATCTAAAGCTCAGCACCTTTTACTGTTCCAACTTGAGACTTCTAAGAAAAATGTGGCTGTCAGTGACACAGAGCAAAGATGCCCATAGAGGTGACAATTGTGCTGTTAATGAAATGAATAATTGTTTTCATCTGTTAATGCTGGGGAAACTTGATTTTTCCAAAATGAACATTTGAAGGCAATAGGTCAATAACCCTGAACAGGGTCTCTTTTCCAAGTTAAGCCATGGCACTGATTTAATCCATTTCACACCACAGAAAATGCTACTCTGAATTTTGTTTCTCTCTGCATCTATAAACTCTGCATCATCAAGAAAAAGTGTTCTTATTTCCAAACCGGAGGCTTTGTTATTGTCCATTATTTTGCTACCAAATAACCAAAGACCATGAATGCTCAAAATTATATAAGTGCTTTGAAAATAAGGGTTATTTTTCTGGTGCTGATTTTTAACTTTAACAAAGACTACCTTATGCTGACCTGTGTTAATTACATAGTTAGAGTGAATGAAATATTCATAAGTGATACTTTTTTTTTCTAGAAAGCTTACATACTGTTAATAAAAGCAATTTTTTCTATACATCTAGTAGTCCAATTAACACAGGTTGGATTCTTGTTGCCTTAGAAACCTCTTTTCCTTTGTCATGTCAATGCAAATCAACCCAGATGCTCTACCAGCAAATTCTAGATCCAAAGTCCAAGCAATGGAGGACTAGGCCTTTGAAATTACTGAATGTATCTGGAATTTGTTTTTTCCCCTGGTTAGTAAAAGGCTTGGTAATTTGATGTGCAGTGTACTATACAAGGACCATCTGTTCTGTCAAGTTTCAATCTCACTCCTGATGAGCAAGGGATTAATTCAAAGTTTTGGGTAATCTCTAATTTGAATTCAAGGGTCTTATATTTTTATCTAGAAACCTGTGCGGTGGTTATGTTCTATCATTTCACCTTTGGTCTATCCACCTTCCACTCTTTCCCACTGAAATGAAAAATTCTTTGTTCGTAACTGAGGGATCTACCTTGAATACAGACTGGATTTTCTTATACTTCTGCTCAGAAATTACTAAAGTGTCCTCATTGCCTAATGAATAATATCTCAATTTCTTTCCTTGGGATTCAAGAGCCTCAATAATCTGGTTGTACTCACTTTCCCAGTCTTCGGGTATCCTTTGTTCTAGCAAATGTAAATATTCCCTGATTTACAATATCATTCTATGCTTTTAAAATGTATGATTTTTGCTAATATCATTTTTTGATTCATTAATTAATTGATCTCTATAACTGGAATTTGCTTCTTCCAGATCTTTTGAAAGCTCCTTGAGAGCTATTCCTTTATTTTTTTTTTATCCTTTATATCCCCTGCATCTAGCCTAGCACCATAGAAGGGACTTAATTGATACTTGTTACTGAAAGACCCAGCTTTCTGCAGGAAAATGTTCTTGGTCCTCACAAATGATAATTATTTTCAGAAATCTTGTAGAACCACTCTAAGTGTAAAGAAGACTCACAACTTCACTTATTGAAAATCAAATGATTCCTAAAAAAGATTTGTTGAAAAGAATCAGAAAATGTAGAATTTTTAATTCTAGACAGATGAAGAGAGCTTTCAACCTATCCTAATTGTTTTATTTTTAGCAATTTGGGGAGGATTCCTATTTGTTAAAATTTCATAGTTGGAGATTAAGTAGAGCCTCATCAGTTTGAATTACTTTGGCAAGGGCAGTTTTAATTAGTAAATAGTGTGAATTCTAGAATATTTTTATAGAAATGTCATTCATTATTTTAACTCTATATAGGGTGGTCATAAGACATCTATCACTGTACAATAATACGTATAATTATAAGAATAATCCATCATTAGCATATCAATTTTGTGTTCTTAAAAACACCTGGTGCTATTTTAGTAGCAATAAAAATACAGCTTACATTTATATAACATTTCAGTGTTTACAGAATTCTTTTCTTATACAAGCCTCTGAGATGGATACTATAAGAATTGTTTACTGTATGCAGTTGAGGAAATAGGCAATGGTGACCCAAAGAGTAGACATCAAGGATTTATTGACTGCAACACTAGCATCTATCAAACAGATTAAACAATTCACCTTGAAATGTTATTTGCTTTTGCCCTCTTGACTCTGTTTCTGACTTTCTGGACTTTTCTACCATGTTATTTCAGTTATCTCCCCACTTTCCTCAGAATTTAGGACTTACCCAGGAATCCATCAATCCTGTGGTCTTTCCCTCCTGGGCATTCAAATACTGTGCTGACTCCTCTCTCTCACATATGCCCACCTTCTTCCGTTGCGAAGTTTCTTCCTGGGGTCTCCATTATGGGGAGAGGCCCAAGCTAAACAGCCTTCATAGCTTTCCTGGTTCTATGTCTCACTTTCTATAGTTTAACATCGTGGCCTTGCATTCCTGAGCCCCTTTCAGGTTCCTTTTGTACAACATCTTCCTCCATTAGAATGTAAACTTCTTGAGAGTGGGGCCTTTCCTTTTCCCATTTTGTACTTATGGGCCCAGTATTTGGCACTGTCTGGCACACCGTAGTATTTGAGTACATGTTTATTGCCTTGCCACCCTCTAGATTTTCTTAGTAAATCTTTTATTTTTTTTTTCATTAAAGGTAAAAAGATAGTCTAGTCCTTGACTGAATAACTCAAAATTGTATAGTCTGTTTATTTTTGCTCCATTAGTAATATCCAAAATAAAATTAGTGATCCAAAAAACTATACACACTCACTGTTCATGGATTTATTTGTATTGTATGTAATTAAATTTAATTTCACTTTTTTCTATATTGGAAACAAAAACAGATTCAAATAGAGTAAGATATTAATGTTCAGAGAAACCACTGATCATTTCGACCTGAAAGTACCAGGAGAAGTTATTAACTTTAGGTATAATCAACTGTAATGTCTCAGACTGGTGAGAATTATCATTTGTTGTTATTCTAGATATTCTGTAAGTGTACTATCTCTGGCACTTGATCAGAACATTTTTCTTTTTATCTTTTGTTTTTACATTGCTTAGATTTTCCCCTTGTATCCCTCTCCTCAGCCTTTCCAGAGAGCAATCTTTATAACAGGTAATTTAAAAAAAAATAATTCATTTATTTGTTTCCAGTTTTCAACAATCACTTCCATAAGTTTTAAACTTTCTCCCCCTTCCTCTCCCTTCTCTCCCTAAGATGACATGCAATCTTATATGAATTCTACACATACATTCTTATTAAACGCATTTTCACATTAGTCATGTGGCATAAAAGAATTAAAATGAAGAGGAGAAACCATGAGAAAAATCAAAACAAAACAAACATAACACAAGAGAAAATAGTCTGCTTCATTCTGAGTGCCGATTCCATAGTTCTTTCTCTGGAGTGGGTGACATTTTGCCTCAAGAGTGCATTGGGAATGTCTTATGCTCTTGCATTGCTGTGAAAGGCTAAGTCTATCAGAAACAGTCCTCGCACACTGTGGCTGTTGCTGTGTATAATGTTCCCCTGGTTCTGCTCATTTCACTCAGCATCAGTTCATATAAGTCTTTCCAGGTTTTTCTGAAGTCCAACTGTTCATCATTATTTATACCACAATCGTATTCCATTACATTCATATACCACAATTTATAACAGATAATTTAAAAAAAAATAAAGAATAGTATAAAAATTGACAATAAATACCAACAAAGTTATTTTTTTTAAATCTGTCACTATATACAGTGTTACACATTTGTGGACTCCCCCTTAAAGGATTTGAGGAGGTACCTTCTCATAGCTCTCCTTTGGGATCAGTCTTGTTCATTGTAATTTTTCAGTCTTCATTTTTGATGCTTTCTTGCTGTTCTCCATTTATATTGTTGTAGTTATGTGTGTTGTTTTCCTGATTGCTTACTCTACTTTGCAGTGGTTCATGTAAAGCTATGCTTGCTTCTCTATATTCATCATGTTTGCTTTTTCTTATAATCCAATAATATTCCACTAAATTTATACACCACAGTTTGTTCAGTAATTCCTCAATTGATAGCCACTTACTACTATAAATGTTTTGATGTATTTGAAACTTTTTTTGTCAGAGACCTATTTGGGATATATGTGTAATAGTAGAGTATCTGGGTCAAAGGGTATGAACATTTTAGCTACTTTATTTACATAATTCCAAGAGTCTCATTTCTTAGCTTAATATCTTAGGCATTAACACAATTGGTCAAGCATTTATTCACTCTTTTATTTATTTTTGAGATCTTGGAGAGCATTGGTTTCCAGAGTGGGAGGTGAGGCTCCCTCAGTCAGAGGAAGGACTCAATTCCACCCCTACCCCATCATGTGAGTCCACTAACCAGAGTATGCAATGATGTTCTCTCTACATTCTGTTCTCTCTACAATAGCCAGTCATGGTATGGAGGCTTATCTGTAACACAGCCACACCCAATACACCATCCCCCTGTCTTTGATATGAAAGCTAGGTCTTGCCCTTCTACATTTTTTTTTTAAGAAGACATCCTTTGCTTCATTTTTTATTAAGTCTTAATCACTAACTGGGTGCTACCTCAGTCAAACAGAGACCTGTTAAAGACTTTGGCTTGAAAAGACTAAGGTCTCCACTGCATTCTGGACCATCTTTAGTTGTGCTGATCCATATCTGACCACTGGACTCAGATGGCTCCAGAGGAGAAAGTGGTGAGGTTGGTGACTTTAGAGTGCCCTACCTCACTTAAATCCAATTCACTTACATGGTCCTCTGATACCATGGTCCTCATCAAGAATGAAGGACAAAATGTACTCAGTAGCAGTCCCAACCTCCCAGTTCACTAGGTGGGTTTCAGCCTCTCCGGGTAGTTTCAATCTAACATCAATCTGGCCCTCCATAGCTGCAGATGTAATAGTGGGTATCTCTCCCTTCCCCTCAACATAGCTACCTCCAACCCCTAGGTTGCCTTTTTGTCTGTAGCAGGCTCCCTTGAGAGATGGGTTCTGTGGCGACTAGTGAGAACCCTCTCTCCCTGCCAAACCTTTGCTTTTAGTGGATTATAGTGAATTAAATAGAACAAGCTAGCATGGAGGACGAGAAGTCTTTATTACAAATCTCATCACACTATCTATGTACAAACCCACCCTTTTCTAAATTTCCAAGGGCACCACCATCTTTCCAGCCATCCTGATGCAGATCCTCATTGCCATCTTCAACCCATCACTGTCCCTCACCTTAGGTACCCAGGCAATATCTTGCCATGTTTTGCCTCTGAAGCATCACTTATATCTCTCTACTATCCACCCACAAAGTCAGTACTCTAGTTCAGGCCTTCATCACCTCAACCCTGAGCTCTTATGGTCAGAACCTCTTAAGTGCTTTCTCTCCCTCCAGCCTTTTCCCTCTTTAATCCATCCTGCACACAGCTGGAAAAATGATTTTCCTAAAGCACAAGTCTGACCATGTCACTCACCTACTTAATAAACCTCAATGGCTCCCTATTGATTCTTGGATCAAATATTTCATCTTTATCTCTTCCTTTAAAAATATTCTAGTTTGTGCAAGCTTAATAATGTGTAAATTATTAGTACAGCAGTACACGAATATTTTATACATAAAAATATATATCATATGTATATATATATATATATATATGTGTATATGTATATATATGCTGTATTCTTTTTTATTGTTAGGGAATGTAGTAAAAATGTCAGACAACTGGCATACCACAGGCCTCCTAAAGCCTCAGCAATGTCTAAATTTAAAAAAAGAAAACCAGAAACTACTGCTGCTGCTGCTACTTCTGAAGTCCCCTTAACTGATCATAATCTAGTTGTCTCTCCCTCTGCTTTCCTTATAAAACCTTCTTCATACCATGACCTTCAATCTCTTGACCTCTCAATTCTCTCCTGGGCTATCTCGCCTCTACTAGCCACTCTCTTCTTTTCTCCATCTTGATTCCTTGATGAATCAATTGAACTTTCTCTACTCTGCCCTTTTCTCTTAATTCCCTAACTCCCCTATCATATGGTGGATTATTTCCAGCCAAATGTCAGCCCTAGATGATTCTCACCATTCACTACCACTTCTACACTTATGCTGCAGAAGAAAGATGGAGAAAGTCATGAGACCATTATGCTTGAGTTCACTACAGATTTATGTTACACAACCTCAACTGGGCACTCACTGCCTCTAGGCAATCCTACTGCACTTTTTTTATAAACTCACTATCCCACTCTCCACAGTGACTCTTTCAAAGCTCTTCTTTCCTCCTCAAACTTCCCATGGCTCCCCCACCCCCTGATCTCTCAGTTGAGAACCTTGTTTCATAAATTGCAGAAAAACAGGCCATCCATTATGAACTCTTACACTCTTCCTCATCTCCTGTCACGCCAGTGCCTTCTGCCATTTTCTCCTCCTTTAGTCCTGTCTCACATGATGAAGTGGCCTTATTTCTAAACCCTCTACCTGCTCAAACGCTCCTATTCCATCCCATATTCTCCCACAGATTGTCCCCTCTATCATTCGCACTCTTTCACTTGTATTTGACCTCTTTTTGTCTCCCAGCTTATTCCCTATTGCCTACAAATATTCCCATGTTTCCCCCATCTTGAAAAAACACTTACTTGATCCTTCTATCCCCACTAACTACTGCCCTGTCTCTTCTGCCCTTGTGGCTAAACTCCTTGAAAAGGCTAGTTTCTCTCCTTTCATTCTTCTTAACCCCTTACAATCTAGCTTCTGACATCATTCCACTGAAACCGCTTTCTCCAAAGTTATTAGTGATCTCTTATAATTAGTTGATCTTAGGATCAATGTTTGCACCTATATCCCAGGCTAGTTAGATGGATCAAATGAGATGATAATTATAAAGCACTTGGCGCACAATAACTACAATATCAATGTTAACTATTACTTTTATTTTTTGCCAAATCCAATGGGCTTTACTCTATCCTCATTCTCCTTGACCTCTCTGCAACCTTTGACACTGTTGATCACTCTTTCCTCCTTGACGCTTTATTTTTTCTAAGTTTTTGGGATAACATTTTTTTTCCTGGTTCTCTTCCTACTTACCTGGTTGCTCTCTCTTGCTCCTGTCCTGGATCTTCCATCCAGGGGCACAGACCTCCTGGCTGTTGCATGACCAAGATATCCATCTTTTAGGTCCGGGCAGTTTTCCTGGCTGCCCACTATGGCTGGAATACTTTCTTGCCTCTACTTTGACTACTGACCTCCCTGCCTTCCTTTAAGTCCAAACTAAAATCCAATCTTCTGCCTTTTCCAACCCTCTTAATTCCAGTGCCTTCCCTTTATTCATTATTTCCTATTTATCCTATATACAGCTTGTTTTGTATATATTTGTTTGCATGTTGTCTCCCCCTTAGATTGCAAGCTCCTTGAGGCCAGGGACTGTCTTTTGCCTCTTTTGGTATCCCCTGTGCTTAGCACAATGCCTGACACATAGTACGTGCTTAATGTTTGCTGATTGATTCTTCTGTCTATCCATCTATCTATCTATTTATCATCTATCTATCCATACGTATTTGTTGTTCTTCAGGCATTCACTTGTATCTGACTTTTTTTGGCCCTTTGGACCATACTGTCTGTAGGCTTTCTTTTCTTTTTTTTTATTCTTTTTTTCTTTTTCTTTTTTTTTTGGGCAAAGGTACTAGAGTGGTGGATTTAAAACAAACAGAGGTTAAGTGACTTACCCCAGGTCACACAGATAGCAAGTGTCTGGATTTGGACTCAAGTCTTCCTGACTCCACACCATGTTTTCTGGACCACCTAGCTGCCTCTATATGCCTGTCTATATCTATCTATACATATATATCTATATGCATATCTCTGTCTTATTCATACATAGTCTTTAGCTTATCATCTCCCTATTAGACTGTGCACTCTTTGAGAGCAGGGACTAGCTTTTTTTATTTCCTACTGCTATGTTCTGACACTTTCCTAAGTTTAATAAATGTTGACTATAACTAATGATACATGACATTTGAATAACACTTAAAGTTCATATGCACTGTCGCATTTGTGCCTCATTATTTTCTACTTCCTCTACATCTGTTTAAAGGGCTCCACCACCATTCTTTCTGTTACCCAGGTTTACAAATTCTCCCTCATCCTGAATATCTGACCAGTTGCTAAATTATCTATCTCTACAATCTCCTTAGCATCTCTCCTTTTTCTTCTGTCACCTGCCACCACTTTGGCTTTTCTGCCTCCAGTCTTGTTCCTTTCTGATTCATTCTCTGCGCAGCTACCTAATTGATTTCCACAAAGCCTAGATCTAACCAGGTCTCTCTTGCTCAAAAAGCTTTTGTGACTCTCCTTTGCCTCTAAGACAAAGTACAGATTCCTCAGTTTGGCATTTAAATTCCTTCATAATCTCACTCCAGTCTGTTTCTCCAGAATTGTTTCCTACCACTTGTCCTTATATGATTATATTGTTCTTTATATGTTCATTCTGTCTATATATAATCTGATCTGTTTACTGGTATTTATGCCCAGCATTCCATCTCCTACCTCAGTGCATCTGCATAGGTTTTCTCTCATGTCCCCTCTTCACCTCTGCCTCTTAGAATTCTTAGATCAAATATCAATTCCTAAACTGAACATTTCCTAATCTGTTCAGTTGTTATCTCCCTTCTTTCTGGAATCATGTTGTATAAAATTTGTATATATATATATATATATATATATATATATATATATATATATATATATGTGTGTGTGTGTGTGTGTGTGTGTGTGTGTGTGTGTGTGTATGTGTATGTATATATTCTGTGTATATAAGTTGTCCATTTTTACATATACAACATATACTTATATATATGTTGCATGTATTTTGTATATAGCTTTGAATTAACCGGCTATGCTATAGCATCATAAGCAATTTATATATGTTCAGCAAATGAATGAATGTTCTTGAAAGCCCCTTCTTTAAGGGACCAGCCTTTTGAAATACAAAACATTATCAGGTCATACCCTCCCCCCGGAGTTAAAAATGCTTCCTAAATATTACATACTGGAGTAAAATGCTTTGAATATATTGTCAAAGACAAACCTTCCCTTTCATCACAATTGTATAAAAAAAAGTCCCACTCATTCTCTTCAAATACTCTAAACCACCTTGAGAAGCATCTCTGTGAATAGCACTTAAAAATTGTACAAAAGTAAGGGTTTTGTGCAAGTTGTCAATTGCCAACATAAAGGAGTCATATTCACTCTCTGAGCAAGTGGAGCTCTACAATAGAGACACACTTGACTCTCCTTCCAAGTGCAATCATATTGTACTTCATGTGGAGTACAATTCAACCCCAACTGACATTCTTTGGGGCCTTGAGTTTATGCCTAGAAGATTTGAAAATAACTCAGTATAGCCCCTGAAAAATTTATCAGGTACAATTCCTCATGAATTTTGCAAAAGGATAAAAGGGATGCAAATGTTTCTTAGAGTCTGTCATTGCTTGCTCATGCTTGATGAATGTATATAGGATTAATGAATTGAAAGCTTCACCTGCAGCTGTGAAGACAGTTTTCAGGCTGACCATTTAAGCCTATTGAGAGGATCTAAATCTTTTTTAGGTCATTCTATAGAAAATGTAGTTGAAAGAAGGTGTTAAAAAAAAAGCAAATCAATTTAATCTAGAAGCAAGAAGCTAGAAAAAAGGGGGGGAGTATTGTGACTCAAGAAGAGACTAGAATTGTAAATAACTGATCAGTTTAAATTGGAAAAATGGAAAAGTGGATATTTGATGCTAAGAAATACATTTTAAGTGGCAACAATAAAAAATAATTATGATGTATTCTTTTAGAGGAGTCCACCTTATAACTAAATATTTTCTGATTATTTTTCTTATTTTCCTTGCATATTGAATATGGTTTTGTCAATAGATAATGAAGTACAAATGAGATATATGTATAGAGCTTTGAAAACATGAAAGTGCTATATAAGTATCTATTATTTTCTTGAAATGTAGTATTTTATGGACATTTTTGGCTATATCTTCTGTGAGATTAAAAATAATGGTAGTTTAAGTAAGTGCAATGATCTAATCTGAGAGTGGGGAACCTGTAGCCTCCAGGCCACATATGGTGGCCACGTAAGTCCTTGCGTATGACCTTTTGACCAAGTTCAAGTTTTACAAAACAAATCCTTTTAATAAGGGGATTTGTTCTGTGGAGTTTGGATTCAGTCAAAGGGTCACACTTGAGGACCTGGAGGGCCACCTGTAGTCTCAAGGCCACAGGTTCCCCACCTCTGAAATTCAATCCTTTTAATGCCTGTAATTCCCAGGCTAATAGAGCTAGAGATTTAAATAGACTTAGATTTTCTAACAGTCAGCTTTATTTTAGTCCTTAAACATTTCTATTTAAACTATTCCTTTTTCTAGAAGAAGTGGAGTTAAATTTGCTCTGTGTGTGTGTGCAGAAGGTGGGACTATGGCCAGTGGATAGAAACTGCAATCTGATGGTGGTTCATTTTAAGTATAAACTTCCTAAGAAACTGTTGAGGGGTATGATGGTCAGGAGTAATATATTATAGACTTTGGAGTTGGAAGGAACCACAAGGAATCATGTGGCTCAACTTCTCCCTTCCCCCTGACAAATTTTACATATAGGGAAGTGAAGCCAAGAGCAATCATTTGCCTAAGTTTATACATGCATTAAATAGTAAAGCTAGGATATGAACCCAGGTGTTCTGTCTTGAAATTCCATGTTCTTTTCTCTATACCTTACTGTCATAAAGGAGACTTCCTTATCAGATATGGAACGCCTGCAGTTACATAATTACCAATTTCTCTGCCAAGTGTAAGCATCTATGATTCTGATGGAATTCTTACTGGGCACAATGGATGTACTCCTCCCTATATTTACTGATTTTGCTGGACACTTACAGTACTCCCAGTTACAATGGATCTACCACTACCCTCCTATTCTTCTCTCATCTCTCCTGCTCCTGTGCTGCTGTTGCCCAGATGCTGATATGGAGGAGAGTATTGAAAAAGTGAATTTCATGATCAACCTGAGAGTAGATAGTCCTGAATATATTTAGACTTGAAGTTTTACCATGTTTTAAATATAAGGTGGCAAAACTGTCATTTATCAAAGAAGACTGAATTCAAGAGGTGACATTTAAAGGTAATTGCCCTGTCAATCAATCAGTCAATCAACAAGCATTTATCAAGTACCTGGTAGAATTAACATTAAAAAAGAAAAAGTTCCTAAAATCAAGGGGCTGCTTACACATGAGCTGGGGAGGCAAACAGGAATACCTAAGAAAAGCTATAGATAAAAGATAAAAGAGATAAAAGGTATTTGGGTGTGTGGATGGTATGGCAGCTAGTGATAGCCTGGGGACTATCCTACCTAGGACTGGAAGGGTCTTGAGGTCATCCCATAAGAGGAGTCAGGAAAAGCTTCATGTAGAAGGGGATATTTGAAACAAAAAAGAGATTCTGAGAAGGAAAAGTGAAGAGGATTTTTGTTCATTCTGGACAAGTGAAGCCAGGACAATTGGCTACTGTAAGTTGGGAAGGACCTGGGTTGTGGTGGGGGAGAAAGAAAAGCACTTTGCAAACCTTAAAACAGCAGTAGTGAGGAGCTGCAGGGTGGAACTTCAGCAGATGGCTGCCAAAAAGCTGAATAGCAGAAGCAGCTTACTCGCCAGAGACACAGTAGAGCAGCAAGCTTCTGAGCCTCAAGTCGGGGCCCAGTGGAAAGCAGCAGTGGGAGTCCTGAACCATGCCAAGGAACAGCGGGAGACAGATTGGAGAAACTTCAAGGCAGTAAGAGTCGGAAGATGGAGCCATGGCGACTCAGGCAGGAGACATTTTCGACCCATTTTACAAGGAAGATGGCACTGAAATTGAAACGCTTCCTCACTAGTGGAGTCTGGGCTCTTCTGATAATTGTGGCCCTGCCCATCAGAGCATGAGTCTGAGAAATTGTACTTGGTTATGTACAGGGGAAGAGAATATATGAGTCCAGTGCTTGGCTTTTTATTTCTTAGAAGATAGCATAAAGTATGGAGGCAGCTAGGGTCTCAGTAGATAGAGCGCTAGGCCTGGAATCAGGAAGACCTGAGTTCATATGTGTCCCTCAGTCACTTACTAGCTGTGTGGCCCTGGGTAAATCACTTAACCCTGTTTGCCTCAGTTTCCTCATCTGTAAAATGAGTTGGAGGAGGAAATGATGAACCATTTCAATATCTTTGTCAAGAAAACACCATGGATATTATTGGTTTGCTATGGTCCATGGGGTCACGAAGAATCAGATGTGGCTGAACAGCAGTAGCAGCCACAACAACAGTAAAATGCAGTGAGAAAGGTGCAGTAGTTGGAATCAGTAGCCAAGTTTCAAACCTTGGCTTTGCTATTTACTGCCTGTGTGACATCGGGCAAGTCTCTGAGCTTCATTTTCCTCCTCTATAAAATAAGGGGTTTTGACTGAGCCCAGCAGACCAAATTCTGCCTGCTTGGGGGCAGCCATGGGCTAAAGCATGGTTTTTACATTTTGAGGTAAAGTTTACCCCTAGACTAGATGGCCTCTAATGTCCTTTTTACATCTAAATCCATTATCCCAAGACGGATTGCTTACTTAAATCACTATTTTAATTTTGTCTCAAATCCTTTTCTCTCACCTACCTAGTTTGTAAGAATAGACATTGACTAGCTCAAGTCGTAGCTATCTGCCGTTATTGTTCCCAAAAAAATATGTCATTTTAGAATGAAATGAAATATTGATTAAATATGCTTGTTCATCCCACTTACATGTAAGAAGGGAGCTATTAATAAGATCTCGCCTTATCCCACTTCCCCACAAAGACTCCATCCCCTCTGTGCCTGCTGAGTTTTCCTTCCTCTTTTTGCTACTTCCTGCCCAGACACTGACTTCCTCATCCTCATTCTTGCCTGAGGGAATCCAGGTTCCCCTCTCTACTCAGACCCTTTTCCCCTTTTCCCACTGGTTCTCTTGAGATTCGTACCCTGAAAGGCAGACACCAGAATGTACCCTAATGACTTCTGGGTGTAACCAGAAGCTAAGTTAAGCAAAGTTCAACCCTGCTCTTATCCCTTAGGACCTCTGGTGGTTTCCATCCAATTTGCAGTAGAATCCTTCCTCAATTGGAGTTTGAGCCTTGAGAGGAGGCACTGTTTTCTTTTTCTGTCCATATCCATAACACTTAGCTTCAATCTTGGCACATAGTAAGTGCTTAATAAATAAATAATTCTTTTTCATTCATTCATTCACAAGAAAACTGGACTCAGAGAGATGAAGTGATGTGCTCTTAGGTCAAAGAGTTAGAAATGATGAGAGTAAAGATTCCAATTCCAGTCCCTCCTGATTCAAATTGCTGTGCTCTTGCCAATAAACCATATTGCCTTAGTATTAGAAGGTCCCTTATTTCACTTGTTTTGTGAATATGTTTTTGCCTCTGCTCACAAAGCAAGTGAAATAAGGGATCTTCTAATACTGAGGCAATATGGTTTATTGGAACATTGGACTGGATCTAATAAGCTTTCTAAATAAGGAAATCTAAAGTAATAAATATTAAACCTTGTATTCAAGTTCAAATAGTTTTTCATAACTATAAAATAGGTAAGGCACACAAGTCAAGAATCTAGAGGTCTTAATGGACTTAAAACTCAACCACAGTCGGTAGTGCGGTATGACAACCAAAAACAGCTAATATAATTTTCTTGTTCCGTCATGTCCAACTCTTCATGACCCCATTGGGGTTTTCTTGCAAAGATACTGAACTGGTGTACCATTTCCTTTTCCAGATCATTTTACAGATGAGGAAACTGAGACAAACAGGTTTAAGTGACTTGCCCGGGGTCACACAGCTCATAAGTGTCTGAGACTAGATTTGAACTCAAGAGGATGAATCTTTCTCACTCCAGACCTGGTGCTCCATCCCCTGAGCCACCTAGCTGCCTGGGAACAGCATAACTCTCCAAATATTTGAAAGTCTGTGGCATGTCTAGAGGTGTTCTCAATGCTAAAGGGCAGAAGTAAGAAGGATGAACACAATTCTAGGAGAGGATAAGATTCTTGAGGGAAGAAACTATCTCACTGCTGTATTTGTATCCCTGGAACAAAGCAGATCCCAGATGCAGAGCCGTTGCTAAATGATTGATTGGTTAGAAGTAATTTGGTTTTTGTTTCATACCTGTCCTTGGAGCTCAGCTCCTATAATTTCTGCTAAATTGAAACTGCTAGTATGCAGTTTTTATTCTCAAATTTAGTCAGTACCTGTCTACAATAACCTAAGTTTTTCAAGAAAATGGTTGATCAACTCACTTGACTGGTCAAACTCTCCTGTCACTTAAAAACATTAAACATATTATTTATTGATCATGATACAATAAAATTATAATAAGGGTAATTAAAAGAAAGGATTCTGACAAATGGGCACTCACAAAAGAGCAAATTAATTAAACCTAAGATAATTTTGTCAAAGACTGAATTAAGTAACAGTGTATCAAAATGAGAGGACTATAGTCAAAGAAGTCCCTACAGGGGAAATATATACACCTAAATAAATTTATCGACAAAATGAATAAGCAAAAGATCAATGTTAAACATCCAACCAAAAAATTATAAGAGCAACAAATCAAAAAACCCCAGATAAACATAAAAAGAGAAACCCTGAAATTAAGAGATGAACACAATTAAAAACAGGAAGCAGATTAATAAGCAAATCTCTGGTTGGCTTTTTAAAGACCAATTAAGTAGACAAATTGTTGGTTAATTTGATTTTTAGAGGAAAAAAATCAAATTACCAATATCAAAAACAAGAAAAGGAAAAAATCACAACTGATGTTGAAGAAATAAAGGGAATCACTTCAATCTATTTTCCCAATCAAATGTCCACAACATTAATTTTTTTAAAAAGCATAATACTTACAAAAATCTAAATTATTCAGATTAGTAGAAAAAGAAAAGTTGATTTCAAATAACACAACAATTTAAATAACAAAAAGAAGTAATCAAACAGGCTACAAATGAACTCTTGCCCCACCCCATAAACAAACAAACAAACAAACCAGAACCAAATGAATTCACAAGTGAACTACAAATTCAAACACTACACAATGTGTTGAGGAAAACAGAGAAAGAGAGAGAAAATAGAGAAAGAAGTTCCTTCTATGAACTAAACATAATCCCCATATCCAAACTGAACAGGAGAGAAATAGAAAAAACATCCCCAGTGAATTTCTAAACAGAAATATTTACTAAAAAATAAATAGATAATTCCAATATTTTCAAAATATCATTCACTATTAATAAGTTATATCCATGCTAGGAACTGGGAATGTAGGAAAAATTTTTCAGTTTATAAACTTATCCATACCTACCAATCTTTTGCAACTGTAATCATCCACATTCTCCCCAAAGTTCACCAAAGAAGGTAACCCTACCTGTTGCAAGCACCCTCCTTCTCACTTTCTTTCACCTTTCCTTATTTCA
Source organism: Potorous gilbertii (assembly GCA_028658325.1). Classification (NCBI taxonomy): domain Eukaryota; kingdom Metazoa; phylum Chordata; class Mammalia; order Diprotodontia; family Potoroidae; genus Potorous; species Potorous gilbertii. The sequence goes on along the minus strand of CM053772.1, from coordinate 67,219,587 downwards.
GCCCGTTGCAACTTATGTCTCTCTATTGTCTTCCATGTGACCCTCATTTTTAATTTGTCAGAGGGAGTACCATTCCACATCTTACTGTCGTATAGCAATTCTGATTAAATGTTAGTATTCAAAAGATGGCTATTTGCTTTCATTGCAAGCTTGGAGTTACTAAAATCTTTTTGCAACTTCCTGAAAGCTAATCAACCCACTCTTCCCCATTTTCAACTCGGGGCCCAGTTGATTATCCATTTATACTATCCACCCTGTATATAAATACTGTTAAATAAGTTTTAAAATGTTAAGAAGAAAAAGAAAAAGAAAAGAAAAAAATGTTGAAATGTAAATAATAAAAATTCTTTATCTACTTGGCCTTTCCTTTGCGGGACTGCCAAACCAAACTCATTTGAGTGCTTATAGGATCTCTTCCATGTGTTCTATGCAATATTCTGATTTTGATGCTATCAGTGCTATATATTTCACAAAGAGGAACATCTGAAAGAGCTCATTATCTATAAGATATCCCATTTTAATCTAAATTCTACACTGGAGCTCCTCTCCTGCAGTGGTGATTGCCCTCATGTTCTCTCAAAATCTCCTATCATTGTAGAAGGTGCTTGTTGCTATAAGACTGTATAAACAATAATTGGAAAGAATATTGTTAACTTTCTGGATATTGACATGAACCCTAGTAAGCAATAAACTACCAAGATAAAGTTTTTAGGATCTAGTTATTAATTTCAAAGTCAGGTGACACAAAATAACACATTTCTACTTGATTTTGCACTCTGGGTTTTATCACTATGAAGAAAAATATGTATAGATAAATGAGCCATCACTTTGAAGTAAATGGAGGGGTGCTTCTTGACATCAAGTTTATTTCAAAGACAGAATGTCAAATTGTTTTTAGAAGATAAATGATTTTCTATCATAAATCTTGCTTTCTCATTCCATGAAATTTTGAGAAAAAATTTCATTGTCTTTCCAACTTGATCTTAAAAAGCCTACAGGTCTGGGATTTCAGTTCAATCAATTTTTCAGTGGGCATTTATTCATTTCCTGCTATGAGTTAGGTACTAGGGATACAAAGAAAAAGAAATAATAGGAAGAGGATTGGACCTATGATCTCAAACTTCCTTTACCGTGCATGTTTTCACAATTTTCTCTGCAACTTAGAGTCTTAGAGATTTGCCTGGAGCACTGAGAGGTTAAGGGAATTGCCCAGGGTCATACAGCCACTATATGTCAGAGGGAGGACTTGAAGCCAGGTCTTCCTGGCTCTTCCCCTTTCTATCTGCTATATACCCTAATGACATTCACTCTAAAGAACTGTGTATTTCAAGTGAGGAGTTTAATTCACTACATGATCTTGGGCAACACGTTTCACTTCTCTAAGTCTCAGTTTCTTCATCTGTCAACTAAAAAAATGGGGAAATAGTCTCTAAGGTCCTATCCAGCTCTGAATCAAAGATCCTGTTAGTATATACAGGCTTCCCCCATCTTATGACTTTAATTTGTACTTGAAAAATCCCTCATAGATCCATTTCTCATAAATGCAAAACGCAATTAACATTTATTTCAAAGGGAACTTTTTTTTGCACATTCTAGATTCCCCAAATTAAGTCATTTAACCCCTACTGATACATGATGTTTTTGTAATTGAATTTTTAATGCAAAGAACAGCAAAAAAGAACAGAAGAGTAGACAATGAAATCAATAAAAGTCAATGAAAACAACATAAGTGGCACCACGCTTGTTACAGGAATTAGTCATTTTCCTTTTACTCACTTTTATTATACTATTCATCCTGGAACATTTGGGTAACTGAAGCCTGTTTCCTGTTAATATTAAACTCTTCTAGCTAAAATCTGCCTCGTGGAATTGTGATACTGAGGGAAGACAAGAGACCAAACTAGAGGAAGTAGGGAATATAGTGTAAGAATTTCCTTCATGTTGATTATCTTTGTGATATGTAAGTTAATCCTCGCCACACACCCTACTCCAATTCATTTGATTGTGACTTCTTTAAAATGTAGCCTTGTAGTTCTGGAGGCATTGAACTTTATAAACTCAGTGTTTAAATCTGTAACCTAGACTGTTTGCTAATTTATACTTAGTTTGTTCAATCTTAATTGAAGGAAGCTTGAGATAATAAATTTGTTCGACTAGACCTGTATGACCTAATAGGTCATAAAGATTGTTAAATGTTTAAAATGTATTATATATTTCTCTGTCTCTCTGACATAATTATCTCTATAAAGGTTTTGTCAGAAACTCTAATGTTTGTTCAGGGCTATTTTTCTCCTTTTGAACCTGTGCTTAAACATAATTAAGCCTAGGCTTCTACATCTGTAAGTTTTGTATTGTAAGAGATTTGGCAGCAGTAACCTGCCATATGAACTCAGTGGGAGATATCTCTCCCATAACACACTCAACAATAAAGTTGACTTGGCATTGAAAAACAAAAGGACAGGTGAGGAAGACTTAAAAGAAAATCAGGTTAGCACTTTCTTCATTTTGTCAGATATGATGTAACTAGGAAGTCATTGGTATTCTGAGAAGAAAACTTAACATGACATATGTCAATTATACAACTTTGAAGATGGGCTCAAGGTGGTTCTCTAATCCTTTGGTTGCTTGGAGGTGGGGTAAAATATAAATGGGTCCCTGAAAATGTAAAGAAAGTCCTCTTAAGTCTAAATAGAGATATCAAATAAAACAAGAAAGGTCAAAAATCTTGTCATTTGAATAGGTATGTCATAAGATGTGACGAAGTGTGTATATATATATATATATATATATATATATATACACGTATATATATATGAATGCATATTCATATATATATATGAATGCATAAATATACACATTCATAAATGTTTATTAAAATAACATGGATGTGTACAAATACATTTGTACAAATTTGTACAAGTGGATATACAAATGAATGTGTACAAATATGTTTGTTTTATACGCATACAGACCAAGTACTTATAAATACACAATAGATATACATGTATGTACACACATGCACATGTATATAATATATGTGTATACAAAATACATGGGTCTATATATGTATATATATTCATATATTATATATAGCTGTGTGTATTATTTAGAGAAACAGCGTGGTATAATGGATAGAATCTCTAAGTCAAGAAGTTGAAGTTGAAGTTCATATATATATTAACTATGTCTTTGAGAAAGTTACTTGGGTGAGTGGTGCCAAACCAATAATGGGGTTAATTAAGGGGGAGGAAGGTGGACACTATTCAAAAATAAGGATCCCTGCTGGCCACATCTTGTCTTAATTGTAAAATGCAATGTTGTCTATGTTTTATTATATTTTCAAGATAAATATTTATATTTGTATGTAATATATTCATATTCATTTATTATATTTTGTTAAATACATTCCAATTACATTTTATCTAGTTCTGAAGCTGTCAGGATTATGGCCAGAGGCATATCTACCTGTGTTTTATATCTCTAACCTGGACAGTTCTCTAAGGATTTAAATTACAGAAAAAGTGCTGACCTGCTTTGACAATACCCTCCCCAAGAATTCCCTCTACAATGAGAAATTCAGTATCTAATCCCTAAAAAGTGTTATCATCAAACTTGATCTATTATATGACTTTAGGTTTGCCACACTTCTGAGACTCATTAGCTTCCAAACATTAGATGATCTGGAATTTGGACTCTGGATAGTCATTTCTGTTGCCTCTTAAAGAGCAGCTGAGCTATACTCCACCCCCAAAAATCTTCTGGCAATAACCTGATGACTACATCAGACTTTCTCTTTGAGGAGGCTTGTAAACAATAAAATAAAGCAGTTGTAGAATAGCTGGGCTAGTATCTGCTGGCTGATCCATTATTCTGAGGATATAGAGTTGTTTTGGAGGCAGAGAAAGCACTAGGTAGCGCTTTTTCAGGGTAGACCAATTTGAACCTGGAGATTTCTTATTTCTGAATAGCCTTTCCTTGTGTACATAAGCCATGCTCTGGAGCTACTCTCCTAACCCCCACTCATTTTGGCAGGTTGGGTCCCTGGAGCACAGCTGGCTGTTTTCTATCTATGTATCTATCTACCTATCTGTAGCTAGCTAGCTAGCTAGCTATGTGTGTGTGTGTGTGTGTGTGTGTGTATATATATATATATATATATATATATATACACACACATATATATTTATGTATGTATGTGTGTGTGTGTGTGTGTGTGTGTGTGTGTGTGTGTGTGTGTGTATGGAGATGCCCCTGAAGGATAGTGGGCTCTGATGTTATTGGCTTGAGTTTCCACGAAGTGTGTTCCTCAAAATATCAATTGCCAGTGATTAGCAACCCAATATTGCCAGCTAGTATCTCTCCAATATCCTTTAACCAGTTTATTATCTTCTACATATCATATAAATAGGCATATAGGCAGATGATAGAGATAGATAGACGGACAGATAATTTATTAAGCACTTGCTAGACTTTGTACTAAGTGCTAGGAATACATATATAAGCAAAATAAAAATTAGTCCCGACTCTCAAGCTTACCTTCAATGGGAGAAAGCAACATGTAAAATAATTCTTAACAGGTTAGGAGAGAGAGAGTGTGGTGAGGTCATTATGGACAAGTCAGAAAAAGTCAGCCCCAGAGCTGGCTGGGTGACAAGTAAATGAGTGAGCATGGCTGCCCTGGGCACTTTCTTAAAATTGAGGTTTGGAGGAATGCTCTGTGGATAGGCGATTAGCATCAATTTGTTTTTACAAAGGGATATTTATTGGGAAAACATAGCAAGAATCAAAATATAAACACATCCCCTCAGAACAATGCACACTTATGGTTTACTTCCTAAGTCCCTAGGGAAAATGGGCTCAAACATTATGGCTGCTACAGAAATGTCTGTCATCAAGTTGACTTCTAAATGTAGTATAAAGTTATTCACTTGCTTGAAGGAATTGATGTCACACTTGTCAGGATTATTCACCGCTGGTCTGGGTCACTCTATTCCTCAAGGAATTAAGTGGCTTCTCTCCCATTTTGGCTGTGGTGGCTATGGCAGTGTCTTCTAGGGACTCTTTGTCACTGGACTACAAGTGGTTCCTCAACTTTGAAGTTCATAGGTTTGTGACTTGGTCTGATCCATTCCTAATGCTAATTTGCCTAAAATCAGAAAACAACAGAAAAAGAAAGAGGAGCACCAGCTGTTCACTACCAGGTGTCAACCTTGGTGGGAGAGAGAGAGCCTAAGGCCTCTCCCTAACCCAGAGCCTCTTAAGAGTTCTTCTTCCTTGTCACGTTATCATTACAAAAGAGAGAGGTAGGGGAGAGAGAGAGGGTGAGAGAGGAGGAAGGAAGGAAGGCAGAAAGGAAGGAAGGAAAGAAGGAAGAGGAGGAAGACAGAGACAGAGAGTCACGGAGAAAAAGTCAGAAATGGAGACAGACAGAGAGACAGAGAAAGATAGACAGACAGGCAAAGATAGGCATATAGAGACAGAAAGGCAGAGATAGGCATATAGAGACAGAAAGTCAGAGAAACGGAGTGAGAGAAAGAGAGACATAGACACAGAGAGAGATGGACAGGGGCAGAGAAACACAGAAATTGTTTGTTTATGCCTTTTATATACACTCTCAATGCGTTCCTGGGCAAATGAGTGGACAGAAAATAGATAATTCCTTGATATACTCTGAATTGGGGGTCATACATCCCCTACATTACACATTCTTGGATTTCTGGAGCTGCCATAGCAGACCTTTCTTTATTCAGGAGCTGGCCACAGGCAAAAATCCCTGTATATGATCTGAGGACTGGATCCCCGTTGGTGGTTACTCTGTTACACATGTGTTTGTGTCATCCTATGTTCTATATTTTACTGGAGATACTTTGTATGAACTTCCTGTGCTCAGGAAGAATGCTAAGGGCCTGAATGATAAGTGTATGCAGAGGCATAACTGGGACTCAATAACATGGGGCTTTGTCCTAAGGCAGGCAGTCGACCAAGGGTGAGAACTTTGACTTAGCGCCAAACACTTAAAGGACCCTTGGCATGCAGCAACTGGCCTTCTCTAAGAAGGAAACAGGACAGAGCTGGGTGGTGGAGCTGTCTGAGTAGAGCTGGCAAGAAGATAGTAGCTGTGGAGACAGGAGTAGGTTTGCAACTAGGGTTTCTCTTTCTGATTCTCAGGCATGCCCGGAGTTGGTAAGAGCTCTGTTGCAGCCCAGGGTAGGAAGGGATGTGGGAGGCTTACGCAGAGAGCTGGTTCCCTCAGTGCTAAAAGGTTTGCTTCCCTTTGCAGCCTTTTCTGGGAGAGAGGACATCCCAGACACCAGTAGCAAGTAGACCGGGAAAGATTCCTGCCCTCATTTGTCTATGAATAAGGAGACACACAGGTGAGGGTAAAGAAGAGGTACACTGATAAACATTTAACAACTGTCTCTCCCTGCCCCCCCAAAAATATTCCATCGACACATGCTTGACATGCTTTTAAGTTTAATCTGCATTATTTCTCTGTCGCTTTAAGTCTAGACAATCTACAGAACAATAAATCAACCTTCCCTTGTAGCATTTGCTAGATTTATGAGGTGTAAATACACTGAAAATGAAACCACTCTGTGTGAGCCTGTTGTAAGCTGGCTTCGGTGCAGCCCTCATTAAGGAGGCAAAGTGCTTCCACCATTCATTCCTTTTGACATGCCTTCCTGGGGACCCATTTTGCTCCCCATTCCAAGGCCCTTGCTTTCCCTAGCTTCTCAGACTTTGCCAAGAGCCAGTATGGTTAGTTTGAATAAGAGGTCAGAGTACTATAAGGATTCTGGTCTCTCCCTAGGAGAGGAAATGCTCCCCCAAGCCTGGGGGTTTTCCTAGCCTCAGTCCTTCAGTCCTGCCACGAAGGCCATGGGGTAGTAGAGCCCTTCAGACTGGGCAAGTTCTGAAGACTTTTAAGGGACAGCCCCTAAGTGCTCCATTCTCAGGCTTTTCTTTTCTTCTAGGCTTTGCTCACCAGAGCAGCTTAAACTTTCCAGAGAGGCCAAAAAAAAGTGGGACAGTGAGCTTGGGGCCAAGGTGAGCCTGGAAAGACCTAGAGTCCCCCTCTGCCCCCTTTCTCCTGCTTAGCTTCCTGTGCTGAGTCTTAAGAGCCTTCCTGGGCTGTTGACCTGGAAAGGCTCCTTGGAAGCAGTAGACTGTGAATCAGGAGAATTGCAATGTCAGTTCTTGCTCTGACCCTAACTCTAGGTGTCTATTTCTACCTCTGAGAAATGAGGGAATTGAACAGGGTGGTTTCTAACTAAGGTTAAGGTCCCTTCAAGAACTAACCAATCTGCCAATCTTAGAAACTGGGAGACCATCCAACTATACCTCAGGTTAGCCTTGATTTCAGTAAGAGTTCCATGAGCCACCTTTGGGGAAGATGATTTTTTGCTCTGGGGTTAGTTTTCTCTGTTGTATAATAAGTCTTATACTGACTGATGACATACAAACAACTACTAGTTCTAACATGATATTCTGAGGGATTCTTTTGCCTTTATAGAGGGAGGGATGGTGGAAAGAAAGAGGGAAGGAAGGAAAGAAATTAACATTAATATAAGCCCTACTGTGTGCTAGGCAATGTGCTAAATACTGTACAAATATATCTCATTTGATCCAAACAACCCCAAGAAACAGGTGCTATTATTTCTCCCATTTTACAGTTGAAAAATCTCTGAGTAAGAGACTTGGACCCCAGAGTAATACAGTTAGGAAGTATTTGGGGCTGGGTTTCAACTCATTTCATCTTCACTGCAGAGCAAGGGTTCTATCTACTCAACCATATCTTGCACCCCACTTCCCAAAAAGTGATTAGCTCTTTGCTATAAGGTTTACTATTACATCTCAGCTTCATGTTTTCCAGGGGTCTCTTCTCCCACTCTCTGCATCTGTCTCTCCCAATGGAGGGTGATTTCAGTGCCGTTGGCTGTAGTACTTATCCCACTTTTTTTTTTTTTAGATCCCATTTAAGATTGTGTCTAAAGATGAATGAAAGCTGTGTCTTTGGTAATGCTTTCTGATGAAACCTTTTCTGCTCTCTCATTTGTGACTTTTAGAAGTCATGGGACTGGCAGTGAATGGCTTCAGGAGTTTTTCAATTCTTTTTGATACTGGAAACTACTAACTATATATTTTTGACTAATATCTCTATAGGGAGAATCCTTACAAGGGTCTGAGGTGACTTTCATTGGCATTGATAGCATGGTATAGTGGTAAAAGAACATATCTTAGGATCAGAAAACCTGGGTTTGAGTTGAAGCTCAAGTATTGAGCTCTTTTTTTTTTTTTGATTTTTTTCATTGTTTTATTTGTTTTCAGTTTTCAACAATCACTTCCATATATCTTAGATTTTTTTCCCCTCCCTCTTCCTCATTTCTTCTTCCCTCCCTACTCCCTCCCTGGGATGGCATACAATCTTATATAGGTCCTACATTTACATTCCTATTAAATATATGTTGCATATAAGAATTACAATGAATGAGAGGAACTATAAAACAAACCAAAGCATACTACAGAAGAAAATGGTCTGTTTCTATCTTCAATCCAATTCTATAGTTCTTTCTCTGGATGTAGAAGGTGTTTTACCTCAAGAGTCCATTGGATATTTTTTAAGTCTATGCATTTCAGTGAAGTACTAAGTCTACCAGAAAAAGTTCCTACACACTGTGGTTGTTGCTGTGTACAAGGTTCTCCTGGTTCTGCTCCTTTCACTCAGTATAAGTTCATATAAGTTTTTTCCATGCTTCTCTGAAGTCTTGCTGTTCATCGTTTCTCATAGCACAATAGTATTCCATTACATTCATATACCACAACATGTTCAGCCACTCCCCAATATGAACGCAATTACAAAATACTTTTTGCACAAATAAAGTCAGATCTAAATAAGTGGAAAAACATCAGTTGCTCGTGGGTAGACTGAGCTAAAATAATACAAATGACAATTCTACCTAAATTAATTTACTTATTCAGTGCCATACCAAACTACCTGATAATTATTTTCTAGAACAAGAAAAAAATAATATCAAAATTCATCTGGAAGAACAAAAGGTCCAGAATATCAAGGGAACTAATGAAAAGAAATGCTAGATCTAGCCCTACCAAATCTCAAATTATATTTATAAAGCAGCAATCAACAAAACCACTTTGTACTGGCTAAGAAACAAGAGGGATAGACCAGTGGAATAGGTTAGGCACTCAAGACACAGTAGTTAATGAATATAGCAATGTACTGTTTGATAAATACGAGGACCCCAGCTTCTGGGATAAGAACTCATTGTTTGACAAAAATTGCTGAGAAAGCTGGATAACAGTGTGGCAGAAACTGGACAATGCCTGACATTTTACACAAGAATAAAGTCTAAATGGATACATGATCTAGATATAAAGACATACTATAAACAAATTAGGGGAGCAAGGAATAGTTTATTTGTCAGATTTATGGAGAAATTTATGACTCAACAAGAGATAGAGAACATTATGAAGTGCAAAATGGATAATTTTGATTCATTAAATTGGAAAGTTTTTGCACAACCAAGATTAGAAGGTAAGCAGGAAAATGGGACTTTTCGTAACCAGTGTCTGTTATAAAGGCCTCATTTCTAAAATATATAGAGAACTGAGTCAAATATACAAAAATACAAGTCATTACCCAGTTGATAAGTGGTCAAAGGATGTGAACAGGGAGTTTTCAGAGGAAGAAATTAAAGCTATCTATAATCATATGAAAAAATGCTCACTATTGATTAGAGATGCAAATCAAAACGACTCTCAGGTACCACATCACACCTATCAGATTGGCTAACATGACAAAACAGGAAGATGATAAATATTGGAGAAGATGTGGGAGAGTTGGAACACTAATTCATTGTTGGTGGAGCTGTGAGCTGATTCAACCATTCTGGAGAGCAATTTGGAACTGTGCCCGAAGGGCTACAAAAATGTGCATACCCTTTGACTGAGCAATATTGCTTCAGGGACCCTATGCCAAAGAGATTATAGAAATGGGAAAGGGTCTCACATGTACAAAATATTTATAGCACCTTTCTTTGGGGTGCCAAAAAAAAAAGTATTGAGCTCCTTGTAAATTGTTAGGCAGGCCTCTTAATCCTGTTTCCTCTTCTCTAACATGGAGATAACGTGAATCTACTGCTGACTTCCCAGGGTCATTGTTAAGAAAACAATTATTGGCTTAGTCAATTGCCTTTTTGCCAGGGTAATTGTCCACAAACCAGCTCTAGAGCTGGAATTTCCTTTAGGTATCCAGAAATGGTGCAGAAGATTTTCAATCCTATTTTCCCAGAAGCTTTTTCCTTAGAGTGATCACAGTCAATTGCTCTCTGACACCTAAGTCTTAGAGAAAATGATCAACTTCTCAAATGAATGTCCAAATTTTCCACTTGAACTTCTTTCTTCCTAAATTGACCAAAAGCTCTTTCCCCATGAATTAACAAGCCTAGTGGGATTGTAGACTTTTCTTTTTCAGTTGATAACAATTGGCCGCAATTTTTGCCTGGGTAGTGAGTCAAATACAGGGAAAAGGGCACGTATTTTATTTAAAACACTAATAGATCTTATTCTATTCTGAGTTTTTTAGCCTATTGATAAAAGGTTATTAACTAGAGTTTTTTGATTTGTTTATTTTTTGGCCTTGAATTTTCAAGTTTCAATTTGCTATTGGAAGAAACAAATTAGTGTCGTAGGTTGAAGCATTGGTGAGTGGTGCTAGCACTATCTGATCTTTCAAAAGAAACAAAACCTGATTCTTTCCTGGCTCATCATTTTAATTTGGACTGTATTGGATAGCTCCAAAGGCTTGCTCTCTGATTTTCCCCAAAGTACAAATTTCCTAGTGAGATGATTTGGTGATATCTAAATCCCTGATATTCAATTCATTTTAATTCACCATTCTCCTTCACTAGACACTGTAAACTGTAGTTTGCATACTAGAGATAGAAAAATCAAAACAAAATTCTTTGCCCTTGAGAAGCTCATTTTCTCTTGGGGTATACAGCTTATTCACAGATAAGTACACATAGAACAATTTGTATTTGACTCAGGAGGTGACCCCTGAACTGGGATTTGAAGGAAGCAATCATTTTTTTAAGAAACGGAGGTGAGGAAGGAGAGCATTTTAAGTAGAGGGGATAGCTTATGCAGAGCCACAGAAATAGAAGATGACATGTTGAGTTTCTAGGAATAGCTAAGAGTATAGTTTGGCATGTGAAAAGGAGTGATGTAAGTCAGTCTAGATGGGTAGATGGGAGCCAGAATGTGGAAGGTTTTAAATATAAGATTGAAGAGCTTATATTTTATCCTAAAGACATAAAAGATACACTAAAGATTTTTGGCTAGAGGGATGACCTGAATCTTAGTATTAATGGGTTAGTTATGTTGAAACTAGATTAGAGATGAAAGACAGAAGCAAGGAGACAAATTAGGACTCAGTTATCTTCAATTGAGTCACCTTATTATAAAAGGATTAGCAAGGCTGGGATCTACAATATATTACAGAAAGAAAAGAAAATATTATTAAATAGAATAGATATGAACAATTCTATTTGAATAGCTTATCTTTCCTATAAAATTGTTTTCCAAAACCTGCACACTATCTAGGACTGACTCTTGTACATGTGGAACTCATATCCAAAACAGAAGTGACTATCATTGTTTGTAAACCCTTGCCCTCTTCCTAATTTTCTTATTACTGTTGAGGACACCACCATTTTCTCAGGCATTCAGGCCTACATCTGCAGTGACATATTGACTCCCCACTCACACTCACCTCATAGCCAGTCTGTAGTCCCATCTTGTTGCTTCTATCTTTACAAACAAAATCCTTCATATTTATCCCCTTCTCTCCACTCACACAGCCATTCCCACCTTGTAGACTCATATCGCTTTGCACCTGGTCTATTGCGCTACTGTCCTGCCTCCCTGCCTTATATATCTCTCCATTCCATACATCCAGTTCTCCCCTGCCAAAGTAGTTTTCCTATGCAGGCCTAAGCATATCAATGCTTTCTTCTCCCATACTCTATTAAGTCCAATCACTCCATATTCCAGAATAAAATAGAAATTTCTCTTTTTGTCTCTTAAAATGCTCCACAACCTACTCCCTTTGTACCTTTGCGGTCTTATTACACAGTGACATTGTTCTTCCTGCTGTTGCACACACACACACACACACACACACTACACACATACACACATGAACACAAACACTTCTATTCAATAAACTTAAGTATTTTCCTATTGCCTCTCTTGTCAAATATAAAATACTCTCTGGCTTTTAAAACCCTTTATAACCTGGTCCATTCTGAATTTTCTACACCTTCCTCCCCATCCTGATTGCTTGCATATTCTATGATACAATGACATGGGTATCCTTGCTGCTCTTTGAGTAAGACATTTCCCCTACTGACTTCATAGCTGCCCCCCACATCTAAAATTTTCACCCCCCTCATCTCCATCTCCTGGTACATTTCAAATCCTAGATAAAATTCTACGTTCTGCACAAAGACTTTCTTTATTTATATTGTCCATATCTTGTTTATATAGTTATTTACATGTTATCTATTTCCTTCCCCACCCATCTTCGCTCTGCTATACTGTGATGTTTGAGATCCAGGGTTTTTTTGTTTTTTTGTTTTTGTTTTGTTTTGTTTTGTCTGTTTTTAAATCTCTAGCCCTTAGCAAAGTGCCTGGCAACTTATAGGCACTTAACATAAACTTGTTGACTTGACTTAATGAATTTAAAATTTTCATCATTTATTTATTTATTTATTTATTTATGTTGAGCTAGGAGCAATAGTTAGAAGTTACTAATCAGTAGATTTTGGTCTACTATGAGGAAAAAGTTCCTAATAGTGAGACCCATCTACACATGGAACAAGCCATCTGAGGAGTTCATGGGTTCCCAAGTGATGGCTGGATGACCACTTGCTGAGGATATCTTTCTGATCTCAGCCCTTGGGTACTGTAGGAGTTCCTATAGGAGCCACATGGATAGACTGACCTCTCTCTAGGTATATGTGCAACCTTATATCAGTGTCTCTGGCCTTGAAGGCTCTGCCTCCATCCCTCCCACATATACTCCCACTTCTTTGTAGAGGTGGGAGGTCTTTGGGTATGAAATGTTGTAGATATGAACCATTGCATATATTTTTAGTCTTTTTAAGAAAAATATATTGATCAGTTTTACTGATTATCTCTTCCTCTTCTTTTTTTCCCATTAAAAAACTTTTCCTGCATGAGATGGTTCTCAGAAAGAATCAGATGGAAGAGGAGGGATACATGGGAAAATTTAGATCATGCAAAAACTATATATTTTATATATATATATATATATATATATATATATAATGACATCTATTTAATCTGAACTTAGGAATTGGTTAATATATTGAGTAATTCATTGAAAAATACAATTTTAACTTCTTGAAGAATTGACTTAAGAGTAATTAAGAAACATAGAATGATATTTTCAGCAAAAGTATAGAGGATATGGGGAAAAGATGAAGTTTTATTCCTACAAATAAAAGTTATGCAAGGAAAAAATGATTGAGTACTTCTGAAGAAGTAAGTCTGCATATTTGCTATGCATTTTCTTGATGACTACCTATCAGATTCCAAGCCTTACCTAAACTTAAATCATTGCAGTACTTTTTTAACTCTTGGTATCACAAACATTGCAAAAGGTTGGTTCTTTGATGTTCTTGAATGATGACTCTCTGTAAGTAAAATAATGCTAAGGGAAATCAATCTGGTATCCTAAGATCTCTAATATTAATTTAGACATTTTAATAATGTACTAAGCCCTTGGGTTATGTCCTCTGTTGAAATAGAGATGTTGGTGATAGCACTGTACCTCCAAAAGGTTAGATATTTTTCCATTTTCTTGGTATCTTAGGATTGTGAAGGAAGAGCTCAGTTTCCAGCTAAATATCACATGTCTGCATATTTAACCTGGCTGAAAAATGAAATTCCCCTCTTCTCTCACAGACAAGGGTGTCTTCATTCTACTGGGAGTAGTCTATCTTTTCTTTTCCAAGAAAATCCTTCATATTAATTCTAATAATTTCTAATTTTCTACCAGTTTTTTTCAAACATTTTTTTCCAAAATGTATTGTTCTTATTGAAGATAAAAGTCTCTGTTCTGCTTACCCCACCCCCAAACCCTCACAACCCTATGCGACTTCACTTTCTCCAGCTGTAAAATGCGCTTAATTATATTTTTATATCAACTTATCTCCCAGGAATGATGTGAGGATTGATGAAAGAGTGATTGCCAAGCACAGTATGATCCTTGGAGGAAAAGTGTTATATAAACACAAGCATTACCCAGTCTTCTTTTATGGAAAGAGAAGCTGCTTTTCTAAAGGAAGTAAAAGAACACCAGCAAAGAAAAACACTTAAATGAGCTGCATGCTTCTTTGTTGCTTCAAATGGGTGATTTCATCAGTGTGAGTGCTTCCTCACCTACTCAGATCACAACCACAATCATCACAACTTTATGGACCTTCCTTTTTCATTTTAGTCTCACAGCAAATGTGCCCAGTAAGTGGACTTTATTGTCCTCAAATTACAGGTAGGAATGCTGAGGCCTGGAGAAATAAAATGATTGATCCATGGTCACACTACTAGGAATGATCCAAGACTCAATTTTAACCCAAATCTTCTAAGCTAACATTTCATTCGACACCTGAGTTATGCATTGCTTTAATATATAATCTTGATGAGCTTACAAGGTAAGAGGAAAATTGATTTTGAGCCAGAAAAGGTCTTAGTGGTCTTTTAGTCTAATACCTTCATTAGACATGACTCACCCAAACTCATACAGATAGTTAATAACTGACATGAGATTGAAATCCAAGTTTCCTGACTCAAAACTTCACAGTCTTTCTACAATATACCATGGTTTTTGTGTACAAAACCACAAAACAAAAACAAAAGAAAACAAATAAAAAATAGACCTGATGAACAGTCAAGTGATGGGGTTCTCTGAACTTACATATGCTGGTTCTTCAACAAGAAACACCCAGCAGCATACTAGGTTCAAACCCAAAGCCTTTTTTTTTTTTTTTTTTTAAGCGTGGCAGCCTTTTGGATCAAGGCTAGTATTCCCCTGGCATAACTTTCAAGAATTCAGGGTCACCTCCATGACACAATGGGACATCAGAACAAGATTTCATTAGAGGAAGTGAGCCACAGTATAAGGCTACAAAAAGGTCAGCCTCTTTTGCCCAAGAATTCCAATAAAGGACCAAACAATCTACTTTTATAAGAAATTATTCAGTGTGTTCCTGTACAAGTAACTCAAAGATTAGAAACTTGGGACTGATCAGTAATGGGTCAACTCATTTTATGTATGTGTGGCTTGTGCTACTGGTCAAATTCTTGATAATTATGTTTTAGTCTTTGAGCTTCAAAGATATTTAGAAGCTTTCTTTTTAGCAGAAAAAGAGACCCTTAGTTTTCCCATCATTTGTATGTTATATGTGTCCTAATTTGATGTAATACTCTATTGCACTGAGTCCCTGACCTTTTTGTTAGGAGAAACTACTTTCCCCTCTTCAGCATTCACCAGCTATTCATTGACTACCTCAAACAATCTGATAATCCTCCTAGTGAAACTACCAATCATTGTTCCAACTTCTGGGACTTCTGTCATTCCAGTCATAGCTGAAACATATACAGATGCATTTCTGGGGATATTAGGTGATGATCAGAAGATTGTTATTAGCAATGCAAGCAAGAGATGCTCATTAGTACTCATTTCAGACATTTTTCAGCAATCTAAGTGAAAATACAAGAAGTTTAGAAATCATACTCTTGTGGGAAATTTGGAATATAGAACTCAAACCATGGATTGTAATATATTTGCCCACCACTAAATGAATTAATATTTGCTTTTATGGATTATAGCAATCAGGGACTGGTTATAGTTTTAAGTCAGGTAAAGCAAGAGAATGATTATTCAGAGCCTAGAGTCACTAAAGTATTCTTTTGGGGCAAATGTACAATAAATATAATGATATTGCAACCAACTGGCAGAGTCGTAGCTCTGTGCCATGATGAAGACCCCCTAGACTTTGTCTATAAATACCAGTGAGGAAATCATAGACGTTGCTGGTTAGCATCAGACATCATCCAATATTACTGGAAGCTCCTGTTGTTCGGTCGTTTTTCAATTGTGTCCAATTCTTCATGGTCTTCATGGTCCCATTTGTGTTTTATTGGCAAAAGTACTGGAGTGGTTTGAGCTTTTCTTCTCCTGATCATTTCACAGATGAAGAAACTGAGGCAAACAGGGTTAAGTAACTTGCCCAGGGTCACACAGCTAGTAAGCATCTGAGGCCAGATTTGAACTCTATAAAATTAATCTTTCTACTCCAGGTCTAACACTCTATCCAGTTCACTGCCTTAGTTTCTGGAAGGTCTATCGGAGGGTAAATCCGAGCATGAGCATCATGAATGAGCTCCTAGTGCAGCTAAGTTTTCCTGAAATTCCTGCTCCACCTTGTGCAATAATCAACCCTTCCTCCCTTCTGTGATGTGTGTATGTATCCTAATCCCCTTGCAGTGTTCTGTAAGTTGTCTTTGTTCTTCAGAGAGGACATGATTAGCCAACCTCTCCTCTTAGACCCTCTGTCCTCTGTTTTCTGGGAAGCTATCGTTTCTTAATAATGCTCTACCTGCCTGACCACTTCTCTGTCTCTCTGTGCCTGAAGATAGACATTCCTGGAGGTTCTATCTTGGGTTCATTTCTCCTCTCTCCCTTTCTCTCTGCTTTCCTCCTTAGTAATCTCCTGGGCTCTCAGGATCATTTATCATTTCTTATGCAGATGACTTAAATTTTTTTTTTTAAGGAGCCCTAATCTGTCTACCGAAAGGTACAGAAAATACAATATTCCATTGTACTTTCTATTTGCTGACTATAGAAAAGTGTCTGATTCAGTAGAGAAAAATTCCACTTTAAGGTTTCTCTTCTAGCAAGCTTGCTCCATTGCCCATTCCAAAATCACACACAGTTCCTCAGAAGATATAACAATACATATAACTCTCTGATTACTAACATCAACTGATTTACAAAATGAGATGATTGGTGCCCACCAAAGTTGTTTTCCATTGTATGGAAAAAGTCTAGCATAAGATCCAAATGAAAGTTGGATTCCCTAGAGGTGGTGAGCTCCTCCATATGCTTCTAATTGTACATGACATTGTGCTGATTGGATTAGCCCTGGAAATTGCAGAGCCTTCTAAATGTAATCCACAATCATTGGAGTTTACCTATGGAGGGCAGGGGAGAAGTAAGGAAATGAAAATTGGAGCTGGTTCATCAACCAATCAATAAACATTTAGTAAGCATCTCCTATGTGTCAAGCACTATGCTAAGTGCTAAAAAAAAGGCAAAAGATAGGCACAGACCTTGTCCTCAAGGAGCTCACAATCTAATAGAGGCAATGTGGAAACAAATATATAGAAATTTAAGCTTTGCAAGATAATTAGCAGAGGGAAGGCACTAGAATTATAAATCTTAGATAGAAACGAGGGATGGGCAGTCAACGAGGCCCTGAATTGAATAACAGAAAAATAAGTTGAATTGCTTTTAGGAAATTGTGTCATGCTTTTAATGACCCTCAGTTTCCCCTGATACAAAGGTCCATTTTTTAAAATCAGTATTCTTGTGCTTATGTCATGAGGCTGTGAGCTGAGATGTAGCACACTCTCTAAAGAATGAAATTTTCAGCATCACCCAAAGGATAATGCTCAGGCTCCTGTTATGTATGAGTAGTTGTAACCTATTACCATTGAAGAATTAATTACACATGGGATAAATTTTCGGAGATATTGACAACAAGATGTCAGAACAAAAACGATGGACTAGTGAATGAGGGATAGGTAGTGACCATCCCACCTGATGTATTAAAATTCATACAGTGTCAAGACAGTATATAGAAGCTCTCAGCACATCAAGTTTGCTCATTGTAAAGGATTAAGTGGATGAGGAAAGGAGTTCCTGTGAATGGGAAAATACGCTGGGTTGTCACTGGCATTACTAGCAGGAGTACACACAGATTCATCAGAAGATTCAAATTTTGTACTTTAACTTCTGAAAAGTTCCTAGATCTTGTCTCTTCAATGAGATTGTAAGTTCTGGTGAGAGCAGAGACCAGATTATACCTCCTTGTATCCTATGTTGCACCTCATGTAACATAATCCATAATGGTCATTTAATAGCACAATTCATAAATAGAGGCATCTAGGGGGTAGCTAGGTGATATAGTGGATAGAGCACCAGACTTTGTACTTGCATTTAAATCTGGTCCCAAACATTTACTAGCTGTGTGACCCTGGGCAAGTCATTTAACTCTCATTGCCTTCAAAAAAACAAAATACAGGCAGAGAGGTAGCCAATCAATCATGTGTTGACCTTTGAATAAAGAAAAGCCAAGTTCAAATCCTGCCTCAGTACTAGCTGTGTGATCCCAGGCAAGTTATTTCAGCTTTCTCAGTAAGGATATAAAATAAGAGCATATATATCTCAGGACTGTTCTGAGGGTCAAATGAGAAAATGTGTCTTATTATTATTCAGTCTTGTCTGCCTTTTTGTAACTGTATTTGAGGTTTTCTTGGCAGAGGTATTGGAGTGGTTTAATATTTCCTTCTCCAATTCATTTTATAGATTAAGAGGTAGAAAGGTTAAGAGACGTGCCCAGGGTAACGTAGCTAGTGAATGTCTGAGGTCAGATGTGAATTCATGAAGATAAATTTTCCTGATGCCAGACCTGGAGTCCATGCTATCCATTGAGCCACCTACCTGCCCCAAATATGTGCAAAGTGATTTGCAAGCCTTGAAATTCCATATAAATGCTAGCTCTTACTATTCTTAATTTTGGATGGTGTTTTAATAGAGAGAGGACAAGATGAAGACTGTCAGAACACGTACATTGTAACTTGGCTATGCACTAATACTTAATACATGTTTTCTGTCACTTTCTAGGTCATCCCTTAGTGCTCTTTTGCTCAGTGGCATTGGGGAGAAGTTGGAATACATAAGAATGAGATGTTCCTTACAAGACAGTTTCACCAGGCACTATCTAATATTTGCCAAGCAATTCCGGGCCCATTGTTTTTCAAGAAATTCATGTTTGTGAAATGTTGCTGGCCATTTAAAATATAAAATGAGTCCTGAGTCTTGATATTATTTTCAGCAGTTTTGGAGTCAAAGAGAGATAGTGATTAATCATTGTGTAGAACTGGGATCTCTTTGGGAAGGCACTTGGTAGTACTTTACTCCTCAGGCAGGCAGGCTTGTCTTTGTTATCTTTGATGTGACCTTGCCTGGAACTGAGAGTTTCCTTTGAAGAACTTAACCTTTTCAGTTCTGGAACTCCTGTCCAGGGAACCCAACCCTCAGCACTAGGTCAGAGCTAAAATCTCTTCCAACTCTAAATACTATAACCCTTTATTTGAGGAAGAGATATGCTCAATAAATATGTTGTTTCAATTCAATGAGCATTTATTAAACACCTGTTATGTGCTACGGACTCAGGGTACAGAGACAAAAAAAAAAACAAAACAAACCTTGTCCTCGGGGAGCTTCCTTTCTATTGTTGACTAAACCAAATTTCCAACTTTCAACATCTGTAAAATTGAATACTAATGTAATTAATGAACCTGAAGCCTTACAACATCGGTTAGATGGTATCATTGACTAATGATGAGAGCTGACTAATACTTTGGACTAATCCATGAGACACTGCAAATGACCAAAGAGAGGGGATGGGGATTGACATCCCAAGAGATTCAGATGTATAGTCAGCAGATTCCTAGACTTGAAGAGGATTCCCTTGGGCCAGGATAAAGTAACTTATAAGCAAAGTTGTTGGGTTTTTTTTTTATCTAAATGGAAGTTTTCATTAAGATGAATCCTGAGCAGAAACATGACCAGGATCAAGAAAATCATAAATCTTATGGATTCATTGCATGTGATTAGGTTGACTTATGTGACTGCAGAGGGGTGAGCCCAGGGGAAGACAATACTCTGTGATTTTCCAAAAAGACACCTAGAACTACGACAGTCAGGGTGTTATTACTTTTACAAGTAGTGTATTGGATTTCTGTTTTCCCTGTGGGAAAATATTTGCTTTACGAGGAGCTTTTCTGAATCCAAAACATCAAGGGATTGTTAAAAAATTGTCAAGAACAGATTTTTTTTTAAATTTATCAAGACGGAGTTTCTTTATGCATCTTGGAATAGAAAGACAAATCGATAGACAGATGGTTAGATAGATAGAAAGGCAAGATTCAGTTGCTGCAACATTTCCCTGACATTTCCAATTACAAATGGAATAGGTTTAGAATTGGTAGGATTTGGACAAAGGAGAGAATACCTTTCCCCCAGGGAATAGGAAGAGAGAGAGAGAGAGAGAGAGAGAGAGAGAGAGAGAGAGAGAGAGAGAGAGAGAGAGAAAGAGAGACAGAGAGAGAGAACCAGAGAGAGAGAACCAGAGAGAGAGAGGAGAAAGTGATCTGTACTTTATAGATAACGAAAATTAAAACTGAGAGAAGTTAACTGACTTGACCAGGATAACTCAGATAGATATTGTCAGAACCAAGATTTGAACCATAAGCTCTGGGTATTAAATCTAATGCTTTTCCCCCTATTGCTCTTCTTTCCCTTTATTTAAAAGAACTACTTAACTAGCAACTTCAAGCTGCTTTCCCCTTGTGAGAAATCTCAAACTGTATACATACACACAGACACTCATAGACACATACACATATATGTGTGTATGTACGATGATGTATGCTTGTACTATGTATGTATATATGTATGTACCCATATACATATGCTTGTTTTCATTTAAAAATTAAATTTTGTTTTTGTTAACTAGTTGTTTGCTGTTATTTGCATTAAGGAAGGAAATAAGAGTTTATAAAATGCCTTTTATGTGTCAGGCTCTGTGCTAAGCACTTTTATATATGTTATCTCATTTGATTTCCTTCAAGCTCCTGCCAGGGAGGTGCTGTTATCATGCCCATTTTACAGTTGAAGCAACTGAGGCAGACAGAATTTAAATGATCTACTCAGGATCACACAGCTAGTAAGTTTCTGAGGCTGGATTTGAACTCAGGTCTATATGACTTCAGACCCAGAGGTCTATCCACTCTACCAGTAATTGCTACTGTTTTAAGCCTAAACTTTCGACATGAATATTAGATCACCTAAAGAGCAGCAGCCTTTCAAGTACCAATGTAAGCTTGTACCTAAAGGTTCACTACACATATGCATTTTCTCACTGAGGGTTATTGATTTGTAAAGTCTTGGTGGATTGTGATGTGTGTCCTACTGTTGTGGACTATTTGGAATGATTTATTATATCATTTTATATATATATATATAATAGTTATATGTTATTCGTATACATATATGCATATAGAGAGCTATAGATATGTATCTGTCTATCTACCTATGAAGAGAGCAGAATGTAGATTGAGGATTCAATTTGTCCTTTTGTAAGCTTGAGAAATCCATGCCCAGTTGTTTTTCATTCTTTTGAGTCTCCATACAAATTTCTCTCTTTCACATATTTTAGTCATCAACCTTCATTGTGTTCTGCAACAAAAATTGTTTGGAAGGAAGTTAAAATCATGGCCATGAGTACAGAGATTAGGGAGGCTGTGAGGTTTTTTGTTTTAAGTCTATTTTTGTGGGCTAGAAACCAGTATTTTCTTTTGTAAAAAGTCAGCATTGGTTTCCAAATTCAAACTGAGCCATGAAGTTTAAAGTTCAGTAACTAGGGTGGGGTAAGGAATTTAGAGTGTGCTTATTAGTGTTGCCCCGCAGAGTAGTTCCTCCTTTTGGCAGCCATAGCTTTTCACCTTTCCTGGACACCTTTCCCTCCTCTCTCCCTCAAAGTGACCAATCTTTTAAAAAGAATTATTTTTCCTGTGAGCAATACTTCAGGTGAGTCTCCATCCCTCACTTGCACCTCTCCCCCCAAAATTCCAGTTAAAACTCTTATTTTGAGCATCTTTAACTCAGAATGCTACAAATATTCAGTCTCATTTCCAGCTGGCTTCATCAGATAGGCATACTGAAAAAAACTTTTCATTCTAAACTTTGTATGGGAAATCTGATCCAGGCTTATAATGAAGTTTTATAAAATACATCCTGAGATTCTCCCTTGTTACAAATGGGACCTGAAATACTCTAGATAAGGACTTCTTGGCAAACATTCATCTTGCTACAATGGTCCAATTTGATCTTGGCCCCTAGCCACATCATTTATATAAGATAACTCTTTGTCAAAGACCATGTTCTACCAAAATATCTCTATATTATCTTGCTTTTGAAATGGATCGAATGAAGTCACTTCATGTAGCCATTTTAGGTGCTTTTTCCTTTGCCAAACAAAGTGAATTATGTGACTGCTTTGATAGCACCAAGGGTATCTACCACCAAAATCTTCATCTTTACTTTTTGGCTTCCACGTGTTCTTTGTCTACCTGGAGAGATGAGTACATGGAAAATTATCTAGTGAAAGAAGCCATCTTGCTGTTGGCTAGCATAGAATTAGAAGAAGTATGTTCCTTCTCATATCAGCATCAGAATCCTTTACAAGTGGAGATTAGCAAGCCAAGTGTAGGATGATGGTAGCAGTTTAAGCATTCTCCAAATGGGAAGATATTGAGGTCACTGGTCTCATTCCAAGTAAAGGATGGATAAACATTCATGTTAGAATAATGTTAGAGATGCTTGTCAGATATGGGTTGGGCAGGATGAATTTTAAGGTTTCTTTTTTATCTGAGATTTTTGGATTCAAGGAGAGAAGATTGACTTTTCCAAAAATATAGGTCCATTGAGCTTTCATTCACAGCTAGAATGCTCAGGACTGCAGTTTTTAATATCAACAACACGTTTGATTTGCCATTTCCATCTAATAAAGATTTACCTACTAAGTTAATTTTACTCTCTCCTTCCCAGCCCCATCCTTCCACCATCCCCCCCATAAAGGCTCGAGTCAAATGTCTTAGGATTTTTAAATTGATTTAAAAATGATGAACAAATATTATATGATGATGATGATGATAACCTTACCTTTATAGATAGTCTTCGGCTTTGGCAAAAGTAATGAATAGAGTATTGATCTTGAAATCCAGAAGACCTGCTTTTAAACCCCACTTCTCACAACTTTGTAAATTTGGGAAAGCCATTTAACTGCTTTGAACCTTCATTTGTTCATCTGTAAAATGGAGAGGACAAGCATAACTGTAGTAGCTACCTAATAGGTTGGTGCAGGGATGGAGAACCTATGTCCTCGAGGCTACATGCAGCCCTTTAGGTCCTCAAGTGCAGGCTTTTGACTGAATTCAAACTTCAAAGAACAAATCCCCTTAATAATAGGATTTGTTCTGTAAACCTTGGACTCAGTCAAATGCTTTACCCAACAACGTAGAAGGTCACATGTGGCCTCAGGCTGCAGGTTCCCCATCCCTACGTTGGTGTGAAATTTTTTGGAAGGGGTCTAGATTCACAATTTCATCAGTTAGGGGATCTCCTAGTGTGGAAATTCCCTCCAGTAGAGCAGGTGGATCAATTCATCCACAACTTTTAGTTTTGAATAGTTGCCTGAGGACTGAGATGAAGTGACTTTTACTCATAGTCACATAGCTAGTATGTTTTAGAATCTGGTTTTGAATTTCAGTCTTCCCAACTGTAACGCTGGTCCTCTATGACAACATGATGCTTCACAAATGAGATAAGGTATGTCAACACTGTGTACATATCTGTTGTTATTTATCAAGCATTATATAGTCTGCAGAGCACTTCTACATACATTATTAGTTTCAGCAACAACCCCAAGAGGTAGGTGTAATAAATATTAATGCCCCCAATTCACCAATTAGGAAACCAAGACTCCAAGAGGGAGATGTGCATAAGATCAAGAATTTTCTTCAGCCAAGTTTAGCCTTCTTTTCACTAAACCACATCTGTAAGTTGTATTCTAGCAGGGTAATGAAAATTGGTGATAAGGATTAAGCTACCTCTGGGGGATTATGTCCTAAAAAAGAAGGCAGAGAGTATTCAGAAGGTACAGTCGAGGTACCCTTTGGGTAAGCTTCCAGGCAAGGAAAGGGTTGGCCATATCTTTCCATTGCTCTTTTTTTGAAAAATATCTTTTCTAAAAATTCTTTTTTAAAAAAAAATTCTCTCTCCCTCCAGCCTCTTCCCAATACAATGAGAAGGCAAGTAAAATGATATCCATTATATTTGTGAAATCACACAAAATATATTTCCATATTAGTCATATTGGGAAAAAACAAAAAAGAAAAAAGTGAAGAACAGTATGCTTCAATTTGCGCTCAGAATTCATCAATACTCTCTGGAGGCATGTAGCATTTTTTGTCATGAGTCCTTTGGAATTGTCTTGGATCATTGTCTTGACTGGAATAGCTAAGTCTTTGACAATTAATGATCATTAAACTATTGTTGTTTGTGTGTACAATGTTCTACTTGTTCTGCTCACTTCACTTTGTATCAGTTCATATAAGCCTCACTAAATTTTACTCACCCTACATGAATATCTGAATAGACCTTGACCTAATGTGGCCAAGGTTTCCTATTGCATTCTGGGCCATCTCCAGTCATCCTGATGCCTATCTGGTCACTGGATTCAGAGGATTCTGCAGAATTAAAGTTAGCGACCTTGCACCACCCTCCCTCACTCAAAACAAAGTCAAATGCAAGTCATGTCATCATTTCTCCGATGGCATGATCTTTGGCAACAAAGGACAAGCACAACTAAGTTTTAGTGAACCCATCTTCCTTCATTGTTTCTTATAGTATAATTGTATTCTCTCATAATCATATACCATAGCCATTTCCCAACTCACAGACAATCCCTCCATTTCCAATTCTTTGCCTCCACAAAATACGTTACTATAAATATTTTTGAACAAATAGGTCCTTTTTCCTTTTCTTTAATCTCTTTGAGATACAGATCTAGTAGTGATATTACTGAGTTAAAGAAATGTACTTTGGATATAGTTCCAAATTATTCACTAGAATGGTTGGACCAGTTCACACCTCTCTTAACAGTGCAATCATGTCCATTTTTCTACATCTCCAGCATTTGTCATTTTATTCTTTTGTCATGTTAACTTATCTGAAAGGTTTGAGGTGGGACCTCAGAGTTGTTTTAATTTGAGTTTCGCTAATTGTTAGTAATTTAGAACATTTTTTTACATGACTATTGATAGTTTTGATTTCTTCTGAAAACCGCTTGTTCATATCCTTTGACCATTTATCCATTAAGGAATGGCTCTTATATTTTATATATTTGGTTTAATCCACTATCCATTTGAGAAGCAAGGCATTTATCAGAGAAATTTAATATCTTTTTTAAAAGAATGAGTTCCTTGCCCTCCCCCCCAGTTTCTTGCTTTTCTTTTAATTATTTTTTTTACATTACTTCTTTCTTTTTCTTTTTTTTCTCTTTGTTTGGAGGGGGAAAGGCAAGGTAATTGGGGTTAAGTGATTTGCCCAAGATTACATAGCTAGCGTCAAGTGTCTGAGGCCAAATTTGAACTCGGCTCCCCCTAACTCCAGCGTCGGTGCTCTATTCACTACATCACCTAGCTGCCCCCTCTATTATTTATTAAGGGAAATAGACTCCCCCAGTTTCTGTTGCTATTAGCAGCTATCAGACTATGAAATTTTAATAATTTTGATCGCAGGGTGCAGTATAAAGAGTGCTCGATTTGGAGTCTGAGGAAATGGATATTGGCTCTGCCACTTACTACTACTTGTCGAACCTGGGATAAGTAACTCTAAGAATTACTTTCCCCATCTGTAAAATGAAAGAATTGGGTTAGGTAATCCACAGTAGATGTTTTTAACCTGGACCTACAAACTTGTTTTAAAAGTTATTTTGATAACTGTACTTCATTATAGTTTCTTTTATAGTCCCATATACTTAATCTATTGTATTTAAAAATGTGGCACTGATAAGTGGTCCATTGATTTCACTAGATTGTCAAAGAGGTCCATGACACAGAAAAGGTTAAGAATCCATTATCTGTAACTAGGTCATATGATCTATAATGTGTCTTCTAGGTCTAAACTGATGATCTCATAATCCTATGACACTGAGATCCAATAAGGTGATAGAAATGAGGAAGCCCTCCCTGACTTTCCCAGATCATAAATTTAGAGCAAATGGAGGGAAACCTTAGCAACCATATAGCCCAAATCCTCTATTTGGCAGATCAGAAAACCAAACTGAAGCCCAGGGAATTTGACCAAGGTCTCATAGATAATGAATCCAGGTAAGCATGCAGAGGTTTCTGATTTGTGGTGATGTTTAGTTTTTGCTTGGCACATGGGAGTAATCTGAGAGCTTTTCCCTACCTGATGTGGCTTTAATAGATGGGTTCAGAATCTCTCATGATCTAGCCCTGGTCATCAAACAGACCTATTTCTCTGTTCTTGAACCTTTCTGAAGGTCAGGAGCACAATCCCCTTTCTTGGTTGGTGCCATTAAATAAAAATAAGAGAAATTTGGAGATATTTTTGGATAGAACAAAGGTTCTTTCTCTTTCTCTCTCCCATTCCCCTCAGGGTATTTTCCCCCCTAGGGGTTTCATCTGTATAAGATACCCATTATTTGTTGATGTCTCATCTCAAATTATGATAGGAAGATTCCCACTGACATTATCTTCCTATCATGGGGAAGGTGAAGGTATCAAAGTGACCTTTTCCAGGTATTTATTTGAAACTAAAGGATAGGCATTTTTCTACTTAAATTCTCAGATTTGTTTTTTGTTTGTTTAAATAGTTTCTGGTGGAATTGGACAGGGGAGATATTTCAGAAGTCTTCATTTCTTATTATTTTTTATGTGTCTTAATAATTTAGTGGAGCAAAAAGATCCTTCTCCCTACTTCCCTTAAAAAACAAATCAAAACAAACCATAACAACCAACTCAACCTTGTGCATTATTGGAGTCCTTGCTTTTTTCCCCTTTTTTCTTCACTCATGCCTATACATGGCGCAGCTTTCCTCTAACTTGGAGAGCTCTATCTTGGACCTATGCAACTTCATATTTTTATCACAGATTATCAAATTTTCAAATGATATAAAGCTTGGAGGGACAACTCTTGCCTTTCAGAGGAGAGTCAAGATCTCCCAGAATGTGGAAAGGCTAGATATGTGCATCTAATGTAATAAGACAAAATTTAAGAGAAAAAGATGTAAAGAACTGTTCTTGGAATCAATAAGTTAACCGATAAGTACAAAATGAAGGGAAAATGGTTAAATAGCAGTATTAATAAAAATGAACTAGTAGTTTTAGTGGACTGCAAGTTTAATATAAATCCTGCACCCCCAATCCCCAAAGGTAATACAATTTTAGGTTATATTCAGAAAGCTTTTGTTTGAAGCAAGGGAGGAAACAAGCGTTTATTAAATAGCTACTATTGTCCGGGAACTTTACAAATATTATTTCATTTGATCCTCCTAACAAGTTATAATAGGTGCTGTTATTCTTCCCCATTTACAACCGAGGCAGAGATTGTTTTGTTTTGTTTTTTTCATCCCGGGGTCATACAGCTAGTACATGTCTGAGGCTGGTCTTGAATTCAGTTCTTTCTGACTTCTCACCCAGTAGCCTAACCATTGCACTATCTAGCTGCCTCCTAGACTAACAAAAGGATGTTTCAAAGAGACAGACATTCTTGGTGTAAGTAAAAATTTCCTAACAGCAATATCTGGAAGTGGAATAAATGGGCCACCTCAGAAGACCATTAATTGAAGGCTGAGTCATCACTTCTCAGGAATGTAGAAGAAGAAATTCTCAGACAAGCATGGAATAGACTAGATACTCCAGAAGTTCCTTTTTAACTTTATGATTTCTGATGAAAACATGATACAAGACCTCTGCTTGGGAAAATCATTGGAAATAAAGAAAGAGCTCCTAGTTAGGTTTGCCTTGCTGCTATAAAAATGCCTCTCTACTTTGTCAACTGATCATTAGGTCTTTATGTTGTTACATGGGAGAGGTGCTAGTAAGGAGGCTGTGAGCTCATTAGGTATAAATTCAGTAATTAGCTTTGAGCCTTAAACTTTCTAGAGATCACTCATTCCCCAGTTGAACAACACATGACCAGACCTACTTCAGCAGCTGAACAACAGCATATACCCAAGAGAGAACTTGTAGGAAAGGGAAATGCAGTAGTAACCATGAAAAATGACACCTGAAGCACCAGCCATGTGGCTGCCTCACTGCTGGAAAGTATTCTCTCTCTCTGTCTCTCTTTCTGTCTCTCTGTCTGTCTCTCTCTCTGTCTCTCTCTGAACAATAATAGAGTAACATAAGCAGTATTGTAAAGGATCCTTTTTAAATATCATAACTGGGCATTCTTTTTGCTTTTTTTGAGTTTGTTGAAATTGACTCTGTCAAGGGCTTCAGATCACTACATTTCCCTGAGGTGCTGGCTGTGGTTGTCCCAGGGGTCCCATACCTCTGCCTTCTCTGATGTGCTAACAGAGCACAAGTATGACTACGACTCAGACATCAGGCTAACAAACATAATCTGCACTGCAAAGAACTGCCACAAGGGAAATGAGGCATAAGAACAAGCTTTCTATTTCCTGTAACATCTTTTCCCCATGATACTACGATGCCTTTCCTCCTCAAAGAACAACAAGCAGAAATTTTTTAAAAAATACAATGAAGAGGGGAAAAAATCTGATTCTAAGATTCTGTTCCCAAGTCCTCCCTTCAGCAGTAGAAATTATTTTGACTTTTCATTTGATTTTCTGTTTCCTGTAATCTCAACTACCCATTTTAGGCCCTATAATTTTTATCCACAATGGAAACTTAATTTTGTACTCAGATAAGAGTGATGGTTTGTATGAAAGCTTTAATACAGCTGCATAAGTGCTGAAGAAGAAAACCAGAAAATAATCCATTCAATTATACCTAGTTTAAAATCAATGAGTCAGATGGGGAAAAAATCGTTTCTTATTCATATGATTTGGTTTGAAATAGAGAAATAGAGCCAAATGAGTGAATTATTGTGTATTTTATTTGAGCATTTTTTTTGTAAAGGGAATGGGATGGATTAAAAAAAATACAGTACTTGTTTCCACCACTTAAGGTGACCTTGGGCAAGTTACAATTTCTATAAGCCTCATTTTGTCTATCTGCAAAATGGAGATTATAATACTAATAATATCTTAATTTGAATAAACACATTTTACAATTTCCAGTTGTTTTTTTTTCTCATTACACTAAAGTGAAGCAAGTAGGCAAATGGTGACTCTTTTTGATAGTGGATATGTGGCTTCTCCACGTGGGGTGTGTTCCCTCTACCAGTGCAGGTCACAATCACTCAGCCCACCTGAATAAGGGTAATTCTTTTCTGTGTTATCCTTTAACCTCTAGTGTAACTGCTTAGTGTCCAGTGTGTGCTTGCCCTTATACTTCCAACATGTCCGGAACCAGTGCGCCAGGCAGCTTGCCCATCTGTCACCTCTCATTCTTGTTCCGTGACTGGCCCACCCCACTTTTTAAGTTATAGTTCTCAGTCTCGGAAACTTTACACAAGTCACCAGGGGTACTTAGCACACCGTAGCCCACCTTACAACTTTTTATTTCCTTTTGCCTTAGGTTCAATATTAATTATTACAAGGCAGATAGGGAAAATATTATGACCTCCATTTTGTAACAGATGAAATTTGGGCTCAGAAAGGTTAAATTATTTGCCCATGGTCACCTGACTAATATGTGCAGATCTCAGTCAAAGGACTCCTTCCCTTAATATTACTACTGTTCTTTATTCCTCATCACAGCAATGACTCTTGTAAAACACATTTTACCAACTCGAACGTTCTCGATAAATACAAGCCATTGTTGTTATTGTAATAATTTTGGTTGTTTGAGGGATAGCATGTCATGATGGACAGAGGTCTAGCTTTGGAATCAGGCAGACCTTGGTTCCAGTTGTTGCTTGACACAAACTACTTGTATGAACAGGGAGAAGTCACTTTCACCTCTCACTGACCCAGGCAATTCTTGAATATTTTTAAGTTACCTAAAACTGCCCATTGACATTGGCAGAGGGTGTTTCTACACTGGGAGCTCCCTATATTTATGAAATTATAGGTTGCCCCCCTTAAAAAGTTATTTTTTTATAATCTACTTAATTCTTCAAGAAAAATCCTGATATTGTAAACTGCTGTTATAATATTCTAGGGAAGCTCGATAGAAGTCATTTTCCATAGGGACATTGGTATAATTAAATTCCTACCTCTTTATCTAATGCATTCAGTTCACTAAACTTTAAAAATTGTCCTTATAACATATATATTACAGAATACTTCATAATTCTCCTCAAGCAATGTGATGCATTAGATAAAAGCTTGTCTCAGAAGAAATTAACCCAAATTCTGCCTCAACACAGACTATCACCCTGGATAAGTCATTGAAACTTCTCAGTGCCTGAGATAGCTCACTCAGACTCAACTTTACAGAATTGTGGGTCTGCATATTTGGAGGAAACTTCTACAAAGAAAAAAATATTACCTCAGATCAATCAAAGAAACAAACAAAACCACTCTGCATTTGAAATTTTACTTTTCTAAGCATTTTCTACTGATCATCTAACCAATATTCTCAACTCAATAAAGATTAGAAAAGTAAATATTTTGATCCTATTCCGAAACATACAGAAAAAGATACAGGGTTCAGAGGCCAAATAGCTACAGTTGTTGTTCATTTGTGTCCAACCCTTGGTGATTCAGTGAACCATACTGTCCATGAGATTTTCTTGGTAAAGATATGGGAGTGGTTTGCATTTCTTTCTCCATTGGATTAAGGAAAATAGAGATTCAATGACTTGCCCAGAGCCCACAGCTAGTAAGTGTCTAAGGCCAGACTGGAATTCACCTAATGTCCCACTTTCTGCAAGAAGCAGAATTATTATTTGTGTCTTCCCCTTTAGACTATACTCAAATTATCACACACACACACATATGTATGTGTATGTATATTGGTATGTATGTGGCAGGGAGATCACTAGCAAGCTAATACGGTAGGCTAAGCATGAACTGATGAAGCCCTGTGCATATCACAGTGCCTGCCACATAGTAGGTGCTTAATACTCATTGATTGATTGAATGTGCCAGAGTGGTGGTATTGTTAGGAGAGAGAAGGGGCGTAGATGAGAGATGTTATGAAGGTAAAATCAGCAGGTCTTGCCAATAGATTGGATATGGAAATGAGAGAAAGTGAAGACTTGAGGATGACATCTAAGTTGTGAGCCTGGGGGACTGGAAGCATGGTAGCACCCTCGGTAGTAAATAGATAGATTTGATCATTGTCATGGTATATGACTCCATGAGAGAAGATGAGATCATCAAGTGAAATAGTATTTATAGAGGGAAGAAGACTCAACACAGAGACCTGTGGGATACTAGCTAGTCAGAGTGCTAAGCACCAAGGATATAAATACAAGTAAGACAGATCTTGTTTACATTCTAATGAAGGAACTGATATTGGAGCAAATCTGCCATACTCATTAAATATATATATATATATATAGACATATATATATATATATGTCTATACATATATATAGATAATTTTTTAAATGCATCTGTATGCACTATTGGATTTCATTTCATGTAAAGCTGAGATTTTCCCTAATAGCTTCTCCATTTGTGAAATATATATATATCTATATATATATATGTATATATACACACATATATATGTATATATATATGTGTGTATATATACATATATATATATATATATACATATATATGTATATAAAATAGGTTGACATATTTTCAGAATTTATATGCAAACAGGAATCTGAGTATTGCCCCTCTTTTTTCCCCTTTCATTTTTCTCTTTAATGAACAAGATATAAAATTGGCAGATCAGAGAAAAGGAGACATCAGCACAATATTCTATCTTGCAAGAAACTGACATGACCCAAATAAAAAAGTCAAATTAGTAGGAAAAAGAGATGTTTTTTCGCTTCAACTTATTCCTACATTACAATTGTAAAGGCAAAGTGTAGATCATTTTTTTATAAGTTATTTAGAGAAATCTTTGGGGAAGTGGTCATGAATAGAAAGAAAACTGTCAGCAGTTCTTAGCACAAGGAATCAGGAGCTACAGCATTCTCTAAAGGTTATACCTGACTAATTCCACCTAATAAAGGCATGTCAAACTTAAGAACCAATTTGAATTCTAGAAAGATCTTTTTGATACTTAATAGAATGTTATCTGTATCATTGTAGCTACTGAAAAGTACCTGACAGTGAAACTCGCACACATTCCTACTATCTCACCTGAGCTGGTGATTTTGACCCCATTTACCAAAGTCCTGAAACACAAAGACAGATCCACATTTTTCTGTACTTTTGTAGTGTGTTCAAAGAAATCCTTTTTGACTTGTAAAACATAGATCTTTTCCTAGAGTCAGGAAAATAAGAAAAGACTAGTGCTTCTGGTGTGAGTGCTTGCTGAATTTTTTTCAGGGCTGCTCATCCATCTTTGGTGTCCACCTGATTCAACCAGCTCTCACCTGTGACTCCAAGAAGCTGGAGCACCTACAGTGGTCATACTTCTATAAACTATTTTGACAGATGGGCTAAACTAGATGGAGGATAACCCAAAGCTTCAAACTTGTTGATGAGTTAAGGGGATGTCTACTTGCTTGGCTCCAAAAAGGAAAATTATGAATGGTGGGTAGACGCTGCACAGAGACAAAGGTTTTGTATGATCTTAAGGACAAGTTTGCTACTAATTAGAGTGGTATAAAAGTGAGAGGTGTTTCCTTGAAAGGAAATTGGAATTGATGGAATTCTTCAAGCAGAAGATAAATGACCCTTCTTCATGAATGTTATGAAATATTTACTGATGGATTAGACTAAGTGGATTCTGCTGAATATTAGAACTAAGAAATTGTAGCATTTCTTTTCAGGTTTATTTTTTTCTACTTCACCTAATGCACTCTATACTTTAACAAAACTGGGCTACTGACCATCCTCTGAATAATGCCAGCGCTTTCCCACCTCCTCCCTACTTTTGCACATGTTACTTTCTAGGCCTGTAGCGTCCTCATTTCATCTTTCTCTATAGGCATCTAACCCATCCTTCAAAGCACAGCTCCAATGTGTCATTTCCTCTATCATGCCTCCAGCTGGGAGGCATCTTTTTTTTTCAGCTAGTTTGATAACACTTTCATCCTCCTTTTACACACTCTTTTGTGTATTGACCTGTGTACACACTGAATCACTCACTGAAGACTATATGCTCCTTGAGATCAGAGACTGTGCTTTTATCTTTATTTTTCTCCCAGATCCAGTACATTATATGTACTTAATTAATATTTTTAATGGATATATATGATAAGGCTCTAAGGAAAATTAGGATGTGACACGTGCATTCCGTCTGGTCATCATTCCGTAATGACTGCTTTCATTATCATTAGGAGTTCTTGCAGTTATCAAAGGACTTAACTGATCATGAGTGAATATGGCTTCATTTTTCCAGATATTCTCCCTTTATGTTGACCCTGGGTACAAGTTATCCCTGAGGCTTCAGGTACATCAGGAATAAGCTTCAAACAGACTTCATTATCATTTGATGTGAAACAGGAATGGGGGACAGGGTCTTCCTAGACTCAGAAACAAATTTAGAATAATGAAGTATCTGTCATTCAGTGGTGTTTGGAAAGTTTAACTATGCCTTTTGGGGTCTCAGGAGAAAAAAAGCCCTTTCTAAGTTTTTTCTCATCCCTTTATAAGAATAGTTAAAATCTTCAAATACAATTGTGTGCATATATCTGAAAGAGAATGCCACTGGTGAGATTCACACCTACAGGGATATCCTCTAAACAACACTTTACTAAAAACAACTCTGACAGAGAAAAAAGGAAATGTTAGACAGATTGCTCACAGGTTAAATTTTGTGGATTGGATCGAGAATGAGAGACAGAATCACAGTGGCAGGAAGCATCCTAGAGACTCAAGTTAAGTAGGAAAGGTCTCATGTGGAAGGTAGTATTTGACCTGAGCCTTGAAGGGAACTAAAGATTCCAAAAAGCAGAGATGAAAGAAAGCATTTCAGCCACTAGGGACAATCTAGGAAAAAAGGAAGAGCTACAGGACATAGAACCTCATGAATCCACAAAAGCAAATAGAGTAAGTCTTCTGAATTCTAGGATGCATAAGTGGAAGTATATAAGAGCAATCTGGAAAGATAGGTTGGAATCAAACCATGAAAGATTTGAAATACTAAACAAAAGACTATATTTTTTCCTTATGATATAAAATGGAAAGGATTGTGTAATTCATTGGAGGATACAATTTAAATCCTAAGAAGTCTTTACAGTTTGGGATAATCTGGTAAAATAAAAACTAATAGGGAAAAATGTAAAATCTTGTATTTAGGTTAAAAAAAAAATCTTACAAGAGCAGGATGAGAGTATTTCAGTTATCTTGGCCACAAACTCAAGATGATTCAACAACAGGCTTCCAAAAAAGATAATGAGATCTCTCCTTGGAGACATCTTTAGATTCATCAGACAAGGAGAGTATACAAATCAAGGAGATCATACAGCCCTTTATGAGTTAAATCACACCTGATCTTGTTGACATTTGTCTCTGTATGCCTGTGTTTTAAAAGAAACTTTGGCAGGTGAGGCAGTCCCTCACATGAGAGGGACTTGAATGATAAGATAACTTGAAACCCTATAAATAAGGAATATTTTTATTTAATAATGGATTCCACTGATCTTTCATCATTTGGAAGTTTATCATGTAGAAAAAGGATTGGTTTTGTTTTTGTTTTGCTTTTGTTTTTTTTTTTTTTGTGGGTAGGTTGTAGGGTTCCTAGAGGCTGAAATGAGGACAAATAGGAAAATACTACAAGGATACTAATTTCTCTTCAATATGAGAATTTCTGAATCATCAGAGGTATCTGAAAATGCAACTTGAGTTAGTAAGTTCTTTCCCAGGGGGTATTGATGTAATACAAGCAACGATGGATACACAAAAAATGTCCAAAATGTGATAAAGAAATGTAGAAAGACAGAATAAAAAAAATTGAGGAAACTGAACCAGGAACCCACTCAGCAAAGATTTAGAGCTGAACGGAAGAGAGAACAGGATGACCTTAAGATCTCGTCAAACTACTAGATTTTGTTGATACTGCTTCCTCTATTATCTATCTGTCCTTTATCTAACATCTATGTCTATCTCTCTGTCTCTATCATCTGTCTCTATGTCTATATCATCTATCTATTCATCTCTTATCTATCTCATCTATATCTATCATCTATCTATCTATATCTATTATCTATTTCTGTCATCTATCTCTACCTCTCTATCATGTATCTCTATCATCTATCATCTCTGTCTATCTATTATCTATCTTGTGCTTTTGTTTTGCTATACCATTATCTAGAGTACTGTCATTTCCTCTCTTCCTGCTCAACCTTTATTGTCCATGATTACATACAAATCACTTTAAGGAGGCTAACCAAGATATTTCACTAATAATTATATTCCCACTCTACTTAATCAACATTTAAATCTGAAGAGAAATATTTTCTCCTTCCATGCTTTCCAACTGGGGTAATAAAAATACTGTATGTATATTAATACTAATATTGTTATTTTTACTTTTCAAAATACTTCCATATACATCAGTGGTTCTCAAATTTTTTTGTTCTTACTTTATACTCTTTAAAAGTTATTGGGGACCCTAATGAGCTTTTGTTTATGTGTACTGTTTCTATTAGCATTTACCATACTAGAAATTTTAAAATGATATATTTAAAAACATTTATTTACTCATTCATCTAAAGATAAGACCATTAATGTTAATATTAACATAATTTTATGAAAAATAATTATTTTCTAAAACAAAATTAGTGATAAGAATGACATTGTTTTGTGTGTGTTTGCAACTCTCTTTAATGTCTGACAACCGAAGGGAGCTGAATTTCCATATCTGCTTCTGATTTTAATCCATTATGATATTTTGTTCTGGTTGAAGCATATGAAGCAAATCTGGCCTCATGCAGATAAGGAGTTGGGAAAGGAAGGAATATTTTAATATGCAAATAACATCTCAGTATTATAATGAGAATAATTTTGACCTCATAGACTCCCTGACAGTGTCTTGGAGCCTAAGGATGATGCTTTGAGAACCATTGGTTTACCGTACTTTATATTATTTCATATGACTTCCTTCCCTATATCCATTGATCCAACATTGCTGGACTAATTCCCCTTTCACTAGTTATCCATCTTCTGTCTCTGTGCCCTTGCCTTTGTGCTCCCCCAGACATTGCCTCCTAGCTTTTGCCTCTCTGAATTCTTGGGGGTGGAATGGGAGTGAGTGTGTGGGGGGTCTTTTTAACACTCAGCTCATACTCTGCATTCATGAGCATTTCCTGCCCCCTACCCTTTGCCATGCTGCTTCCACAAACTAAATTGTTATATTCAGTTTTTATATTTTGGATATCTATAATTAAGTCCTTGTTAAAATGTAAGCTCCTCGAGGGCAGGATGGAAACAGCTTCTCTTTGATTGATTTCTGATCCATTGATTGGGTTCTGCATCACTTGATCCTCATAGCCATGCATGAAGCAGTCCTGACATAGGGTATTATTATTCCTATTCTGCAGATGAAGAAATTCAGCCTCAGAAGTATTAAATGTAAATGCTCTTCCCCAGGTGGCATGACTAGTAGTGGAGCTGACTTACAGGCCAGAGCTGAAATCAGCGAGTGCTTCAAATCACAGCTTGGCTTCTGTTCTAGTGATTGTCTACACTTAAGAAGGTGATCAAGAAAAAGCTTAATAATTCATACTAAAATTAAAAGTGTGCTGTGTGCACTTTTTACTGTTTGAAGAACCAGCACACCCCTGCTAAGAAATGACTAAGCCAGGACCTTTAGAATTTAGGCTTTAGGGGCCCAATCTACTGCTCTTTTCATCTGACTCTAACTGTTGATTTTCGGACAGTATCAAGAACAATTGTGTGTGTACATGGAAAGGAGGGGATGGAATTGGGGAGGAGGCAGGAGGTGGTATGTGAAGGAAACATTTCCTATGTATAGTCAGTCCCATGAGCTGGTGTTGTTTCATCTTTCCTTTGCTGGCTGGTCATCTCTGTCAGACCTTTACTCCTTAATGAAGAGGGTGACAGGAATGCCTTGCCCTTAAGCCAGATGTGATTCCAGATACTAGCATCTTCCATGTTTGGTTTCCAATACCTCAAGGAAGCTCATTTGTCAAGCTGTTAACTCCTGCTTCACCTTGCCCATGAAGGACTTGATGGACAATGCCTGCCTCTCTTTGGATTATGCATCTAGGGACATGTAGTAGGGCTTTAGAGTAGACTCCCAACCTACTCAGTTTTCCCTGCTCCTTCTTCTTGTCATGTCTAAAAGGATTTAATTTGATGATTTCAAAATAAGACATGGTAGTTCCTTCTATTACCTGGTTATTATTCACATTTAATAATATCATGTCACTAAATGAGTCAAACCAGCTTCACTCAATTATAATAGTCACCTGCTCATGGACATCAGACCTATATAGTTTATATTCACAACTAAACAACAAACAGAAAGCAAACAAAACCCAGTGAGATCATTCACCTTGACTTCTGAGTCTGGTACAATGTAACATTTATTTACCAAATGGCTTGCTGTTTTCTGTAAAGTTTGAGAGGGCAAATCTTTCCACATTAAAATTTAATTCTGGGAGCTTCCTCACTGGTCAGAGAAAATCACCAAGGAAACTGGGTATAAAACTGACTTGGTAAATGCTAACCTCTATAACACCACATAAACTTAGCAGCAAACCTCTCAGACAAACAAAACAAAGACAGTTTTCATCCAAATGGATCATGTGAACTGTGGTCCCAAAGACATCCTGGTCAGACCACTAGCTTTCTTGGGTATTTTATTAAGAAGAGTCACTATTCAGCATTTTTCAATTCCTCCATTTTAAAATTAGATATTGTCTATTTATATGGTTTCACAGTCCTATGACTTTATGCCTCATAAAATTGATGTGTCAAGAGCAGTTTATTTGATAGCTAAGGAGCAGTTACTTATTTTTCTGGTAGAAGTACTATGAATATATTAAGCACTCAGTTCAGCAAATGTTGATTCATTACCTACTTCCTACAAAGCACTGGAAGACACAGTCCTGGACTTCAATGAGATGTGAATAGTATTTTTATGTCTAGACAAGAGTTCTACCTGGGATCCCTCTTTCCTTCCCTCCTTCAACTCTGGCCAGTTCAAGAGCTTGGATCCAGAGTCAGAAAAACTGAATTGGCCTGCCTTCTAACACTCCACTTCCTACCTATGTTCATTTGGATGAGTCATTCAAGCTCTTTGGTCCTCCTGTTTTCAACTATAAAATGAGAAAGCTGGACTACATGGTCTCTACATTTCCTTTCCAGGTGGAAATCTAGTATTCCTCTAAGCTTCAGGCATATATATTGTAATATAAAATCTATGTCTGTATTAGCTTAGCTCTGAATTCTCCTACTTAAAGTCCTACTCCACTGCCTTCTCATAGTAAGAGGATATTCTCATTTTTCCAAAGATCTTCTAGTGGGGTTCAATCTCTAATACAGGGGTTCTTAACATTTTGTGTGTGTGTGTGCGTGTGTGTGCACGTGTGTGTGTGTGTGTGTGCACGTGTGAGGCATGAACCCCTTTGGTAGTTTGGTAAAGATTAACCACCTTTTGTCTGACCTTTGGCCAACCTACTTGGGAGTGCCTTATGATATGACCATAGTGGTCTAGTCCCTTCACTATGGGTATCCTTCACAACTATGTTAGAGTCATCCCATTAGCATATTGAGGTACAAGTCCTATACCCCATCATCATTAACCAATAATACTCTGCCATTCCTGCCTTGGTAGGGTTGATTTGGTATCAGGCCTTGGCCATTCCTAACCCCCTTGACTATGGATCAGGGAAAGAAGGAACCTCTTTGATTCTGTTTTAGCTATAATATAGATTTCCCCATATGGTCAAACATCTAGAGTCACTCTCCACCTGAGTACCACCCATCCCAGTTTGTCCCTTCCCTTGTTGGAGCATTTCTGGTAATGAGTATGTGACTCATAGGAATTCCCCTAGACATATCCAACTTTTGGCACCATGGCAGGACATTATAGCTTATAAACCACGGATAAGGAGTCTGAAAGTCCCAGCTGCTGTACCCACTGCCTAGGATTCTTCTTAGAATATTGAAAAGCAAGAACTGGGAGTATGAAGCCTATGTTCCAAGGCGAAGGGACTTCTCATTTTATCTAACTATCTGGACTGAGACTGGGGGTCTTGTCCTGAATTTCATATCCTTATATTCCATTCTGACTGACCTAACCAGAGCCAGTGGGGATAGGACTTGCCCTTTCCCAGAATAATGTTTTTTTAAGCATAAAATAAAATATATGTCAATTATATTGAAATATAGTTATCAAAATATTTTTAAAACAATAAATTCATTGCCTTCCCCAGATTAAAAACCCCTTCTCAGAATATTTTAAATAAATATAATAAAATCATATAATTAAAAAGAAAACTAACAATGAAAAATTATCAAAATATTAAAAATATATGCATTCATGGACCCTCAGGATAAGAACCCTTGCAAATGGGTCTCACAAAGCTGGAAAATCTTCTAGTGTGTGTCTGGAGACAGATTGCACAGCTATTGTTTTAGCCCAATTCCCAGGGTATGAAAAAACTGACTACCACAAAACTGTCCAGCAGGAGTTAATGGTCCATCTGAGTTTGACTCTCACTGTCGACAGTTATTCGTTTGTGAGACCAGGCAGGTCATTTGACATCTCTGGGCCTCTATTTCCTCATCTGTAGAATGAAAACCTTAAGCTCATTGACATTCAAGGTCCCTTCCAGTTCAAAATCTCCAATTTGGTGAGTTGAATTTTTCAGCCAACTCATGAAAGGTGGAGAGGTTGTGATCTGTGTTGGTAAGGATATATAAATATATATGTATGTATGTATGTATGTATTGTGTGACTCCTGACTTCATCATAGAGCTGACATCCTTGAAGTGAGCTTGCAGCTACACTGCCAATATTTTGTCTAATTGTTAGAAAGAAACAAGACCTGTGAGTCTACAGAAACTTTGGACACAATTCTTAGGTCTACTTCTTTTTCTTTCATGTATATGAAATAACTGAAGTAGAAAATGATATGGTTTCAACTTACAATTCTCATGTTATTTTAAATTACTTATCTTCACTGTTTTCTCTCTTTTGTTATTTAAGCATTCATATGTTTATGCATTGATCACATTCTAAATTTCTTGAAAGTTAAAGACCTGGTCTTATGATGTCTCTTTTTATTATGCATAGAAACTTAGATGTAGTAGGTAATATATTCTGAGTAGAGCCTGATTCAATCTAGTCCTCCAATACTTTAGGTTAAATATTAGAACAAAATGAGACATTTGTAAATCATTCACCACTTATCAAAGGGAGATTTATTTAACCATAGCATTAGAAAGATATTCAATAAGGGTAGGCTTTGTATACATCTTGAGTTGATTCAGTTGAGAAAAGCTAATTTGCCTGCATCATGATCTTCCAAGCCATGCCTCTGGGTGCCTCTAGAAGTTCTTTTGGCTGCTTTGCAAAAAGTAATTGGGTGGTGATGTCACTAGTCTGCACCTTTAGTCTCTTGAGCCACACAAGTCTCATGGAATGTCTAAATACCTTTTAAGGAAAAAAATAGCTTACCGCGTAAGGAGGAAGGGGTTGGGGCATTATTCCTACCACATTATCCAATAAATACATGTTGAATCTCAGGGATCGGCACTTCTGGTTTCCTTGCCATTTGTGGAGCACAAAAGAGGGCAAAGCAATCACTATTCCCAGGAAAGATTTGAGAATGGCCTTTCTCCTCTCAGCTTTGAAAATTATGCTCTCTGTGTGTGACTGTCCATTAGAGGTTTTGAGTCTTTTTTTGTAACATGTTTAATTAGACTTACAACAAAAATAAATATTTACCTTCTCTGGGAAGCAGTATTTTCTGGCATTATTCATATGTCTAAAAAAAAATAAAAACCAATCTCATGTCAGGGATTGTCTCATATTTTGGCCCAATGTGTATTATATCCTAGCAGATGGTAGACTACCTTATCTAGTGCTCACCGGAATCTGTTATAGTCAATCAACTCCATTCATATGTACTCCCTCATGTCTGATTCTGCTACAGGGCTTGTAGGCTGAGCCATGAAATTATTCAAATGTGAAGCTTTCTTTACAAAACCCTCAAAAAAGAAGCTCCCCCCATTAGAATCCCTATCTTCTTGATGTGAGCTTGGTGAACTCTAAGAAAAGACTTTGGAAACTGAGAAGTCCTGGACCGAATTGATCACATTCTTTGCATGTGAAAAGTGGAGGGAGGAAAAACTGAAATGTTATGAAAAATTTGTACATTAAAATATTTCTTTTATTTTTTTTTCTTTACAGCTTGGGGCAAATGCTCTGCTTTTTGTCAGTGTAAATTTGTATGGGGTCTTTGTGAGGATTTTGACAGAAAGGGCTCAGAGGAAGGCTTTTCTACAGGCCAGGAACTGCATAGAGGACAGGCTGAGGCTGGAAGATGAAAATGAAAAACAGGTCAGTTTCCAATCACTCTTGATTTCTCATCTTTTTCTTTGGCCTTAGTAACACTGAATGTATGCATTAAGTACTCAAATAAAAGGCATATGTCTTTAATTTTAACAAGCTTCAGTTTAACTTGGCCTCATGGCTTCTGGATACAAGATTTACTTATATCTTATTCTGGAAAGGAACTGTAATCAGTTTATTCTTTATTTTTTTCTAACACATAGAATGGTTAAAACATGTGGATTTGTTTTGACTTTCTTAATTCCTTTATTGGGGTCTAGATGTGTAATTTTGTGGTAGGAACTCTCAGTGTAGAAATGCTCTCCACTAATATAGATTGGCAATTCCCCTGTAACTTATACTCTTATAGTTATCTAGGGCTTGGAAAAATTAAGTGATTTGCCTAGTTATCATGGGTCAGAGACAAGACTTAAACCCAAGTCTTCCTAATGTCATGGCTGACCCTCTCTCTACTATGCCATAGTATCTATTTTTTTGCTCATTACTCTGGCTAGAATATATTAGCTATCAAGATCAAAATACAATCAAACTTTAAAGAAATTTAAAAAATTCAAAATAAATCCTGCAGCTCAAGCAGTATATGGTTTCCTCTTTATTCTGATAGAAGTGGGTTATCTTTTAAATGTAAATATTCTAGGGAAGAGGTAACATTTGGAAGAGTCTCAACATTATGACACTCAAGTTCATTTACATCATACCTTGGATAGGAAAGGGGAGAATTGACCAAGATGCCAAATATTCTCATATTAGATAAGTTAGAATAAAGATAAGGCAGCCCCATTTGTCAGTTTAGAGGCATATGGGAATCCAAAGGCAAGTGTGATTAGGAGGATCACTTCTAAATAAAATTTCTTGTTTTCAAAATTTGACTAGACTATAACTGGCCTTTTCATATTTGAAAAAGATATAGTTTATTTGGAGGAAAGCTTCCCAGACAATTAAAAAAAAAAGGGGGATCATTGCTTATTTTCCTGGG
Organism: Potorous gilbertii; assembly: GCA_028658325.1. NCBI lineage: Eukaryota > Metazoa > Chordata > Mammalia > Diprotodontia > Potoroidae > Potorous > Potorous gilbertii. The sequence goes on along the minus strand of CM053772.1, from coordinate 67,176,875 downwards.
AAGAGAATAGGCAGTGAGGTAACATAGTGGATAGAGCACTGGGCATGGAGTCAGGAAGACCTGAGTTCAAATATTGCCTCAGACACTTACTAGCTCTTTGACTCTGGGCAAATCACTTAACCCTGTTTTCGAGTTTCCTCATTTGTAAGATGAGATGCAGAAGGAAATGGCAATCCCCTCCAGCATCTTTGCTAAGAAAACCCCAAATGGGGTCATGTAGAGTTGGACACAACTAAACAACAGGAATAGGTAAGAATCTATGTCTAAATAATGACAACTGGGCATGTTTAACTATAAAGAAAAAAGACCACAAAGCCTGCTCACATGTGAAAGTATAAATGATGCATATTTTAAGGCTTTGATTTCAGTGGTGCACTTCTAAATAATAAATTAAAAGTCTTGACCTAAATTCTCATTCAGTGCTTATTTATATTTCATTGTTTTCATTTCATTAATCTCCTCCAGAATCCAACAGTGATATGTGTTTTGTTAGGTTGGGAGGAAAATGGAATGTGAAGTATTATAATATATTCTGTACTTTTGTGTTGCATTCAACTTGAGAAAAATTCCGGGGCAAAAAAACAAAAGAGTACTGTGTGCTTATTTCTTTACAATTTAGGATTCCAAAAATTTAGGACTCTCTATAGAATATTAGAGCATTGCTTGTTCCTTTCCTTTCTTCTGTCCCTTCTTCTCTTTCTGTTGCCCTCTCTCATTTTTCTCCCACCATTACCCTTTGTCTCTCTCTTTTTTGGTCTTTCTTCCCATGCCTGGCCTTTTTGCTAGTGCTGAGCCCTCACCAAGTTGTTAATTCCATATCATAGATATTTGCTGGGAAAAAGGCAAACTACCATTTTTTTGAGGCTCTCATAAAATAGTTCATGAATTCAGTTTTAATTTACAAAAGCTGAATAGGAAGAAAATAATTTGGGTAAATTATTTTTGTGCCTGTGGCAATTCAATTGCTGGAGGTAGAATGGGACCGGGGGAGGGTTTGAGCAAGAGTGAAACAGGAGCAAGGCTGAGTGGACTGTGTTGGAGAAGTTCAACTGATATATACATATACATATACATGTACATATACATTCATATATATATATATATATATATATATATATATATATATATACACACATATGGGGACACAAGGGATTTTTCTTGTAAATGCATTAAGTTCATTTGTTATGTTAAAGAAATACGGGTACTTTGAGTACTTTCTAAGTGTTACTGCCCTTCTACAAAATTCCTATCTTCCCTACCTCAGTTATGCCTCTGCTATAGAATGTCTCCTTTCCTTTGCATTTCTCCCATTTTTTCATTTTTAAATTTTTTTTATATTCTTTGGTAGCTAAACTTACTGATTGATTGTTACACTTGGTTACACTAAGATGATTTTTAGTAGTATATGAGTTAATTAGGACAAAATAAAATAATTAAATGTATTAATTTGCAATAAATGTTAAATCCTTTTACATCTTAAAACATTTTCATCTACAATGTCTTTCTTTTCTATAGTCTCTTGTTTTGCGTGATTTACTGTGGAGTTTATAAGGTTTGGACAAATACTATTTATCTTTTCTGTAGCACGTACTGTAGCTCCCACTCATGAGATGAATTGGGACCCCTGAACATGATTACTCCACTCCCTCAAGCCTCTAGAGGTAGCCCTGAGGGATTGAGTTTGGCTTGTCTTGGGTTATTTAGTCTGTGAGACCCTACTGGTATGCTTCCCATTGTGATTAAGGGTTGATGTCAATTAACTTTTAGACAGATATATTCAAAAATTTTTAAATTACTGTACCTCCTTTTAAAATACATCTTTCTAAAAGCTAATTGATAACAAACACCTAATCACAATGGGAAGCATACCATTGAGGGTTCACAGGCTAGCATTACTGTAAGATCAGTTAGTACAAAATATCTATCTCCCATAAAAAAAAAAAGAATCTGTGACTCTCCCACAAGTACATGCAAAATCTAGGCAAAAGTGGTCATTTTAAGAGACCTAAATTTTACCTGTTTCCTTGGAGTAACATACATTTTTTTCAAATGACTTGAAAATGCAACAAAAGAGACCAATGAAATGAATACGCACAGGTGCATGACGATCACTAGCACAAAATGCAATTATATCAAAATTACTGCTTTCCCCAAGAAATTCACATGACAGTGTATCTCCTAAATATTAACCTAAATCCAAAGTTATATGAATTTTCCTTACCTTGTTTTAGGTGTACGTATCTCTAGTTTCCTTCTCATGATTGATTTGTTACATCCCATAGGAGACTAACTCATCTTCAAAGTCAAAAAAATATATCATCTCCTTCCCATTATATTGAGAGTCTAGAAAAAAAGGTATGTCAAGACTCTGCTCACATTCTATAGTTATTATTTTAGGCACAGTTAGTTAGGTATATTTCACATATATACCACTTTGTATTCAAACTCTGTTGATGGCTGTCTTTTTTGTCAGCTAGAAAAAAATTCAGTTTCTTCTTCCTGCTGATGAGTATAGGAAGATCTCCCCAGTTATGGCGTGTTGGATGCCTTCACTGCTCATTTCTTGACTCAACTAAAGAAACTAGCAATAGGAAATTTGAAATCCTCTCATTCTATGCCTCTACGGTGCTGTTTGTCAGTTTGTTTTTAGACTGGATTAGTGCATAGAAAAAAACACTAGAGCATCCCTCTGTTAGTTTGCTTGCATTGGAAGAGTTTGTTTTCTTTGCCTTTCTGTGGGAATGAATATTGGACCCAAAGATCCCACAACCAAAGATGCTTGTGAAGCATGAAAAATTCATGACCACGGTGCATTGGGCACTTTTTTTTTTGCTCTGTGTTTCTTTACTTTTCTTTTTTTTTTCTCTTTTAAAGAGTCAGACAAGAATAAAAGGGCATTATGTTATTAATTTTATTATGTCAGCTCTCCAATTAAGCACATTAGCTTGATAGAATATTATCAGAGACTTCTAAAGTTACATCACCCACATAATTTATCTCAAATTTAATCCTACCCATGCAACCACTACATTTAATGGATGAGAGGGAAAATTATAGTAGTTATGTAGGGTGGGAGATGTGTTTATTTCATAATTTTTTAAAAGTAAACAATGAAGTTTTACTTGAGGAAATGGAATTAAACCTTGTGATACCATGCTAATATTTTTCTTCGAAGGATACATAAGCTTAGTTCATCAACAATGAAGTTGTTCTTTTCCCTTTCCCTTCATAATAGTGATAAAATGCTTGAGGAGTTGGGGGTGGGCATGTCTTTTATTACGTAGTTCATTGCTTTCTGAGAATGGCCTCAAAGCTTTCTTGACCTGAGCCAGCTTTTCAGAAAGAGGATCTTCCAAGGGATCTCATCTCAGAAGACTCGTTCCCATTTCTGTGTTATAAATTTCAACAATACAGTTGTCACAAATTGCTTACAAATATTAGTGATAAACATCATAGATATGGAAAGTGTTGTATTTAAATGTATAAGCAGAATCCTTCCAGAAATAACTTTTGACATCATGTAGTCTAGTCCTTTCATTTTACAGATGTAGAAACTGAGGTCCAGAGGAGGAAGTAATTGCTCATCTGATAAGTGAGAGTTGGGAATCAAATTTAGATCTACTGTACCCCCTATTATACAACATTAGCATTTATATAGTGCTTCAAAGTTTATAAATATCTGATTTCATCTTCATGATAATCCTAGGGGCTAAGTGTATTATTAGTCCCATTTTATAGATGAGGAAACTGAGTCAGGTTAAATAACTAGCTCATGGTCATACAACTAGTATCAGCCTGAATTTTTCCTCGGGTCCTCCTGACTCCAGGTCCACTGCGCCACCTAGTGTCCACTCCTCTGCTTCTCTCTTTTTTTCATTTCTTCTTTCCTCTTGCCTTGTCCCTTTCATTTTTACACATTTCCCCCTGAACCTTGTCTCCTGGCTCCATCCTTTCCGTCCTGTCTCTCATTGTTTGATCCAAAAAGGGGTCATCTTAGGCTATGCTCAGATATTATAAAGATGAATTAAGGCAAAGTGAGACTTGATACTTAGAGAAGGAAAACAAATGAAATACTTCTAGTTCCTAGATGTATTCGAAACTGGTAAGGACAACTCAAAGACATTTATTCTCCTTAATTTCTATTTGAAGGAAGAAAGAAAAATACTGGAAGGGGAACACCTGTAGGCAGGTAGATGGGGGTAAGGGTAGGAGTAGCTGCACAGCAGGCACAAGTTGGAGGATTGTCAGGCAACTTGGCCATTGTTCTTGGACTCTTGCCACTCCCATCTTATACTGGAGGCAGGAAAGGATCCGAGGAGCTCAATGGCTCCATGGTCATTCAAAGGGTGAGCACTAAAGGCAGGGTTTAAACCTAGGTCTTATCTCAAGGCCAATACTCTTTCCTTTTGCTCTCCGTTGATGTGTTTTCTTGAGTGCTGCCAACTCTGTTTCCATGAGGGTACAGGAGAATCCTAGAATGTTCTTCTATCAGAGATGTGCTTCTCCATGTGTCCTACTTAATGATTTGTCTTATAAGGAGTGTCTTAAAGTGACAGATGCACATGGAGTTTGTTGTTCTGAATGCCTTGGCAATTTTAGGGCATAAAGAAATATATTTTAAAAAATGATTGGTCCTTTTCACCCAGATCTTACATATGAGGGATGACTGTCTGGGAGGGGGAAAGGGAGAGATACAGAAGGAAATTTAGGAGATATAAAAACAAGACATCAGTAAAATTTTTTTTCAAATTATCCTGGTATAGTGGAAAATTCACTGAATTTCAAGTCAAAGACTTTGACTTTCGAGGCAATTAAAACCTGAGTTTGAATTAGTCACTTTGCCTCTTTGGGTCTCAGTCTCCTCCTCCATAAAATTAAGGGATTGGGCTAAATAGGATCAAAGTTTATTTCCAGAATCCTACGATTCTCAAAGTTCAATGTGGACAAAATGTTGCAAGGTTCTGAGAAATAATATTTTATGAAATTTATTTACTAAGGAGTATTTCCTCATGGATTTGGAGAAGACTGCAGAGAAGGTATCAGGTTTCGCATCTATGGAAATAGGAAACATATGCAAGTTTATTTTGGAAAAAGATTTTAGGTCCTCAGACTAAGTGCTGGGAAACATGGAGAATTTCTCCAAATGGAGTTGGTAGAAAATTCGAAATTGTTAAACATTTACTAAGCACCAACTGTGTGTGGGTGCTTTGCTAGGTGCTTGGGAAAATTCCAAATTTATGAAAGACATGGATGGATCAGAGCTGGAAAGGACCTTAGAAACTGGAAGGACCTATCTAGTTCAATCTTACATTTTATCCTCGAGAAAATAGTCTCAGAGATGTTAAATTAATTATTTGAGATTGAGTAAGTAAGAAATGGTAGAACCAGGATTGAATCCAGCTTCTCAGACTACAGATTGAGCCCTTTTTACACTGTGACACCATTAGGAATCAGTGGAATAGCCCAGACTGATACTATAGCTCCAAGAAATGGAAGTTTATTACAATCATAACATGAAGAGGGACATACGTTCTCTTTCCTTCTATTCAGTTTAGCAAATTCTAGTTATTAAGTACTTACAACATATGGGGATTGGTGCTAGATAATTGAGATACATTGGCAAAAATGTACAGTAGTTGTCCTCCAGGAGCTGAAATTCTATATTCACATCTCTTATTTAAAAAAAAAATTACTCCGTTGTATGCTGAGTTACCATTGTGGTATTTATATTTTGGTTCTTCAAGTAATGTTTTGCCTCAGTGGAAAGAGCAATGGGCATGGACATATCATCACAGCTAGCATTTATAGTGCCTACTATGTGCTAGGCATTATGCTAAGTGCCTTACAAATCTAGCCTCAGAAACTTACTGTGTAACCAGTCACTTAGCTTCCAAATGCCTGGTTTCTCAACTATGGAATGGGGTTATCCTCCATATTATATCTCCCACTTAATAGCACCTACTTTCCAAGGTTATTATGAAAATCAAATAAGATCTTTGTATTTGTAAATATTTGTAAAGTAATATTATCACAGTGCCTGATACATTCTCAGTGCTTAATATATGTTTGTTTATTTTGCCTTATCCACCAGCACAGCAACATTTATTTAATGCCTTCTTTGGGTCTCACATGGAGTTAAGTGCCATCTCTGCTTTCATAGAATTTACAATGTATTTAGAAAGATTGCTATGTGAGGCCTGAGGGGAAGACTGTTTACCAACTTGGGGACACAGAAAGCATTTTCTGCATTGTTAACTTCTTTACTAACATAGATTATTTTAGGATTATAGTTTTGAAAGAGACCTATCAAAACATTATAACCGCTTGCCCAGCACATAAATTTCAGATTTGCAATGCAGATCTATAGCTGATCATTCAGTCTCTACTTTCATCATTCCAGTGACAAAATAATAAACTGTTTCAAGAGGTAGCTTGTTTCATTGTGAAAAAACAACAAACTTTAATTACTAGAAACTTCCTCCTATCTCTTACTCAAAGCTATAAATTGCTTCCCTAAAGTACCAAGTTCTCACTAAGTTTTATTCTTTGGTGCTGATTTTTTCCACCTTGTATAGTATGTGATTCCTCTTGTTCCTCCACATGACAGGTGTTCAAATGTTCAGCTGTTATAACTTCCAGGTTATGTATGTCTAGGTCCTTCAGCTGATCCTCCTAGGATGGGCAGTACAGACCCCTCACTCTCTTAGTTGACGTCCTCTAAGTGAATTTCTTCTTGTCAACACTTTCCTTAGGATTTGGGTCATAGATCTGGATGCAATATTATGGATATGATCTGGCCAATAAAAAACAGAATATGGGCCTGTGAGCCTTTTTGATCAACATCCACATTTTGTGAGAAAAACAACACTCACTTAAACATGCATAACTTCCGATTTTAATCAGTTTTATTATAAACATGTCTCTAAGTCAGAGAAAACATGACCCTTTGAATGGAGTTATGAGGCCTCAGACTTAGGAAAGCTTGGTTTCAAATATTATATTTCTGGTTGAGTAACCTTGGAGCAAGTCATTTAAAATCTCAATATCTCAGTCAACTTTCTAAGTGTGTAAATTACAGAACAGTTCCCAATATGTATTATTAGAAGGAATTTTCTCACCTGGAATTCTGCATGCCAGTGAAATCAGAGATCTGGACCCAAAACAAAATGAAACTATGTAAAATCCATAACTGTTGTGTCTTACTTTGGTATAGGATAGTTTTGATAAGTGCCAACTTATCAAAATTCTTTCTCTCTCTCTCTTTCTCTCTCTCTCTCTTCCCTGCTCTCTGTGTCTCCCTCTCTGTCCCCCTCCTAGACCTTTCTTCCGCCCTCCTTTTCTCTATAATGTACATGGCTTATGGCTTATGATTTTCAAATTTCTTTCAGAAGAATTTATATGATCAGTTATGTCTTAGCATTTTATATCATCACCTTTCATCTAAGGAGAATTTCACTTCAGTTTATCAGTGGCAAATTTTGTTTCCTACTTCATTAGGATTACAACTTTTTCATTAAGAACAATTTCACTGGGTCTCAGGTCCTCAAATCATAGGAACTTTAGTATTGGAAGTGACTAGCTAATCTAATCTGTACCAGACCCAGAATTCCTTTTCTATAAATTTCTGACAATTAGTTATACACCTTGTCGAACATCATATATACACCAATCTGCTTTACATTTTCATCTGCTGAATAGTATAGTTGAAACACTAAAATTTAACTTATACTCATCTATGCATGCAAACACTATTTATTAATCAGAAGTGTGTGCTTATCTATTCAGCAATCTAAATGTTGCTCTCTAAACCACCTACCTGATTCCTAAGGGTCCTAGGAAACATACCTTCTACTTGTGTTTATGCCAAGGTTTTTTCTCCATCTAGTTGGAGGCACTGAGGTGGCAATCAGATAATTCTGTCAATTAGCCCTTCTCCTGATTGATGTAGGATGTTTTAATGCCCTCATCTTGGAGGAAGATCTGGAGACTTCTTAGAGGCAAACTGCTGACTGGGGCCTCTGGTGAATTTTTATGTTTCTGGTTAATGGTGTTTACAACTTACATTTAAGTTATGATTACTAAGTTAACAATGCAAGGAAACTGTCAATCAAAGACTTCATTTATCCTTGTCAGTTATCAGTTGTTTACCAGATTTGGGGTAGTTGTTTAGAAAATTTGTGGGGGAAGGAAGGGGACACACAGGTCTTTACCAGTCTATACCACAAGTGCTTCTCTTATTACAGAAAAAAAAATACACAACTGCTTAGTCACAAAATGGAGGTTTTAAACAAAGTGAAATTGCCAATGCTCAGTTAACATACTCATTTCCTTTACACCTGTACTTAAATACCTCAAATGAGGGACAACTTCCTATTTCCCAAACAGTCATTCTACTTTGGGACAACACTAATTGTTACCATATTTTTCCTTATATCAAGCCTAAATCTGACTCTTCACAACTGTTCTGCCTCTGGGACCAAACTGAATAAATGTTACTCCTCCATGTGTCAGCCTTTGAAATACTTAAAGACAGCAATTTGACTGCCATCAGATTTTCTCCTTTTCAGGCAAACCAACCCTTATTTTGCCAAATGATCCCAAAATAGCAGTCTGAAGGCCCTTCGCCATCCTTTGAATGGTTCTCCATTTATCACTGTCCTTTCTAAAATGTGATGCCTAGATCTCAACCCAAAACTTCAGGTGTGGAGGCCACTCCAGTCATCCTGATCTATATCTTACCACTGGACCTGGAGGGCTCAGAAGGAGATAGAAGCTGGTAACTTTTCACAGTCCTCCCTCACTTAAATCCAATTTAACTATGTCATGACATCACCTTCCTAATGTCATTGTCTTCTTCAAGAATGAAGACAAACAACAGTCTGTGAGTAGTAGTAGTTGCCCCACTGGGGATCCAACCAGCCTGTTCTAGTTGTGGGCAATACAGCGCCTTCCTTCCTTCCATCCTTCCAGCCAGCTCTAGTTGTGGGCAATACAGCTCCTTCCTTCCTTCCTTCCTTCCTTCCTTCCTTCCAGCCAGCTCTAGTTGTGGACAATACAGCTTCTTCCTTCCTTTCCTTCCTTCCTCCCTTCCTCCCTTCTCCCTCCTCCCTCCCCCCTCCCTCCTCTCATTCTGTCCACATACCTGTGTGTGCTCTGCCCAAAGGAATATAAATTTTGATTGCTGAAATCTTGCAGTTTGGGGGCTATATTTCTTTTTTTAAGGACCAAACCTTAAAACTAAATCATTCTCACTCTCACTCAAGGGCAAACAGTAAGTTCCAACCTAAGTTCATCTTGCTTATTGTTTGGATTTGATGGCTCAGAGTGAATATAAAATAGCCAGAAACACTGAAGGTCTTCCCCTCCCAGACTGATTTTTTTTCTTTTGTCTAGATAAAAGATCATTTTTTGCCTCATTTCTTACCTAGTTCTAGTCACTGAATGGGTGTCGCTTCAGATAAACTGAGATCTAGGAAAGACCTTAGCTTGAAAAGGTCAAGGTCTCCCATTGCATCCAGATCCATCACCAGTCATCCTGATCTATATCTTGCCCCTTGACTCAGATGGCTTCAAAGGAGAAAGTGAGACTGGTGATTTTGCAGAGTCCTGCCTCATTTAAATTCAGTTCACTTACAAATTATGATATCACCTTTCTGATGCTATGGCCCACTTTGAGGACAAACAGACAACAACTTCAGATGCAATCCGGCAAAGGTTGAATCAATGAGATTATTCCATCTGTTGTCCTGGACAGAAAATGAGTATGGGGTAGTAGATAGGGAGCTCCATCAGGAAGGAAGCTGAGATCAAATCAACCCTCTGACACATACTGACTGTGTGACCCTAGACACTGTTCTTAGTACCCTACATTGTTCCTTCTCACTGTAAGTTGCTGTAAAGGTACTGACCTATGTGGGCAGAGAGAATTTTACTATCAGTGGGTAACTATAACAATAAATTGTTGGTCCGGTCTCTCTAAACCTTTTTCACAATACTAATCCTCTTTTAAGGTGTAAGAGGAGATACTTTTGAAATTAAGGTCTTCCGAGGCTAAAAGTTAGGAAACATTGAAATGTACAGTGAAATGTCTTCAAATGCAAATTAGATATTCCCTACCTAAGAGAGTGGGGTGTGTAGGAAGTTTGAATAGTTCAATTGCATATGAAAAGACCAGTGAAAGATGAACTTGCCTCCAGGGCATAGACTGCATTCATACCTTTGCTCCTAGGCACTCATCTACATAAAGATTCCCCTGGGGAGAGGGAACTTTTGAGCCTGAAAAGCTTTGTATAATAGGAGAGGTCAGCTAAAGATTTTTACCCTGGCTATAAAAGCTCTGTAGCACTTCAGTTAAAAAGAAAAGTGGAAACGTTTGGGCTGAAGAAAGCACAGTACCACGCCGCCAAGCTATAATTGTGGAAGATTTTACTTGCTCTTTGATGAGTGAGATGGTGTTGCGGATAGAGAGAGCTTGACCTGAATTCATGTCTTCCTGAGTTCAAGTCTGGCCTCAGACACTTACTGGCTGTGTATATGGAAGATACAAAGTTGAAGAGAATGTACTTATTTTCCTCATAAAGCTGACAGTATAATGGAGAAGGTAAGATAAGAACTCTTATTTACCTCACCCTAAATCTGAACAATTGTATCTTTCTTGCCTTACTGTCTGCTAGAAGTTTTGAGTCTTCAATGTATCATAAGGCTTACCTTATCACAAAATCCAAAACTTCTGTGCCATAGAGAATAAAATTCTCTTATCATTGAGCCTATGTGCATTTATAAAAAATAGTGAAAAAAAAATATGTCCATCATTTTATGTTGGATCCTAGGCAACTGTCTCCCCCAGTCCCAGGTCTGAATAAGGCATAAACACAGTAGACTATAAAACAAAATAGAACATGATTAGCTTAAAAGAGGTGGAACAATCAAAGTATTCTGAGAGTTCCAAGGAGGGAAACACAGATTCTTACTGGGAAAATTTTGATAGGAATGACATTATTTGAGGAAAGTATTAATGGAAGGACAGGATTCCAGAGACAGTGACTAGGGGTGAGGAAAGTGGAAAGACAGGCATCTTTCTAAGACACAGAGACTGGTGTAAATAAAAGCCAAGAAGTACAAAAATGCAGGTTATGTTTGGAGAGCACTGAATAGACTGGCTTGGTTGGCCACAGAATCTGTGAAATAGAAAGAGAATGATAGGGGAAAAAAGCTGCACAGGTAATTTAGGGCCATCTTTTAGAGGACATAGAATGCTAGGCTAAAGAGTCTAAGAAGTAGGGAATCCTACCAGAATGGTGAATATTGTCCACTATGAATCAGAAACATAGTGGGATATATTTAAATGGTCTATTTAAATTAATAAAGACCTAGACTTGAGTTGTAGCAGGAACATACATTTGAGGAGCTATGCTTTGGAGGCTGAACTGATGATATACAATACTTATTGACTAATTAATATATTTCTCAGTTAATTCTTCTTGGCATCCTTAACAACTGACTTCTAATCTGAATGGGGTTACAATCAGAAAAGTTCCTTAAAGATACAGGATGTATTTATCTTATGGCAGAACGGGAATGTATGTAGAAAATATAACAAAAAGCCAAAAGGTTTTACTAACTAGTTAACTAACCTTCTAAATTCAAGGTTTTTTTTTTGTTTGTTTTTTTGAAGTTGGTCATATTCTTCCCAGTTATTTAGTTAATTCAGTTGATAACATCTTAGTTTATTTCTCTGAGCTTTGGTATTTTTGTAAGATTTAGTTCTTATCTCTATTATATGCTACTTGAGTCTATAATTTTGGCAGGTCATTTAATTTATTTCAGCCTCAGTTTCCCCATATGGAAATTGAAGAGTTGGATTAAATGATCTCTAACATTCCTTCTAGATCTAATATGCTATGTCTCCTAAAATGGATAGGAAAGATTGCTAGAATTGCAAAAAAGATGAGGAAAATCAAACAGTTCAAGCAACTCTTGGTCAAATTCTAAAAAGATGACTTCATAATTTATTTTGAAGGAATTCCTAGAATATCAGATTCACCCATAACCAAATGTAAATTTTAAAAAAGCAATTCAAAGTAAAATAGAATTGGAAAATTTTGTATATACCTTTTGGGAGATTGTATTTTATGACCTTTCATTAGTGCAAATAATTGAGAGCTAATTGTATTTGCTGAGTCTTCTGCAGACATTGATTAAGCTAACATGTTTCTCCATTTGCACTCTGATAATGTGTTATGTAACAATCCCTGGATCTCAAGGGCATTTGAAAGTTTATTTTGTTTCCATTTTATTATTTTTAGGTAAACGGGCAAGGTAAGGATTTTACCTTCCTTGGCCAAGTGCTAGTGTAGGGGCAGGGCAGGCTGACTGAGGCAAGATAGCTTTCTTTTAATAAGTGCTGATTAAGTACTTACTATGTGAAAGACTTGCTAGGCACTGGAAAAGGCACAAAATTTAGATAAGATGTAGCTTCTGTCAGAAAGGCACACACCCTTTTAGAAGGAGATAAACACAGATAAATATTTACAAATGTTTCAGGATAAGTGCAGTTGGGAGGGACAGGAAAAAATTTCTGCGTGAGAACTAAAGGGGAAATGGTTTCTGGTTGGGAATTAAGGAAAGCTTTGTGGAAGAGATAGTCTGAATCTGACTGGAAAGGTTGTAAAAGAGCTCAATAGGCAAACAAGGGGAGGCATGATATTTTCAGCAAAGGGGTGACTAAGAGTGAACATTTGGAGGAGAACATCTGGAAGGCAGGACATGTTTGAAGAACAGAGGGCTCTTCTCCCTAGCTGCTAGATAAAGTATTTGGAGGATAGCTGACTGGGAGAATAGGTTGAAATTGGACAGTGGAGGGCCTTCAGAAAAAGAAGTCTGAATTTTATTCTGTAACCTATCAGGAGTTGCTGAAGAATGTTGAACAGGAATGCTCTGACAAGATCTACGTATGAGAGATTATTCTGGAAGCTTTGAAGGACAGCAGGGAGGATGTGAGGCTCTCTTAGGATGCTGTCATAATAGTGCAGATGAGTGTTAGTGTGGGCCTCTATATCCTAGTGTGGTGATAGCAGAGCCTCTGTAGACACTCCAGTTTTTCTGCTGGGTGGCAACAAGTGATGTTGATGAAGGGACCTGCTGCAAACATTAGGATCTGATACCTGATGTCCAGTTGGACCAGTAAGTACAAGATGCTTCAGTTGGTAAAATGGTTCAAGATCAATATTTATTAAATTCCTTTTATGTGCAAAGCACTATTCCAAGCAATGGAAATACAATATCCACCCCATCACAAGGAAGAAAGGAGAAAGGCTTAGAAAAATTGTCTTCAAATCCTTTCTCCAATGCTTACTATATGTTTATCCTTGGACAAGTCACTAATCTCCCCAGGCCTCCCTTGTGTCACTTAAACTTAAGGAATTAGATTAAACACCTGCCATTCTGCGTTTATAATCTAAATATAAATAAAGCATGTATTATGAGTATTATTCAAACCAAGATGTGATAAAGTAAAAATTTGGAGTTCAGACAGAATGCTACAAGAAATTTGAGAGATTGATGTCACAGAAGACTGCAGGGGAAAAGGTCATCCTTAATTCATTTCTAAACATTTATTAAGTGCCTACCATGATCACAGTTCTGATTACAGGAAGCAGACACACTGTTTTGCCTCTCTTCGGGGCTCTAGACTAATTCTTTTCTACTGGAACAGATTTTGGTGTAGCCCAGAGCCTTAAATGATGAGGGGACTGCAAAAAATGTTTTCAAAAAAGCCTTTGATGTGAGTTTGTGTTAGTTGAGTACTTTTATAAGCTGCAGAGCATCTCTTATCAGAGTTCTTTCAAATTCTGATGAGCTCTCCAACATTTATTTTAAAATACCTGTAATCCTTTTTGCACTGTGTGGGCATTGGCTCTTAGAAAGCTCTTCTTTTATCTTCAAACAACTTCAAAGTTTATTTGTCAAATAAAGGTTCAGTTTCCTATGGAATTCCTGAAGGTTTTGCACTGTATATATGAACTAGCATTGGGGCGTTCAGAAGTTTCTATTAGGACTTAGAGATATCTTCAAATTGCAAGCCCTCCATGATAGGCCCTGCTAACATTCAAAAGTTATAATGTACTTTATTTTATTCTTGGGGAGAGTAGACTGCCTGCCTTCTAAACTAGGCCTGTCTTGTATGATTCAGTTGGCTCCTCTTATCCTTCCAGAACAAAAAACAACCAGGAACATCCATAGAATGAGATTTTTATTAAATTTTGTAGAGAACTGAATTTCTGAGGGCTACTTTTGGAATCATCGTAGATTTCATTGCCCTGACCCCTGTAAAAGTGTGATCTTCTGTTTTAATTAAGCATCAAGGGAACTCCACCAGCAGACTGTAGGACCAGGTCAAAGACTGGAAAGTATCTTTTCCTCATGTTAGAGGCAATGTGGTCCCAGGAGCCAAAGCCCTGGTACTTTGTCAGGGGAGGTAAGTACTGATAGCTAATGACATTGGTCTTAGGTCCAGGCAGACAGATGTTCCTAAAAAAAAGCTAGCATGTGCTAGGTCAGTGATGGGAGTTGTAAAGATAGGAAAGGGAGAAGATGAGGGTGTCAACAGGCAAACCTAGGTTGGTTCAATCAGGACAAGATATTGGGAGAAGCAGCCAAATTTGGAAGGGATAGTTGGTGGTATAATCAGAATAGAAACATTATAAATAACAAAAAGGAACAACTAGAAGTACTCCACGTTCCATTGGTCACCATGTAAACAGCTTCCCACAGCTGTCTTTCAACATAGAAGTGGAATATCTGCTTACTGTGCCTATACTTTTTGTTGTCACTATTTCTCCTTCATTTTCAAAGACCTATGACATCATGGGTGATCTTCTTGATTTGCATGTGAATTACATCTAAGTGAAGCAGAGTTGTGAAAAGTTGTCAGTCTCACTCTCTTTTCCCCGAGTCACTGATGTTCAATGGCAGTAGAAAAATCAAAATGATTGGTGATGACCTGGGCATCTTTCATACCTGACACAGCGCCTACTTCAGCCCCCTCTGTGGTCATTGGAGCACATTTTTCTCATCCTCTCATGCTGCCAAGGAAAGTCTTCACGTGGTTGGAGTAGATATCCCCCTAACTCACTGATGGGATTGTGGCCCGTAGGTTACCCTCTACCTGATTTAGCCTATCTGTCGATGTGTGTGTATGGTGTGGCCACTGTGCCTGTTATTGCTTCTCTAAATCTGTGCTGAATTAAACCCTTGCAAGATAGAATTTCCAGTTCATTAATAATCAACATATTAAGCTAGCTAATAATCAATAAATTGATGATCAGTGGTTTCTGATCCAAGGAAGACTGCAACACCTTAAATCAGATGTGTACCTTCTGAGGGGAAACTTCCCTGACAATTGAAACTCAACCCTGATTGTGGGTATTTAATAAGGAGATGATGGGCTAAAAGTCTTCTGCTCTTCCTGCTGAGAAGTGGCTTTATCATGAGACTCAGCAAGGCATCTGAGCAGGGGAAGCCATTTCAATCCTGACCTATCTGACAAGTTTTCTCCTTCTTGAACTGGGTGGCCCTAAACTGTAAAGGAGGGATCAAGGACAAGGAGACGTGTCCCAGGGAAAAGCTCTAGCTGAAGCTGACTTTTTTTTTTTTACAGGGTAGACAGAAAGTAAGGGTCCTTGCCTAGGTAGATGCCTTAGGTCTGGGGGAAGATTTTGTTACTGTTACACCCTTCTAAAACTTCTTGACCTTTTCAGGAGTTGGGTCTTAATAGAAATAGAAAAGGATGAATCACACTTTAGTAATTAGTTCCTAACATAATTATATGATATTAAGTTCCCTCATATATATCTTAAGGGAGATGTACATTAAGACTCAGGAACACAGGTCTGGGTGATAGTTGGAAATTATGTTATGTCTTCTCCCTTTCTTACTTCCTCTCTCTCTCTCTCTCTCTCTCTCTCTCTCTCTCTCTCTCTCTTTCTCTCCCCTTCATCCCCCATTTATTCTTTTCCCTTCTCTACTGTCAGAGCTTTTCTCTTTTATTTTTTTCATTTCACCAGACATCTACTTTCCTTTTCTCCTTTTTCCATTCCTATGTCTTCTTCGTTTTTCATATTTAATTAATGTCTAAATTACATTCATTCTTCTTCATTAGTATGTCTGGGATTCATCCTTTCCTTTTCCATTGTTATTACCCTATTTCAGATCTCATGTTTTTGTTTTACAATAGGCAGTAACTTCATGGCCCTTGTATAATTTAGAACTGCTAAGGAACAAGTCTATAGCATTTCTTAGGTTAACATTTAGGCCATACTGAAATATTTTGTAGAATATTTGTGATTATATTTGTCTATAATCTTTAGAGGGCATCACCAAATGTTGATTCCAGAAGCCTCTTGCCCCTATAGATCCTTGATTTATATTTTGTCACTGACACTATGAGTTTGGATGCTACAATATCCCACCCATATTATGAAAATAAATGTACAGAATCACAATCAATCCAGGTTGAAAGCTAGTTATGGATGGATGACCAACAAAATAGAAATCCTAAGGAATTCAAATCATCAACATGAGTTCATCAGTTATGTTTAGTTCTAAAAAAGAAATTCATAACAAATCCACTAACTTATTTCTTAAAACTCTTTTGATATTGACATACCAATATAATTGATTTCTTTTGAAATCACATTTATTTCACTTTATTCTTTTAAAAAATATTATTCATAGGTTTCACCAGACTGCCAAAGGGGGATCCACTACACAACTGAGAAAGGACTAGAGATAAAAAAATTTTTTTTTAAATAGTAATCATCCATATAAAAAGAGATTACAGTCTAATTGGAGATAAAGATAGGCACAAAAAAGTAAAGAAAATGGACCTACTTTTGTATATTAGCATGACAAATTGCCATCTTCTTATTTCTGTTCATTGAATTCCCTCCCACCACTGGAAGAGAAATGTGAGTTTAATGCATAGCTATGAGCAAAAGTTGCAGGGGGAAAGGTATAAGCAAAACAGGGGCTTGAGATGAATCCAGTTTGCCTGAAATGTACAATTATAAGGGATAAAATGGGAGAGATGTACTGGAGAAATATTATAGAAAATCTTGAATTCCAGGATTAGGAGTTTATTATGACTTTAATAGTCAGGGAGGCTTGAGTCACTGGAACTTGGGTTATGTCATGACTTCTTCAGCCCTCAGTTTCACAAAACAAATGGGTCCATCTTCCACTGAAACAACATGGTGCAGTTAAAAGAATACAGAATTTGGAGCCCAAGACCTTAAATTCAAATCCCAGTTCTGCCAGGTGATCCTGGGTAAAACACTTAGCCTGTTTGGATCTCAGTTTTCTAATCTCTAAATTGACCATATTAAATTATCTGGTTTCTAGGGTCTTTTCTGTATCTAGAGCAAGGATCCTGTGGTCCATGTAATGTGACATATTTCCATTGAGAAGAATTACCTGTACATTCGGTGAAGTAGAGTAAATGTTATAGTAACTAGGATCATTGTTATTTCTAGATGAGTCAATTAGACATTTTAATATTTTCTGTATATTTACTTTCATTTGAATTTCAACAAATTGATGTATCATCATCTATAAATGCTTAGTACGTACATAACACCGTGCTGTGTTAGGAATACAAATGGAAGCAGAAAGGACAATCCCTGTCCTAAAGGAGCTTACATTATGAGGGGGGTAAGACAATATGCAAAAGAAAGGGATGAGTGGGGGAAAGATGAAAGTGGTAGAGAAAATCCAGGAGAGAGTCAGAAATGCAACTTGGAGAGGAATGAAGACATTCATTCCTGACTTAGACTTCTTCCTGGGACAGGACACCAAGGTACTCCTTCCAACAGGTTAATTTCAGGGCTGGAGAAAGCTTCCATGGTGAATATTTGAGAGGAAATAACTACCACAAAGACTTTTGAACTATCATAATTTTAAAAATATCGACATCACAGCATATAAAAATTGATTATAAACATCCCAATATCCTTACCAGGGATGAAACATTATCAATTACCCCCAATCCTAGTTACAACCCAATTACTCACTTTCTGAAAATGAAGAAAAGCTTTATTTTAAAGAAATAGTGAAGGTGAAACCTTCCATTTTATTCCTCAGGATTTCCATACAAGTTGCAAGGACCAAGGATCCTCTAGTTTTGTGTGATAGATCCATGATATATTTATGAGAACATGTCCTCAGGCAGATAGGATTTCTGTTATTCCTTCCCCTCTAAAAAATAGAAAGAATGGAATGGACAGAGCCTTGGTCTTGGGTTGGAGTCCTAGCTGCACTATCTATCTCAGAATTCTTGGGTGAAAAGCAAATATATAAATATGATTTATAATTACTACCAGTTAGGAGAGTCACCACATCCTTGAGTTTCAGAAATTCACAAAAGAGACATTAGAGGCTATCCATCTATGTCCTTCCTTTTACAAAGGAGGAAACTGAAACCTATGCACTTAAGGGTGCTCAAAAGACCATTAATTATTAGATTAGCTGGTTTCTGAGGTCTTTTCTATCTCTGTCTCTACAGCATCTCTATGGTCCATGTAATATGCTGCTTTGTGAACACCATGGAAGGAGAAACTGATGGAGGAGTGGGAGGAAATCAGGCATTATTGATTATTATCTGAGCTATTGACTCTATGTTAACAACAGCTGGGTTGGTCCCCTGCCCACTGGATCTGTGTCTCCACCCTGGGGCTGAATCTCTAAGGCTTCTTCAGGGAGGGGAGATGCTCAGGATGGGCCGCACAAGGCTGTGTTTACAGAGATAAGGTGCTGAGAAGCCAGGTTGGACTCTCAGGCATGAATGAGCAGTGCAATTGTGGCATTGGGCGGTTTCTGGGAAGCAATCCTCATATCTGTGTCAGTGCCTGCTGATCACCTTGTGTTCTGGGAATGGTGTTCAGAGGGTGTACAGCGTTAGTGTTCCTGGAGTGTCTTGTTATTCTGTGACTGTCCCAGACCTCTGCACATTACACTTAGGGGAGGGGCAGTGATTTGTGATGGCCCCTGCATCTGGTAGTCAAGAAAATAACTCTGAATTTCTGGACCTTGCTTTACTTTTTATTTTAATTCTATGTTTAAGGCTTTTTCTATATTAATATTTAATTTATTTTATTCTGAACTTAAGAAACAAAGCATTTCCATAACACAGTAAAATAGAAAAAAATAATTGTACATGAAACTGCAAATCTATTATGTATAGCTCGCCATTCCTTTTAAATGTATAATAAAATTATCAAATAACTTTTTTCTCTTTTTTTCTTGCCGTCCCCCACCCTCACCCTGGAGGTGGTTACCATTAGGTTCACTTGTGAATAGTCAGTCTCTGTTGTAGATTGCCTCCCTTCACAACTCCCTTTCCTTCTGTGCCCCACCCTCTTGCCCCAATTTCTAGAAACTTCCAGCTTTTTTGTGAATTGGCATCTACTTCTTTGTTACATCAGAAGTGAAAAACCAATCAGATAATACTTTTGAACGAGGCCCTTCTCCTGAGGATAAAACATTTGGCCCTCTTCTCTATCACGTAGCCGCTTTGTTGGTTGGCATGACCAAAGAATATCTATGGAAAGGTGTGAGGAACTGCTAGTGCTGATTCTAACCTGAAGACTGCGTTTGGAAGCAGTCTCTCACAAGTTACAAATCTCTTCTCCCATAACTGTATCCTCAAGATCATTTTACCTAGGGCCAGGACTTCTGTGCTAGCTAAGTCATTGAGGTAGCCTGCTCCTCCAGGATGCAATTGTACCCTTGTCTCTTGGGTGACTGCCTCAGATATATTTTTATTTCTCTCCCCTACATGTTCCTGTGTATGTCAGGTTAGGACACAAAACCTTTCTTTTTATTAAGTAATACATGCCCACAATAAAATCCTACGTCTTTGAGCATTAAAAGTTGCTTTACTTTTCCATAGAAATGTACAATATCGTGAAACCTTGCATAAAGTTTATTAAAGAGCTGTATCTCTAGTCTGAATCTGATGTCAATCTTCTATCATAAGGATACTTCCTCCTATGGGACAAGATAGATGACAATATTCAATTTCCAGCTAAAACTAAACACTGACAATTTTAAGCCAATGAACATCCTGTTATCATAACATGATCAAACTTCAACAATTCTTAATTCTTTTTGAAAGAGTATTGGAAGACCTGAATATTGATCATTGCAGTTTCTTTATTTTATCGGCATTTGATGGATAGGAGCAGAATATTGTCAAAGCAAAGGCACAAAATTTTCGGGATACAAGCTAAGGATAGCAATTATTTTCTTTTTTCCCCCTTGTTCTTCATCCAAAGTTTGGACAAATATTATATTCAGCTGTACATAGTCTTAAGCCTTAGAGGAGAAAATGACCTTAGAGACAATGTAATCCAACTTAATCATTAAAGACAGAAAAGAAAAAAAACAAAACAAGGCCAGAGAGTTTGAATTTACTCGCTTGAGATAATACATATAATATTGATTGTCCCTAAATCCAGTGCTCAAGCTATTATGCGAATCTCTCAAAATTCTACAACTCTATCATTCCCTTATGAACTATGATTCAGAATTCTAGTGTGATTTCTTTGATGAAAATATACTTTCCTAAGATGCAGATCACAAATTGCCCATGACTGCTCATCTGGTGGGATTCCCTTATATCTATGTTCTTCCATTCATTTGCCCTGTTCAGTGGGAGTTCCACCTAATATACCAGGCACCTTCTTCATATTCTCTTGGCATTTTGCAGATTCCAGTGGAACACAAGATCTATCTTTCAGTAATCCTCACTCTGTCTTGGTAATAGTTGTTTGTTTGTTTCCAATTATATGTTTAACTAATAATATTGTCTTTCCATGACTTCTTATACACAATTCCTTATTAGTAATATATTGTAGCCTGTTTATATCTGTCAGGTACCTTTACATTTTTGGTGATTCATTCTCAATTTCAATTCTTTTGACCATAGTGTCAGATGACTATAATATGCTAGTTGTGTAACTTATGCTTCTTAAGTAATGGTGGCAGAATAGTGGGGAAAAATTGGGGGGAAGGGTACAGGATACTAATAATTACACAGTTTTTAGAGTGTGTATAAAGGTTGACTTAGTATAAATCTAAATGAACTATTCTGCTAATGTCAAAATTTAAAAGGACTGCATTTTTAAAACTGAGGGTGGCCAGGCATAATACCTGCTACTGGAGAAACTAATGGTGGTAGATTACTGAACTATCCAAAATACCCACTGACCATGGTGCTGATAATAGTGCTAATAGCCTATCTCAGTTCTTCAGTAGATCTGTGATCTACTCAAGGATGGTATATGCCCTACTTGAGTAGAAAAAAGGCAATCTACACCTTCTTGTTCTGTATATTTTTGTTCATGTTTTCTCATATCCATAAGAGAGCTACCCAAAGCATTGGATGCTCTCCTCTGGTTCCTGTAATGTTTACTGGAGAACATTTCAGTACTTTGTCCATCTTTTATCATTCAGACTTTTCAATGCCTTACATATTATAATTTATATCAGTGCTGCTCATAACCCAGTATACCAACCATA
The DNA here is from genome assembly GCA_028658325.1 of Potorous gilbertii. NCBI lineage: Eukaryota > Metazoa > Chordata > Mammalia > Diprotodontia > Potoroidae > Potorous > Potorous gilbertii. The sequence goes on along the minus strand of CM053772.1, from coordinate 67,155,299 downwards.
CCACCAAATCTAGCTCCATTGTTAGTCTATCATCATGCCACTTAATAACCCATCACATAGTTCTCATAGCAATGAAACTACTCCTTCACTCAGAATGTTTTCCTTCTACATAAACTATAGTTTCTATCTCAGACACCCCATTTCCCATCTCATGACATGGGGGCTTTGGTTCAATCCAGGTTCTGTGGATAGCGTACATAAACAGTGACTTTGTCCTGCTGAAACACAAGCAAACTATAATTTCTGCAGGCATTTAAAGTAGTCCATTTCATTCCTGTGTCTTCTGGTTTCCATGATTATCTTTAGTCTCTTGCGGTCTCCTGACAGTCTAAAGATTTATGGAAAACTGTTAAGGAGAATGGCTTGTTCCTCATGTTTGCTTGCCAATTTATTTCTGATCCTGCAGAGAGCCCTGGAGGCAATGGCTTTGAGCCACAGCTTGTGCCAACCTATGTAGGACCCCCATTTCTCTTGCTTCGAACTCAGATCTACTTAGTTATTGGTAGTAAATACAAATTTACACCAGTCATTTTCCAGTTCTTTCTAATTCATTGAAAACCATGTTCACAGACTCTCAACTAGAATATTTGAAAATCTCTCACCTACTTCTTTCTGTCTTCCTTTGAACATGCAGATGTATAATACACACATTGTCATAAAACCAAAAAGAACTCTAGTATAAGATTGGTATTATGTAGTAGCAGAAAAAAAATACTGACTTAGGAGTCAGAATATCTGAGATAACAATTCTGCTACTAATTAGCTGCATGGCCACGGGCAAATTATGAACTTTATTATTCTGTTATCTCATACAGTGGAACAAACGCTGAATTTCATGGCAGAGAATTTGGATTTAAATTGCAGCTCTGCAGCCTACAACCTTGTGACTTTGGGCAGGTGATCTCAGGGCAGGTGACCTATGTGCCAAAGTTTTTTCATCTGTAAAAACGAAGAGACTAGGATTAGGAGATGGCAGACGTCCATGACAGTTCTAATTCTGTGATCTGGAAAATGTGGGGTTGTAATATACTTGTGAAGTTTCTGCCAACTTCCAAGTACACTGTTTCACTAATCTAAGGCATATTTGTCCCCAAATTAAATTAAATTAAATTCATCTAGTGTTTATTAAGTACCTATTAAGCACAAAGAACTATTTAGGAACCAGGGACCCAAATTAAACAAACAAAAGTCCCTGAATTAAAAGAGCTTTATTGTATTGTGATGGCGGGTGGTATGCAGCTTATTCACAAAACTGTGAATGTAGCAGTTAAACTGTAGTAAGTTGAAAAGGTAGGCATTTTTGTTTATTTTATCTTAGCAAACAACACAAAACTCTTAGAATTAGCTAGGGGCAGGTGTTCTCCCCACATGACATAGGAAAGCCAACCTACAGTGAGTGGGTTGGATCCCTCATACAAGGTCACAGTCAGTGACAGAACTGAATCTTGATCTAATTCTTTATCCACTGTGCTGCCAAGAAGAAAATTAGGTGGTTGAACAATAGATGCCAACACCGCACAGCAATAAGTAGGATGATTATGGCAGAAAGAATATTTTATAACTCTGCTGAAATAGGACAGATATTTTTAGGAGGGAGAAAGTAGGGAGGTCAGTGATGAAATATAAGAAAGAGTTTAGCTGTCCAAAAGTGGAATGGGCTGCCTTGAGAGGCAGTGGGATCCCCATCTTCAAGAACAACTTGAATGGCCTTGCTTTTGGGGAATCTTATAGAGGGGTTTCCTATTTGGGCATTCTTATGCTTCTGTTACCTAGTGGATTGTCTGATCCACCAAGGAGATGCACATTGGCACTGCACCTCACCCTGAGAGGTTACAAAAATCCCTTTACCTATTTGATGCATTATTTCTCACAGTGTTTGCATCATGACTTCAGACTTCCATATACCTAATTTATGAACTCACTTATGAACAGGGGACAAGGAACCAGGGACTCTATGAGAAGGAAAACTGGATAAGCAAAAACTAATTTCAGATAATTCATTTCAAGCCAAGAAGGAAAAAGTTAAAAAAAAAAAGGCTATGGCCTAAGCAATTTGTCACCAGCTTATGTAATCATTGTTGATGAGAGCAGGAAGGAGAGGAGAATAGGATCTCATCATTTTCACAGGCTTGAAGTGCACCTCATGATTCCTTCTCTTCTCCATTACATCTCACACCAGATCAGTTGCCAGGTCCTGTAGATTCCACCTCAATAAATCTTTCTCATTCAGTCAAAGTCCTCTTCTCAGAAGCAGCATTGAATAGTGGTTAGAGCTTTGGATTTGAAGTCAGAACCATCTGGATTTAAATCCTGATGTAGATATTGAGTGACTTTACAATCTTAGACAAGTGACTTGCCTTTTAGAGACTCAGTTTCCTTATCTATAAAATTATGATAAAATAATCCCTATTTCACAGAGAGATGTTATCAGGATCAAATTTACTTCTGTGTGTGTGTATGGGTGTGCATGTGTATACAATACACACATCTATTACTTGGAAATCTTAAACTGCTACTTAAATGTGAGCTATTATTACTAACCTTATTCCTAGTACCCTAATAGTGTTCCTCATTAGTACCTCTAATAGTGTTCCTCATTAGTACCTCTTTGATCTGTTCCTATAGCCTCATAAAAACTCTTTCTGCCTTCACTCTGTCCCTGCTATAATCTATTCTTCATACCATTTTGAAATTAATTTTCCTTATGCTCACATCGTTTCACTACTATGTTCACAGTTTTTCTGTAAAGTTCACACTCTTTGACTAGGGATCCCAAGCCCTTTCCAATCTTTTGTCACTTTCTCTTTTCAGCCTTGTGTCATACTACTCCTCTCCATTTACTCTACATGTCAGACAATCTGGAACACTCTCTGTCACCCAAAAATACCCTAAACTTTCCTTTCCCAGTAGCATTTCCTTGTTCATGCTCTCCTCTATGCCTTATGGCTTCCCTTTACCTTTAAAGTCAAATTAAATTGCCACTCCCACCATGTAGGATTTCCTGATTTCTATTTTTATTAATGACAACACTGTCCACTCCCATTTCACACTCCATGGGCTTTTCACTTTTCCAAGGGTCTTACTGTGAGGCAGCATGGCATAGTGAACAGAAGGCTAACCTTGGAGTCAGGAATGCCTGGGTCCAGATTCTATCCATGATATACAAGTAACTTAACATCTTACTGCCCTAGGCAACTTTAAGTTACCAAGTGTTCTCTAAACTATTGAAGTAATTAAATCACAAATCTGTTCTTTGCTCCCCGCATACCTGTAATTCCCCTTCTATGTATTTTTAATTAAAATTATTCTTATTTATGTGTCATACTTGATCATAAACTCTCAAGGTCAGAGATCGTTTATAGCTTTCCCAACATTTGGCATAGTGCACTCCAAACATTGTAGGCACTGATATGTAGACATTGGATTTGTTGTTGAATCCTGAAATGCAAATTACACATTTCTGAATGTTAACATAGTAAGTTAAATGGGAGAATGGACTGGTCAGAGTATTCCATAGAGGAAAGATGAATTCCTAGTGGGCTAGAACTACAAAAAGCCCTACACAACCTGTATAAGTCCCAAATGGCCAGTTTTTTTTTTATTAATGCTGCCTTTTTTCCAGAATATATTTTGACTTTTTTTTGTAAGTTTTAATATTGTTTCCCTTCCATACCTTACTAAGTGAACTGGCAGGAGCATTCAGTTTCTTTTTTAGAAAGTAATCCATAAATAGCCCAACCTCAGAGGTAACTCATTCAAAACCTCTATAAAACATAAAGGTTACATCTGAAGTCAAGGGAGAAGAGAATTTTTTTTTGGATCTCGTTTGAACTTGATCTGTTTTTGCCATAGGATGAAAGAGGTAGGAAATAACCAAGTTAACATTCATAATGCAAGCAATACATGTTTTTCGCTGCTTTTACCCTTGTAATCTCAGGAAAAATCAGAATGTTGGAAAATGCATCATTGTAGCTTTGGTGCAATTTTGATTAAGTATAAACTCATGTTTATACTTTGTTACCACCAAAGCATATTTGAACACAAGGTAGGGAAAAGATCTTACATTATACAAATAATTTGGATAGTTTAAGAAATAAAAGAGATAGACAATAAACAGAATTGTAGGTTGTTAAAAAGTGAAAATTAGTCGTTAAGTTGGAAGACTAGGTCTGCAAAATGTGAATCATCCCTTCTTGTCTGCCATGCTCCTATAATTCTTCCTTAGAGTATGATAGAGTTATGTGTGACTTGGAGAAATCATCTCATTTGGATACAGTGAGGGCACTCCATCTGCCAATGTAGAATGCAAGCTTTCTGTGTCTTAGTTTTGTGTTTAAATCCTAGTGCCTAGCACAGAGCCTTAAACATTGCAGACACTTAATAATCATTTGTTGAATTAATTTGAGGTGTAAATGTTGCTTATGTTTTCTTCAAAACTGTACATAGAAGGCATTCTTACTTAATTGAAGGTTTTCTACTCATTCTTTTAGTATGATATTTCTGGTGTACAAATACATCACTATGGCCATAATCTGTTGTCTCTGAACCATGACATGTTTGTCCTATTTCTTTTTTAAGTCAGGCATGTCCTTAATAACGTCTTAACTAATGCTGGTCAGTTTCTTCACAGGTAGAGTACGGTGACCAGTGATGATACTAGTTGACCTTTATTTTTCCCATGAGTACATTTTCCCTAAAACAATTAAACAAAACAAGTTAACAGAGTAATTGCAACTGGCAACCTATTTCATTTCTCATTTCCTTCGTTTATTGCAATGTGAACACAAAGGAAGTACCTATCTTTTAACAATTTCATGTCAAGGGAAGTACCGATGACTAACAATTTCATGCCAACGTTGTTATGTTCGGCAATTGTGTAGAGTATGAACATTATTGCAATGTGAACACAAAGGAAGTACCTATCTTTTAACAATTTCATGTCAAGGGAAGTACCGATGACTAACAATTTCATGCCAACATTGTTATGTTTGGCAATTGTGTAGAGTATGAACTGAAGTGAGGAGAGACCTGAATCAGGAAAACCAAAAGGAAATTATTACAATAATATAGATAGGAGGAGATGACTTGGCCTAAAGTGGTCACTGAGTTGAGAGATGTCACATAGGAGCAACGTTGGGTAGATATAGACAGCAAGATTTTATAACTGATTGAATATGTTTGGTGAGAGAGAGTGAGGAGTTGAGAAAAATACCAAAGTTATGAACATGGGAAACTAGAAAGATGGCATTGTCTTTGAGAGAAATAGGTAGAATTTCAGAGAGTGAGATTTTTTTAAATTATGCTTTAGACATTATGAGTTTGAGATTTCTCTAGAACATGAAATTTTAATTTTCCTATAGGCAACTGATGACATGGAATTAAAGGTCATGGATAAGACTGGGGATGAGGCCATAGAAGTAGGAGTCATTGGCAGAGAGATTAAGCCCATAGGAGCTGATGGGGTCACAAGGAGAAAGTATGAGGAAGAAGAAAAGGGACAGAATCTTTGGAAACACCCACCATTGGAGGCTTGAACTAAATAATGTGCTAGCAGGAAATATTGGATAGCAGTTTTCAGATAGGAAAAGGGCCAGGAGAGAGTAGTAACATGACAGCAGAGAGAGAGGCGAGAGTATATATGAAGACAGGGTGCTCGATAGTGACAAAAGTATAAGCAATTAATAGATGTTTGTTGATTGATCGAATCTCCATCCGAGTCTGATACACATTCCACTATATCGTTCTAATTTTCACCTGTTTACACATTTTATATACCTGTGATATGACTTAATTTATTTTATATTTTAATAATAATATTTATATACAGCTCTTCATTTTGCAAAAGGCTTTACAAATGTTAGCTCATTTCATATGTTCAAATACACTATTGACTCAATTCATTAAATGATAGAAACCATAGGATATATGAAAGTGTTATCTGACTCTGGAAATCTATATGATATAATGCCATATTGATAAGTTCATTTCCTCAAAACAGTATTTTTATGAAGGTATTGAAATAGTTCTGTTTGATGTTCTAATTTACCATCCTTGCATTTTTCCATCAATTTCCATTGGCAGAGAATCAACTTCCCAGAGAACATAAAAGAAAATTTTATGCATTTTGTGATGTGGAAAAGAACAGTCTTAAGTGATCCTTTCCCTTCCATTTGGCATTATTATAACAGTTGCAGTATTTGACACAGATTTTTAAATAGGGCCATGTGAATCTGAACAACCTCTGACTAGTTTAGATGAGCTTCTAAGTAAAAATGACTGAAAACAATCAGTAAGTCACTGTTACTTGTTTCTACATGACAAGCTGTACAAGCCTTTATTTCTACCCATCTGAGCTATTGCCTCCTACCTCTGCACTCACCTTCATCGAAATCTGTCCTTCGCTGTGATGGCATACTAATCTCACACATGCACAGTTCTGATTATTTTCTTGCTCCAATCAGAATTTTTCAATGACTCCCTATTAGACTCTGAATAAAGTTCAAAGTGTTATGAGACCCAATGATCTTAAGAGCCCTTCTAGCCCAAAATCATATGATCTTTTTTTACTGGCACTTAAAATTGTCTGCATTCTGGCAACACTCTTTGCAGTTTTATTTCTTACTTCTCTTTCCATATAATCTCTCCTTCAATTAAACGGGACCACTTGTCATTTTCATACTTAGCTTTTACTTTCCAGTGTCCATATCCAGACATTTACTAGATATATGACCCTGCACAAGTCACTTACCCTTCGTATATCTCAGTTTCTTCAGCTATAAAATGGTAGTGATAATAGCCCTTTTCCAGGGTTTTTGTGAGGATAAAATGAGGTATTTGTAGAATGTCTTTGAATTTGTATTAGAACATGAGGAAGGGTTGCAGTAATGCAAGTCTTAAGGCAGGGAGATCGGTTAGATGGTTTTATATTAGTAGTTCAGATGAGAGGGTTGCAGCTGTCTGAGTGGAGAGAAAGGGACACATGTAAGAGATGCTGTGCTGAGATCTGGCAACTAGTTTGATATGAGAGGTGAGTGAGAGTGAGGAATCAAGGGTGAAAGGACCAACTGACTGGGAGGATGTTATACTTGACAGTGAATCCCAGAAGGAAGGATGGTTTGGGAGAGAGATGTTGAATTCTGTCTTGTTGAGTTTAAAATGCTTATATAGGACATCCGGTTAGAGATGTCTAAGAAGCAGTTGATGCATGAATATATCTCAGTAGAGAATGTGGGGTTGTATATATGGATCTGACAGTAATCTGCAGAGAGGTGATAGTTGAACCTTGTGAAATAGAGTAAACAAAAAGAGAAGGCAGCCCAGTGGATAGAGCACTGGATCTGGAGTCAGGAATATTCATCTTCCTGAGTTCAAATGTGGCCTGAGACACTTACAAACTCTGTGACCACTGGCAAATCACTTCACCCTATTTCCCTCAGTTTCTCATCTGTAAAATGAGCTGGAGAAGAAAATGGCAAAATACTCTGGTATCTTTGCCAAGAAAACCCCAAATAGGGTCATAAAGAGTTGGACATGCTTGAAATGACTGAACAACAACAAAAAAGGAGGGAACCTAGGACAGTACCTTCAGGGACACTCAGAGTTAGTGGGTGAGGCATGGAAAAAGGCAAAAGAAACAGAAGGAACAGACAGATAGAAGAACCAGGAGAGTCTAGTATGATGAAGTCTAGAGAGGAGAAAGAATCCAGAAGGCAATAATCATATGGTACAATAGTCATATGGTACAGAGAGATCAGAAAAGATGAGGATTAAGAAAAGGCCATTAGAATCAATAGCTATGACATTATTAGTAGCTTTGGAGAGCTTTTAGTTAAAAGTTTTTTAATTTTAGTTTTTCTAAATTTTTCTAAAAATTTCAGTTTTAGTTAGACTTTGGAAGCCAGATTGCAGAGAGTTCAGAAGAGAATGAGAAGAGGGAAAGTGAAGGCACCAGTTAGATGATTTTTTTAAAGACTTTAGCTGTGAAGGAGCAGAATCACCTAAGTTAATAACTTGTATGGATGGCAAGATGGAGTAAATTTTGTTGATTTGCTTGCTAATGATGAAGAAGATAGGATAAGTTTGTAGGCAGCAGGGAAGTAACCTCTAGATTGAGATTAAAGATAAGCTACAGAATGGACATAATAGTGAGGGCAATTTTCTGGAAAATTTGGAAGAGATGGAATCAAGAGTGCTTCTAGAGGGGTTTACCTCATCAATTTCATCTGAGAGCAGTGTTAAAAAAGAGACAGTGGAAGATGATGTCTTTATGAGGCAAGAGCTGGAGGAGGGGGGAGGGATGAACTCTCAGATTGGTGTCATTTTTTTTTTCTGCGAAAAATGTAGCAGGGTCTTTGGATTAGGGAATGAAGAAAAGAGGGAATGTGAAAGACTTGAGGACAAGTGATAATGTTTGAAATGACTATTAAAGAGCATTGGACCATTAGAGAGACTGAGAAATTTACATTTTGTCCTGGTATCAGTAGGGAACTCGGAAAAACATTGGAGCAGGAGAGTGACATGGTTAGATTTGCATACTTAGAAGATTATTTTAGCAGTGGTGTGGAGAATAGATGAATAGAGGGATAGCTGGAAGCAGAGAGATCAATTAAGACATTTTTTGTGGTTATTTATATGGTAAATGTTATGGTATAATGAAATAGAGAGGAGGGAAAGTTTTAAGATGGAGTTGGGGAATGAGTGGAGGCTTTTATTTTAGTTTCCTGGGATTTTAATTTTAAATCATCCCAAAGCAGATAGAGCCTCTTTGGAGATTTTTGTAACATTGCAAACATAAGAGTAGCTTGAATGCTGTTTGCTTTGGGGATGTTCTTCCTACTAGATGAGGGAAAAAAAAACTTGTATGGGAGATCTGAAAGTCAGGGAAGGGGTCTCCCTAAAATTGACTTTAGCATTCACCTGTAACTTGGACTTAATGGAATCCATTTACATGTACACATGCATATAATAGTGTTGCCTAATAGAGATTTGGCCTGGGATTCAGGTCCTGCCTCTATCAAATACTTGCATAATAACCCTAGGCAATTTAATTTCTCAGGCAATTAGCTAAATCTATAAATTCCAGGGGGTGCCACAATGGTGATGATCTTTCTTACCCAGAGCTCTCTATACAGATTTAACTACAGGTCTAGTTTTTTTTAAAACAAAGTCTCTTTCTTTCTCTCCCTGCCCCCCCCCTCTCTTTCATACACACATACATACACACACACAATCAATTTCTCTGTCTCTCTATCCCAATCTCCTTACACAACATACACATGTAAAATGGGACATACATTCTGAAGAGGACCAAAATGACATCACTATATGTAAGAGCAAGCAAAGTGAGATTTTTGTTGTTTTCTTTGTGGAGTTCAGTTTCCCAGGCTCATTGAAAGCATCTGAAGGCTCAATCTCCTTTGAACCCTGGTACTTTATAGTTGTGCTAAGTCACATGGGTTGTGAGCCTATTAGTTGAAAACTCTACATACAGGAAGGTTGGTATTTTACTCTGAGAGTTTCACTTAATGAGAAGGACCTTTTGATTCCCTGAATGATTCCCTGAATCTCTGAGTAAGCATTTGCTAAGAAACCCCACCTCCTCACTGTTCAGGTGTTATTGGTGTTCCTCTATCCGGTGGTTTATGTAGGTGGTGGTATAACTTTGTCAGACTGTTGGAATCCTGTCTGTTGATCTTTGTGTTAATTTCTCTGCTTGTATTTTCTATGTATTTTCTCCATGTTCAAGGTGTTGACCTTTCCTCTGAACTAATGAATGACATATATGTTTAATTACAGAAAGATTGTTAATCCCCTTGAAGCTGTCTTTCCTTTATAAAGCAGATCAAAGCACCTGTGCTAGCAGGCCATCCTGGGTGTGCTAGGGTGCTTGCTACTACACCATGCTAGAGTCAAATTACAGTGTCCAATTGTGGCTGCTTAGACCTTTATGAACTTGGAACATTCTACCACATGTTGGGCAGAAAGAGCCCAGGTGAACATTTGGGGTGTATTCTCTAAATTTGTACATCTCACATTTCTTTTGAGTTACTTCAATTCTACTTTGCTTATAGAATACAGCACCTTCTCTGATGTGGGCATGCCATGTTGAGTGGTCCTGTGTTAGTGTCTCCCATGTCACATAATCAATTCCAAAGTTCTTGAGAGAGACCTTGAGAGTGTCCTTGTACTGCTTCTTCTGACCACTATGTGAACACTTGTCCTGTGTGAGTTTGCCATAAAAGAGTCTTTTTGACACATGTACTTTTGCAGAGTCTTTAGAATGCTCAGAATCATATATATTTATATCATGTATGTATATGCATACATGCATCTATCTATCTATCTTTTTATCTATTTATCTGGCTTATCCATCCATCCATCCAACTGATGTATATGTACGCATATATACATACATATATACATATATGTATGTATGTATATATGGATGGATCATCAGCCCTGGTATATCCTATTGGTCCTTTCAGACTCCATCTTACATGATCACTTAAGGCTTAGCCTATATAAAATTAATTTTCCAACGTGCCACCATTGGATGTACTAATAGTACAATTCATTTAGTTTGTTGAAGGTATTCCTCAGCTTCCTACAAACCTATTTTGTGCACAGTTGTAGTACAATTTCTTTGAAGAGAATAGAAACTCCATCTACACTTCCCAAATTGTTCTTAAAGATATTGTTTCACCCCCATTTGGGACTGATGAAGTTTGTTCTGTCTTAATTGAGGAGAAGATGGGTGGGCTGGGCTGAAGGAATTAAGGAAGAAATGGTTTAGTAGGAAATGTTTGATTTGTATTCCTTTCAAGTGAGGTAATGTTGAAAAGAAATGTTAAAATGGCTTTTTTTTAATAAGGGAAAAATAATACATGTAATGGAAGAATATAATTTGTGTTTCTTACTGTGATAATCCCGAACAAAGAGATTTTTCACATTTGGCTTTGAAAGGACTTTAGTGTTTATTTAACATCAGTCATTCAGGTTTCATCTACTATTTGCATTTCTTTCATGATAAATTTCAATTAGGAGACACTTTCATAGTTTTATCTACCTATTACCTGATGACACAAAGGATGGTTTGAAATTCTGAGATTCAATCTAAAGCACTTGTCTGAGAAACCAGACAATTCAATAGCAACCTTTTGCAGCTATGCTCTTGTTAAAAGCATCAGTTCCTGTATTTTTTCACCTTCTTTTTGGGCTTTGAGTCTGACTGGGAAGTGAATTTTTTCTTGTATGTGAAAGAAATGCTTCTTTTATTGATTGACCTCTAAGTAAAGTTACCAAAATAAAGAAGAAAAATAAATGGACAAGAAATGCTTCAGTAAGAAGTGGCCAGCTTCTGTGATAAAATGCCAACCAAGTTGGTTGAATACTGACCGATTGGTTACCTCGTCTTTACTATTTCTTTCAACTTAAAGAATCTGCCATTTGATTCAGTGAAGCAATCCTCCCATAACATTGAACCTATCACTGTATATCTCACAGAGGGCACCTGTAATAACTGGAAATGCTGTCAGCTAGAATATTCTTACTTAATTGTCTGCAGCTGGGCAGTTCCAGGATTATAGATGTAGCCCTGTACAAGAACTGTTTCATTATGGGAGTTTTTCAACCTTCACAGAGAGGGAAAATAGCATCAGAAATCTAAAAATATTCCCAGGGTCAAGGAGTCATCATAATCCTTGGGCCTTGATGCTACTTTTAGACACGAGATCTGCTGTTGCCATGTGGCACTCTCTCCTCCTTTGAAGTTCATGCTGTGGGATACCTTGCTACCATCTTTTGCTTTTATCTTCATTTGCATACTGCTTCCTATTCACCATTTTACCTTTACCATCAATGACTTGAACATCTCTATTAAGTGTTCTTCTCCTTCCTAGCCCTTGCCAGTATACCAGATCAGGAAATTCTTAACATTCTTTCCTGTTATGAACCCCTTAGTCTGGTGAAACCTAGGGACCCTGCATCAAAATGTTTTAAAATCAATCAAATAAAATACAAATAATTGCAAAGGAAACCAAATATATTTAAATTGTTACAAATTGTTTAAAACAGTGTTCATTTGTCCCAGATTAAGAACCCCTATTCAAGATCAATACAATGTCCAGAATCTCAGTATTAGAAAAGACCTAAGAGATCAAGTTTAACCTTTATTTAAATTTTTTCAATTTTTCAAAATCCCTAATCCCTAAAAATGATCATCTTGATTTGAATATTTTAAATGAGGAAAAACTCACTACTTCTTATGATAGATGATTATACCTTTTTACAGCTTTTTAAGAGTTTTTGTTTTCCCTTTTAGCTCTAGCATAAATCTCTCTCTATGTAGACTTCTTCCATTTACTTAGTCTTGTCTTTAGGGACCAAGTAGAACAAGTCTTATCCATCTTCCACCTGCCAGACTTTCAGATATTTGAAGGCAGTTATTACATCCCTCTTAAGTTATCTCTTCCACAGGCTAACCATCCCAACTACCTTCACTGGAACATATTATGGTAAAGTGCCTGGTCCTCTCACCATTCTGGTCACTTGTACAACTTGTCAATGGCCATCCTAAAATGTGGTAATCACAATTGCTCTTTCTTGTTCCATCCAGGTATAGTATGACTAAAGCAGAGGACAAGGAGATTCTTGCCAATTGTTTCTCTCATATAACCCAAGCCAACATATGTGGCAATATGGACAAATCCCACATAGGGAGTGAAGGAATGCATAGGTTTTGATCCCTTCTAGTGAAGGGATTAAGATCATGAATTCATTGAATTAATTATGTATAAGTACAAAATTCTAATTTTTTAGTAAAGGTAAATTGTACATCTACAAGATGGAAGAAACCTGATGTAGTCATCTATTTCGGAGTCTAACTTTGATAGCTTTAGCCAAAGAGTTAATCACTTACTGATGAGCCTGCTGAGAATAAGATTTTTTGTTTAGGTAAGCTGGTTCAAGGACAAACAAATAGCCTTTTATTGGGGCTGTAATCCTAACCTTTCTAGTTTGGTAGACCTTTTTATAGATTGTATTACATGCTCATAGTCTTTAATATTCCCAGGATCAATTCTACACTTTCACAAGGTGGACTTTATATGTATGTCTGTTAAAAGTAGTATTATTGATTTTTGTCCAATTTTTTAACTTTTCAGTACAATTTGGAAGCTTAACTTTCTCATCCGTTACATTAGTTATTCCTCTGAATTTTGTGTCATCTGTAGATTTTATTACCATGGTTTCATTTTTTATTTATTTTTGTTCTTATTATTTTATTTGTTTTCATTGTTCTACAATCATTTCCATATAACTTAGATTTTTTTCCCCCTCCTTCCCCCTCCTTCCACCTTCCCTTTTCCCTCCATCTCCCCTCCTTCCTTGTAACAGTATGCAATTTTATATAGGTTCTACACATACGTTCCTGTTAAATACATTTTCCCCTTAGTCATGTTGTGTAGAAAACAAACCAAAACATAATACAAAAGAAAATGATCTGCTATATTTTGCAATCAAATTCCATAGTTCTTTCTCTGGATGTGGAAGACATTTTACCTTAAGAGACCATTGGGAATTTTTTTAGTCCTTGTATTGCAATGAAGTTCTAAATCTACCAGAAAAATTCCTCACACATTGTGGTTGTTGTTGGGTGTAAAGTGCTCCTAATTCTGCTCCATTCGCTCAGCATCAGATCATATGAGTCTTTTCAGGCCTCTCTGAAGTCTTTCTTTTTTTTTTTATTTTTTTATTTTTTTTTTATTTTTTTATTTTTTTATTTTAATAAATTTATTTAACATTTTACATTCATTTTCACAAGATTTTGGGTTCCAAAATTTTCTCCCCCTTTGTCCCCTCCCCCCTCCCCGATTCACTGGACATTCTAATTACCCATATCACCAATCTGCC